>OW240912.1:250473521-251042473 GCA_933207985.1 Pelobates cultripes | reverse complement strand
TACTGACACTTGTGTCTCACTGTAGTGTGTGTACCATAATTTTATTCAACTGAAACTATTTATAGAACATGTTACTCTAGTGCTATATCCCTTTTAGTTAACACTTCTAACAAATATCCTATTTTTCTGTTTTATTATACCTCCATAACTAAGATAACTGCTTTCTAAGTGTAGTGTTATTCATTCCAACTAACATTATGGAAAATACCAAGGGAATGGCTAATTTTAGCCCAACATAGCTCAACTGGAAAAATGATCCATGCAAGGATATGTAAGTGTACGATTTATATTCCCTTGGCAATTCTCCACAAGTTGCAGTTTAGTGAATAACCCAAATAGTATTTTTGATGGTGTGTACTAAAGCATTCATGTTTCTAATTACACAGTCTTGTGCATGCAAACTGTGAAAATAGAAGAGTGCCTTTAAGAACTTGACAGTTTGTATACGTGACAGCACTTCTGGTGACAGAGATAGGATTGCATAAATATGGTATAAAACTACATTATAAGTGTGGGATGTTTTGATTTGGATACTGTAGTTCCAGTTTATTGGTTGGAAATAATATAATGGTTTGCTCCAATCCTTTTTATAAGATGATGTATGTATCTTTTAAATACATATGTAGGAAAGCCAGATCCTATTAATAAAATTATAGAACTCAATAAACCTTGTAGGCTATGAGCCCATACATTATGATGGATGTGTGGCTACATTTCACCGTATCTGGATATATTTAGTTTTGCTGTGATATTTATTACTATCTTTCTAGCTGTGTGTGTGTGTGTGTGTGTGTGTGTATATATATATATATATATATATATATATATATATATATATATATATATATAAAACATACAAGATCCAGCACTCGCAGACTCTTTTTACTTCTAGCACTAACATTTCAGAGTCTTCATAAAATGTTCATAAATAATCAGAGAAAACGTGTAATGTGCAACATAATGTAGCCAACAGGGTTTATTGGAATGGATAGTTCACTGGCACATAAACCAAGGATAGTCATTCTGCTCTTGCATACTGTGGGAATTATGTATAAAGAATGAAGCGTCTAAAACAAATCATAATTCATTTGGTCATATGTTTACTGTTATCCCTGTATAATTTGGATATAGCTGTAAAACTTACTGGCTTTATACATTGGAACAAAATGTAGCAGAGTTGCAACTGTTTCACATGGATGGCAGGGTAGTATAAGAATAAAAGGTAGTTAAAACATGGGAAACATTTGAATCTATTTGGTATTTATGTTGCAAGCATACAACTTTTTTCATTAAAAGGACACTATAGTCACCCAGACCACTTCAGGTCAATGAAGTGGTCTGGGTGTCAGGTCCCTCTAGGGTTAACCCTGCCTGATGTAAACATAGCAGTTTCTGAGAAGCTGCTATGTTTACATCTGGGGTTAAGCCAGCCTCTAGTGGCTGTCTTCCGGCCTCAATCACGCAGAGCGTCCATAGGAAAGCAATGAAAAATGCTTTCCTACGGACACTTTGAATGCGCACGCGGCAGTCCCGCACATGCTCATTCGACTCTGGTGACGTCAGACAAGGATGCTGACGTCGGCGGGGGAGGCGAGGTAAGGGAGCCCTGCAGGGGAAAAGGGCGAGTAGCTGAAGGGGTTTTAACCTCTTCTGTGCTGCGGGAGGGGGACCATGAGGGTGGGGGCACCCTCAGGGTACTATAGTGGCCCTTTAAACCATTTTTATATATGACTCTCAACAGTAACAAATGTTAGTAGTTACAGATACAGGGGCACAATAAATGTTATCTAACATGAACTATTCTGCTGTAGAATGTTATTCTGTGACATATTTTTTGCTTCGCATGCTGTGTTGTGCCTTTGAGGGCCAGATCTCAGACTGCAAGATTTCCTTGTAAACTGAGATCTCTCAAGAAAGAAATTCACAACATTTGTGGGTTGAACAAATCTCTAGTACAGCAATGTTTACCTATAATTTCCAACCTGTCACCTTAACACAACCCACTGTTTAGTGAATATCATTTCTCTCAAGGTTCTGTAATGCAATATGGAGGATGAATGCAATAGGAGAGAAAAGAGGATCAATTTAGCAGCTCTGTTGAATATTTGGACAGCCCCTTCCCCTGACAAAAAGAACGTGGGCATTGCATTATATTATTTATATTTTACAGGCCGTAAAATCCCAGATACTGTTCCTTACTGGTTTACAGTCCCCATCTTAGCAATGTTATAATTTTGAACATACCCTTCCTAAGATTCTTAGAACATACTTGATGCACCTGTGGTGAACTGTAAGGTTCTTGCAAGAAGATTTTGCTATTAACACTTGTTATCACGGAATGTTAGTCAATATACAGTACAATCATCTTTATCATTTTCTTATAGTAACTCAGTGCTCTTAGGTCTCAATATTTGGTTTTAAATCCCTGATTTAAAAAAAAAAAAAAAGGAATAATTAGATTTGAAATTGTAACATTTAGATGTCCTGGGTCACATCATCATAAAATAACCACATAGACAGTTCACAAATGTGCCAAATCAGAATCCCTTTCTATTGAAATTGGTCAGTTTTTCAATAATTAGTGTAACCTATGATTAAGTACCTGCATAACACTGTACTATATGAAACATATGTATTTATATATGTACATAAGCAAGACATTATAAACATATTTATATTTTACATTTGTTAGCATTTTGTGCAGAATTTAAATATTCTGCATGCAAACGCCTTATACAATAGCCTAACCACGAAAGATACATTGGGTATAATGCACCAAACTTCTTTAATCGTGGTACCTACCACATCTAAGCAATGCAATAAAATAAGTATGCTCCTCTTTTTATTAAATATCCAGATAAAATATACATTTACAGATATAAAACCACTACAATATTGCAATTGTCCTGTTGGTAACACTAACATGTATAAAAAACACCCAGCCACATTCTTGAAAATACTGACCTACAATTACATTTATCAAAAACACGCATGTTTCAACTAATAAGTTGACCATCTCACATACTTCCAATACAATCGACTTTCTCAAATCTTTGGCACAGTTTGAATGTTTTATTTTAAACTGTATTTTGGTATTTTTTTTACTTGAATATGTGCGACATTTATACCAAAATTTTTCAAATGTAGTTATATTCCAATTATTGTATATATTTCAACATAAGATCTTTTTTTTTTTTTTTATTTTTTTTTTTTTTTATAGGAGATACAAATTTAGAATGAAATGTATATTTTACCTTATATTTTACTGTAGTCCCAGTTTATTGATTGGAAACAATAGGGGATAAATATACATGTGTAATTTTATAAATGTTAAATACATATAATGTATACAATACCTTAACTAGGGCTGGCTCTACATCCAAGATAACCTTACGGGTAAATTCTACCATTATGCCCCTTCAAGAGAATTAAATATTAAAATAAGCAGTGGGGGAAGACAATGGTAGAATTGGCAGCACACAGGCAACTTGGGCAAGTATAGATGAAACTGGGTGTCATGTTCATCAAGCCATTCTAATACCATGCTCTAGTTGTCTGACCGGCTTCACTTATGTCTCATTTTCCTTAATTACCAGTGTTGCATAGACCATACATGCATTTCAAGTTGATAAATGCAGCACTGAAATAACTAAATAGAGTAAAGGGACTGTCCAAGCTGTTTAGATGTAGCTAGCTCAGCTTGAACTAAAACCTGTTATGCTCAATAAATTCTTCTGTAATCACAACAATTAAAAGTACATAAAATATGTATCCTTTCTCCCAGACAAAGATTTACAAAAGAATACATTTTTTCAGAATGCAATGTTAACCACATTTTGTTTAGCATTTTTTTTTTGTCTTTGCAAAGCAACGTAAAAAGGATTTTTCAAACTCCTTTCCAAAAATAAAAATGTTTCAAGGCACATAAACCAGCTTGTGCATATTTTACAACATTTTAACGATTATCATGGCAAAGTGCAGTGAAGATAAAAAGCTATTTTGATTGTTTCATTTATTTTCTGTATGTGCCATTAAAGTTTCATATACTAAACCACTGTAGAAGATACAATCATAGGGAATGTATGTGTACAGATTCCATGAAGCAGTCAATGAACTGTATATTTGGCTTTTTTCTTTATCATACATGACTGAATATTTAATGGCAATGTCTCAGACTGAAGTTATATAGACAAAATAGTTAATTGGCAGTGATATATGCGCATGACTGCAAGAAAAAAGGTTCCACAACCATTGCAATTTTTAAAATCAAATTTAAAAATGTGTAAAAAAATAAAAAAAAAGTTCACAATTTTCAGCAAGTTTGTATTTTTCTTCTGTACTTTTAGTCCATAAGCACACTTGAGAGCATGTGCCCATTCTGTCTATGTCTTATCCATCATACTAATGTTTCTGGAAGAGTGTCAGGATTATCTGCAGATAAGAGCTTCCAAATTTGACACCTTTCCCTTTGCCATTCCTGCCAGTCTTGTTCAGCTAAGTTGTTAGTACTGTTGCTTGGACTTTTCAATGAAGTCTGTCTATTTTGAACAGACTGTTCAGTGGATGCAGTCCTTACCACTGATGTTCCATCAGCTGTCTCTGGCCGTGGCAACTTCCATAGGGCCTGATCCGCTGAAAATACTGGTGGTGATCGATGAGTTTGAGTTGCACCTTGCTTTGTTGAGCCAGGGTAGGGTGGTGGAAGCCTTGCATCATTTTTACTAATATCTGAATGTCTTAAAGGTGCAAGTTTACTATGAACACAGGGCAACAAGGTCTCTTCCTTAGTAATATCTTCTACGCTGCCTGAGGTGAAGTGGGACTCACATTTTGTGAAGGGATCCAGGCTTCGTTTGCCCATCTCCGTTGAAGGAGTGCTGCAAAAACGTGAGACTGGAATGTGAGACCGAAATTCAGGAACAGCAGTAGAAGTATGTGTCCTTCGTATATTTGACTTCCCGTTGTCTAATTCTGTTGGTGAGTTCTTGCAGGATGACCAATTCTGTCCCAACATGCCTTGGGAAAGAGAGTGTTGTCCTTGTTGTAAGTTGGTACTTTCATATATGTTGCCATAAGAACCTTTTGAAGACATGGAAACATATTTAATCAAGCAACAATTATTTGCTATATATACAAACTTCACACATGACTTAGTTTCATAGTTGCAACAGTATGTATTTAGATTTGACTGAACAATAAAATTCTCACAGGAATATGCTCTGAAATGTAAGATTAATCTTTTTATTTATTAGGTGGAAATCAGTGTTTATTCGGCGAGTCCTCAAAAACCACCACTGATCCTGGTTTTATCAATAATTATACTACCGTAGAACTAGGTAATCCAGAGTCTGGATCTTTGTTGTTCTTTAAGGACTGTTTTAAGAATCATCACCCTAAACATCATGATTTTCCATTGATAATCCTGAGGAAAAGTTAGGCATGTTTACAAAAGTATACCAATAATGAAAAAAAATATGGTTTAATCACTTGCTTTCACCTATCTTTAATTGTCAACCTACTTTATTGTTTGCATTGAAAAAGCAATAATGTGAAGGGGTGTCTAGTTAGAAGGATATAGTATTTAAATATGTTTTTAAAGTTGAAAATTATCTTGATACAGCTTTTGCACTACTGTGTTTTCAAGTGCACTGACAATTAAGATTACAATTAAGCTAATTGACTGATGTTTTATGTTCAGACAAAAAATGGCATATGAATGTTTATAGAAAATTATATTTTTAATTGTCAGTAAAATAACTACAATAAACCCATGTAGAAATATAGTTTTGCCTCTTTTATGTAATAAATGTGTGAGCAGTTTACTTGCTTCAGTGCTTTTTTTCATCCACTAGAGGCCAGTGCAAGTCACTGATGATATAGCCAGCCAGAGTCATACGTAAACTCAAGTTATCTGAAATCATTATTCAATTACTACCATCCCTAAGCCCATTTTGTTCAAATGTTAAATGGGGAGGACCACCACACACAAAAAAAATAAATAAATAATGGTTTGGAAGTCTGATAAAAAATAGTGTGGGTGGAACTCAGTATTTATTCAGTGAGTCCTCAAAAACCACCACTGATCCTTGTTTTATTAATAATTCTATTACAGTTGAACTAGGTAATCCAGAGTCTGGATCTTTGTTGTTCTTTAAGGACTGTTTTAAGAATCATCACCCTAAACAACATGTTTTTCCATTGATATCGCTGATTAACAGTTAGGCATGTTTACAAAAGTATACCAATAATGAAAAAATATGCTTCTTTAATTATTAACCTACTTTATTGTTTGCATTGAAAAAACAGTCTAGTTAGAGGAATGCAGTATTTAAAAACATGTTTTCAAAGCTGAAAATTATCTTGATAGAGCTTTTGTCCTACTGTGTTTTCAAGTGCACTGCCAATTAAGATTACAATTAAGCACCTTAACTGATGTTTTATGCTCAGACAAAAAATGGTATATGAATGTTTATAGAAAATTATTTTTTTAATTGTTAGTAAAATGAAACAAAACATATCAGTCTTGCTGCATGTAACTTGACTGAAATAGTTTTCCAATGGCATCCCATTCATTATTTATTTTTAACATTTCCTGAACAGATCATGAAATGTTCTTGCAAAGAAACAACGACTGGACTCTGGGCATGCTTAAGCATGTCTTTATCTCAGATCTGGCCCCATCCACCAAATCCCCGAACACAGCATCCAAGGTTGTGAGAAAAAAGTCTGTAATTTCCACAATTGAGCTGTTTAGATAACAATATTACTGTATGTTTACGCTAAATGTCTTATATGCACACAGGAAGTCTAAACTACAATTTTCTATTCATTTTTATTACACAAACTATTTAACGGAATTACAAATGAGTAGCACAAGTTGTGGTCTGTTTAATACAGATGCACAAATAAATTCTGATTTAAAAAAAAATGGCTAAAATATTTAAGAAAAATGTATACCTGTATCTGCCGTTACTTGTTCTTTGGATGTGGACTTCAATGTTGAATGCCAGGTACCCCATATGTGGATAGTATCCTCTGGAACATCTGCTAAAAATAAATTTGTTTTCAATATAGTTAAGAATACTACTTGGTAAAAGTACATTTTATTTATGTTTGATTTCATAGAGCCTGGCTGGCTTTTTTGGTTTTCTCAAAGTTACACCAAATTTGCTATTTGCTAACTGGTGTAAGTTTTGCTGCAAAACAATCTAAAAGACTGAAAAAGAAAAAAAGGGGTGGGGGGGAGGAATGGAGCCAAAGTGTTGCGGCCCTCTGTACTCCCACCTCTAATGCTCACCTCCAAGATTTCTCCAGGTCTGCACCTCTTCTGTGGAACTCCCTTCCCTTCTCATATTTTTCATTTAGTGTCCTTACATAGTCAGACTATGTAACTGACTATGTCCGAATTGCAGAAGTGCCGAATTGCCGAGGTCCGAAGTTCCGAAATTATGGAATTTCCGAAGTGTCGAGGTGCTGAAGTGCCGAAGTTGCGAAGTATCAAAGTGCCGAAGTTCCGAAGCACAGTATTGCCTAAGTACTAATATACTTACCCAGTGAAAGAAGAATGTTACATTGTATACAATTTTAAATAAAAAGTATACAAACATAGCCAGGAATCAGCTGTAAGCATTTGCAACACTTACAACAATCAAGTAACATACATTCATATAAAATGTAAGTTACTTAGCCTGTCAATGTAATGACAGGAATGAATACGTAGATAACTCTCTAATTCCCACGGGATTAGGGAGCTATCTACTAAAAGGCTGAAAGACCTAATTTGGTCTTTCAGCCAAATTTACTAATACTAAGTAAAGATTACTTAGTATTAGTAAATTATGCCCCTACTCGCTATACCGCGAGTAGGTGCATGTCTATTAAACAGTGAGCAGCCTGTGGTTGCTCACTGTTAGAAAAAAAAATGGTCCCTGAGCGGGTGGGGGCCCTAATGTAAAATAATGGTGGGGGGACCTATTGTCCTCCCCCCGGGCCTCCACCCCTGAGCGGTGGGTGGGGGCCCTAACTCAGAATAAGGGGGGGCGTAATGTCCTCCCCCCCTGGCCCCAACCCCTGAGCGGTGGGTGGGGGCCCTAAATTATAATACGGGGGGACCTAATGTCCTCCCCCATGGCCCCCACCCCTGAACAGTGGGTGGGGGCTCTAAATACTAATAAGGGTGGGACCTAATGTCCTCCCCCCTGGCCCGCACCCCTGAGCGGTGGGTGGGGGCCCTAAATACCAATAGGTGTAAATACCCATGTAAAATAATGGGGGGGGACCTATTGTCCTCCCCCTGGGCCCCCACCCCTGAGCGGCAGGTGGGGGCCATAAGTCAGAATAAGGGGGGGACCTAAGGTCCTCCTCCCTGACCCCCACCCCTGAGCGGTGGGTGGGGGCCCTAATTTATAATACGGGGGGACCTAATGTCCTCCCCCATAGCCCCCACCCCTGAGCGGTGGGTGGGGGCCCTAAATACTAATAAGGGGGGGACCTATTGTCCTCCCCCCTGGCCCCCACCCCTGAGCAGCAGGTGGAGGCCCTAAATTGCTCAGGGGTGGGGGATATTAGGTCCCCCCTATTCCAATTTAGGGCCCCCACCCACCGCACAGGGGTGGGGGCTGGGGGGGAGGACATTAGGTCCCCCCTTATTAGTATTTAGGCCCCCCACCCACCGCTCAGGGGTGGGGGCCGGAGGGAGGACAATAGTTCCCCCCATCATTTTACTTTAGGGCCCCCAACCCGTCGCTCAGGGGTGGGGGCGGGGGGGGGCAATAGACTTAGAGGGAGACAGACAAGGGAGTAGTAACACTTGGGGGGGGGGAAAGACCAGAAGTTCTTTTTTGGACAGGTTGAGTTTAAGAAAGTGAGCAGCCATCCAGTTGGAAATTGCAGAGAGGCAGTCAGAGACACAAGTCAATATGGGCGGAGAGAGATCAGGAGAGGACAGGTAGATTTGCGTGTCATCTGCATAGAAATGATAACAGAAGCCAAAGGAGCTGATGAGTTTACCAAGGGAGGCAGTATAGATATAGAACAGTAGGGGACCAAGGTCAGAACCTTGGGGGATGCCGACAGACAGTGGTTGTGGGGAAGAGGCAAAGTCAGAGAAAGAAACACTGAAAGAGCGCTGGGTAGGAGGAGCACCAGGAGAGAGCAGTATCCCGGAGACCAAAATTACGGAGAATGTGAAGAAGCTGTTGATGATCAACAGTGTCAAAGGCAGCAGAAAGATCAAGGAAAATTAGGATAGAGTAATGGCTGCGAGATTTAGCAGCAATTAAATCGTTGGATACTTTGGTCACAGCCGTTTTGACAGAATGACCAGCGTGGAATCCAGACTGAAGGGGGTCAAGCAGAGAGTTGGATTCCTGAAAGTCAGTCAGTCTGGTGTACACAACTCTCTTGAGGATCTTGGAGGCAAATGGCAGTAGCGAGATAGGGCGGTAGTTGGATGGGGAGTTGGGGTCAAGGCTGGGCTATTTCAGAATCGGGGTTACAGTTGCATGTTTGAAGGGTGAGGGAAATGTGCCTGAGGAAAAGGAGAGATTGAAAATTATAGTGAGAGGAAGAGCAAGAGAGGGAGACAAAGTGCAGATGAGATACGAGGGAAGAGGATCGAGGGAACAGGTATTGGGGGGAGGACCGGAGCAGAGCAGAAACCTCTTCTGCTGTAGCTGGTGCGAATTAGTGTAGAATGGTTGAGGGAGTGGGGTTGGGTGATGTGTTGGTAGGGAAAGGAGAGAAATTAGAGATCTCTTCTCTGATTGTAGAGATCTCAGTGAAGTGAGATGCAAAGTTTGTTTTGGACAAGGTGATAGAAGTAGGGGGAGTAAAAAAGTGAAGAAGAGCATCAAAAGTGTGAAATAGTTGTTTGGCATGATGGGGCAGTGTATTTGTGAGGGTGTTAAAGTAATTTACTTTTGCAGCGGAAAGAGCCAGGCTGTAGGAGCGCAGCATAAATTTATAGTGGAGGAAGTCAGGTGCAAAGTGAGACTTTCTCCAGCAGCGATCAGCAGTTCTAGAACATTTTTGGAGGTAACGGGTTAACTTGGTGTGCCAGGGTTGTAATTGGGGGCGCTTGCTGCGTTTAATCATAGGAAGTGCCATGATGTCGAGTTGAGAGGAGAGAGTTGAGTTGTAGAGTGAGGTTGCAGAATTAGGGCAAGTTAGATTTGAGATGGGTAAAAGGAGAGTTTGGAGTTTGGTGGAGAAATGCTGGAGATCAAGCCAGTTGAGGTTTCTCTGAGATTAGAGAGTTGAGGGTGGTGAAAATTGGGTACGGGTATGCTGATGTTAAATGTCAGACAAAGGAAATGGAACAGTGGAGAGATTAGAGGTGGTACAGATATTGGTGAAGATGAGGTAAATAGTGTTTCCTGCTGTATGAGTTGCTGAAGTAGACAACTGCATGAGGCCAAAGGTGGAGGTTACACAGAGCAGACGGGAGGCATCAGGGCAGTTGAGGTTGTTGATTGGGATGTCAAAG
This sequence comes from Pelobates cultripes, assembly GCA_933207985.1. Taxonomy (NCBI): domain Eukaryota; kingdom Metazoa; phylum Chordata; class Amphibia; order Anura; family Pelobatidae; genus Pelobates; species Pelobates cultripes. The sequence goes on along the minus strand of OW240912.1, from coordinate 251,031,987 downwards.
TCCCCAAGTATGAGGGAGTACTAGAGGAGAGAAGGTGGGGTAGCCAGGGAGAAAATAGTTTAATTAATAGTCTAGGATGACTGGGGGGGCGATAGATGATGGCAATTCTTAAAAGAGTGGGCTTAAAAAGGCGGACAGTGTGGACTTCAAAGGAAGTAAAGGAAAGGGCAGGGGCAGGGAGGATAGGTTGAAAGGTACATTGAGGGGAGAGAAGGGTGCCTACACCGCCTCCTTTTATAGTCGAGTCTGGGAGTGTGGGAGAATTGTAGTCCACCGAAACATAAAGAAGCGGGAGTAGCGGTATCAGAGGGGGACAGCCAGGTCTCAGTGAGTGCCAGTATGGTGAGTGAGTTAGAGATGACAAGGTCGTGTATAGCTGTTGATTTAATTATTACAGATTGAATGGGCGTTCCAGAGTGCACACTGAATGTTGGTAAAAGAGGATAAACTGCAGGGTATGTGGGTGAGGTTGTGTGGTTTCTGGTTGTCTTAGTGTGAGCAGACAAGGTGAAGGGCCCCAGGTTGGGTAAGACATCACCAACTGCTAGAAGTAGGAGGAGAGATAGTGACAGAAGGTGTGAATGGGTTTTATATGAGTGGGGTCTAGGATGAGATTGGGTTTGAGCAGGAAAGAGAGGATAGAGAAATGAGTGCAGGGCTTGAGATGATCTCTATTAGGAAACATGAGTTCTCCTGGGTCCTTTTGACTCTTTTCAATAATTGGGCCAAGAAGACTAGGGCCCATTTATCTAAAAGGGGTTAAGCCCTAACATAATAACCCTAATAGTGCCCAGGAGACTGGACATCACCTGGATTCATGCAGCGTTATTTAGTTTAAAAAGGCATAATCTCCCATTGTTATGTTTTTTATTGCTACGTACCGCCACCTTTTCCACAGCATTAACCCCTTAAGGACCAAGCTTCTGGAATAAAAGGGAATCATGATATTTCACACATGTCCTTGAGGGGTTAACCAGAATTCACTAACCAGATTGCATTTTTAATAACTTAGAGGGGTTAAACTCGACAATTACTTTAAAATAAAAAACTGCAAATATAAATATATACATTTTCAGATTTTAAAAGTAGGCATTTGGAAACAGATGAATACAGTGATAAAATGTGTTAAACCATTTATGCCATCTATAGAATCCAAAATCAGAATACAATCACTTCTCATACACTCTATGGCACCTTTGGGTGCTACACGGTCTCTTTATAAATAATCATGTTGCTACAGCAATGATGCAGTGCTGCTGAATTATTGAAGCATATTGTTTTAAGCTTTGTCTTAATTGTAGCACATGCCAAGAATACCAAAATGCGTGTGCTTGTTTTTTTTCTTTTTTATGAATCTTATTTTGAAGCCACCTGGATAGTAAAAAAAACTTAAAATAATGTTAACAGCTTCTACCCTTATCTGCTGTTGCCCCACCCTGCCTTTATTTTTGTATTGCCCATGGAGTTACACTGATCAACCACAACATTAAAACCGTATGCCTAATATTATATAGTTCCCTACCCTTCTGCCAAACAACTCTGATGTATCGAGGCATGGACTTGTCCTGTAGTATTTGGCACTAAGACATTTGCAGCAGACCCTTTAAGTCTTTCAAGTTGCGATCTAGGAAACATAGAATGTGATGGCAGATAAGAACAATTCTTCCAGGGGCGTACCTAGAGCATTTGACACCCGGGGCGGATCCTGGGCTTGGCACCCCCTCACTCCCCCCCCCCCCACACAAATAAAACCTGTAACTTTTTTAAATGTTTTCCTTTTTTTTATGTATTGAACAAATTTGGAAACTTTGCAAAACCGCTGTCAGCCCCCTTCTACAAAACCTTTGTGTGCCCCACCACCTCCCACAAAACCCCTGTCCCGCCCCGTCTTCAAATCCTGTACTGCCCCCCGTCTACAAAACCCCTGCAACCTCCATCTACAAATCCCCTTATAAAGACTCCTGTCCCAATACAAAATCCCTGCAGCCCCACACACACATTTACAGGAAGACAGTCACACACACACAGTTACAGGCAGTCACACATACAGTCAGAGACAGTCATGCACACAGTTACAGGCAGACAATCACATATACATTCACACACACACACACACACACTCACAGGCAGACAGTCACACACACACAGTAAAAGGCAGCAGCAGACAGTCACATGCACACAGTCACAGACAGTCACACACGGTTACAGGCAACATGAAACAGTCACAGGCAGACAGTCACACATACATAGTCACATGCAGACAGTCACACACACAGTTATAGGCAGACAGTTACAAACACAGTTAGTTACAGGTAGTCACACAGAGTCGTAGCCAGGCAGTCACACACACAGTTATTGGCAGGCAGTCACATATACAGTAACACACACACACAGTCACAGGCAGACAGACACACACACACAGTTACAGGCATGCAGTCACACACACACAGTAACAGACAGACAGTCACACACACACACACAGTTACCGACATGCAGTCACACACACACACATACACAGTTACAGGCATACAGACACACACACAGTTACAGGCAGACACACACACACACACACACAGTTACAGGCATTCAGTCACACACACACACATACACAGTTACTGGCAGACAGTCACACACACAAAGTTACAGGCATGCAGCCACACCCACACGTACAACGTTACAGGCATTCAGTCACACACACACACACAGTTACAGGCATGCAGACACACACAAACAAAAACACAGTTACAGGCAAGCAGACACACACACACAAACACAGTTACAGGCATGCAGACACACACAAACACAGTTACAGGAAGACAGTTTTACAGACACAGTCACACACACACACACACACACACATACACAGCTACAGGTATGCAGTCACACACACACATACACAGTTACAGGCAGACAGACACACCCACAGTTAAAGGCATGCAGACACACACAAACACACACAGTTACAGGCATGCAGACACACACACACACACAAACACAGTTACAGGAAGACAGTTTTACAGAGACAGTCACACACACACTATTACTTACAGACAGGAGCTGGAGGAGGAGTGGATTCAATGGAGTCCTCCTGAAACCTGTTAGGTCGAGAGGCAGGGATTCCTTCATGCTGCAGCCTGCACCTCCATGTGCAGCAGTAACAGCAGCGGGAAAGAGTCACACACGCATACACAGTTACAGTCACACACAGTTACAGGCAACATCACACAGTCACAGGCAGGCACACACACACCATTACAGGCAGACAGACACACACACACAGTTACAGGCATGCAGTCACACACACACACACACACATACACAGTTACAGACAGACAGTCACACACACACACAGTTACAGGCATGCAGTCACAAACACAGACACACACATACACAGTTACAGACAGACACACACACACACACACACACAGTTACAGGCATGCAGTCACACACACACACAAATACACAGTTACAGGCAGACAGTCACACACACAAAGTTACAGGCATGCAGTCACACACACACATACACAGTTACAGGCATGTAGTCACACACACAGACACATACACGCATACACAGTTACAGGCAGACAGACACACACACAGTTACAGGCATGCAGACACACACATACACAAACACAGTTGCAGGCATGCAGACACACACACACAAACACAGTTACAGGCATGCAGACACACACACACACACAAACACAGTTACAGGCATGCAGACACACACAAACACAGTTACAGGAAGACAGTTTTACAGACACAGTCACACACACATACACAGTTACAGGCATGCAGTCACACACACAGACACACACATACACACACATACACAGTTACAGGCAGGCAGACAGACACACACAAACACACAGTTACAGGCATGCAGACACACACAAACACAGTTACAGGCATGCAAACACACACACACAAACACAGTTACAGGAAGACAGTTTTACAGAGACAGTCACACACACACTATTATTTACAGACAGGAGCTGGAGGAGGAGTGGATTCACTGGAGTCCTCCTGAAACCTGTTAGGTGGAGAGGCAGGGATTCCTTCTTGCTGGAGCCTGCACATCCATGTGCAGCAGTAACAGCAGCAGGTAAGGGCCGTATTAAACCCCGCCCCCACTGCCGATTTGGCTCCACCCCCACTTTCCTTCCATGCGGCCAGTTCAGCTGCTCCTTGCGTGTGTCAGCTGTTTTGCGACACGGCACCCTAACTACCATGGGGCACTGTGTGGCCACAGCTCACCGCCCCCTCCGCCTCGCCCTTAGTACGCTACTGCATTCGGCCCATCTAGTCTGCCCAATTTTCTAAATACTTTCATTAGTCCCTGGCCTTATCTTTAGTCTAGAATAACCTTAGCCTTATGCCTATCCCACGCATGCCTAAACTCCCACACTGTGTTAACCTCTACCACCTTAGCTGAAAGGCTATTCCATGCATTCATTACCCTCTCAGTAAAGTAATACTTCCTGATATAATTTTTAAACCTTTGCCCCTCTAGTTTAACACTATGTGCTCTTGTTGTGGTGGTTTTTCTTCTTTTAAAAAAAGGTCTCCTCCTTTACTGTGTTGATTCCCTTTATGTACACAGATGTTTAATCTGATTGAGATCTGAGGAATTTGAAGGCCAAGGCAACACCTTGAACTCTTTGTCATATTCCTCAAATCATTCCTGAACAAATTTTGCAGAGTGGACCGGTCAGCGGCCAGCGGCTATGCAGCTCCATACAGAGCAAATTGTGATGCACTGTGTGTTCTGACACCACTCTATCACAGCAAGCATTACATTTTTATGCTTTTTAAGCTACAGTAGTACACTCTTCTGTGTGACTGGGCCAGATGGGATAGTCTTTGCTCCCTCATGCATCAATGAGCCTTGGGCACCCATGACCCTGAAGCGGTCCACAAGTTGTCCTCCCTTGCACCAGTTTTGGTTGGTACTAATAACTGCGTATCGGGAACACCCCATAAGACCTGCTGTTTTGGATTTGCTCTGACCCAGTTGTCAAGCCATCACTTTTTGGCCCTTGTCAAAGCCACTCAGATATTTTCTCTTGCCCATTTTTCCTGCTTCCAACACATGAAATTCAAGAACTGACTTCACTTCCTGCCTAATATATCCCACCCCTCGACAGTGCCGTTGTAACAATATAATCAATTCTATTCACTTCACCTGTCAGTGGCATTAATGTTGTGGATGGTCAGTGTATAGTAAGTATATGGTTAATCCTATATAGTCTGTTATTTGTCCCTAAAAATCAATACAGTATACTGACAATGCATGATTAGTTTCCTTTGCTATCACTAGAGGAAAACAATGCACAAGTCAGCATAAATTTACATGCGTCGTGATTCATGAGCTCGTATTATTGAATGTGAGGACACAGCCAGTTACTTATTTCAGCCAATATCAGAAAAGGGGTAATGCCAATGTAAACTTTTTTTTTTTTTTTTTAAATTAATTCCATATTATATTTTAATGCATTAGCTATACAGTGCTTTGACGTAGGTTCTAAAGAAAATCTACTCTGAATATTCACTTTAAAAGAATATTTATTAATTCACATATTTATCAATACAGTAATTGAAATACCTTTTGTACACCATTGTGCTGAAGCATGTTCTCTTGTTTTTGAAAGTAATTGACCAACTATTGTATGATGTTCAGGAGCTTTAAACTGTCTCTCTGCATTTGCCAAGTCTTCTTGTCTTGAAATAGCAGATCGCTCAGATAAAACTGGTGAGTTATTATCATATGGAGAAACATCGCCACTGGAAGCTTTGTTTGAGTCTGTAGATGAGTGTCTTCCTTCGATGGAGAAAGAACGTTCCGATCTTAACAACTCCGGACTCCTAGCAGCACACAGAAGAAATAGTCTGTCACTTTACATGAATTTTATTGGAATTGATTAATTGCACTATGCAATTGCAATTATTAATTGATTTGCTGAATATTTTCATTAGCCATTACCTTTTTTTTTTAGCTATGGCAGTATTCCCAAAAACTGAGGTTTAGAAACATAGTAAACAGTGGTCAGGGGGCCAGGAGGGCCATGCTTATTTAAATAGTGAGGATAGGTAGATAGGGTTAGGGTTCTGAAATGATTTGTAAGTAAGCACCAGGTTTTTAAATAAAACTGTTTATAAGATGTCAATGTAAAGATTGATAAGAGAGAGATGTGTGAGAAGCGAGAAGAGAGGAAAATAAGCCTGGCTGCAGCATTCATTACTGAAAAGACAAGCTGGAAATGAGTCAGACCAGTGAGAAGCTGGATGCAATAGCCAAGATGGAAGATAACAGTGGCATGGACAAGCACCATAGCTACATCTCGTGTTAGGTAGAGGAAGATGCAAGCTATGTTTATAATATGAAAGTGACAGTTTATTAATTCACTGGATCTGACGTTCTCGTCCAAATAAAGAGAAAGCCAAGGCAGAAGCCTGTGGGATGGTTGATAGTAGTACCAGTGACCTGCATAGAAAGCAACATGGAGTAGTAGTGCTTCAAGGAGGGAAGATGAAACAAGTTTTGTTTTGGAAAAAGAAATCAACCAGTCAATCAGTTTGCAATAGCAAAAAGCAGCTGGATATACAATTCAAAAGGGAAGGAATAGGATCAGGAGAAGACAGGTATATTTGCATGTCGCTTACATACAAATGATACACGATACCGAAGAGGCCAATAAGGTTATTCACTAAAGTGAGATTCCAAAGTGAATTTTAAAGTTAAAGCCATAATAGTTGGACTGGAAAATGTTTGCAAGTCAGCTATGCTATCATTTCAACTTTACTATGGCTTTACATTTGAAATTCACTTTATGTATTGAGAACCCTCATGGTTCTAAAAATAGAACCATGAGGGACACTGACAGAGAGATGTTGTGGAGGGCAGAATGCACCTGAAAAAGTACTGGTATATTTTATATTTATAGTATATTTTAACAAGTTGTGCTCATTTCTGATGCTGATCCAGACAAATGAATTTGTGATCTAAATAAGCCAGAGGATAACTGCAGCTGAATAAAGACATAACCTTGAAAAATGGTCATATTTAGAAGTGTAAAAAATAATTTTCAAGAAGGAGATAATCTGCATTTAATTGTCAATGCTGAAAACTGATATACTTTACTTAATGACAATTCCTAATATTATCATGATTCTTCAAGATGTAATGGAGTAAGCTATAATCGTGACATCTCTACCTGCGATTAATGCAGAAATTGCCTTCCTTTAAATATTTTATGACAAACAAATCCCTATTTCTTGGTTTGACATTGGTAACAATATACATTATATTTACTCAGCTTCTTCCAGCGCCGTGCGTGGCTCTTCATGTCTGGCCCTGCCCCCGATCCACCTACTTGGCTAAGATCATAGGAAAAGCATTGGATTGGCTGAGATTGTCAATTCTACGAATCTCAGCCAAGGAGGCGGGTCACAGAGCCAAGCACTGTCGTGGCCAATCAGCATATCCTCATAGAGATGCATTGGGTCAATGCATCTTTGTGGGGAAAGTTCAGCATCTCTATGCAGTGCAGCACTTACCCAGGAAGCACCTTTAGTAGCTGTCTGAGGACTGGCCACTAGAGGTTTTCCTAGACTGTAAACACGGCCTTTTAGCTGAAAAGGCTGTGTTTACATAAACAAGACTGCAAGGACTGACTATACTCACCAGAACAACTACATTAAGCTGTAGTTGTTCTGGTGATTTTTGTGTCCCTTTAAACAAAAAAATAAATTTTAGCCCTGTAGAAAATTTTCAGATGAATCGATAAATATGTCAAAAGAATCAATTTGTTTAAAGGACATACTTGTTTTCCTGGCACTATAGTGCCGAGGGTGCCCCCACCCTCAGGGTCCCCCTCCCGCCGGGCTGGATGGAGAGGAAGGGGTTAAACTTACCTCTTTTTCCAGCGCCGGGCAGGGAGCTCTCCTCCTCCTACTCTCCTCTTCTTTGGCTGAATGCGCATGCGCGGCAGGAGCCGTGCGCGCATTCAGCCAGTCCATAGGAAAGCATTCACAATGCTTTCCTATGGATGCTGGCGTCTTCTCACTGTGAAAATCACAGTGAGAAACGCGGAAGCCCTCTAGCGGCTGTCAATGATTAACTCTAATATAAACATAGCAGTTTCTCTGAAACTGCTATGTTTATAGAAAAAAGGGTTAAACCTAGCTGGACGTGGCACCCAGACCACTTCATTAAGCTGAAGTGATCTGGGTGCCTATAGTGGTCCTTTAAAGGCGAATGCAACAAATGTATACACATGTATCAAATTTACCTTAAGCAAGTTGATTCTAAGAAATTTCACTAGGGGGTGTGTGAGTACTATTTATTTAAAACTAGACAGTGTAACACAAATCTTAACTTGACTAGTTCAAAGTTACTATTTTAGAATGTTTATACACATATTGTATTTGCATTATAGAACAGGTTACTATTATATAAAATGTTTATACATATATAATACATGCATTACTGAACAGCAATATGTAGACTCCTAATTGGAGAAAAAGTGTTTTGTATAACCATATTAGCACTCATATGCCCATACATGGGGGTAGATATCAGTACTGTAGTTGCTTAGGGCTTTTATGAACATTTATATGCAGTAAGTTGATGAAGTAGAGGCACACTGGCTATAGAATTACTTCCTCAGCGTAGAAATAAAAGTGCAATAAAAGGCTGCATGACTATATTAGAAAACTATGGGTAAAAAAAAATCTATCCATCTACTATTGTATCTACTATATAGTATAATATCAAAGGCACTGAACGGCAAAAGCTGACAAGTGCTACAATTTTAAATACATACTGTATCGGACATTTCAAAGTTAAATTGCTAAGAATTCAAAGAAAATTTCAAACTTTAGTAAAAACTAAAGATTTTTGAGAATATTTTTAATTGTCTATTTTGGTCTAACATTTGAAATGCAATAAAAAATTTGACAATGTATTCTGTAGTGAATAACTCAGCAAAAATATGTTACTTATATAGCTCTTTCATACAAGAAAAATGTAAAGACGAAATAGTTAACCTCATAGTTAAAAGTAATCTTGATGATAAAAAAACAATCCAATAGTTGTCCCCTACAAGCACATAATTGTTCAGTGCATGATCCGTGCAGATGTTTTCTTTACCACTTGTAGTGAGATTTTAAAAAGCCTAGCTATGCCCAGAGACAGAATTATTTATTTCTGCAAAAATCAACAAGTTTGAGCAAAAGTAAATTAAAACAATTTCTTACTCAAACACAAACCAAGGCGTGCTGCACAACCACAGATTTAGCACGCAATGGAAATAAAGGCTATAGAAAAAACCCAATCATGCTCGGCGATCAGAGTTAATTGCTTGCAGAATATGTAGAGGAATGCAGTAAAGTGGTAAAGAGGAGATACAAAACACAGCGAAAATGAGGGCTGCATGCCAGTAATATCACACAGTGGGAGAGGAAGACATTTCTTGTAACAATACAGTGGAGTAAATCAGTTACGGAAATAAAGGCAGAGTTATAGGCTGACAGCTGGAAAAGCCTGTTGGAAAATTGGAACATAGGTATCAGGGTAAAACCAAAGACTAATGGGGCTCTTCACTAAAGTCCAAATGGTCCTGTACTGAATAAGGCAAAACCCTCTGTATGCTGCAAATCCAGGCAATGGGTGGGGCCCTTTAATATTAAAGGGACACTATAGTCACCTGAACAACTTTAGCTTAATGAAGCAGTTTTGGTGTATAGAACATGCCCCTGCAGCCTCACTGCTCAATCGTCTCCCATTTAGGAGTAAAATCCCTTTGTTTATGAATGCTAGTCACACCTCCCTGCATGTGACTTGCACAGCCTTCCATAAACACTTCCTGTAAAGAGAGCCCTACTTAGGCTTTCTTTATTACAAGTTCTGTTTAATTAAGATTTTCTTATCCCCTGCTAGGTTAATAGCTTGCTAGACCCTGCAAGAGCCTCCTGTATGTGATTAAAGTTCAATTTAGAGATTGAGATACATTTAAGGTAAATTACATCTGTTTGAAAGTGAAACCAGTTGTTTTTTTTCATGCAGGCTCTGTCAATCATAGCCAGGGGAGGTGTGGCTAGGGCTGCATAAACAGAAACAAAGTGATTTAACTCCAAAATGACAGTGAATTGAGCAGTGAAATTGCAGGGGAATGATCGATACACTAGAACTGCTTTATTTAGCTAAAGTAATTTAAGTGACTATAGTGTTCCTTTAATAATAATGGGGGGAACCTAGTATGTAACCCCGGCCCCTATCCAAGGGCAATGGGTGGGGCAATAATAATAATAATCAAGGGGAGACCTAGTTGTAACGGCACCCCGGGCATAAAAGGGGTTAACAGCCATTTAGTAGATCTTCCCTTCCAGAGACACAGGCACAGCTACTGCAGAACACCAATCTGCCGAACAGGAAACCATAAGAATGCTGTAAACAGCCGAATAGGAAAAACCATATGAATAGGTTTACACTCCTAGCAGTCGAACTGGAACAGCATACAATAAATCCCCCCAAGAACGAGACAAGGCTCTGTTTTGAGGGTCAAGCAGTGAACAGACAGAGCTGTGGGTTTATTGTTCTTATATACACATTAGTACCACCCACAGGGTTTTGGAACACAACCAATAAACACATACAATACACTCAGACACTCCCACACAAAATCCTCCCCTCTGCCTGTGATACAATTACCTTACACAATGGGTAATGTAATTATCACAAGCAGAGAAATACAATTTTTCCACATTATTCATAACTTGAAAAGTATGCATCACATTCACATAATTTTTTCAGAATCAGCATACTCCAAATACAAACATATGTCAAAATCATCCAAATTGGTCCAGTGGTTCAAAAGATAGATCATAGTCCTTTGTGACCAAAGGAAGCATGGCTTGTCTGCCCAAAACCAGTTCCACAGAGTCTTCTATCCTGGAGATAATTGGAAAGTAATCCAATTATCTCCAAGGACAGAGGCAAAACTCCATTGAACACATGGCAGCAAAAGACAATAAAATACATAACATACACAAGGTTACATTTATTACATAAAATACAGACATGCAACATATCCCCAGATAGCTTAGGTCTGAGCACACATTATTACTGAATGGCACTCAGACCACACACATACAGTTCAATTGCCATGGAGCCAAATTCTTTCCCATAGTCTTTCATTATACGAATGGGCTCCATGGCATAGCTATCTGGGGTATCACCGCTCAAACAGGGCAAGCACTGAATGACCCGGCTTTCATGTCTTCGCAGGGGAAAATCAAGTGTTTCAACATGGGGCCATAGTCTAAAGGCAGCAGGCGGGCAACCAGGCTCCTCCAATGCACAGTGGCGAGATTGGTCTCGTCACACTAGTTAATTATAAGAAAGGGGGTGGAAATGCCATTATAATGCCCTTCTGCATTATTTAAGAAGCCACAACTGCGTGGCTGCCCAGTCATTATTTGTAAACATTTACAAGATACGCCCCCTCCTGATGCATGGCAGGTTCTGGCATATGGATGTACCTCCATTATAGTAATATATATATAGGATTTTTATGTATTGATTTATTTTTTAAACTTTTTATGTGGCAGCTGGCTTGCAAGCCTGACCAGTCACCACATAAATAACCATTGCGCCAATGTATGTATGTATGTATGTAGTGTATTACATTCAGTAAATTTATCTAATTAAATATGCTCTAGTTAATAATCTTTCAAATTTAAAATGTTTTAAACATTTTAAAATAATATTTAAAAAAAATCTATATTTTAATTATTTTTTACTTGACTCTGAAAGTCAAACTGTTAATTTGTTGTGTGAACTTTATGTAGGAGGTACTGACAAATAATTGAAAGATTCTAAGCTTTGGAGAGCCACTAAAACTTAAAGGAACACTCCAAGCACCAGAACCACTACAGTGAGCTACCAGGAGTTCCCTGGTACCCACTCCAAGGTAAATAGTCAAACCATTTAAGAATAGTTTGACAAGTTTCTTGGGGTCCACTGGGTCCACCATCACATTCTCTGCCTCTAGAAGCACTGAATAGTCCAAGAAGGGAGGTACCTCAGCCAATAAACTGGCCCTGTATGGCAGGGCTTAGCAGAAGCCCTAGGTAAGTTATTAAACAATTCTCAAACACTTTGACTACTGACCGTTGGAAGGCACAGGGAACTCTTAGCACCAGGTAGTGGTTATGGTGCTTGAGCATTTCTTAAACATCACAAGTAAGCACTTTGATGTAGGTGACTTGCCTAGCTGACCATGAATGCAACTTCTGAAACTACAGATCTGGACTTTTAGTTTTTTTTTACAATTTGAAAGGTCCCGATGGTATAAACTGATCCAGCTTCTCAAGTGCCGAAGGTTGCCTATCCCAGCTAAAGTGTGGAGAGTTACTAATTCAAAGTGAATATCACATTTTAGGTCACAATATGGAAATTGGAAAGACCTTGTAAGTATTTTCACTTTGACAATTTTGGCTAAAATTTTAAATTTACTTTGAATTCCCAACAATTTACATTTTAGTAAATAACCCCGAGTGTGTTCAGGAGAGATGTCAGAAGAAGAGTAGAATAAGCAAAGTAAATGTATTTATGACATGTTAAGAAAACAACATAAAGAATATTACTGAATGAGTTTTGTGAATTTTTTTTTAATTTATTTTACAGAACACTTATTAAAATGTAATTTCTTGAAGGAAAAAAAAGGAAACAAAGCTTGGATCACAATTAACTGACTATTTTTATACAACACGATGTGATACATGCTGCACAACATTATTGATGGCTATGATTCACTGTGAGCTTCCAGGCAGGTTATTCAGTTTTGTAGTGCTCGTGACATTAACTGCATGTGGGTGTTGTGACTCATTTTGTGAAATTGCATTTAACCAACCTGTTGATATATTTTATATTATATTAAAATGTATGAATATTGTACATGGTGAAAGGCTTTTTTGTATGCCAAAGGCACATGAATAGCAAATGCAGGCATTGTATTTTTATTTGCGTAAATAATTTAGAGTTGATGGTGTTATAAATTATACCAATTAGCTGTGTGACAGTAAATTGATGCCTCAATGTTTGTAGAGGGTTGAGATAAGATACAGGTAAAATTGCCCATAAAAAAGTAAAACCTGTGAAATTGGTACACTGTGCTTCCTGATGGAATTTACTGAAGAACAACTAAAATCTGCCACTTAGGTCATTTGCTGTGCACATAAAATGCACAATTGGTGATTTGTCCGAATTCCGCAACTCCGAAACACTACATGGGACGAATCACTAATAAACAAAATGGAAATGTTGATTTTATTCCCAGATAAAAAAAAAAGAGGGAAAGAAGGAGGAGCAGTAAAAAAAATAAAATCAATATTTATATATAATATATTTAACAAAAATATTTTTAAAATGCACCTTTTAGCAAAATATATAGACAATATTAAGTTTCAGTTAGTTTGACACATTGATGTTAAACATTTTTTTATTGCTGAACTGATTCAGATAAACTAAAGTTTTTTGATGTGCACACATCTACTTGCTATTAGATGCCTTTTCACAGATTTTCTGTATCTCAAGGTATTTTACGAAAATGTGATACTGCAAATGTGACACTGAAGAAGAACATGTGTCAGAAGATATGCATCCATGTTAATATGTCATCATATAAAAATAATACTCCCATTTTTACGTTGTTAGTGCAAACTCTAGCCAAGCCAATACCTATAGCATACTATTATATGGAGTCAGTGAAAAGCTAGATTTAGTTTATAGCCATAAATATTAAAGGCACAATTTGTTAGCGGTCACTGTGAATTCTTGGCTTTGCTAGGTTTATTCCAGTATATATTATATGGAGTCAGTGAAAATCTAGATTTAGTTCATAGCCATAAATAGTAAAGGCACCATCTTTTTAGCCGTCACTGTGAATTCTTTGCTTTGCTAGGTTTATTCCAGCTATACTGCTGTGGTACCCTCATAAAAATTATTTGATGTTCTCATTTGTACCTAAGCAAGAACACCACAAAACTGAACAAAACATAACTCGTACCACCACTCCCATGAAACACATAATTTGGCTACATGTCATCTTTAATCAAAATCCAGCACTGACATATGGAAGCAGCACACAGACGTTATGATCCCTGGAAATTCAAGCAAGCTGTAAAGCTAGGTACACCTGCATGGTTTCCCTTATTATCCAAGGGGATCTTATCTAAGGATGTATGAGAGGGACATCTGAAAGTGTGAAGTGTTCTTTAACCCCTTAAGGACACAATTCTGGAATAACATGGAATCATGACGGAATATTTCCATCATGTGTCCTTAAGGGGTTAAAGTGTAAAGAATGAAATATATAATTGACTTAACCCACTTTGTCTATAGCTACACACCCTCAACTACAAAAACTAAGTATAAATTGGAGGCAAACGTTAGTACCCAGGGAAGCTACCGTACAGAGATTTGTTTATGTATGTGATTAAATAACCTGGACAGTGACATCATGGGTCTTCCTGGAGCACTTAGAGATCTGACAATAATCAGACCTGAGTAAGCAATGTGGTGAATAACAGGACAGGCTTTCATTAAGTAACAATAGGAAGGAAGCCAAAACAGCACCTATAAGAGTGAACTTCATGCCTTAAAATTACGTGGTTCAGGAAAATAGTGACACATGAATGAGCCTCTTAGACAGATGGATGACAGGAAGGAAGGAAAAACTCAAATCCTCTGTAATAACGATGAGCTCAGATATAAATTACAGCTTATTTTCCTCTAGCATCTCTTTCCAACAATAGTCTAGGCAGAATACTTTTATTTATAATCACACAGGCTACTTAAGTCTCTGTTTGCTTTTGTAACAATCGGACCCGATACTTATAATTGAATAATGATAGATATAAAAACCTGGAGCATGTTACAAATCTTAGCTTTGGTGTATGCCTATATCAAGCATTGGAGTCAAGAATCCAACAGAGTCACATCAGCCCCATTGATAACTTAATTGTGCTCAGTGTTGGAATATGACATATTATCCTGGCTCTCTTCTTTTTCTGTTGACAAGGGGAGAAGACTATTGAGTTTGTGCAATCTAATGCATTGACATCCTCTCCTATTACTAGACCACTCTGGAGGAACATCATTCCATCCCTGCCAGGAAAAGGAAAACCTGATGAAATCCATGCTGAGTGTGTCTATGTAAACACAAATCCACAGATCCAGATAGAGTCCTATAATAATGATAACTTGAATATCATTTTAATACAAAACAGTATTAACCAAATCTGGTTTTATTTGTATATCCTTCAGCTTTAAAGTCCTCACAAAATTTTAAGCCCAGTAGGCAAGCTAAAAAAAAAACAAATCTTTTACATCTGGCACATTTTCTACTACTATTAGTTTGTTCAAAATTCTGCACTTCAGTCAAATCACAAGAATATATTTTTAGCAAATATATTTTGCAGGTCATTGTCAGTTGACTGATAAGATGGTCACGTGTTCAGCTGACAAATTACCTTTTTAAAAATAAAAAAGAGAGTGCACAGTTATGTGTTAACTGTAAGCTGGTAGTGTAACTCAAATACCACTAAGCAAATGATGTGGAACTAGATTTAGACACATGGTTAACTTTCTTTTGAATTTACATTACCTTAACTTGGATCATCCTTATGAAAATATGAACTAACCAGTGGACTGATTCTCACAGGCAAATTCTTCCTGGGTTGTCCCAAGTTTGTCACTAAAATCCCCATCGGCTTTATTTCTCTGCTTAAAGGGACACTATAGTCACCAGAACTATCCGAGCGTCGGCCCTGCTGCATTCCATGGCGGGCTGGTGGGGAGGTCAAAGATCTCCCTCACCAGCCCACATGCAGTATATTGTGGCCAGCAGGGGAGAGGGAGGGAGACAGGAGAGGAACCCGGAGGAGCTCTAACTTACAGCTCCGCCAGGTTCCCCTCGCGAGTTTCGGAGCGTTGCCATGGCAACGCTCCGGGTCTCACGAGATTGAACTCTAGCCCCACAGGCTAGAGCTCACTCACCACTAGGACCACCAGGGATGTAAGCAGCAGCAGGAGCCCCCATCCCAGGTTAAAGGTAAGATGGGAGCGGGGATATAATCACTCACAGCACTCTCACTCACACACACACTGCACCCCTGACACTCACAGCACCCTCACTCACACACACTGCACCCCTGACACTCACAGCCCCCTCACACACACACACACACACACACACTGCACCCTCACACACAGCTTCCTCACACGGACATAGCACCCTCACACAAACACAGCACCCATCACACACACAGCACCCTTACCCACATAGCACCCTCACGCAAACACAGCATCCATCACTCACACACAGCACACACACACTACACCACTTACACACACACACAACACCCTCACACACACACTGCACAATATGCTTTCCTAGCATTTTTGTCTCCTGGTATCCCATCTATGGAGACACCAGAGACAAATTTCAAGAAAACACAGTGCAAGCATGTTATTAAATTTGCTTGCGCTGAGCAGAACAAATACAGAGTATTTTTCTCATGCTAGAGCTCTTCAGCAGAGCTCTGCGCATGGTCTACCCTGGAAGAGCATTGAACCAACATGCTCACTTTGTGATGGGGCATGCTTGTCATTGGTGATGACAAAACACACTCTATCTCCTCCTCCTCTCCTCCTCTTCGGCTGAATGCGCATGCGTGGCAGGAGCCGCGCACGCATTCAGCCAGTCTCATAGGAAAGCATTTAAAATGCTTTCCTATGGATGCTGGCGTCTTCTCACTGTGAAAATCACAGTGAGAAGCACGCAAGCGCCTCTAGCGGCTGTCAATGAGACAGCCACTAGAGGCTGGATTAACCCTAATATAAACATAGCAGTTTCTCTGAAACTGCTATCTTTATAAAAAAAAAGGGTTAACCCTAGAGGGACCTGGCACCCAGACCACTTCATTAAGCTGAAGTGGTCTGGATGCCTATAGTGGTCCATTAATTACATGGAGTTAATGGGACAACTTCTAGTTCTAAAATGTTTTTACAAGCAAAGTAATGCTTTCCAAGGCTGTAAAATTAGACAATGTAGCTCAAGTACTGTTTGTATGACATTTACACATATTTTATTTCTTTCCTCATACCATATCCTAAATTATAAATTATAAAAATCGCAATGGGATAAACATATGTAGTATTTCTCTAGTAATATATCTAATAGATTTCTTTAGTTTTCATCCTTTCCACAGAAAATGCCTTTTCCCAGTTTATATGTTTCTTTACTAAGAATTTAGTTCTTGACCCTGTGCTTTGGCTTTATGCCCAGATTTCCATCTGAATACACCCTCCTTACTGTTACATCAGCCATATTCTAAGAGCCATTTCCATCCATAATATCCATCTGTTTTTTTTTGTTCTTCTAGAACATCTTAACACCACAATTTAATTTAGTTTCATAAGGTCACCAATTCTAAATGACTTACTATTCATTTATTCATTCAGCCATTTTATCCAAGAGTTCCCTGAGGCACAAGTGGAGGTCTTGCTTATTCTGCCCATTATATGAACTCAGTTCACACAGTTGTGTGACTTAATCACTGGCAAATTGTCATGTTTACTCCAATGTATGCCAATATTCTATGTTCTCCTTTACATAGACACAGCTGTTAGATAGATATATTTATAAACATTGTTCTTTCACACACAATTACTACGAAAAATTGCATTGTTTGACATAATAGTACTTATCTATGCGAATGTGGCCATTTTAAAAAAATTGGTCTGTTTCTCAAGTCATGCCCTACTTACATCTGTGTAGCTCATGCTTCCCAACACACCTGGATCTCCTAACATATTCTCCTGGGATGTTCTGCTTCTATGCAAATCTTGGCACAACTATTTTTTGCCAGGCAAGACCATTTCAAGCTATTTTTACCAGAGAAAAGCATCATGTACTTTGCTTATGTACAGACCCTGTCAACTGATGTCACAGTTCTCATGGTGCCATTTGGACAGCCTGGTGTAGTTGCCCCACGGGTGCTAGACGGGGGATTTGAACCTGGGTCTTTTTGCATCTTAGGCCTGTGTTCCTGCCTCTGAGCCACTTCAGCACCTGTTTATCTATCCTTTTTATCTGGCATTACCTGCAGCACTAGGGGGCTGGACTTCACCAGTGGCTCCTACCTATCAATCTAAGTCCACCTGAGGTAGATGGATCATTATCCAGTCCACCTGAGGGCAGTGTCAGTTTGTTGTTTCCTGTTGCCTAAGACTGATTTGGCTTGTGACCCCTGCTTGTGGAATTTTCGTTATTGCCTGTTTGCTGCCTGCCCTGACCTTTGGAACCGTGCCTGTATACTCTTCTGGATTTGCCCTTGTCTGTTTCCTCATACCCAGTTATTGTTCCTGTCTAAGCCCCTGTGCACAGATTCTTACATAGTTACCGTGGGTTGTGTTTATCTGCAAGGGTGAGCACACATCTCTGCACTTCAGACTCCAACCAAGGTAAGACCGTGACAACTGGCTAGCGTGGTTGTCTTTAAGCTCAGATTATTGCAAAACAGACATACCTCCTTTTCTAAATATGCCTGCTGTTGCTTCCTCTGTGGTCCACAGTGGGTTGCCATGTTGTCAATTTAATGAGGAAACTTGTAAAGAGATATTTTAAGGCCACATATATTTTAAGACTCTACCCCCCTCCCATATGTCTATTCCCCCACCATAGATCTACTTCTCCCCTCCTCCCTATATGTCCACCCCCCTCCCCACACACACATACAGATACACATGCAGACACACAGATACACTAACACACACACATGCAAAATGTTTGTCACCCTCCTGTTTCCTACTTTTTACGTGCAGGAGGGTGACTTTCCCTGGGGTCCAGTGGTGGCTCAGGCTAATGGGAGTCAGAGTTCCTACTCTGACTCCCTCTCCTTCCTCCCGCGTGGCTCTCTGATAGCTGGGAGCATCTGACCTCATCACAGGGGGCCCAGTCGCCGCTGTTAAAGAGCATGGGCCACCCAATGGACTCCTTGAAACACATGGCAGCGGGCACCCGGTCGCAGGGGTCCGCAGGTGCGACCCCCGGTCGTTCCGCCAGTGGCAGCCTCACGGAGAGTGGGCTCTCATCGCAGAAATCGACTTACAACTTTCTATTTTAGCTTTTCCGGCAACCTTCTTGCCTCGGGCCAATATCTGGTGGTGTATGAATGCCACCGTGAACTTTGCTGCAATACAACTGCTGCTGATGGTAGCAAAGCTCTGTCTAATTTGAAGGCTGTAACAGTTGCCTCACTCACGTTCTGTTCAGGGAGCTATTCCCAGGAGAGATCATTCCTAAGGGTTTCAATCTGGAACCTCACCTGGTCTTGCTGGACAATGAGGTCAGTGGACATCGTGCTATGGTTTCCTTTTGAAGCACACTTAGCAGGACTATACCTGATATTTGTCGAGGAGGTCTATCCCAGCTGGGGCATAGGCTAACTCCGACTACCAAGCCGACTTGGCTGTCCATATGTCTACCTTGGTGCATATTGTGATTGCTATTGTCTGCCATTATTTGTACCAATGCTGATTATCCATTTTAATGCTTGGTTTAGCTTGACTATGTAGCAGGCGTCTAGTGGGTATTATCAATGACAAAGGGGTATTTTCTGGGTCAATGGATCTCTTACTTGCCTACTTAATCTTTATATAGCTATATACTTTATATAGCCTATAAGCCTTGATACTCATAGTTATTTGCGGTTTTCCTTGATTCTTATACTTTAAGTTAAAATGAGGTCTCCTAGTCCCATGCTGTGCTGTTCTCTATGTGACCATATCCTAATTTCAAAACACTGAACATTATCAGACAATCACTTTGTCTAAGCATTAATGTCACCAATACTTTAATATGCTATTATACTTTGTGCCTCAATCAAAACGTGATTGACAAACTAAATATAATACTAAAACTATACAGCTCATACAAGCTTTACTGCAAAAATTAAACAAATTCTAAAAGCCATACAACTTCCTGATGTGACATGCGGTTTTCCATCAATCTTCCTGTTCCCCTGACATACCAGCTCTGTCAGCTATGCCTCGGTTTAATTTGTTAGAATCACATTTTTATATTATCACAATTGGTTGGAAAAACTTTTTAAGTGATTTATCTACAAAAAAATCCCATAAACTTTAACAGTGACTACTGTAGATAATTTGATTGTAATCATTTAAAATTCTGATCCAAACCAAGTAAATCAAGGCCTGATGTTGGGAGGACTGAGCTAAAGTGTAGAGCAAGTGAATGATTTACTGTAATCTTGCTGCACATGGAGTAAAATTCAGAGCCCTTGAACCTATACATGAATACTTTAGCTGTGCTCGAAGTATGAGCAGTCTTTCCCTATAGTGTGTTACGGACATGCCAAAATGATTTGATTTCATTCCTGCACCATTCAAATTCTGCATATGGCAATCCTAATCACAAGGCATTTCCCGCCAATAGCTTAACTGGGGTGCATTTTTCCCATGCACTAGGACTCCGAGACAGTTTAATGACCACTTAAACGTCCTCTTACACTGTATTTGTTATATCAGTAGAATAATGACGATAATGTGATTGACACCTAAGTAAAATGTGGCCAAATTACACATTTATTCTGGATAAAATTTCACTGTATGCAACAGGTACATTCTGCAAACACTTTGACAGAACCAAAGAGATTTCAAATTACACATATTTTTGTTTTGTGTGTCTTTTTTTATGATCTGGGGGAGGAAATTACCCTAAGCACTTATATTCTGGAGGCCTGGCTGAGCAATTCTTGAGTAGGAGGTTAAAATAAGGCACAGCTTGAAGTAAAGAGTGAAAAGCATAAATTGCTTCCCCAGCTTGCTGCCAAAACATATATATTTTTTTCAAAGTATTCAATTTTGTCATGGTATGGAATAATGACATTTCTGTTTGTGAATATTCCTTAAGTTTTCATAGTTTTCATGTGCTCTAATATTGTTTTTTCTGTCAAATATATATTTCCATAAAAATAAATCCCAAACTGCATCTTTATCAGAGACTAGCCAAAATTACCTAATACTAATTTTGCTGTGTTGTAACCTACAATTAATGCACTGTGTGGGTTGTAATTTCATTGGGATTCATTTAAATTTATCATGACTATAATGATGTCAGAGAACAACTATGCGCTCCAGAAAGTCAAGTGGTTACATGAGACCCATAGAAAGTATGCAGAGATGTGACATCATACCTGGCAGTCGCTGTCAAGTTATGTTGTTCATTAGTCTAACAGAGAAACATATATGGGTCCAAGTATTGCATTTGTATTGTGTGTTTTTAGAATTTTGTAAACACCATGAAGCTCAACATTATACTTGTGAATTGGTCACTTATTCCTGAATTAACTATTTTTACTGTTGATAGACTCACATTGCTTTGCAAGCAGTAGTACTTTTCAATTTACAGGCCTCAATTTAATGATTCAATGCTGTTGGAAAAAACTTTCAAATTATTAATACCGAAATTGCCTTAGACATTAATGGTGACTTCGGTTCATAAATTATTTGGAAAGTGTATATTGCTAAAACATCAATAAGCTGCACTTAAACGGAGACTCGAGACCCCTAAAGCACTTCAAGAGTCTGTTATTTTTATTTTTATTTTGGGAAGAGTGTAATTTCAATAGAAATTGACCAATATAAATTTATATTGGTTACACCCCCTGGCTTTTCAAGCAAACAGGTCCTGTTACTTCCTGGTTTGGTTAGCTTATTTGCAATTAACTCAAGAGGCAGCAATCGCACAGAGCACATGCGTTGCAAATATTTCTCATTGAGCTCCATTGGGAAGTCTGATTGAACAGTCACATAAAGTCTGGGCGGGTTAGAAGAGGAGGGCTTGCAAAGGCAACAAACTATAAAAATGCAGGTTTTGCAAGCTGGTTTTAAATATAACTCCAATGAAAAATAAATGCATTAATTAAGCGCATGCAGGTTTTCATTTGGGGTATATCTACTGAATAGTGATTTTTATTTATTTTGTATTAAGACAGTGGAGTATCCCCAAAGAGTTTCACCATGCACAATACTTGACAAATAATCAATGAATGGAAAAGTGGAGTGCTTCAACTTTACTGAACACATTTATGTGTGGATAAAAGAAAGATACTTTTTATACTTATACAATTAGTATAGTTTCTCAATTCAATAAGAATGACAACTCCAGTCAAGGTATTTAAATATAAACAGAAGAGAAAAAAAGATAACCGTGTAAACCAAACCTTCTATAACGAATGGATTTCCAGTCACTTCATTAATGGCTGCAATATTGGCTCAAAATGTAGAACATTTTGTCTTCGTCAGGCTGACAATCAGCCAAATAAGGTCGATTAACCAGTCCCAAATGAAAGTTCTGGGCTGAATAATGCTAATGCTAATTCTGTGCATATTCTTTGCACAAGTTAAATGCTCAGCTGGTGCTTTTAGCCTTTGCAGAAGCAGGATTTTATTCAACTGGAATTCCAGGAGGCTCAGCTTTGCAAGACTGTTTACTGCCTTGCTGGGGTATGGTTCCATATAGAACGCTAGACATCATAAGCAATACAGACTGCTCAGAGCAATCCTTTGATTCTTTTTTTTTTTTCTTCTGTTCGAACCTGATGTGCATCTTTTTTTGTCATTGCTTTGTCATAATTTTTAGTGCAAATGTAAGCAACATAACATATATATGTGTTACCGCTAGAGCTCGAAATCCATTAATGTGCACATTACCTAGCTAATCTGCAAATTAACTGATTTTCTCCGTTAAAGTGCGGAATCAAGAGTTTTCCGCATTTTACCTAGGTAATGTGCATATTAACGGCTTCCATATCGTTAAAGTGCAAAAGTTTGGTTCGCTCATTTTGGTTTCGCCTGTTTCTCTCCTTTCCTGTTAGCAGTTTCTAATGTAAAGCACCCAAATGTCGATGAAGGTGTCACTGTGAGAATTAAAGTACCCGAAGCAGACAGAGCAAAAACCGATGCCTGCTCGATTTTAGCTATGGTTCTTAGTAAAACAGAGGATGGCTTTTATAAACTTCGTACTAAAGCGGGTATTTTAAAACAATTGTATGCCAAATCGGAATTCAGTGTTTGCAAAGAGAGACTTTTAACGAGAGAAGATGTCCCTGCTGTAGAAATATCTTTAGGTCAAACAGCAATAAAACAATCCCTTGGTACTGGGCAGGGTTTCAGAAAATGTGACTGCAAATCTAAATGTAACACAAATAGGTGTGCTTGTCGCAAAAATTGCTATGTAATTCAAAGTGTCACCAATCTTTAAATTGCACTAATAAGTAAGCATAATATTATCCTATGTTTTGCAAATGCATTTCCTTAATTGTTTGATTCTTTCTTTTGTAGTTTTTTAATTGATTCTATCAACTAACTTGATTCTTGTTTGATTGTATTAACTTGATTGATTCTTTGTCGATTGTTTGATTGTATTAACTTGATGCTTTAGATAGTGACAAATAAATAACTTGATTCTTGTTTGATTGTATTAACTTAATTATTCACTTTAACGAGAGATAATGTGCAGATTACCTAGGTAATTTGAGAAATGAAAGAATTTTCGGCACTTTAACGGATCACCCTAGTTAATCTACAGGTTACCTAGATAATCTGCAGAATAACTGATTTCTGCACTTTAGTGATACAATATATATATGTTTACAAGCAAAGTTATATAACAAGGTTCAGTTTAGTTTCCAAAAGAGTATTATGTTTATCAGTTGTAGCGCTACCAAGATACTCCTGCGCTATATATATATATATATATATATATATATATATAATATATATATATATATATATACACACTTTGTGGTAATATACTAATAAGAATTGAATAGACTTTATGAACTAAACAAAATAATTCTGCTCAACTAAAATGTAAAATGAAAGTTTTTGGCCAAAATAAGTTGTTAATATAGCTGAGCTATGGATGTTAAATGTTGCAATTTAGTTTTTCCAGTTCAGTTGGTAGTCATAAAGCCAACAGTTTAATTTTAACACAGCATGAATTTAATCTGATAACTGCTCTTATTTGTTTTCATCATGGAGATAATTATTTCTGTCCTCCAGTGAATTTTTTACTTCCCCCATTAAAAATCAAAGCAAGCCAGAAACTGTTCAGTCCTATCCCCAATTAAGATGTTTAAATATAACGCTCTAATACACATGGGAAATGTTAATATAAATACATTGTGCATGAATTCTAAACAGGAAATAGTCTATGGAAATAAAGCACAGTGTACCATATACTATATACTTTACATACTGATTATTCTTATTTTCTCTGTTAAGCATTATACATTTTTTTTTAAGAACTATCATATTCGGCATCATACACTGAAATAAAAGGTCAGCGGGATTACATCCCCCCTCTCCAGAAGCCAAATACCTCTTGAGACCATGAACTGGATCAGTGTAAACATTTCCACTAAACAAAACAAACATTCCCATAAAATACTCACATGACTGGAAATAAATAATAAATAAAAACAGATTTACTTACGATGACTGGGAAGCTTTTCTTCTCAATAAATAGTCCACTACATCTGGGTCTGTCTCTAAAAGGCTAATCAGTACTTCATTTTGCAGATCTGGCGGGACCTTTAAGAAAAAAAACAACTCAATAAAATTTTGCTAATAAACAGGAAATGCCCAGCCCATTAAATGCTCCATTAAATAAAAACACTGTGATATGGTAGTGAAGAATAGTATTAATGCCATATGTTTTGGTTTCTTTCACAATATATTCTAACTACAGAGGAAATTACCGTTTATCCTGATCTCTTTAAGACTTTAGCATTAACCACAGAAGGTGATTAAGAGTACTTCTCTCTAATTTCTTTTGATCATGCACTCCTATCAGTAAATATCTTTCGAGACGAGATGTCATGCTCAAGTTGGTTACCTACAGGGATTAGGTGCCAGCATGCACAGCAGCTGAAGGGGAAAGTTAGGATAAGAAAGTGTGTCAAATCACCAGGAGTTAGGGGTATGGGTATGGTTACAATTAGGGTGAGGTTTGAGGAGTAATGTAAAACTGGGAAGTTCAAGACAGTCAGAGTTACATGTTGTTTTTTTTAAAATTGACAGTTTTAATTGTTTTTTATCATAACATTCCAGGGAAACTGGGTCGTGGGAAGGGGTACAGAAGAGAAAGAAGAGGGGGTTAAGGGGGGGGTGGGTAAGCATCAATTACATAATTATTTGATTACTTGGCTACATCGCGGCCAATAGCATCTCTGGTGGCAGTTTCCCCGAGCTTGTGGTTGTCTGGTACACTCTAAGGAGGTGTGGGGCGAGTTTCCTGGCAAACATTTTGTAATAGGTGTTGGAGAGGCCATCTGCCCCCGGGGAATTACCATTAGGGAGACTCGTTATCCACTTCAAGATTTCTGGAATCTCTATGGGTTTGGTCAGGTTTGTTAATTGAGTTTGGGTTATCTGGGGAAGGTTGGTTTGTCTCAGATAGTCATCTATTTCTGTGTGGCTCGCTTCGTGTGTAGTGCCTAGAAGTCGTAAATTGTATAGTTTGGAGTAAAAGTCGTCAAGTTCTCTACTGATGTCTGCGGGTGTTTGGTATTGTTTGCCATCTGTCCCCGTGATGTATGCAATTTTAGTGTTGGCATATCTGGCTCTAAGTCTGTTGGCTAGATGTTTGCTGGCCTTACCACCATTGTGATAGACATTGGCTTTAAGTTTATAATGTAAAGTAATGTTTTTGTTTTTTCAGTTCGGTTAATCTGGCATGTAGTGTTTGCAATTGTGTTGCTAGTTGTGGTGTGGGTTGTAGTTGTTTGTTTTGTTTTTCTACTAATACCAGTTGTGTATGGCATTCTAGTAGAGTGGTTTGGTGGTGCCTTTTCAGGAAGGATGCCCGTCTGATGAACAGCCCTCGCATGACTGCCTTGTAGTGTCAGAGACCTCCTTCCCTGTGTTTGTGGTAAAGTAGCTCTGGAGGGCCTCTCTAGCATCCTGCGCGAAGGCATTGTGCAGCAGTAGTGAGTCTTTTAAGCACCATGATCCTCTCCCCTTGAATTGATAGGCATCCAGTTGGTCTAAGTAAACCGGCCCATGGTCTGACCACGTTACCTCTCCTATTGAACTCTATATTGAGCCCTTGAGTTGTGCTAGGAGCGTTCTGTCTATGAAGAACGCGTCAATGCGTGTATATGTGTTGTGGACCCTTGAATGGAAGGTGTAGTCCCTTTCCCTGGGTGGAGTGTCCTCCACGCGTCATACATGTCATAGTGGTCTATCAGCTTGGTAAAGAGTTTGCTAGTGTAGGCCATTTTCTTCTTACTGTTACCCGTGAGGGTGGCTGTTGTATCTAAGGTGGGTGAATGCAGTTAAAGTCTCCACACAGCAACATTTGCAAGTACTGCCCGGGTTGTTCGTTGGGGAAGTACATGGCTATTAGCGTGAGTTGGGCGTTATTAAACTTGCCCACTAATATGATATATCTGCCTTTTGGATCTATATGTTGTTGTTGTATGGTAACTGCGACGTCTTTGTGGATAAGGATTGTAACCCCTTTAAATTTTGTGGCAGCCAAGGAGTGGAACTGAATGGGGTATACCTTTTTGTATATTGCTGGAGTGTGATCCTCTCTAAAGTGTGTTTCCTGGATACACGCTATATCAACCCCGTGAGTGGTGAGGTCTTTAAGTAGTAACCTCCTTTTACCAGGGGTATTTAACCTTTTTACATTGTATGAGACTATTTTCATGTTGGTTCGATAATTTGCCTCTGAGTCTGACGGTTCTCGTCTTTGGATCGGCCTTTCGTTGTGATACTCATGGAATTTGGGTGGCTATGAGAAGTTTGGCATGTGTTGATGCTACCGGGGTGTGGGATCTCAAAGAGTAAGAACCATGGGGGGGGGGGGTAAAACAAACAGTTAGGCTGTGCGCCTTGTAGGACTCCTTCTGGAGGAGTCAGGATGCACTGGGACTGGTCCAGTTGCACTCGGTAGGGGTTGGATACATGAGCCCGCCTGTAGTCCGGTACCTCATCAGTGGCTATGGTATTTTGGGGCGGGTGGGGGGATAGTGTTGCAATAATACTATGGTGGGTGTCCCTGCTAGGTTCGTCACATAGGCGCCTCTGAGAGGTGATTTTTTTTTAGTGTCTGCACCACTGAGGTCCTGGTAGCAGGTCCTGGGACCCATACTTGTGAACACACCTAACTTGTAACATGGGGTATAACAACCAATGTGGGAACATATGTTAACATGTTAGGTTAAACTTACTCTCTCGTTGTCTTAAGTCTCTTGTAAAAGATAGTAAGCACCTGCCTCCTTTCGGAGGTGGGAGTATGTTGCTGCGTTCAAGTGGTTGACCAGTCTCTTGCTACTCTGGGGGTTTTGGCGGGTTGTTGCTTCCATTCCTCCAGAACTGGTATGTCCCAGTCTTTGAGTTTAGTGAGTCCCTGTTCTGCAGTGGATACCACATGCATCCGTCCTTCATGGTGGATCAGGATCTTGGCTGGGTATCCTCATCTGTAAGCGATGTTCTTCCCTCGCAAGGTGGCGGTAATCTGGGCCAGGCTTTTTCTGAATCGCAGTGTTTCTGCTGATAGGTCGGCAAAGATTTTAATGTGCCCATATGGATCCGGCATATTCGCTGTTCTGCTAGCTTTCTCTATCTGTTCCTTCATGTGGAAAAAGTGTATACGGGCTATAACCTCCCTCTCAGTAGATGGCAGGAGGTGTTGTGGCCTTCTGAGGCGGTGCGCTCTGTCCACTGTCAGTTGGTCTGGGTGTATCGCTGGAGTGAGCGCTTGGAACATATCCTGGAGGTAGTCGTTTAGGCCTGCTGGTAGTACTGTTTCAGGGATTCCCCTTAACCGGATATTGTTTCTCCGGGAGCAGTCTTCTAGGTCTGCTACTTTTGTTTGGAGAGTGTGTAGTTTGATTTCATAGTCCTGCACCTTTTCAGCCAGGGCGTTGTGGGCGTCTGCACATTCCTCTAGTTTCTCTCCTACTTGGGCTGTGTGCTGGCCTATATCTGCAATGTCTTTTCTGAGCTCTGCTGCCAGGTTTTGCAACAGTTTTTTTCATTGTGGCTTGGAATGTATCAGCCAGTTCTGATAGCATAATCTTCATTGATGTGGTGGTAAGGGGCTGTTCCTCTGTCAAGGAGTTGATAGAAGCCGCAGGTGAGAGGGATCCCTCGTGGGAGCGATTGCCGCTGCCATCTTGGACGGGGCTGCCGCCTTCGCGCGTTTTTTTTTGCTGCGGATCGGGCTAGGAAAAATGACTCCCTTTCTGCTTTAGCTGCTTTTAGTTTCTGCCTGTGGGTCATGGTGGGTCCAGGGGTACCTGTTTAGTTGCTGTGCAGTCCGTTTATTTGTGCTATTTGACCCCAAATCCGCGGGAGCTTCACATGTATGCATCCATGCCGCTCGAGCTCCAAGCCACGCCCCCTAAAACGGGTATTTTAAAACAATTGTACGCCAAATCGGAATTCAGTGTTTGCAAAGAGAGATTTTTAACGAAAGATGTCTTTCTGTAGAAATATCTTTACGTCAAACAGCAATAAAACAATCCCTTGGTACTGGGCAGGGTTTCAGAAAATGTGACTGCAAATCTAAATGTACCACAAATAGGTGTGCCTCATTCCTCCCTCCCCTCCAAGTGTGTGGGGGGAGGGAATGAAACACATGGTGGGGCTGGGGGGAGGATGAAACATATGGAGGAGCTGGGGAAGGGAATGGGACACATGGAGGGTCTGGGCTAGAGGGAGTGGGACACATGGAGGGGCTTGGGGGAGGGAGTGGGACACCTGGAGGGGCTTGGGGGAGGGAGTGGGACACCTGGAGGGGCTTGGGGGAGGGAGTGAGACACCTGGAGGGGCTTGGGGGAGGGAGTGAGACACATGGAGGGGCTTGGGGAAGGGAATGAGACACATGGAGGGGCTTGGGGGAGGGAATGAGATACATGAGACACTTCTGCCATACTAAATTCCCTGTTGTATTTGCTGGCTTTAAAGCCCTTTTGTGGATGATTATAAAAATAGACTTTGCGGAGAAAAAAATATTTTAATGTAATATATATTTTTAATATGGATCACTAGATAAAAACTCAGTATTGCTTGCTGTATTACAAGAACAATCAAATCACAAAAGCTTCTACATCCTGCTCTAGTGTGTATATTGTCAGGAGTGCCTTGGAGACCTCCTAGCCTAATCTGTCAAATTATTTTAGAACAGTTTGTCAACTCATCTGGGTCCCCCAGCACCCACACCTCATCTGCTGTTCAATACAATATCTGTTCTTTTTCCTCTTAACATTTGTAATATTATTCTACATATTTCTTCCCAAGAACTTTAACTTGACGTTGACTCCATTGAGTATCTTACTGCCTTTGCTTGGACAACGTTTACCTGACAACATTAAGGCCTTAGCATAGATCCAGTCAACACCTGTAAAATGCAAATTACATCACTTTCTGCATGTGATGTGCACCAACCACTGGCCTTACAAGTTTCAAACCAAAGTTTATTTGATACCCAAATCCTGAGTAAGGCAGATTGCAATGATTGAGATAAAACAAAGCAGCCTATAATAAAAAATATTTGCACTTCGAAATGCAATACAATGCAAGACCTGCATAATTATATTTATTTATAAAGATATGCGTGTATAAATAAATATAATTGCAATTTAGCATGTCAATCTTTACATCATCATTTTTGATATGCATTATTAAAATAATATATTCAATCTTAAATTTTACGTAAGTTATTCCACTATCTGTAATCAGGATTTTAAATTGAGCAGACAAATCATGGCTTCTTGCCCATTTTTTTGTATATAAGTGTTGGCTTGTCATTGGAACACAATACGCGTGAGAGGTAATATTATTATTCATGAACCGCGTGTTCTACTAGTTGTTTTTGTGTTATGTATTGTATTGTGTTATGAGTCATTTAGCATACTTACCTGAAACTCAGTGTTTTTATTTTTTTACATTATGTGTAGGCGCCTTGGTAATCTATTCATTTAAAAATAATTTATACAAACAAACAAAGACATTAAGTGAAAAAACATAATCTTTTCAAGGGTAGGCGTGTAATTGATTGTAGATTCCTGACAACCCCCTTTGGGTGCATTACTTTAAAAAAAAAAATAATAATTTCCCCCAGCTTTTATTGTGATGCTACAATACATTTATTTGGGTCTCTTAAATATATCCTGTAAATAATGTACATATGGTGCAATTCATATCTAGTAAGGCCAGAGAGTGGAGTAGAATAGTTACTCTGCATCATTTGTTCCTCTAATCCAGGGGTAAGCAACTTTTGGACTACATCTCACCTGAAGGTGTGCCAGCATTATGACTGTAAAGGAATTATAGGAGATGTAGTCCACAAAATCTGGAATGCCAGAGCTTGCCTACCCCTGCCCTCATCCATTCAGGTTAAAATGGATATATATTTTGATAGATACAGGTAAACTGATCAATGTCAAAAACAACTGGGACTTGGTACTTCATCTGGTGTTACCACAGGCCTCTTTTTGGTGCACTTTATTTGGGTTCCAACCAAAGAAGATGAACAACCACTAGATAGACTACAACAACTAAATGTTAAGGGGCACTTTAAATTGAAGTGGTTATGGTGAAAACCACATCCCCTAAGATTGTGTCCATATGGTTTTAGAGAGCTGTGGCCTCTCCTGGCCTCTTGCCAAATGCTCAAATAATAAAGAGTAAGAGTAGGACCTGCCAAAGATGGGGTACATTGACGTTGTGGCGGGCTTATGCAATTTATCATCATATAATGTAACTAAACCCCTATTATTTTATGCCTAGATTAGGTGTTTTTTTTTAAAAAAAACTAACAATCTCTCAGCAACAAAGTTGCTGTTTAGTGGATAAGGAAGTGCGCTGGATTTTCTTTCTTTTTTTATTGCTCAAATAATAAAGTGAATTTGAACTTAAGTGATGGCATTGGTACTTAGAAAAGATATTGTGGTGTTTTGCATACTCTGAACATAACCTTTTACTTTTGCTTTATACAAGAAATGTGTTCATCAGGTATGTGAACATCCATTCATTAAAGCAACTTTGAAAGTGTGGTGTTTGCTCTGGACATCACTGAAGCGTAGGACAACACTGCCCCCCCGACCCCTATAAACTACAACACTAATGTGCCAGGAGGACTTACATTCAAGGATCATAGGGACTTTGGAATTTCAGGTGTTTGTCCAGAGGCTTATGGTCTCTACAGGAGTTACTCCAGGACAGACGACCAACTGGTCTGCATAGATTCAGATATCATCAAATTCAATGCTACTATGCTTCCATTCCAGGCAAACACCTGATACACAGGAAGTTCACTTCATTTGAGGAACTCTGTGCTGCTATGGAGTGTGACACTGTATAATAACATGCTGCTCACAGCAACACCCAGAGCCCCTGCTTGGCATATGACAGCCAGTGGCCGAAGATCCAAAATCTGGATACAAAAACTAAATTACAAGTTAATCACATACTGGTATAAAACCCCAATCAAGCTCCATCGTATGTTCTCGACAATTCCAGAGGCTTGTTGTAGATGAGGATTTGAGGCAGGCACTGACATCCACATCTGGTGGTCTTGCTCTAAGATTTCCCCTAGGATAGGATTCATGGTCTAATAACAGAGATCCTGGACACATCTGCCAAAACAGCCCCTTCCACTGCCTCTACAGCACACTAAATGCTGCTAAAGCATTAATTCCCATCAGATGGCGTACAACGCATGTCCCTACAATTTGGCAGTGGATGAACAAAGTGGAAGAATTGTATGACATGGAAACTGCATCTCATCATGGATGGTCAGAACGATGTGCACAACTATGGGATCCTTGAAGAGACTACATGTGCTGTAGGGAGCAGGTCCCAGAGGGATCAGTTGAGTCATAATGGCACCACTGTACAAACTTGGCATTTTGGTGAGCACAAAACCCTCCCACAGATGCTGTCTCGAGGCGGATGCTTTAGGTTGACCCCCTTAGGGCTTTGATGGGACTCCTTGTCGGGGCGGTGGGCCCTGCGGGTGTGAGGATAGGGGCTCTGGGGCCATGCGTGGCATTGCTGTCCCCCATATTATTCCCCTTCTTATCCATGCCCCCTTTTTTCCCCTCATCCTTTTCCCCTTCTCCTTTCTTGATTTTCCAATTGCTTTTTCTTTTTCTTACAACCTTACTTTTGGTACTATAGATTCCACTAGGAGTAACTTTAAAACTCACTGTTTTAAGTATATGTTCCCAACAGTATTGTTCTGTGCTGTTTTACCTTCTTAAACATTATGCAATGATTGTTGTTTAAGAAATTCACTTACCATAAAAAGGTTTTCATAGTTTTCTATCATTTTCTGCACAACACTAATAATGATTGTACTTTCTTCAGCCCGGGCAGTGCTCTGAACCATGAATTCCTTGTCTGATGACTTCTGCTTGTGCAACAAGTTAGGCCCAAATATTGTAGCCAGATTTAATGATGTCATTTTGTTCCCAGTAATCTAGTAAAAAATACATTAGACAGTACAAAATATAAAAGAATGTCCGTAAGAGCGTTTTAACAAGCAAAGACTACCAAGCTCAGTAGGGCTGTTAACTTTTGTCTAAGTTCGTATCATTAAACAAACAAGTCTTATTATGTTCATATGCATGATACAAAGTAATAATTATTAACATTTGAAGCTCTATATATCATAAGCTGACACAATTTCTATATGTTCCATGCACAAGCCTCTATGTTCAACCTTTGAGAAATACAACTCGGTGATCGAATTTTAATTATTATAATTTTTTTTTTATATGGAGAACAATATGATCTTTATACCCCTCTATCTGCATAAAAGGCTACACATTGTATTTTTTGACAAAGTGTCTGCACACTGCTTTCTCACTGGGCTGTACCTTGTATAGCAACCTCTACACAGGACTGACTCTTCCAGGTGGACATGTTTCTGGGTGATGCTTCCACTATCTAGTGGAGACGTGCCTTTTTGGTGGTACAGCATACTTAGTGGAGTTATGTCTTCACATTACTCTCTGGAGACTTGGCAAGTCAGAGAGTGCTGTGCGGACATATCAATAGATAGAGATGATGCAGCTCTTTTACAAAGTGGTGTCTAGGATCACACAAAATCTCCCCAGTGGAGCCTAGTGTAACATATGATACATATAGGGGAACTGCATTAACATGTTGCTCTATCTACCCACTGGAGTTATGTTTGTGTTGCACTCTCTCTCTATTTGATAGAGATTTGACATCCTAGCACTCTCCCTCTCTTTCTGCGTGGTGGAGTGTGTATGTGCAAGATTGGGTACAGTGCTAATAATCTGTGGTGGAGTGAGCTAGAATGGAAAGCAAAGGTACCTCTATACCCCAAAAGAGTAACCAACAGAAACAAAAGATGGAATACCAGGTTGCGCCTATCAAAACAAAGTGTACAATCCTATAAAATGTGCATAAGTTAATAATAAACGTTACAATAATAGATAAAAAGTCCAGATCCTCAAATAGGTTCTTGATCCTTTATGGCTATCAGTCCACGATATATGAGAGACAAAGCAGAAAGAAAAATTCCAATAGTTCACTTAAAAACCCTGTTTGAGGCAATTTGTGTTGTGTGAAACATATTTTATTTGTGTTTTCATCTGTTATATAGTGTTTATTTATTTAATTTTTTTTTTTTCTGTGGATTATACCCTTTCAGGCTTATTTCTTTACGGATTTCCTTGCCTGGATACACTGGAGTAACATCATTTGGAGCATGGATTCATATATCTTTGGTGGGAACTGTAAAACTAGCATATCATGAGGTGGGGATTGTACCACTACACACTGCCTTAGAAGCTCTACGATTGTGAGTAAATTTTTACCCTTATATTTATACCCTATTTGTCACAATTACTACAATTTGGAGTCTGTTTTGCTTTCTGCTCTTGTTCTTACATATTGTTCTGGACTAATTGAAGAAATCCTAACTATATATCCATCAGAGGGGATAAATGCTGTTATTATCTGAGCTTGTATGTGAGTTTGTTTAATGTGAGTGGCATCTGTTTAATGTGAGTGGCCTTAAATTCTTCCCAATGCACCCTATACCAAGTGATATTACTGTGCAGTGACTTTTCTAGCATTTAGAGAGGTATCTGAACAGTGTCATATGCGATAAATGGAAGCTGCAAGAAACCATAAAGTTGAAAGGTATCAAAAGAGAATATATATAGTTAGCTCACTTCTTGTCCATCTTTGTCAAATGTATCATCTGCATGGCTGGCCACTGTAGACAGAAATTGTAGCAGTCTGTGCAGAGTGTCACAGTTGCAGGGAGGTAGCAGGTAAATGAGTAGCTGTAATATACACAGTTGTTCGTCTGTCTCTATCACTAAGAAAAAAAATAAAGGTGACATTACTTCAGGCTGTACGCTTAACCATAACAATGTATATAGTACAATTAAAATCCCCTTTCATTGAATGTGTCAGTATAAAATGTAAAAAAGTTTCCTCCTGACCATTATTTGGTTACACTGAAATGCATTGAAGCAATAACAGCTTAGACTGCAAATGCTGGATAAGTGGGGCCTGCACATCCGCCATGTGCACAGCTCAGTAATCCCCTTCTCATGGGCCGGCGCTTTCTAGCTAGTCAGAGTGTATGATGGGATTCCCAGAGTGCACTTGCTAAATGCTGGAACTTCAGCAGCAATGGGGAATAGAGACATTTTAGCTGCTGGCTGTGGAGGATACTCATACATACAGTTCACAGATCCAGAGTACAGAGAGGTGGCAAGGGATCAAATATCCCACAATTCCTCTTACTGTGTGTGCAGCCAACATCTATAATAGCAGTGTGGTCTTACATAGACTCAATGGAATATTTCTACATTAATATATTTATTTATTTTTAGCTTAAATTATACACAGCACATACAGCCAGCGCATACAACCAGTACGCACCAAACATATACAAATTCCATAAATCCAGCAGACATTACATACATATCACATACAGCCAGCACACAGCCGATACAGCAAGAACACACATACACACATTACATACAGCCAGTATACACTACATATAGCTAGCACACACATACATTACATACATACAACACACACCACACATACATATATTACATGCTGCCAGCTCACACCACACAGCCAGTCCTAAAGGGTGCATTTAGAACTATAGTGTCAGTAATACCTGTTTGTATTTCTGACACTATGGCGTTCCATTAAAATAAAAACCATAATACTGAATAGTCAACTTATCTTTTTTTAAATGTCATGTTTGGTGTAGGTCAAAGGTAGCCAATAATAGCCTTATCAGTTAATGCTGAATTACATTTCCTAGAATTCTTGGTCAATCATTGGTTGTGCAACTTTTATGTGTACCAAAAGTGCTATACATTTTATGTGCATTTTAATAGCATAATGCATGTTGTGTTTTTTTTACATAATACATTACTATAACAAAATACTACAGGATTCATATATTTTCTAAAGTTATATATATATAGATCAGGAAGGTTGAAACGTTGATGTAAAGCTTGTGACTTATTTAAATATTCATTGGAAAACCGAGAGTGCTCATGTCTTTACTTTGTGTGTGTCTATCTACCTATCTATTACACATACACATATAAAACTTGCACCACGCCATATATTTGTAATAAGTATCTAATATTTTAACAAATTTATACTTCGTGACACCAAACACTATAGTTCTAAAAAGCTAGCTGACAAATGATTGTTGTTGTTTTTAACAATAGTGATCTATGCACATTTTGTATTCCACATATTCTGTAAACAGATGTCCTTTCTTGTTTGAGTGAGCAAATAGAACTGTATAAATTAAAAAAAAAATTAAAAACTAATTCACAAAAGAAAAACATACTGATTGTGTTTATGAAAGCAGTATAGAGTTCTCTGGTGAGGAGTGGATCAGGCATATCTCTAAGGAACTCTTTTAGTAAGGCTGCAACATCATGGACACTATGCTCTTCATCTAACATAACATCAACACCCCGGTCAAATTCTTCCCGTAACTAGAAAAGAAAAAGAGAGAAAATGTTTACTAGTTTTTTCTATTATTGATAATCTTTACTATCAAGAAACTTTAACTTGAGCCAGACCTTTTATAAAAATATTCTATAAACATTAATTATTACATCATTGGAATAATTTACTGCTTGACAAGCAGTTCCTCATTGCCATCAATTAAATTATTATTTTTAATAGTATCAATTCATTCTTTTCCCAACTTAAAACAATCATTTTATATAAATAAAGGAGTGCACTCAATGGAATTATTTGATGAAAATAAACATGTACTTTTAACGCAGCATTATAAATGCTCACATTTTAGTCCACTGGTATATTAAAAGCAATCTTATTTTAGTCCTTGTTTATTCTCAACATACAGATCTTTCAACATCTATATCTGCCTATACCTAAATAGATAAATGTCTTGATATATGTCTTAAATAAGTAGCAAACGGTTTCATAACTTACATTTGGGAGCACAATAGCACTGTAGTGTTTATGGTACTTTGAGTGTTCCTGTCAAATGTTTTCTATTGCTAAAGGAGTCTGCAGAAATGCAGGATTAATTCTGAAACATGATGCCTGTCTGTGCGCATGTGCATGATGAGTTAATTTGCATATTTATATCAAATTTAAATACTTGGTATTATAGGAAATTACTGTGTCCAAGGCAGACTTTTCTCAGGGTCCTACTTGAGAAGTGTAGATGATGGACAGCAGCATTGTTTAGAACAAATTAGTAAGGAGCTGTATTGTGTTTGGTCTCACCATAACGTCTTTAGAACTTAGCTTGGGGCTGCCAAAAAGACGTCAACTTCTAGACCAGAACTAGCACTACGCTGATGAGACTCAAAAGGTTGAAACCAAAGTTTTTTTAGTCATTGGTTCCTTTGGATCATGACCTATGCCTTTATTTAAAAAAAAATGCATTTTAATGCTTAATTTCTGCACAAATACTGCCAAAATTCATCAGAATGTCTTCACACAGGCAGACCTATCCTAAGGTCTGTTAGAAATGTTTGAATCTACCTCTTGATGCTGTGGGTAGAATCCGATATTTCCCTGTTTACTGATTTGTATTCGTCTGTGATGAACATACACTGATAGATATCTATTGCTTGGTCTACTCTTGCTTCTCAATGTAATTTAAGTATATGCAAATATGAGTACTTTCATGAAAATAAACATACTTGAACATACTTGAAAATGAGAGAAATCTCAATGAATCCTTCCTGGTAAAATACTTTATAAATAAATAAATAATGTGTAAATGAACTGGAGTGTTGCAGTGACAATACCTGTCGCACTCTCTTTTTGGAGCTTCCAACCCTGAAGATCCCTACTGTCTGCAGACCTGAAAAACGGCACATTGTGGAAATAAATACAGTAATTATCACTTTGCCCCTTCTGCAATCAATCACATATATATTTAAAATGATTTATTATAATAGAATAAAATTTAAAAAAAAAAAAACAATATCAACAAAGATCATGCTATTCTTTACAAATAAAAGCCAAATGTCATGTTACATGTTTTTCCTATTTTGTTCCAGCTTGTGTAAATATTTAAAATGAATTTTGTGCATTCTTGGAAAACAATTTATAATTTAATAGAGTTCACAGAGTGTTGCGCCTCTCTCTGTCTAGATCTTTTCCTTAGCAGAAACAATATAGTTTAAACACCAACTGGAAGAGATGTTCCTTATGGATACCAATAAACATGATGGTTGGTAAATATTTTCCTTATCATGGTTGATAATCGTACTTTTCAAAGCTCAATAAACCAGAGATAAATCAGTGATTGGTCAGCTTTAGTAATAAAAAATACATCACTCTTCATATTTGCTTGCCACCATGATCTTCAAGACAATGGAGGTTCTCAAGAACAAACAAAGCTGTACTAGAAGTGAAGCACCCGTAAAAATGACTGAGCCAGTTATTTCAGTGTTTTTTGGATGTATGTAAAAAGGTACACTAACTGAAGACCTCAGTGTGAATAAACTATTGCATACATGATTATCATATTTAATGTGTCATTGTTTAAATTCTAAAAAAAATAACAAAAATGTCTTTAGAACTTTTTCAGTTAACCGGAAAGTCAACCACATTACTGATCCCCACAATCAATTATGTAGACACATTAATTGTAGACACTGGAATTGGAGGCTCCTGTGCTAAATAGATAAATTTATGACTGGACATGAAAGGAGTAAGATGTATTTATTGTGCTTTAAAAAGTGTTACCGTCAGAAGTGGCACTGTCATATTGCAAAAGTAATTATTTACAGTTACAAGGTTTTGTGTCTGAACATCCACACTTACACCATCCTTTCCCTGCAACATCCTTCTTATAACACAACTGTGAAAAGTACTAAACATAAATTAAACATTTCTAATATTTAAATTTTCTAGATGGTTTAACTAATTCTATGGACACTGACACACTTTAAAAATTATATATTTTTTAGGATAAACTTTTCAAATGACTTTTTGCAACATATTAAAATATCAAAACATATATCATACATAAAAATTCCATCAATATATCAACAAAAAGTATAAAAAAAAAAAAAATTTTTTAATATTCAATCATTTTAAGTGTATCTAAAAGTATATTCAGGGTTATTGACTAAAGCGAAGGTGGATTGAAATTGAATTTGAAGTGTAAGGCCTGTCATTATAAGTACGGTAGTTAAACTGATTTAAAGCAGTTTGACTTCTTACCTGGGGTCTGCTGAGTGTCACTTCAAGCCTCTGGAAGCACTCTGAGCCATGCAGGCCTTAGCTTATTGGCTGAGAGCAATCAGTTAATAGTCTCAGCCAATGAGCTAGTCCTGCACGGCAGTGCTTAGTTCAGGAGTGCTAACAGACGCTTCCAGCTCTTTGCGGGATGTAGTGGCGGTGGGGAACCGTACCAAGAAGGTAAGAGGTCAAAATGTTCTAAAACAGATTGACTACTTACAAAGGAGGGGCACTCAGGGCACCACAACCATTACAGCATGCTATTGTGGTTATGGTGCTTGGAGAGATCCTTTAAGCAACAGAGGCAACTACTGTGGGTCAGTGACCGTGAATAGGCTATGTTTTGCATTCTCATTGCTGCCTCTTGTTAAGGTCAGTTAAGTGCACTGATAGACTATATTTAAAGTTCCATGATCATTTGCCTAGGCCCATTTATAATTTAGTGTGTGCAAAGTATAATGCAGATGGGAAATAGCCTAGTTGCCCACAAGGCATTTGCCGAAAATACTTGGCAAGTGTTTCAAGCTTGATTAAATATGTGTGCACATAAATGTGGGGCTTGTACACAGGCCTTGATTTTATATTTTTTGGATACACTTTTTAAATTTTTTTTTGATATACGGACATTTTTTATGCATTATATTTTTTTTATATATTACAAAAATTTTTTTTAAAGTGTATCCAAAAATATGAAATCTGAAAAGCCTATCCAAAAAAAATTAAATCAAGGACATGGTACCATGCATAAGAACCTGTGGAATTTTTATTTCACTTGGCTCTAAGCTGCTTAATTTCTCTCTACTCTTAAATCATCCATTAATATATAGGAAATAAATAATGTCATACGTGCACAAAACAACAAGCCTGTTCTACGTCTAAGACTGCTGACATTTACGTATGACTAATTTCCTAGGAAACATGGGGTTTACCCTCCGTGAAATGAAATGACAGGGAAACACAAAAAGAATTCATAACTCGCTGTGTTTACAAATGCATTTTTAAATTTAGTTTCAAGTTATGTCTAGTTCAGTAGAATACGGATATCAGTCTTCAGTATTGTAACCCTCTAAGTGTGGGATTCACTTAGAACTGCATCATTCAGTACCCTTCATGTAACCCCATAAAAAACATCAGACTCACACTTACCATTTTTTTCTAAATGTAGACAACAGCTGTCCACAAGCCTGGGAACTTGTCTGTATATAGGATTCAGGCTAAGCTTTTTGTCCCTTTCTTTTTCCTTTTTATTTTGAGTTTCTGCTGGCAATGACAGCTGTAGAGCTTCTAAGAGTCGAGACTGGCTGTCATCAAGGTCCGTAATAGAGTCCACAGACATTGCACCCTGCAACGCATGCACATACTTGTAGGTTAGAGATATCATCATGTATGTGCAATTGTTTATCAGTCAGACAGATTATCTCATCCTCAATCTGTCCACCATAACTTATTCAGGTACACACTTTTCGATTGTTTTCAAACTGAATTAACCCAAGTTGTAATGTACATATATGTGAATGCAAGCAGTGGGTTATATTATAGAATCTTATTGAATAACTTTTAATGGTCATTTCCATCATGATAAATAAGCAATGTTAATGTTTCACGTGTGCTTAAAACTGACTGTTTGTCATGACGCTCTAAGAGAAAACAAAGTGTAAAAATGCCATCTGATATCACAGTAATTCAAAATTCAAAAATCCAATAGAAAGTATTTCTGTGGCAAACTATAATGTTAGTAGAGTCTTTGTTCCTTTTCTCACTAGGCAAGCTATCATATGCTGATACTAACATCAAGTTAGGACATTGCTTATTTTATTTAACATATAAGGATGAAGATTACACAGGGTCGTAGCTAGGCCTGTTACCCGTTTGCCTCCTCCCACTCCATTCTTCATAAGAGATGGTGGAAAGGCCCAAGCAGATTCAAGGTTTTGGCGCTTCTAAGTCCTGAGCTCTAGGCAGCTGCCTATGGTCCTCTTATAATTACTCATGCTGTGCTTCAGCATGCTATTCACTATACTACAGTCATGGTTTCCACCTGAAATGTTGATTCAATTCATGTCAATTAATACAATTCATACAATTTTAGTATGTCTATTTTTTTTTTATTAATAATAATAATATATATTAAAAAAAACTAAAATTGTATTAATTGACATGACATATATATTTATATTTTTATACACACACACATTAGCCTCCATTTATTATTGTTAGACAAGCTTTTCAAATGATTTAATATTTTAAGATACACATTTAAAAAATATTTTTTCAAATATCAAAATATATTAAATATCATATCATATTATAAAGTTAAAACATTTTCATATTAAATCATTTTAAAATGTTAACCAAAGTATTAAATCATTTGCATTTATTAATTTGCAGTTTTTCTAAAGTTCTGTTTGCTCTAATCCCAAATTACAGGGTTATTCACTGAACTAAGGATTCAAGATGAATTCAAAGTGAGTTTCAAATTTAAAGGACCACTATAGTGCCAGGAAAACATACTCGTTTTCCTGGCACTATAGTGCCCTGAGGGTTCCCCCACCCTCAGGGTCCCCCTCCCGCCCGGCTCTGGAAGGGGGAAAGGGGTTAAAACATACCTTTTTCCAGCGCTGGGCAGGGAGCTCTCCTCCTCCGATTCTCCTCTTCTCCTCCCCGTCGGCTGAATGCACACGCGCGGCAAGAGCTGCGCTCGCATTAAGCCAGTCACATAGGAAAGCATTATCACCTCATTAAGCTGAGGTGGTCTGGGTGCCTAGAGTGGTCCTTTAAGGTAAAACTAGAAAAACTCCCTAAGTCACTTTTGCTTTTCATTTAGCTTCAAATCTGGCCTCAAATCTGAAATTCACTTTGAGTTCACTCTGAATTCTCACTTTAGTAAATAATCCTGTTAAAATCACTCTTGCCCGTTAGGTTAGTCCTCTGATTTGTTCTGAGACCAAATACAAAGATCTATAATATATACGCTATATATATATATACCTGGACAATATTCTGTTTTTTCTTTAGAGATTAGTAGTAAGTATTTTGGGCGGGGCTTTCCCCAGTCTGTAAAGTCTGTGTGAAAAGTCGTAACTCCTCTGGCCAGATTTTATTACTGTGCAACACAGTTTTATTCATATTTTTTTTAGTTGAAAACAGCTGCTGCCAAATCCTGAAAAACATATCCCATAAGACTCTACCAAAAGTGGTTTATGGAATATGTTTAATTATCCCCAAAAACTATTGGTAGCACTTTTACTAGAATCCTGGGCATAACCAGAAAACACAGGAAATCGAAAGGTTGGCATTTTTTAACGGATTTATTTTATTAATTAAAAATTGTAAGTCATCGGCAGTAGGCCGTGCCCCTTTTCAATAACTCTTTGTGCTAGTCTAAACCAGAATCACATCAGAAATGGAGCCTATCATATTTGGCATGTCCCTTAAAACCTAAAACTGAAGCGTGCAGGCTTAGAAGAATAAAATGAAATATACTCTGATTTGCACAGATCATTAAAGTGTAATGAACAGCTGTTTGCAGTGCTTGACTAGGTTTTGTATACCACAGTTTATATCTAGAATAGTAATAAATGCAATATGGTAGGTGGTCACAGTGCATTAGGCTGTACAAAATGTAACTAGATAGCATAAACATGCCAAAAGCATGACATAAACCTACATGATTGCAGATACACAAGTCTGTGCATTCCTGTATGGTGTTAACCCTCGAAGTG
This sequence comes from Pelobates cultripes, assembly GCA_933207985.1. Taxonomy (NCBI): domain Eukaryota; kingdom Metazoa; phylum Chordata; class Amphibia; order Anura; family Pelobatidae; genus Pelobates; species Pelobates cultripes. The sequence continues at coordinate 250,989,393 of OW240912.1, read as the reverse complement.
CCAAAAAGAGTGCTATATTTCAAGATTACAGTAATATATATTCTTTATATCAGAAATTCTAACAGTACCATTACAATGCTTTATGGGTTTAACGCAAGAAATAAAATTACTAAACATTAGAAAAGCAGAGGTTGTTCACACAAACAATATACCTAATTGTTTAACTAAGTGGGAGTCTTCTTCTATGGCAATGTATAGCTCTAGCACCATAGTCAATACAACATGTCGCACTGACTTTCTGGGGTTTCACAAAATGTTTGTGACATAAACTAGACTTTCCTGGCACCCTCTGTATGCATACATCCCAACATGGCAGCTCAGGAAATTGGGGCGTAATCAGTGAAGCGAACCACGATGCTTGAAATGCCCACAATCGGCGGAAATGCCCGGTAAAGGGATGATCCTGTTCAAAAAGGGGACAGGCAGCCTGGCTGGACCCCCTGCTATCAGGACCATGCAGGGAGTGCTGCTTAAAGGTTCCTTGCATATTCCTAGTGCCTGTTTTCCAGTGCAAATGCATCTAATGATGCTCTTATGCTGTGCTGCCAGGGACAGTTTCCTGGTGTTACCAGATGTGGGACACTACGGAACTAAAGCGGGAAGGCGCGACCAGACTGGCTCACGGGAAGTGGAATAATTTAGATGCACGTGTAAGCCTTTCTGGCACCTTGTGTAGCTGTAAATTGAGGGCTGGATTTCCCATTAGGCAGAGAAGGCATCTGCTTAATCCTCTAGGGGGGTGCTTAGTTTCAGCACTAATGAGTCTTTCTGAAGCTTAAATGAGATAGCAACTATGTAAAAGGAACCTTGGTCAGTGTCCTCTGTACTCCTTCATACCTAATTGTAAAGCTGCATAAACAGTTATAGAGGGACTGCCACAGCATCACCAGTATCTGTGTGTAAGGCTGGACAGGAAGTAGAATGAATCACTTCCAATCTGCCCACTAACAGCCTCTCATAAACAAAGTGATTTGCAGAAGGAGATGGGACAGCATTGAGTGATGCACACTGTATAACAGCTACCGCACCTCAACAATGAATTATAGTAGGTTGACTGAACTACAGAAAAAAATATGAAGGTGAGAAGTTTGCAAATAACCCTTCAAACACCACATGCCCTAAATACATTTTTTCCCTAGCCCTAACCATAACCCCTACAAAAGCTAAACAAACACTTGCTTTCTTCTTAAATATAAGCCCTCAAAACCAAGACCTAAAAAACTTCTTACCGTAAACCTACATACAACAGCTTTGAAACACAACTCAGGAAGAGGTGCAGTGCCAGTGAACCACTCATGGACAGCTGTTTCATTGTTATTTCAACTCATCAGAATGAGATAGGTCACTGGCTTACTATGGAGGCTTGGTGTTACAGACACATACTCCAAGGAATCCATGTATAAAGTGGAATTATGAGGCAAAAATGTGGTTCTTTGTTGAGCTCATTTGCATACACCTACCCAGAATCCCTTGCAGCAATGAGAGCACTGTTAAAGTGAGATTTATGTGGTAAAAGCAAGTGGCTTATGGCTTGCCTTGTGTGTGTGTGTTTGTGTGTCGGTGTATATGTGTATATATATATATATATATATATATATATATATATATTTATTTATATTGAATGTAATACCTGCATACTTGTCTTTGATGTACAGAATGATTAGTCTTAATTATTTAAAACAATCCTTATTTAGAAAATGTTCTCCCCTGCACTTTTTGATTAGCTCTGCCCCATCTGCTCAGCACTGTCCTTGTTGCACCAAGATTTTTCATTTCACATGAAGGTCATATTTTATACTTGTATTTACAAATAATATTCTGTCAACCCGTATCACCACTAGTGAAATAAGACATAGCTCAGCATTATTTAGATGCTTTCACACAATAACAATGTGCATATACTTGTTGGTAAGATATTAAACATTTTAGAAAATAAATTAAGAACATATTTTTTCTTGTAATCCTTGTAAAACGTGCATTGACCCCCCTAAACAACATTTATTCATCTCTGAATTGTCCTGTGGTAGGTATTTGATGCAGATATCAGTAAGGTGCTTTAGGCAGCTTTGGCACCAAAGACAATATGTGTATTTAATTGAGTTATGTACAAATGGATTCATTTGTAAAGCATTTACAAATGCGGTTCTGTGGTAAAAAGGAGGGCGTAGGACTTGATACAAGTCATCTGCCTTGATTAAGCAAGATAATTCTTGCACAGAATTTTTAAGTTCCAAATTATTCACTGGTTCCCACAATAAGACATGCTCATCACAAGTAAAGTTTTCTTGGCCAAGTTATGTATTTATTTGATCTGGAACTCAGAATAACTTTGTGGTTTGTTTGTGAGGAAATTAAAAATCTAAGAAACAAAGGAAATAGATAAAAACCAGCAAACAACTCTGCTTTAAAAAGTCGAGCCTTAAAAAAAAAAAATGTCTGTGTGTATATATACGTATATACATATAAGAGGAAGTCCTTATGAAAGATTAACTGCTGACACATCAATAAAAGGTAAGTTTTATTTTTTGTAAAGTCACATAGTGCTATTCCATTTATGTGTGTGTATATATATATTTTTTTCTTAATGTGTGTGTATATATATATATATATATATATATATATATTTAATGTGTGTGTGTGTGTGTGTGTGTGTATATATAGTTTATTATCGAGAGCATAAGCTCAGTTGGGTAGCACACTCATCATTTAATTTACATAGAATTATTAATTATTATTTTATGCATTTATTTGTATGAAATTATGCAATCTCAGTTATGATTTTTATGGTATCGGCTATTAACAAAAACAGTTAACCTCGAACAAAATATTTGAGATTACAATCTGGTTTCCATCACATGCTAGAGTAATTAAAATGTGACAACAGCACTACCTCATCATGTTCTAGTATTCTAATGTTTCAATATGTTGGGTAGTAAAAGATGTATTAAATGAGTCCATGTTCTGGATCCAAGAAAAACCATGGCTGAAGTGACCACTGCTATTTCCCAAGTAAGCAAAAGCCACAAATTAACACAGAACAGATTCAATAACAGAGAGAAGGCTTTCATTAGTAGGGCAAGTGTTGCACATTCACAATGGAAACTAACTGCAGTATAAAGGTTTTGTCTATTGCCTTGCGTATACACTGCAATAATTAGCAAACTTGTAATTTCACCTGGATCATTTGACCTTCGGATCATAAGAAACACACGTTTTCACTTGGCTGATAATTTTAGCTCAGTAAATTATATCTTCAGATTAAATCACTATAATATCAACAGTATTCATGCTCCTTGTCAAACCTACATACACTACAAAAACTTGGAAAAAATAAAATCAATGTGTAAACTAGACCATTGCAATCATTGGATTTTTACTACATATATGTTCTGTTGAAATATATTGATCATTTTACATTATATATTTAGATTAGTAGAATTTCAACAGCCAGGTGACTTGATATAATTAAACATACATTTCCTATGATTCTTATCAAAACATAGAAAATATTTTTGTTCAAACTTGAAAGATTTTTTTTTTCAGAAATCAATCAAACTTCTAGGGTGTGTCCCAAATAAATTACATATAGTCTTATCCATTTATCTGAAACACCATGCAGGAAGATTTACATAAAGTGAAGGTAAAACTTTAGAATAAATTATGTGTGTGTTATATATACAACAATTGAGTTTGCCAGGATAAAATGTTCCTTTGCTTTTCCTCTTAAATTACTGTCCCTGCAGTTAGCACTTTTTCAGCTGCTAAGTGTCTAGTGGGTTCATACCCCAATTTTAGTACCTGTACAAATCTTAGGATTCCAAATGTAATTTCTAGCAGCGACTGTAAGCATTTAATGGTTCTGTTGCCAGCAAAATAGGTACCTTTTAGTCACATAGTAGAAACGCCTACTTGCCATTTTATTAAATTCATATAAAGTATTTGGATTGTATTTTCCTCTTATTATTTAAATATCTTTAGTTTTAATTTAAAGCGGTTTTGCAGTATTTCTTGCTCCTGAGATCACACCATCCCTTTAAAAAAAAAAAGCAACTTCCTTATTAGATGGAATTTGAACATGTGCTCTACCCATCCAATAAGAGATCTGAGCTTGAATGTGGCAAAAAACACATCAAACATGAGGCCAAAAAGGATGATATGCACTTAAGTTATGAGGGTACCTTTAAGTTCATTAAAGTTGCAGATCTTCATAACAGTCTGCCGTAATAATGTAGTAACCTGCTCAGAATGAGTACCCACCACTGACTATTATGGGTATAAATTGAATTGACGCAAGGAAAAGACTTTTCAGATTACTGACACACATGACCAAATGGTATGTCAATGACAACTGGTACACTTGGTTCTATGGTGAAATGAAAGAAAGTTGAGTTTTTCTCATTAACATTCTGTCAAAATGGTAACACAGAAGCTGAGAACATTCTTTAATAAGTGAAAATAAACCTTAATTTGCTTTGATTTGACTATGGTTTTTAGCTTCTGGTACGGACATCCATGTTTGGATCGAGAGACCAATGGATACAAGAGTGTAAGTTTGCATGAGCATAAGTCATCTATAAACGTTTGGCCTAGTCTGTACAGGCTAAATGGAGCTTCATAGGATGAGGTGACCTGCACCAGGTGGACCACTAACTTTCTACTTGCACTAGACGGAACTCCTGGCAGAATAATCTCTATAGCTGGCTGTAGTGGTTATGTTACTTGGAGTGTTCCTGTAAAAGAACCCCAGAATTTATATACAGTGGGATGAACTTTATTAAACATATGCATTTACCTGGATGTCCCTATAATGTATATATTTTATATATATTTTGATATGGTATGGACTCACCCTCCTCCTTGCCCGAGGTGCAGCTTCTGGTGTGTTAGGAGATGTGGATTCATTTGGTGTTTCTGAAGTGGAGCTTAGAGATGAATTACTACTAGATAGTTCTCTATTCTGTCTCTTTGTTCCAAATGGCAGAATAGATGCTACAAAATCTGAGACTTCTTTCTGTTCTTCTTTTTGAGAATCTTGCTTTAACTTGTGCACCCTGTCGTTGGCAATTACTTGTGATAATGGCATACCAAATGCCTGTGGTAAAAATTCTGAAACAGATTGAAAACAAAATAATAATCAAAACTATAACATGGATCACTTATAACCATTGAAATGTTAGCTGATTATAGCTGGAAGATATTTCATATTCAGCCTTTGCAACAATGGCATTTTAAAAGCTTTTAAGATGTCATGTGCCTTATATAGCTGTATATGAGTTATAGATTCTGTGCAGCAATTTGAAGACAGATTCAGTGTTCAGTTTAAATTAAATTATTGCTCTGCTGACTTCAAACGAACATAAATTGCATTTAATTATATGGCAATGCACATATATTATATTTTAAATTGAACAGCACGATGCTTAACTATCTGTTACAGTAAAACAATAAAATGTAAAAAGAAAAAAGCTACAGAACTGAATATAAAATGAACCAAATATTATTCAGATCTTGTTTATCATACACACAGTGAATTAGAAACAGAATACTCGATAGATTTATATCACGCAGAGTTTTAGAAATTAAGAAACAATTGTTGAAGAACATGGAACATCAAGTGCAGCCAAGGATTCTGGGTAATAACAAACGATTGCTTAATATGTTGTAAAAAGGTCCTCTTTTCAAATCTATCTAGTATTTTATCTTGCCATTTAATATGAAATCAGAAACTACCCTTTCTTTTCATACTAAAATGCAATATCTGTCTTTGTTAACATACTGGGCTCCAAAGAACGAGAGTGTTCTGTTCTGTTGTATAAAAGGTTAAAACGAAGTTACAAGTTATTGCAGTGTCTCTCACTGCTAAACATCAGCATCAAAACATGTGAACTGGTCAGCTCTGGTAATTATCATTCTTTCAAACTCACTGTCAAACCTGCCATGATACAATAGTTATTGTACTCAACATTATTCTTGACTCATGTATAAAACGGGCTGCCATAGTTACAGGATCATGTTTTTCAGCCTCTGATATAAGATGCCCGAGGCAGTTTGGAACCACTGATGTTTTCAGCAGTGGGATTAGCACATTACCAAATGTCAACTTGTTCAGATACCAAGGTCTATGTAAAAGACAATAAATTGAATATAAAATTAAGCACAAATGCAATTATATATTTGTTTATGTACGCAAGGCTGAACAAATACCATGTGCAAGCTAAACATTCCATTGAAATATTTACTACTGCTCCCCAATTGTTTGTTCTTGTTATTTCTGTGAATACTATGAATATGAACATTTTCTCTGCTGTAAAATTGTATGTCTGACTCCAAGATTCTGAAAGGTTCTCCTTAAAGCAGGACTGTCATGGCCAAATCCAGTTCCCCCTCCTGACTCCTCTACATCTAATTGCTAAATGCCAGTAAGCCCCCCCATATTACATATTTTTTTTATCTTCATTTCATGCCCGGACCTAGGTCCTGGGCACTGTCATCTTTGTGTGGGCAGATGAAGTCCCTGTGGGACACATCATCTGCCCACAGTAGATAGCGCTGTGAAATTCCCACGCATGCCCAGTTAAACACTTGGGCATTCGCTATTGTCCAAAATTCGTTTGGGAATTTCGTCTATTCATTAATCAGAAAGACAAAGGAATGGATAGAAATTTCAGATAAACAAACAAACATCGAATATCATGTTCGTTTGTTCTTTCGTTCAGTTTATTACAAGGAGGAAGCTACGGGCTCTCAGCTCCCTCCTTTGTAATATGTAAAAATAGAAGCAGCAGGGAGCTGTGCTTCCCGCCACTTCCTAAGCCTCCCTTGTCCTCCCTCACTCTATGGGGGTCAATATGACTCCCATATTAACATAAGGGAGATTACAGGTAACCAATCAGGTAAGGCTCACTATTTACCTATCAGCGCACTCTTATTGGTTGGCTTAAACCAACCAATCGGAGCGCTCGGAGTAAAATTGCAGGGCGTTGGAAGGCTTTTTTAAGCTTTTCCCCGCCCTGCGGAGCTCAGTCTGTGCGGTGCCCTCGCTGGGTGAAGATGGGTTTTTATAGCGTCAGGATTTTGTTTGGGGGGGGCGCTTAGTTTTTATTTTATAAGTTTGGGTATTATAGACTTTTATTTGGCCTTTTTTGGGGGGCTGAAAATAGAAGTTTTTAGAAAAAAAGAAGACCTCAAATGTTAAGTATTTACAGGCATTTAGACACATAGAAACATAGAATGTGACGGCAGATAAGAACCATTCGGCCCATCTAGTCTGCCCAAATTTAGTTTTATGTTTATTATGGCTAGACATTTATTTTGTCTACTAAACAGTGAGCAGCCACTGTGTATTATACATGCACCTACTCACGGTATAGCAAATAGAGGCAGATTATTTACTAGGGCTAATACTAGTATTAGTAAATTTGGCTGAAAGACCAATTTAGGTCTTTCAGCCTTTTGGTAGATAGCTCCCTAATACTGTGGGAATTAGGGAGTTATCTACTAAGCGGCTGCAAGATGCAGCTGCAACACGGATAGGATTGGAATTTCATTCATTCAAATGAAATTTCTAATCAAACTAAAAGTACCTACTTTGTCTTATGTTTTAAAGAAAACTAGATTAGATAGAAAGAAACAGAGAACAGATCCTTAGAGAGGGAGAGAAGAGGAATCGATTGGGGAAAAGTAAATTTGGCATGACAGTGCAGCTTTAGGTAAATGTAAATGCTGTAGAACTCTGTAGTATGCTCACATGCTGCACATTACTTTGAATTTTGATGCAGAACTTTAAAATGTGACAAATACTTAATAGGGTAAGCATATAAAGGGATCCTATAGTGTCAGGAAAACATACCCATTTTTCTGGTACTATAGGTTTTTAAGAAGCCCTCCTTACTTGCACCCCCATCCCACAGGGCTGAAGGGGCTAAACCCCTTCAGTCACTTACCTGAATCCAGGGCCGATGTCCCTCAGCCATGGGTCAGGCCCCGCCCATGCACGCTTGCATTAGCATTTCCCCATAGGAAAGCCCACTGAGGGCAGACTTAGAGCTGCAATGTAAGCACTAAGTGCAATAGGGACACAGCACCCAGACCACTTCAATGAGCTGAAGTGGTCTTGTTGCCTAAAGTGTCCCTTTAACATATTTTTAGATATTATCTATCAGTTCTAAGTATTAGTTTGTGGGGACAATGTATTATAAATAATAACAAAATTGTTATAAATAAGAAAAGATCTGCTACAGTATTATGTATGTTGCACAGAACAATACAAAGTATGCAATAAACAAGAGAAAAGAGTTAGAACAATGGATGGAAAAACACTCATCACAAATACTTTCCCCAGAAAAAGATTTAAGCTAACAATGCCAACAGAATGTTGGCTTGGAATCGGATCAAACATAAAGGCACATATGTATTTACTGTATTCATTTACTAGAAATTCTTAGAAAAATGTTACAGACCAATGAACAAACGTTTATCAACTAAAAAACAATGCCGGTTCTTTAGATTTGCTTTATATCAGAAGGTTGGGTCTGTATCATACCTCATTACAAGTTGGGAAGAAATATGCAGTAAACTGTAAACACGCAAAAGCTGGAAAAAACAGCATAAAAAAACAACAAAAGCTGTTAAAGCCTCTATACAAGGTAAAATGTTAGTAGCTGCTGTACAGTATTTGTATTGTTCTTAATACTTTTTTTTAAAATAACCCTCAATGAGGATTATACAGTGCCTTGCAAAAGTATTCACCCCCCTTGACTTTTTACCTATTTTGTTACATTACAGCCTTAAGTCCGATGTTTTATTAATCTGAATTGTATGTGATGGATCAGAACACAATAGTCTAAGTTGGTGAAGTGAAATGTGAAAAATATATACATAAAACTATTTTTAGAAATAGAAAACAGAAAATTGGCATGTGCGTATGTATTCACTCTCTTTGTTTTGAAGCCCATAAAAAGCTTGGTGCAACCAATTACCTTCAGAAGTCACATAATTAGTGAAATGACGTCCACCTGTATGCATTCTAAGTGTCACATGATCTGTCATTACATATACACACCTTTTTTGAAAGGCCCCGGAGGCTGCAACACCTAAGCAAGAGGCACCGCTAACCAAACACTGCCATGAAGACCAAGGAACTCTCCAAACAAGTAAGGGACAATGTTGTTGAGAAGTACAAGTCAGGATAAGGTTATAAAAAAATATCCAAATCTTTGATGATCCCCAGGAGCACCATCAAATCTATCATAACCAAATGGAAAGAACATGGCACAACAGCAAACCTGCCAAGAGACGGCCGCCCACCAATACTCAAGGAGGGCATTAATCAGAGAGGAAGCACAGAGACATAAGGTAACCCTGTAGGAGCAGAGACTGGAGTATCTGTACATAGGACGACAATAAGCCGTACGCTCAATAGAGTTGGGATTTATGGCAGAGTGGCCAGAAGAAAGCCATTACTTTCAGCAAAAAACAAAATGGCACGTTTTGAGTTTGCGAAAAGGCATGTGGAAGGTGCTCTGGTCTGATGAGACTAAAATTGAACTTTTCGGCCATCAAAGAAAACGCTATGTTTGGCACAAACCCAACACATCACATCACCCAAAGAACACCAGCCCCACAGTGAAACATGGTGGTGGCAGCATCATGCTGTGGGGCTTTTTTTCAGCAGCCAGGATTGGGAAACTGGTCAGAGTTGAGGTAAAGATGTATGGTGCTAAATACAGGGATATTCTTGAGCAAAACCTGTACCACTCTGTGCATGATTTGAGGCTAGGATGGAGGTTTACCTTCCAGCAGGACAATGACCCCAAACACACTGCTAAAGCAACACTTGAGTGGTTTAAGGGGAAACATGTTAATGTGTTGGAATGGCCTAGTCAAAGCCCAGACCTCAATCCAATAGAAAATCTGTGGTCAGACTTAAAGATTGCTGTTCACAGGCGCAAATTATCCAACTTGAAGGAACTGGAGCAGTTTTGCAAGGAGGAATGGGCAAAAATCCCAATGGTAAGATGTGGCAAGTTCATATAGACTTAACCAAAGCGACTTGGAGCTGTGATTGCCGCAAAAGGTGGCTCTACAAAGTATTGACTTTAGGGGGGTAAATAGTTGCACATTGACTTTTTCTTCAAAGTTGTGGGCATGTTCTGTAACTTAAATGATGCAAATTCTCAAACAATCCATGTTAATTCCAGGTTGTGAGGCAACAAAATACGAAAAATGACAAGGGGGTGAATACTTTTGCAAGGCACTGTACATCTCAGCCCTACTCTACTGAATGCAGAGTAGCTATTGTAAATGTGATTTGCCATTGTATTCATTAACTTTGTATATAATTGTATGTACAGCTAGCAGAATTGGATACTTTTTATAATTAACATACTGGATATTTCCAGTGTTGCCATAAAAAGATGTCTTCAGATTTCATTTTGTGGGGATATTGTCAATGCATATTGAGGTCCCATCCACATATTCTCTGATATATGCAACACTATATTTCTTGCTTATGTTGCACTTGTCAACTGATCTACTAGCAAAGGACTGACCAAATGGCCCCAGATGTTCTAGAACTTCAACCATGATGCTCTGCTTATCTTTAGAATGGTAAAGCATCATGGAAGTTTCAGTTGTACAACATTTGAAGATCCACCTTTTGCCCAGCTCTATGCTAGCAGAACATTGTACGTCACTACATCTGATTTATTATGCACATATGCTTTCCATATCTTGGGCCCATCGTCCTCCTTACTTGTTCTTGGAAAATTATCTATATTCACATCGTTACATGATATTGCTAAAGAATGAGTAGAATCTGTGATACACATAAACAATAATTAACCATAATTATGAATGTAACAACTGTAGAAAAACTCCCTTGCATCACTTATCATAAATTATTGAAATGACCACTTACATGTTTGTTGGTAATAGCTATTTAGAAGGGGAGCATTTGTGCGGTATGGTGTATAGATTAAAATACACAATTAAAATTATAAGAGAAAAGAATGAAAATTTAATGGGAGATAAAAAGGAGAGAATGTGAAAGAGACAAAGAATATTAGTCAAACAGGAAATGTTTAAGAAATGAAATGATGGTAAAATGCAAAATCTTGTCTTTTCAAACATATCTAAAATAAGTCAAAAGTGCTTTCTATGTAAATGAGAAGTGCAAGGTGAGCCATTTTACTGCTTACGTGTGCTAGGCAAACACGCACAATAAAGGAAACCTTAATCTAGTGTCTCTTCTGAATATAACCACTCTCAAAATCTGAATGAGATTCTTTATTTAAAGTATTTTCAGATTTTGGCAAAATATATATATATATATATATATATATATATATATATATATATATATATATAAATAAACTTACAGTTTTAGATATCCAATGAATTATTATTAACATGCTAACATGCTTACTCAAAAACTGCTGACACTTCTATGTGACCTACTGAATTTAAGGAACACTACAGAGTTAGGAATACAAAACTGTAGAATCCATCTGCATCCATGCCCCCCCACCCCAGCAATTAAAGCTCCAAAGTCCCTCGGCACTGGATCAAGCTCCTCTTCCCGCAATGCCATAGCCACGGGAGAATCTAATGAACAAGCAGGGCAAGTGCCACACATGTTAGGGCTTCCCCATAGGACACTACTGAATCAATGATTTCCTATGGGGATTTTTAAGATGTAGGGGAACCTTTCAGCATTTCTCCATGAAACACCAGAAAGCACCTCTAGTAGCAGACTGCAGTTCTGAGAAACTGCAATGTTTTAGATTGCAGGGTTAAAAAGACGATAAGATGGTCTGGGTGCCTATAACGTCCCTTTAAGCTATTATTTATTAAGTGTGTGTTTTACCTTTGTCCTTGTTTTTCTCCTTCCCTAAAGAGTCCAGTTTCTTCCTTAAAGACTTTTTTCTCTTCTGTCCATCTGTAAAATAAATTGAGAATGCAAAGTTGAGTTTATTACAATATAGGATACATTTATGTTAAAACATGTATAACTATAGATCTAATGAAAGTTATCACATAATTTGGTGTGAAAAGAACACTGCATTAAATGCATGCTGAGATTATCTATCTATCTATAAATGCCTACTACAGTTAGTTTTGTGTGCAGACAGGGCTGGACTGGCCCACCAGGATACTGGGAAATTTCCCGGTGGGCCGCGGCACCTGGGCGCTGCGCATATAGGTCCGGTGGCCGGTCCGGTGGCACCCTTAGATGGGGCCTGCCGCGTTCCAGGCTGGAGCCACCGGGCTGGGTGGCAGCCTCGCTGGTCCGGCGGCACTTCTGTCACTGATGATGCTGAGGGGGGAGGAGCATGTCTACCATGCTCCCTCGTGGTTCCCACAATCCCCAGCACATTATGGAGGGGGGAGGACATTAGGTCCCCCCCCCAATTTTTATTTAGGGCCCCCACCCACCGCTCAGGGGTGGGGGCCTGGGGGGCAATAGGTCCCATAGGCTGATCACTGTTTAATAGACATGCCCCTACTCGTGATATAGTGAGTAGGGGCATAATTTACTAATACTAAGTAATCTTTAATTAGTATTAGTAAATTTGGCTGAAAGACCAATTCAGGTCTTTCAGCCTTTTAGTAGATAGCTCCCTAATACCGTGGGAATTAGGGAGTTATCTACTTATTCATTCCTGTCATTACATTGACTGGCCAAGTAACTTACATTTTATATGAATGTTCCTTGATTGTTGTAAGTGTTGCAAACGCTTACAGCTGAATCCTGGCTTTGTTTGTATACTTTTTATTTAAAATTGTATACAATGTAACATTCTTCTTCTTTCACTGGGTAAGTCTATTAGTACTTAGGCAATACTGTGCTTAAGCACTTTGACACCACGGAACTTCAGCAATTCGGCACTACTACACTTCGGAAATTCAGTAATTTCGGGACTTCAACAGTTCGGGACTTCGGTAATTCAGCTATTTGGACATTCGGAAGCACCCGAGAGTCCGAATTGCCCAAAATTCGGCCGAATTTTCATTTGGACCGAAACGAATTGCACATGTCTAGTTTACTCATACATAATTATTTTGACATAATATAACATATTTATCAAACCATGTTTACAGTACTCCATTTTGTAATATATGTCATAATAAAAAATTAAGAGTTTGCAAAAGAATAATTAAAATTGTACGAAATACAGGTCCTAAAGGCATACCTTAATTGCATTCAAAAACTGAATAGTAGTTAGCATGTTTAATCTAAAATGTAATATGGTAGAACAATTCTAAAGTATACCAAACAATGCAACGGAAGTATGTTTTGGCAGTTGTATGAAGATGGGGAACATTGGCCAGTGACAATGTAATGAGTCTGCAGCCTAGAATTTAGCCAAACTTACAGTAATATGGCTGTCCTGACAGGAAAATATTTGCTGGAAAGTTTGAGGTCACAAGAGACTACCCAACCCTTAGGTTATGTTTGAAAAAAATATGTATACAAGGCCCTATGTGGTTCCAACCAGCCACATTATTATGGACCTGAGCTGCTGAGAAGAGATGCACGTGTCTGAAAATTTTGGAAAGGTGTCTTTGGAGGGGTGTTTCAGGTGGTGCCTTAAATTGACAAGTGATACAGGTATAGTGTAAAGAAAAGCAGGAATGGATCAGAAGTACAGGAGCTATTAAAAATGACAAGGTTTAACAAATGGGTCTGAAAAAAACAAGGGAATGAAAAGGACAAGGATACACCATTTGTGATGGTGGCCCTGCATATTTTACACACACGTACCAGCTACATTGAAATAAAAGACTTTGTTTTTTTTGTCTTTATTGCAAGAACTGCGTAACAATTTAGAAAAATAAATTTAGTATTTAAATTCCATTTTCATTCACTAGGAAAAACATTTATAAAAAGATATTTGATTTCCCTGGGCATACTGAATTGTGTCTTTATTGAGTTATCACATGGTTATCATACTTTAAATGTGTGTTTGCTTGACTTATTTGTGATCAGATGAAAGAAACTCTATTCATACATGAATATGTAAGGTCATTCTGGTACTTGATACCTGATAGCTTTATCATATTCTGTTTCTAAAAGGCCAGTGTGTACAAGAAACAATCTTGAACCACAGACAAAATCATATTGTATCAACAACAGAATCAACAGAATTCCAGGTATTTCCAAAACATTATTAGTTCTCTTTTCAATTGCCTGTCTATTTTAAACAGAAATGTTGATTATTGTGTATTAGCTGTGTATTCCTCTGGCATTTAGACTTATCAAATACGTATATGTTGTCATAGCAACAATAACTATAATAAGAGGTGCATTCTGACCATTACAAGGTTGAGGCAGCACACATGTGAAACTCTAACAGTCAGCAAACCTTAGTAATTTCTGCATGGCATAACCAATTTACACTGCCACTTAACCCCTTAAGGACAAATGACATGTGTGACATGTCATGATTCCTTTTTTTCCTGAAGTTTGGTCCTTTAAGGGGTTAAAGGACCATTAAATTCACCCAGACCACTTAATTAGTGGTCTGGTTGAAGTGGTCCTGTCATTTTAAGCATTCATTGTAAAACATGGCCATTTTGTAGAAAGAGCAATGTTTACGTTGAAAGGGTAAATACACCTCTAGTGTATTTGAAACCTCTGGAGGTGGAAGTACTCAAGGTCTTGCTCCCCCAGAACCAAGTCAAACTCAATCATGCAATCAAATACTGCTCATAGCAGCATTTGATTGAAAGAGTACAATGTTTGGATGCGCATGTGTATCTCATCTACCAATGCTTCTCTTTGATAAACATTGGATTGGATGAGATCATAGAAGATGTCAGCAGAAATGCTGACGTCTTCAGAGGCAGAGTCTTGGCACTGGAAATGAGGTGGACACATTTAATACAAGTTAGATTTTTATCAGCAAAGGAAGTTGGTCACTGCACAGCGATAGAACGGAAACGATCAGTTCCCAAAACCCCCCAATTATTTTCAGGACTATAGGTTCCCTTTAACTTTGTCTAGCGTTATAATAGGCAAGGCAATATTTATAATGTAATAGAATTGGAAAATACAATATATACAGTATGCACATGTAAATACATTACACTGTCTGTCAATAAATTCTGTCAAAACACTGGCAGAACTAATGTCACAAATTCAGAACTAGGAACAACCCTTTACTTATTTCAGGAAAAACTAGAGGTCCAGGTCCAGGTCCAGATAAGCATTAAACCATTTAAAAGCAATTTGACATACTTGTGGGATGTCACTGGTGGACTCCTGGCACCATAACTACTACAGTATAACATGGTGGTTATGCAGCTTAGTCTATCGTTCCAATGAGAGAGTATTTCAAAAGCAGTCTCTGCACAGGTAGCTCTGATAAACCATAGATCAGTTCCAATATAGATTTTAAGGATTTTATAGTACCTTTTACTTGAGCAGTCCACGTTAAGCTCGTACAGGAGTTTCAGACCTCGGGCAACCCATTTTGTGGTTCTGAAACCAGTCAATGTGGAAGTAATTGTATTCTAGTTATCACATACCATATACCTCACTTTAGGTGAAGACATGGAATTTCTGCTTTTGTTCTAAAAATGGTAATTCACTTCTCATAATTCATGTATTCACTAATAGCACGTTTTCCTCTGTTATTTAGCTTGGCAAATTACATTTGGCATAAAAAACACTTTAGTTTTGTAAACACTGACCTTTCAATAAATCCCTTTGCCAAAGGACTTTATAAAATGCAGTTGTTCATTTTCTATTTGTTTAACTTTCTAACTTTAGGATGACATGGCAGGACCAAACTAACTAAAGTCCTTAATGAATGCTGTTGCCAGGCTGATTTTTCTCTCCCATTGTGCTTCTTACAACGTACCCCTCTATCTATCCTCACACTGACTTCCTGTACCACATAGGAAACAATCAACCATATTAACTCTTACCTACAATGCTCTTAACAACGCCATCCCCGCTACATTTTTTCTCTAAGTCTCGTTCGTTCCACTCTGCCTGTGGCATTCACCTTTCCACTTTCTACCCGTTCTGCTAACTTGCACTTACAGGACTTTTCATGAGCTGCTCCACTCCTTTGGACAGATTCTCCTTCAGTCATTTAAGAATTCTTTCAAAAGCCATCTTTTCAGAAGAGCCTAGAGAATCCCAGAGTAAGTGTTATTTCACAAACCTATCTCTTGCTCTCTCTTAGAAAGCCACAAAAAAAGCAAAAGTGGGCAACTCAAAAATGGGCACTGAAGAATGGTTTATCGCAAAGTAAATCACCTCGAAAGATATGACTTTCAGCTGTAAAGCCTTAGTCCAGATCACGGTGACATAATGGCATTTGCCTCGCACTAGTCATAACAGAGTTAAAGTGAAAGATGCAAGCTTAGTTTTTTTTTTTTTTTTCCAAGAACCACCCCCCAAAGAGTTCTAATTGTCTTTTAAACCTAATGTTAGAAATAACTTGTCATCAGAAGGATGAATTAATACATTGTTTTCAAAGCAAAATTCAGTCACAACAGAGAAAGAACACAAAATAAATTGAGTTAAGAGTTTATTGGCCTTTAATTGCATTACTCAGTACAAAGCATTCATTCCTCCCGCCCACCAAAATACAAAACAAAATAATTATAATTTCTCTGCAACCAAATGTCTAGAGTGGAGCAATGGCAACAGACACTTGCAAAAAGCAGTAATATGCCTAGCTGAATATAATCAGATCCTCTTAGTGAGCTAAGTGAGTCGATTAAAGTCTATGAGAAATTCTTCCTTCCTTACAATCTGAGGAGCAAATTTAAAGAAGTAAAATTATAGGAGATAAAACTTAAAAACCAATAAAAGAACGCAACATTTAAAGGGTTACTTAAACACATTTTAAGAAAAGAATATTTTAATGGGCACTATTGGCATGTCCACTCTTTATAATTTATCTAATAAAGATAAAACTTGCCTGAAATTCAGCGCCGGTAAAGCTTACCATGAAACCTTCCAAAAAGGGTAAAAGCTTATTAGGTCTGTCGCCAGGGCGCAGTGCGCACTGGCAGACATAATTCTTGCAAAGATTTAACTATTGGCAACCTGGAATTCTGTCACATGTGCTGGGGGTGCAACTAGCCCCCAGCACAAAGTGATCATTTTTCTGTATGTGCAGCGTTTCAAGCTGAAAGGAGGAAAAAACTTGAAGGAAGAAGGCGGCATAAGAGAAAATGCAAAAAACAAAGCTAAATGATGTAACCCTATTTGAATTGAATCTACTCTTAAAGTCTTATATAATTCTAAATAACTAAGAAAAAAGAAGAGCCTAGATATAATTATGAGGCACGAATATGGGTAGAAACAAAATGGGGGGTAACCCCTAAATGGTGAATTTATATGAATACAGAAAATAAAAGAAAAAAAACTACCATAAAGTGTCTCAACATTTTGGTAAATATAGTCACAATGAAATGAGCATAAAAAATTACTTTTAATGGATATATTAAAATGTAAAATAGAAAAGATAAAAGCAAAACAAAAAACACAAGGCTAAAAAATAATATGTCCTATAAACTAGTTGGGGTATTAAACCTCCAATAGAACCAATAGCAAGAGAAGTGTTGCTTCAAAGAAATACTTATTGGTGTAAAGTAAAACTACTTGCTATGAACAATGTGACAGAATTCTAAATAGAGAAGTTGGATACTAGTATCTTCTAAACTCCTCCTGCAGAACAGGGTAGGTTGAATATAGATGAAATGCCTCTAGTTCACAAGAGGTTAAACAGCACAACAGTTAGTTGCAATGGTTAATAGAAAAGAGGCAGGGAATACCTGTAAAATAAAGAGGTATAGGAGACAGTTGCAAGCTAGGTTAGATATAATGGTCAGTAGAAATATAGAGACTATAGGTAATCCTGACGCTTGCTAGCAAGAGAGGTGTAAATACAAAGAGATACTTTAATAGTAAAAAGTTACTATTAAAACAATGTCACTGAATTCAAGATGGGAGGGTGGGGTATTAGTATCCTCTGAACTCCTCCTGCAAAACAGGGTCTGCTGTATTTAGATGAAGTATCTCTAATACACAAGAGGTTAAACAGCACACCAATGTGGTTGCAAAGTTAATAGAAAAGAGGCAGAGAATACCTGTAAATAGGGAGGTATAGCTTTATGTAGTACATTAAGTAGTGGTTTAGTGACTACAGTGTCCCATACAGTGTCCCTTTAAATTGGTGTACTGCACTTTTTTGTTTGATATAAATGCCAATTTGCCTAGAGCTCTGTACTTTATTTTTATTGTTGTATTCTTGGGGATATTCTATGGAATAAAATTATTTTTATATTAACCTTACTGTAGCTATATAAAGAATAAAACTAAATATAAAATGACACATTTTGAAAGTTACATTTCCACATTCTTCAATATCATCTACTAATGCATGAAAATAATCTCAACATGAACCTATAATTTTATAAATGTTATAATTTTATAAATTTGTAATGTTGTAGCAGTAAGGCCTATGACTGTCAGATTCAAGTATAAATAGTGGAATATCACCATACTTATTTAAAACTACTTTTATGATTAGATCTAATATTTTCCAAGAATAAACACTTTGTCTTCTCTTCTACAGGAACATAACGGCTGCCCTATATTAAACTACAGAACTATTCTGTTGTTGCAAGAATAAGTGCAGATGAAATTGAACAATGGAGTTCTATGAATTGTCTGTCTGACCTCCAGAGCTAACAGTGGCCTTGATTTAATATTTTTCTAGATACGCTTTTCAAATGAGTAGGTTCTGTTAGAAAAACTTGTCAAATTATTTATCTACATAAATCACCATTAAAGTCAATGTGAATGTTTGTAGATAAATCGTTTAAAAGTGTTTCTAACGGAACCTACTCACTTGAAAAGCATATCCAAAGAACTTAAATCGAAGCTAGTGTTTGTCTGTTTGCTGAAAGCAATGTTCTTGACATCTGACTGACATCTCACAAGAAAAAATGGCATTTTGGTGTTGCAGAGCAAGCAATAAACACATGTTTGTCACCACGAGTACACACATGAGCACTTGACAATGGAGTTCTCTATATTTGGGGAATATCAGCATAGTTTCCAACAGCCTCTAAACAGACAGAGCAGTCCTACTTGTTTGCCTTGCTCTGTGATCTTGAGGTTCTGTCACAGAAAAATCCCAAAAAGTAGAGCTAGAACAACTACTTACTTATAGACATTACATAACATTCTATCCAGTGAGATCACATCTGCATATATACAGAACATAGCCAGTATGTTTTAAGAGTCCATTTCCATCACTACAAACCAAAAACTTGACTTTCCCCAATTGGGAAGACTTAGATTTACTGTTATGGTGGTATCAAAGTTTTAAGTTGGTGGTTTGTCATTTAATCCCTTTAAAAAAAAACAGCAGATAGGAATCTGTGCTGTTTGGTAACCCTGTTTGGTAGGCACAGATTTAATATTTTAAATAAACTAGATAAGCATATCAAATTATTTATTATTTTGAAAAACATTTTAATGTTGTAATATACAGATTTTATATATATATATATATGATTTGTTTTAAAAGTGTATCCAAAAATATTAAATTTATCCAAGCATATTAAACCAGGGCTTTAATTAGAACTGCACGCTATATTTTTCAAATCAATGTCCTCCATAAAGATTAAATCTATAAGAATGATGCAAATGCAATTCAGTGTAATTCAGTGTAACATCAGGTAACATAAAATGATTATTTCTCTAAATCTTCAATATAGATTCTAAAAAAAAAAAAAGCTTTCATCGGCAGAGCTCCCAGGCTTTCTCCAGTGACCACAAAAAGAACTCCCTAAGGATAGAAAGGCAGACTTTTAAAAAAAAAATACTTAATGAGCTACATATGTAGCTACCTCTCCCCAAGGAAGCTTCTGCCAAGTTCACAAACCTTGCCTTCAGGGACTATCTACAAATTCATCATTTGCTTGTGTGCCGTCTATACACCTTAATTACAGTCTTTTTACAAACATAAACTCTTTTGCACAGTTCTCATTTATAATACAGCCATTATTAAAGGGACACTATATTCACCAGAACAACTATAGCGCTATGTAGTTGTTCTGGTGAGTATAATCATTATATGCAGGCATTTTCAGAGAAAAGGCAGTGTTTTTATTGCCCCTAAGGACACCTCCAAGTGGCCATTCCTCAGATGGCCACTGAATATGCTTTCTGGGGCAGTGCTGCACAGTAGGCAGCACTGCTGTTCAGCGTCTCCACGCTCTGCATAGGTACACTGAATTTTCCTCATAGAGATGATTCAATGCATCTCTAGGAGGAGGTGTTGATTGGCCAAAATGGCATTTGGCCCCGCACCCTTGCAGATTGTAGCCAATCCAATGCTTGCCCTATGGGAAAGCATTGCATTGGCTAAAAATCGGCAAATCTGATGCTGTCACCAAGGGGGGCTGGGCCAGCACTGGTGGACCCACGCGGCGCTGGAAATAAGGTGAGTTTTAATTCCTTTTAAGGGGCATGAGAGGGAGGAAAGTAACCTAAATGGTGGGTTTAACACTGTAGGGTCGGGAATACATGTTTGTGTTCCTGACCCTGTAGTATTCCTTTAATATTCAGTTGTGTTAGACTTGGTATAAAATGATATGTGATAACACTAACCACTATTTGAATGAATAATCCAGCACTGGGATAATAACACATTCCAAGCTGTTCTAGAACTTCAACACAAATGAACCTTAGTCAAAGGATAACAAGCCATGAAACAATATTTTTTAAGGTAACGGCAGTCTTTATTCAATCTATTATTATTATTATTCATTGTTTGATGTCTAAAAATAAATTTGAAACCTCAAAATATGTATGTTTTTGTACAAACTTTAAAAAAACAAAAACCAAGAAACAATAAAAACTATTTTTTATACCAAGCACCATTCCTCATCACATCAACAAGAGTGGAAATTTAAAGAAAATGCACAAGCGTTACAATTTAATTGTATATTTCCTGCAAATATAATGCAAATAATGAAGCTCACATTTAAAGCCTGCCTATTGAGATAAGTATGTGTGCACTACTGGGTTAAAGCAGCTTCTTCAATGACTAGAACTAATGTGTAAACTGAGGGAAAGGAAGTTTCCAAAGGAAAGAAAGACAGATTTTGTCTCCAAAGTGGCATTGTTCCTCCAAAAGGGGTATGCATTTCCTGTTACTGATTTCTTGCATAATCTAGTGTGTTAAATATTATGAGCTCTTGGCTATTAATATATGTAGGAGCCCTGAAAAGGGGAAATACAGCCATACATAAATACACAGAATACAATGAAAACCATGGTTATTAGTCAGATTCACAATTTTAGCGGTAGTCTTGCAATTTATTGAGCACCACATAGTGAAAGGTATTGGAAATTATAAATGGACACACTTGAGTTTCAAGCAGGCTCAGATTTACCCTCCTTCCCTTCCCTTCATTTATTTATATTAATGCATGTGTGTTATAGTACTCTTATATTCTGAGCCCTCTAGCTAAAAAGAACAATGGAGACGACCGGCTGAGGAAGCACACAAGGGAGCAGTAGTCTTTCTGCAGCTCCTGTCTGCTCCCTGGCTTGCTGTTTAGTGATGCCAGGAGCCGGAATATGATGTAAATCCTGCCCTGGCATTACTACAGAGAGTGCACAGGAGAGCTGAGAGGAGCTGCAGGCAGCCCCAATTTACACCATGGAAAGATCCACTCAGCTCTCTCAAAAGGTAGGGAGGCTGGATGGCCAAAAATGAAAATAAACATGGCACTTTGTATTTGTGCGTGTGTGTCTGTCAGAGTGTGTTTGTGTGTGTGTGTGTGTGTGTGTCTGTCTATTTGGGTATCTGTCCCCCTCTGATCACATGAGAAAAATGACCATTTTTCCCACGCCATGCCAGTTTCGTGGTCCTGCCTCCATGGCTGAGATCATCAATTTTTATGATCTCAGCTAAGCCAATGCTTTCCCATTGGAAAGCATTGAGAGGATATTACATATGTTCTCTATAGGTAGCATTCAGCGCCTCCATGCAGAGCGTGGAGACGCTAAACATAGGTGCTGCATACTGTTCAGCACTGACACAGGGCTCTCTAGTGGCCGTCTGAGTGACTGTCACTAGAGGTGTTACTAGGCAGCAGTGTAAACACTGCCTTTTCTCTGAAACATAGTGTTTACATTAAAAAGGCTACAGGGACAGGCTAGAGACACCAGAACAACTACATTAATCTGTAATGGTTCTGGTGATAATAGCATCCTTTAAGAATTGCATTTTTCTCATTGAAATTTAAACTTTGTTATTTTGGCTTCTAACTTTTTTAGCTGGCTCCTAGCTTCCAAACAAATTTATAAAGTCCTACCTTACATGTAGGGAGGAGGTCACACAGGGGTTCATGCTCGCTCTCCTCCAATTGGTGCAGCGACTCAGCAGAAGAAGCACGTCTATAGTCTCCTTCTCATGAGGGCTGGCCCCTACACACATTGCTACAGAGCATGTCCCCAGTAACTGCTCATTCAGCATGATAATGGGCTGGCCGGTGAGGGAGGGCTATGCCATCCCTCTCATGAATGCTGTCTCAAAGCCATGGCCTTGGTTCCAAGTACTACAAATTATGCCCCACATACAGTATAAAGTGTACCTTAAGCTAGCAAAAATTTTAGAAAAATCTAATTTGCATATTACTGATATCACATAATCAAACACTAAAACAATATATTATTGTGTTTTCACTCACTCAGTTAAATAATACAATGCTTTTAAATTGATGTATTCCATTCCATTAAAATAAGTAAATCAGTATTTTGTGGTCAATATGGGTTCACACAACTGTTAACTAATGAATGTAATGTTATGCATGTATAAAGTCTATTTACAAATTAATTATTTGCAAACAGTGTGTATCTTCCAGTTAGAGGTGATAATTATCTTTATTAGAACATGTCCTTCAAAGCAGCAGAAACAGCATGATTTTCAATCATATTTTGTGTCTCTTTTAAACTTTTCCCCGGTGATCACAGATTATTGCTATATAATCCTGGCATATTTTCCCACTTACTGTTCTTTTAGCCTTCGGAATCAGAAGGTAAACAGAAGGAAAAAAGAGAAAAGTTGGAAATTCCAGTTCTAATATATATTGACACCAGTGAAGCACACATAGATTAAAACGTCACTTTTAATAAATCAAAATTAAAAAGTCCCTTAATCATAAGGGCACTACACACACTCTTATTATAAACACGTGTAAAATTACCACACCTAAATATAAATGGCTGAGTAAACCAAAAAATGAATAAAATGATGATTTCTCTAGAGGGAAGATTCTCCGCTTCTAACTATATAGATCTGGTGTGTAAAATACTACAAAGTCATTGTCTACAGAAATCTAAATTGTTAATAACACAATTGTAGGGTGTACCCAGATAATACTCTTATTAAAGCTGAGTGATTAGTACTTCAATTTGGATGAATTAAACCCCAATTCTTGATACAATGGATTACTAGATACTTATATGCATATGTGTAAACAATGTAGCTGCTCAATCTACTTGAGCTAATCTTCCTCGATACTTCATATAACATTGTTGCTAATTCCTGTTTACAAAGTTGTCCTTATAGTAACAGTATATCAAGATCGTGGATACAGTTTTAATAGCATAGCTGTTTGTGTAGTAAAGTATACTATAGAATGTGGGAAGAAAGAGAGGAGGGCACCGTGATAGACCTTACACCCCTAGTACAGCCTATAGGGCGATGTTTTCAATCATACGGCTGTCTAACCAGTCCCATCACATCCCACAACCAAAAACTAGTGCAACAAAGCTATAGCAGAATGATAGATTGTCTCCCTCATGTCACTTCCAAATCTGGACCTATTCGGCATCGAGGTTCTATCTTAAAGTAATTGCGTCTGAATAAACGTCCCCCTGCACTTCTCACGAACTGGTAAGTTAGTTCTCTCTCTACTTTTAAGAAATGATGTTTTAAAAGTCTAGAGCTACTCGGCATACAAATACTATCTTTGGTTTGTCAAAGTCTGCGCCACCCTACATATCCCTGACGCGCGTTTCACTTATTAGCTCATCAGAAGGAAACCGGGGTCCTGTGCCTCCCGGTCTTTTAAAGGTGATACTCTATTCCTATTGGTAACCGTTATTTTTGAATTAACCAATGCAAGAGAGGGTACTCATCTGTTGTAATTTGACGTAATTAATTGAAGACCGGGTTTATTAACCCTTAGTGTATGAGTCGCTGAACGAAACAGACAGTTATTGTTTGAAAACAATATAACTAAATAAGTAAGGAAAAGATCTATTATTGTATAATGCAAAATTATTAAAAACTTCAAAAGAAGATTGTTATAGATTGTATTATTTCTTATAGTTATTGCCTATTTGGAAGTTTGTTAATAAGTGCTTTACTTTTCCTGGGTTCATTGCTCGTGGCAGAGAAAGACTGAACTTCCTACGATATGTCATCTGTTGTTAATATAATATTAGAATTATGAGCTCTACAGTTTCAGTCCAACTGATATCTGGGGATAATACCTATTTAATCAGAAATTTTAAGATGACATTACATTGGGCTGATTTAACTATCACGTCCCCAGGTTCTTATTATACCTACATTGTTCTTGCCACTATCTGACAATTGTTAGTTTCCCAGATTCTATGTTACCCAACTCCCAATGGGCAACTGATTAGTTTCTAACAGTTCCATCATACTTTTCCGTAGGTGACGGGCGATAGAATTTTTTATATATCAGGATATCAATCTCTAAAGAAAACCTAATGGACAGCTTAATGACATGTTATTAGTCTATCAGTTATACTTGAACCGTCTCTATTGTATTGATAAATACAAATATTTGAAGTTCTTTCATAATAATGAAGTCATAATTAAGATTTATTTATAAAGAGAATAGGGGCTGAGACGTGTTAATAATTTTCAACACGAACAACTTTTGCATTCAAGCCCCTGTATTCGTTGTTTTCTTATGCAAACTCTTCAATGATTGGGATCTATTGGTGAAAAGGACCAATTTGTCTGTCTAGATAGAAATGCTTAAAGAAATTATTAATAAGTCAAAACTTAATAGTTGCAGCTACTATCAATTTATCAAGGTCTCTACCCATGGATAAAAGGGGAAAAATTGAACTCTTCATTAAGACCCCTAGGGGTCAATGTCTTAAAGGTATGTATCCACCTTGACTCTTGTTTTAATAATTTGAGATTAAAGTTCCCCTTTCTAGAGTTAAGAGATATTTGTTCAATTGCCTGAAATTTGAGACTTGAGGCATCACTGTTATGGTGTTTTCTAATATGATTAGCTACAGGAGTAGATATATTGATATTCGTAACTGAGTTTACGTGTTGCAGTATGCGTCTTCTAAACTGTTGGTACGTTTTTCCCACGTATTGTATGCCGCAGCTGCATGTAATTACGTAGACTACCTTAGTAGTGGAACAGTTAACAAATTGTTTGTTGGCAAAACATTGTCGTGTTTGAGTACATTCCACAGTTTTAGAGGGATAAATGTATTCGCAGGCCTTGCAATGTCCGCATTTGTAAGTACCTCTGGTCATAGTTAACCATGATCTCATCGGTGGTTCCGGTTCGAGATGACTATGTACCAGGATATCTTTCAAGTTTCTCGGTCTCCGTGCTGTAATGCTAGGCCACTGTGTTAGATGTTGGGCCAGATCCTTATCATGTGTTAGGATTGGCCAGTGGTCCTTATAGATTCTTTTTATTGGGTCCCATAGTTGGTCAAAAGTCCCTATACAGCGTATGGGTTGTTTTTCTACTTGTGGTTTTATGGTACGTAAAGCGGTAGTTCTCTCCATTGTTGATGCCCGTTGATATGCTTTTTTTAGGACTCGGTTCGGATAACCCTGAGATTTGAACCTTGTCCTCAGTTCTTTTGCCTCTCTATAGAATGTCTTGTCGTCCGAACAGTTTCGCCTGGCCCTTAAATACTGACCATATGGTATTCCTGCTTTTTGGTTAAATGGATGATGACTCTCCCAATGTAGTAAACTGTTGGTAGAGGTTTTCTTACGGAATAATTCCGTGTGTACCTTACCCTCCAAGGTCAGGAGAATCCTTAAGTCCAAAAATTCGATTTGTTCGGCATCAATGACATAAGTTAATTTGAGTCCTATGGAATTGTCATTCAGAATTCTTACAAAATCTTTAAAGGTGTCAACAGTGTCTAACCAAAACAGCAGGACATCATCGATATATCTACCCCAATGTAGTATAGATTTTCCAAATTTTTCGGCTATTGTTTCTCTTAAAAATGTCTCCTCCCACCATCCTAGGTAGAGATTGGCATAACTTGGTGCACAAGCTGTGCCCATAGCCGTGCCTTTCATTTGCAAGTAATAGGTCCCATTGAAGATGAAGTAATTGTGCGTTAGAATAAAATCCAACAATTTCACTATGAAATCTCTTTGAGATAGTGTAAAGTCAGATTTTTCCAAAAAATAAGTTATGGCCTTTAGCCCCATTGTGTGTGGAATGTTATTATAAAGAGAAACCACGTCTAGGCTGGCTAACATAGAGTAAGGTGGAACCTCAAGATTCTCTAATTTGAGTAGAGTCTGTTTAGTATCTTTAATATAGGATGCCAGCTTTAGAACAAATGGATGAAGTAGTTTCTCAATATACTTACTAGCATTTTCAGTAAGAGACCCATTCCCGGAAACAATCGGTCTACCTGGGGGTTGCTGTTGGTTCTTATGCACTTTTGGGAGACAGTAGAAGGTGGCAATTGTGGGATTAGAATTCGGGAGTATGTACCTAAATTCGTCTCTGGAAATAATTTCATATTCCAGTGTCTGATTTAAAAGTTTTTTCAGGTCCTCTATGTAACTTAAAGTTGGATCCTTAGTTAATTTTCTGTAACATAGAGGATCATTGAGATGGTCCATGCACATTGAGACATACATCTTCCGATCCATCAATACAATATTGCCACCTTTATCTGAGGGTTTGATGATTAAATTTTTGTTCATACTTAATTCCCGTAGTGCACATTGTTCACTTAAGGACAAATTGTGTTTATTTGTTGGCAAAGTTATTAGTTTTTCAATTTTGTCTGTTGTCATTTGGACAAAGAGATCTACATTTGTTACCTCTTTTAGATTAGGAGTGTACCAAGATGGGGGTTTCACATCTGTTAAAGGTTGGACAGTATCCTGCTCATCCAATAACCGTATCAACATTTGTAAATGATCATGGTCTTCTGCAGCAATCCCAATCTCTTTGCATAACTTTTTGTCTCTTCGGTTATGTAGAGAACATAATGCCAGTTTTCTACCAAACAAATTGGTATCTTTTGTCCAGCTTAAGACATCTCCCCCTGGTGTAGGGACAAATGAAAGGCCCTTATTTAAAAGTGAAATATGATGTTTGGATAAGATATACGTTGAGAGATTAATGACTTTGTTGTCATCTTTCTTGGGAATTATGGTTGTTATTGCCTCTTGGTGGTCCTCTCTGGCTTGTATCCCCATTTCCCCCTGTCTCTTAGGCGTCCCCTCTGTGGGGTGGGCCATTCCTGATCTAAAAAAGTTTGTGATGTGTTAATCAGAGGTATGGGACTTGGGGTCTGGGTTTGTAAAAATGTGACGGTTTTATCCTGATTACTCAAGATTCCTCTTGGATTTTGTCTTGATCTAGATGTCGAACGAGAATCTTTTCTATTCAACATAAAGTTAGAATCAGAGTCAGAGCCATCTGTATTCCGGCTCCTTGAGTTTGATCTAGTGACAAACCGTCTTTTCGGTTGTTTTTTGGTTCGAAAAATATTCCCTTCTTTAAAGTCATTAAAATCTCTCACAAATTTTTGATGCTTTTTCTCTTTAATAAAGGTTGTGAAAGATTCCAAATTATTCTGTAATTTTGTCTCCATTAGTGAATATTCAGGATTATTATAAAAATTCTTAACCTTATTAATTTCTTCTTGTAAGTTTTTATTGGTTAGATCTAATTCCTCTTGTTCTAATTCAATTAAAAATTGCATTAGTTTAGAAGAGCAATCTAATAAAATCGTATTCCACCTGGTCAATTTTTCATCATTATCTACTCTCACTGGAGTGGAGATCTCTGGTCTAAGTCCTCTGGGAACTAGATTCTGTGCTATATATTGTCGTAAGCTCTCCAATTCCCAGTGTCCCTTAATTTGGGATTTATAGAGATCTTGTATTGAGAAGAATAGGTTGTTTATATCATTGTTCTTTATATTTGTAAATGGTATTAAAGAAAATACTTTACTTATATCTCCCGGATTTGTCACAGAGATTTGAACCTCCTTTAGTAATGATGACATTTTATATGGTGATACTTTTTCACCTATGTGGCTCATAGAATAGATAGCGGGTATTCAAACCCAAAATTGCAACAATTTGTTTGAAAGAATGAAAAAAGAAGAAAGAAAGGAGACTAAACAACTGGAACCTCCATGGGGGTTAACCCCTAGTGAATTGGCAAAAGGAAAAAAGAGAAAAGTTGGAAATTCCAGTTCTAATATATATTGACACCAGTGAAGCACACATAAGAAGGTAAACAGACTACGTTAGCAAAAAGAAAGCTGATAGAATTTTCTTATATACAAATTAGTTTTATCTAAAATAAAAAAACAAGGTTTATTCATTAAAGAATTGTGGAGAATAATCAAGAATAGGCCAAAACGACTTGAGGAATCTTTCCAATTTTGTTACTGTGGCCTTAATTTTGCAACTCCTTTGCAAAAGCAAATTTGTTCAAATAAATTTTCGTAACGCTCAAAACATATTACTAAGTGGTAATAGATTTAATAGTGAGCAGACTGCATGTTAGAGTATCCCTTAACATCAAATAAGAACACTTCCATTCCCATAACTTTTTCATCTCCATACAGAGGTGTCTAGGCGCCATCTTAACTTCAGGGGTTAAAATATTTTCCAATTAAACTATGTGAAGTTTTAACCCCAGCACCAGCACATCTCTTCCTTCCTCTCAGCCACCTGTATGAACAGGAAGGTTTGCCAGGTGGCCTATGATAGGTTAAGTGTCATCTTATACTCTTAGCCTATCACTACAAAGGGAGGAAGAGAAGAGGCTGAGGTGTTTTGGGGACCAGCTTCAGGTTTAAATCATTGAAAAAATATTGAACATCTGAATGTAAGACAGCCCCAGTCACTTCTGCCTCCATAACAAATTCATCGAGATTAACTTTTATGGATGTGGGGGTGTTACTAATGCCCCATATCTGATGTTTTATTTGCAAACTTTTTACTATTACTGATACATTTTAATAATATCTATTATTATTTTATAATTTTGCTAGATTTCAGCACTCTCCATAGGTGTCCTAGGTATAACATGCATATTTCATTTGAAAATTGTTTATTTCTATTAATATTAAAGCCAATTGTTTACATGTAATTTAGTATTTCGGTGTATAATTTGGTAATGAATATGTATAATTAATACATCTATTTCAGTGCATCTCATGCCTTACCCATGCCCTGTGGAAGCAGCCATCTTGGCAAGCCCTTTGGTCACAAGCACCACAATCAGATCAAAGACCATGTGCATTTTGCGCAGCTAAAACTGGGCCAAGATGTGTTGTGCAGAGGAGTGACAAGTGAGAGGGACATATGTTCACCTCAACACTATAGCATTGCACAATGGAAGGTATACTTATTACAATGGTGCAATCTACATTCTTTTTAAACCAGTGCCACATAAAAATTAGTTGCTTTAAAAAAAAAATAATAATAATAAAATTCCCCATGTGGAACTGACATAAGAAATTGTTACTGGACCCACTGAGAAAATGTATAGAACATACTTCCAATCTCCTATAATGGGCAGTTTAAAAGACTATATCCTGGTGGATTACATGTAATTACAGGTTATTTAGAGGATGAACTAAAAGGCTGCATGTGTGTCCTGATAAATCTTGAATGGGATTGAATGTAGTTTTTCTTTACACCTGATTTGTAAACATTTATACCTTAAATTATTGTGTTTCCTATTAAGCATATAATATTGTGTTAATATTCGGAGCAAGCATGCATCAGACATTATGTATATTCCATATGGATAGATACAGTGTATACATACACTGTGTAAAAGCAAAGTACTCATAGGCGTGCGCACGGGGTGTCCCAGCTACAGCAGACAGCCCGCGCAGCAAGAGGGACCAGACAGCAGACCGCTCCCTCGCCGCGGCTGAGATGCAAAGAGGCGCCCGCCCCACTGGACCCCAGGGAAAAGTCCACGCCAGCACTCCAGGTAATTTGTATGTGTGTGAGTGTATGTGTGTGAGTGTGTGTCTGTGAGTGTATGAGTGTGTGTCTGTGAGTGTATGTGTGTGTGTCTGTGAATGTGTGTGTGTCTGTGAGTGTATGTGAGTGTGTGTCTGTGAATGTGTGTGTGTCTGTGTATGTGTGTATGTCTGTGAGTGTGTGAGTGTGTGTCTGTGTGTGAGTGTGTATATGTGTGTGTCTGTGTGTGAGTGTGTGTCTGTGTATGTGTGTGTGAATGTGTGTCTGTGAGTGTATGTGTGTGTCTGTGAGTGTATGTGTGTGTCTGTGAATGTGTGTGTGTCTGTGAGTGTATGTGTGCGTGTGTGTCTGAATGTGTCTGTGAGTGTGTGTACACACACGTGTATATTTTTTTTTGGGGGGGTGGGAATCTCGATCTCTCCTGTCGGCTCACGCAGAGCCGGCGCTATCTGAGTGCCGGCTCTGCTCTAAGCCTCCATGGGCCGGCGGGGAGACCAAAGATCTACCTCACCGGCCCAAAGCAGCATGGAGGGAGGCAGGAGAGGACCCAGAGAGCTCTAGACAGAAGCTCCCCCAGGTTCCTCTCGCGATATCTGAGCGTTGCTGCTGCAATGCTCAGATCTCCTGAGAGTTAACTCTAGCCCCGCAGGCTAGAGTTCACTCTCCACTGGACCACCAGGGATGGCACATGGCAGCAAGGATTTACTAATCTGCCCCCACCTCCACAATCCCTCCAAACATACAGCACCTACACACATACAGCTCACACACACACAGTACACTAACTGTACCCTCACAAACACACACAGCACCTTTAAAAAAAACACAACACCCTCACACACAGCACACTAACAGCACCCTCACAAATACACACACACAAACAGCACCCTCACAAATACACGATACTCACACAAACAGCACCCTCACAGGACAAACACACACAAACACCCTCACACACAAACAGCACAGTCACAAACACACACACACAAACACCCTCACATCACACTAACAGCAGCCTCACACACACATCACACTAACAGCACACAGCACCCTCACACAGCACACTAACAGCACACACAGCAGTGTATGTGTGTGTGTGTGTGTGTGTGTGTGTGTGTGTGTATATATATATATATATATATATATATATATGTATATATATATATATATACACACACACACACACACACACATGCGGCGTGTGTTTGTGCTTTAGGGTGCACACCCTAATGCAATAGGCTGCGCATGCCTATGAAAGTACTGTGTACAAGCATCTAAATCTAAGCCATCCTCCTGTTAGCATACCTTTTGTGGCTTCCTTGAGGTCCTACTGCTTGTTGAAATTGATGGTTGTGTGGGGTCTGCAGCAGGTCACTCGTTTAGCTTCTCTCCCACCTGGCTGCCGCCTCCTCTCCCTAACCCGCAGGCTCTCTCCTTATAGCTGGAAGGAAGTGACTGGCTGTAACTTCCTCCCAACGTTGCCGATACTAGGTCATGCTCTTAAACGGCTGCGGCACCCAAGAGAGGCCCCGCTCACCAATACCCATCGGGAGACCTTAAGTGCATGCATCACCCAATGGGCCCCTCTAGCACTCAGTGGCTGCGCTCCCACTGTAGTTCAGCCGCTGGTTTGAGAGAATTAGATGAGTATTCAGTCAAACAATGCCACCCATCGCATTCGCTAGTATCAGCTGACATGGCTGGCCTGCTGGAAACATTTGCTCAGCATTAAATGCAAAACGTGGTTTAACAGCTCCACTGAAACCCCATGCATCATAACCATTTCAATAACATGAACCGCTTATGGTGCCTAGAGTATCCCTTTGGAAACGGAAAGATAATACAGCAGACAACTCAAAGATCTGTATGCATCAGATGAACGACTTCCTTATTAGAGAGATAAACAACAGTCCACACATAAAGGACACCAACAGAGATGACTGTAAAATGTAGCCACGTACTTTACGGATCTGTCCACTATGCAGCAAGTGTTTGCAAGCTGATAACTGGCCATTGCGCTTGACTGCAATTTTTCCACCTAACTGCTAATTTCGTTTCTTTTAGCATTGTGCACAACATACATAGTGAACACCTAATTTGCACTGAGTATACAAAACTTTTTCCTTAGCCAATCACAGTAAATACTGGAAAGTATACAATGTTTGTAGTGCTTTCTGTTAAAAACAAAACAGGTTAACTCCTGATCCAGACTGGAAAATTGAAACATCAGTTGTCTAATTGTAAGTAAAGCTTGGACTCATTTGCCCTGGATTTGAAAGGATTGCAAATAAACACTAAGCACTAACTGCAGGTTCTTGTGAGGTAAATGCTATATATTTCCATTGTTCAAACAGTAATCTTCCCAGTAACGCTTTGCACAGCATTCTAGAATTTAGAAGCTGAGTGAAAACATTTATATTTTCTTCTTGAGAAAAATAATTTATGTTGCCAAAAGAATTTGATAATTATATTGAGCCTTTAAATGGTCACTAAATAGTCATCATACAGGTTTGAATTTAAACTATGATGCAGACTGCACTCTCCGCACTGTATAAAAAACTATAAGACAGTCCCCAGAGTGCTGGTCTGCCTTAATACAGTTTGTACTAGATGCACATATTGCTTACACACACACAACTTAGATTTTTCTCTCTCTCTCTTCGCTGGAGATAGAGGCAAGCTTTCACTGCAGGCATGTGCAGTAGGTGGCTGTGCTGAACCCTGCAGGTGGAACACTATAAACTAGTCCTATGTGATGAGTAGGATTTCTGTTAGGGAATGAACTATTTATCCCATAAACCTCTGCAGGCTTTGTGTGATAACAGCAGACCCCACAGAGTATCCTATTAAATGGTGGATCTGCTTCCTGGTGAGGTAGGGGCACTGCCTGAAGCTGCAATCAGTTTATATATGCTATATAGTATCGGGTTGTTGGAAGATATTTATTTATTTTTGATGCTTCATCTATTATAATGCATAAATAAATCAGGGGTGGTGATTTTTACTTTGTTTCCCTTAAAGTTAAAGCATAAAAAAAGTGGTCAAATATTTATTCCTGGCAAACCTTCTGGCATTTAAGAGGTAATATCTGCATGCTGGGTGTGCAATGCCCCAGAGCTGATTTCTCATGCACAGCACAGGCAACTGGTCTAAAATTGTTCATTTGGAAACAATGCTACACCAACAAAGTAAATGATGGTGTACTAATCCTGTTTGTTTATGTACGCCAAAAAAAGCCTCACAATCGACTAGCATCCGATAAATAATTAACATACATTAGATGTATAGAATAAGTGGCCACATGCTGGATGTGTTTAATGTCTTCTCTTAATGCTGGGTTACAATGAGCATGCATTTTTATCTTGATCATTTGCATGATGTTTAATATGAAACAAAGGTTTTCAAGTACTTAGAGCAGGGTCATACAGCCTTGGACACTCCAGTTGTTGTATACTATATATCCCTGATACTTTGACAGGATTTTGGCTATAAGGGAGATATAGTCTACAACATCTGGAGTTCTTAAAGTTGCTTGCCCATGACTTAGATTGTTCTTTTACTAAACCAACGTGAGCACAGAAAAAGCATATTTATATAATGATCAGTATACTAAGCACTGCAAGGGCCTGAGTGAAGCCTAGCTAGAGTTTCATAAATCTTCTGGATTTTATTAAAATAACATTGAGCAACATTTGCATAACAATATTTATGTGCTGCTTTGAAAAAAGATTTAGTTTTCTGACAGTTGCCAATACTAAAGCATTTTCAGCTCGAATTCACTCAACACGTAAAAGGGTACTCTATGCTGGAAGTGTCCCTCATTTTGTAATGCATTATCCAGACTTTTTAAGAACCTTCTGTAGTGCCAGTGCCATAGGTAAAATACAGTAGGAGGCAGCCTTTCCTACATCAGGAAGAGGCTCAAACAAAAAGAAACCTCACAGTCTTGTATTCAAAACCTGATTTTATTCTATAAAACTCTGTCTACCAATGAGTTATATATTGGTCAGGGCCTTGAATGAAGTATTATCCATCAGACCTGATATGTGGAACGACTGAAAAGACTAAATGCAACCATATCAAGGCAGCTATCAGTCTATTGACAACCCCATTCACAGTTTTGTGAAGTTGTCTGTACACAGCTTGAATGTATGTAGTCCCCCCCCAGCCCCCAGATACAAGTGCGTGCGAGGGTTGTGCCAGATGTGCCCAGGAACACGATAATGTAAAGCCACATTGTCTCCTGTCTACCTGCTTAGGTCTGTATAGGCACTTTTGCAAGATTAGGGTTTGCTTATGTTTTTAAAGAAAGAAAAAAATACTGACCATTTCTATACATATTGTAAAGACAAAATAGTGTATTTTATACATAATTTGTTAAATTATTACATTTTAAATAAGGTTTAGATGGCATTTCTGCATGTATAACCTAATGTAAAATATTGTTCAGGCCTGTTAACATGTGAGGACATGCACCATGTTCAGTACATAGTGTATATATACCGGTATGGTCAACGGTGTGAAATTTAGACTTCTCATTTAATGTCAGAGAGAAAAGGACAGTCTTTTAGCTAAATTGTTATAAGCAAAGGGGCAAAGAGACAGGGTCTCTAAACCTTGTTGCACCATAACCTCTGTATGTAGCATAGGTTATGCATGGAATATACCTTTAAGAGAAGAAAAAAATAGTGAATGGTTATAAAATATTGAAAGTTTATTTTTGATTAGTTTGAGTTATAGCATGATATGCCATATACATAGATAATAAAGAAACACAGAGGTCAACATTACAACAGGAGAGAATTGTGAAACTCAGATAGTATTTCCCAATTGTTCCCAATTGTTTGTAATTTATTAGCTGAAGCAGTTCCAAATAAAAAAGCATTAACTAAAAGTATTATATCTTTCTATTGTACAATACTTTTTAAATCATTTATGAATAAATACGAGTATCAAGTATTTTTCTGTTTTTCAAAAAATGAAGAATGATAGAAACAGTTCTAGTTTGCCAGGAATTATATTTTCATTTGGAACAAGGAAAATGGTATGTCCCTTGTTGGTCTACTTCCTGGAAAAACTTTGAATTTGGCAGAATTTGTTGAGTTCAATTAACAGACCTGTGACGTTGGTATTAGAACTATGACAAGAACATAATCAAAACTAAGCAAACCAATAAACAGAATATAAATGCCTATATCACTACATAAAGCCCTCAAAAGGACTAATACACAAACCAACACACAAACCAAAGGACCATATTTGTTAAAGGACCACTATAGTGTTAGGAATACAAATGTGTATTCCTAATGCTATAGTGCTCTAGTCACCGTCTAGGTGACTCGTAAACTTACCTTCCACCCCACATGTCGCTGCCCTTTCCACAGATGAACGTGACTCCTTGGCTATCGATATTATCAGCCAACCCAATGTGTTCCCATAGGAAAGCAATGGCAGCCACTAGAGGTAGGTTAACCCTGATACGAAAATGTTTTCAGGCACCCAGACCACTTTATTGAGATGAAGTGGCTTGAGCGGTTATAGTGTCCATTTAATGCTATACATGATCCCTGTTGAGGCAACAAACTGGTTTCCACAAATGGACATTTACTCTGATTTTTAAAGTAATATTGCCAGGCAGGCACCTCATATATATGCATACCATTATTTAACTACAGTGGAGCAATGGAATAGATAGGCAGTGGAGCTTGCTAAAGTATTGCAGTGGAGTAATGTAAGAGCCTGGTAGAGCTATACAGTGCAGTGATGGTAAGTAGCCCATGTGGCAATGCAATGGTGTAATGGTAAGCACCTAGTATAGCAATATAGTAGATGTGACGAAATGCCTTTTGTCACTGGATTTTTAGGTGACAAGCTGCGCTTTGCCCCTAGCTGTTGGAAGAGCCTGATTGCCAGCCTCCTGCCTCATGACTATGGTCCTGGGTTGTATGGCGCTTTACAAACATGATTTGGGCATAATGGATTTGTGTTGTGCTGCTGCTGGCCCTTTAAGAACCATCTGGGGACATACTGTTGAGTTACTGGGTGGCCACCATTTCATGTATCAGAGGCACATGGTGAGAACAATGGATGAAGCACATGGTGAGAACAATGGATGGCGGCCATTTTAACTCACAGACACTGTGTGGACTTTTCTACACGGTGCCATCTCGCCGGTATTTGGTGCACAAAGACATCGTGCAGTAGTTTTAAACTATACAACAGGGGACACATTAAACAGTAATTATTTTTCATATAGCTTGTATATGTTCTGCAGAATCTGCATTAAACTGTATCTTCCAAACTACTGAACGGATCTGGGTGAATTTTGGATATGTGGTTCACTCAGATCCCCCGGTTCCGAGGATATGTATATTTTTATGGGGTTATTGCATGTTTTGGGGTCCCTGTGATATGTTTTATAATACTGTATTTCTCTGCCTGTGATAATTATATTAACCATTGTGTTCAGTAATCATATCACAGGCAGAGGGGAGGATTTTGTGTGTGAGTGTCTGTGTATTGTACGGATTGATTGGTTGTATTTCAAAACCCTGTGGCCTGTACTGTGTTTGTGGATTGTGAATAAAAGAGGCTATATGTGCCAGTACAGTCAATTCTGCTTGACCTCAAAATGAAGTGTCGTCTCGTTATTGGGGGAATTTGATTGTATGCTGAACGCCAGGAGTGTAAGCTGATTGTATGCTTTTCCTGTTCAGCTGCTTACAGCATTCTAATGCTTGAGACCATTCATATGCTTCTCCGGTTCGGTGGTTGTGGTGTCTGCTGCAGTGCTTGGAGTCCTCAGGAAGCGCTAGGAGCATCCTTCAACGGAGGTACCCAGTCGGGGTGCCAGGTGATCCGTTACAGTAGAGTATAGGCAAGCACATGTTAGAGCTATACAGTGGAGTAGTGGTAAGAACCGGATAGAGCTATGCCACGGAATAGACACAAGAGCTTACTATAACTACGCAATGCTGTAGTGCCAGTGGTGGGACTCTGTTAAGGTTATGCAGTGCGGTAGTGGCAAGAGCCTAGTAGGGTGCATAAGCTTACCAGAGTCCTATAACTGGCACCTTGTAGAGGTATGCAGTGGAGTAAACCTATCTTACAAAACCACTGTAACAAGATGTAACAATGAACACTTTAACTCTCCTCAGTGCCTTTCCTCACTGTCACTGGTAAACTGATACAACCTTTTCAAAGTCTGTCAAACAACATTCAAATAAATATACTCGAATAACCGTATTCTGTATATGTCACTTAATTTGTTATGTTTCACATAGTTTCGACAGTAGAAAGAAAATAATTTCATATCTACATACTTGTTTAACCCCTTAAGGACCACACTTCTGGAATAAAAGGGAATCAGGACGTGTCACACATGTCATGTGTCCTTAAGGGGTTAATAAGGCTCACATTAACCATTCCAATTCCAGACTCATTTAACTGGCAGGGTTTGTATCTATTGATACCAATAGGTTATAATTGCTGTCTATCAGTATATTATTTTTACATTGACAGCAAGAAATGTCTTCTTTCATGCTTACAAGAAGCACCTTTCAAAAAACATGCTTATTTCAATAGCAAGTTGTGCTACTTTGAGAGTCAATTTGTAAACTATAGTATTAGCGGACTCTGTTATGTTGCTCTAAGTTCCAAACATCAGTTCACAACTCACTGTTTTAATGAACAGATCACAAAGCTGTTGACAGAATTCTACCAGATAGAAGAGTTTGAATACCTAAATGACCCAGCCAAGGCACTTTTGCTATTTATTTAATATATAATTTCTTTAGGGGTGTATTTACTAAACAGGGAATTGTTATGAACTGCAACACTAAAAATGTGCCTAAAATGTAAAATTAAACAAGAAAAACTCACAGGCACTCCAAATGTGAAGCTGCGGCTTCACATTTGGAGTACCTGTGAGTTTTTCTTGTTTGCCTTATCGTGGTGGGATTGCTGGTCCTGCTCCGGAGTTCGGTTCCTGCCATCAACCTTGCTATAAAATGTAAAATTAGGCACAAACTGCAAGTTTGAACAATGTATCTAATTCACATATATTACCAACAATGTCACTGTAGTCTACATTTTACAAATTTGTTTTTAATTCAGCACAATTCACTGTTTAGTAAATAAGATCCTTAGTTAATGAGGAATTGTCACTTCCCGGGATTTTTAATACATATATATATATGTAGAAATCCATACCACTTTTTTCTGCTGCTGGATGCCTC
Organism: Pelobates cultripes; assembly: GCA_933207985.1. Lineage (NCBI taxonomy): Eukaryota > Metazoa > Chordata > Amphibia > Anura > Pelobatidae > Pelobates > Pelobates cultripes. The sequence continues at coordinate 250,950,875 of OW240912.1, read as the reverse complement.
CATCTTAATTCCCTGTCAATCCTTGTTATAAACTCTGTCCTCTGTCATTGTTATAAACTCTGCACCTGGCAGTCAGATTAGAGCAGGGGTGCCCAAAAGGTAGATCCCCTGATGTTGTAAATGTTTTGGACTATACCTTCCATGGTGCTTTGCCAGCATTATCGGTGTAAAAGTATTATGGGGTATGTAGTCCACAACATCTGGAGTGCCGAATGTTGCTTACCCCTGTATGTAGAACTACAACTCCCATGCCTTTACAAATGCTTTTAGAATGACAAAGCATCATGGAAGCTGTAGTTTTAAAACATTTGGGATCTACATTTTGGGCACCTCTGGTTTAAGCGAAAACATAGAGAGAAGAGGATTACAATGTTTCTCTTTCTCCTGTTACTTTGTGATGTTTGTCCTGTCTTTGTCTTGTATGAATATGATTATGATGGTAATTTTACAAATTTTGGATATAAATTCATAGAAAACCGGGCATCTCCTAAAGAAAATGTTAATACAAGTTATGGGCAATTTTCATTGTTTTATTCAATAGTGTCACAGTTTCACCATTCAACATGTTTATTTTAACTGCTAGAGGATCACAAAGGGTACATTCTGCAGCGTGATGCTGAGAAATGTACAATGTTCTGTTTACATTTAAGTATTTGTTATAACTCGCTGTTTTCGCCAATATCCATAGCTAAATTTAATGAATCACAAGAATGAAGTGTGTTTAAAAATGGACGATGCTTGTTTTAAATAGCTAATTGCAGCCTATTGTGTGGAACTCTATATAAGCAGTTATTTACAACTAAAAATGTTAAAAGCTCATGGCATCAATGAGAAGAATGTACTCTGGGAAAGTATAAACACCTAAATGCCAAGTTTATTTTACTCCACTGGAGAAATCTAGATCTCCCTGTAAACCCTTTAAGTGTCAGAAATGAGAACCATGCATTGGTTTTCACAAGCCACAGCCAGTACAACAATGTATGCAGCTGAGAACACTGGAACAATGAAGCAACTCAAAAGGAAATTCAGTTTTCCTTAAAGGGATTTTATGGGCACCCAGATTACTCTCAATGAAGTGGTCTGGGTGCCATGTCCCTGTCATTTTAACCCTGCAGCTGAAAATATTGTCATTTTGCAGGAAAGGGTTAACATGTCTATAGTGTCACATTGACAGCCACTAGAAGCACTTTCAGTGAAATAGCAGAGTTAATCTTGGCTAGGATTACTACAATTGTTATATAGACGTAAATAATAGTATGACCTTGCTTGCTATAAGGTACCCTAAATATTAAGGAATACATCAGCTCTACGATATAATTATTCTAAAACAAACAAAATATCATACCAGATTCCAAGTGAATTTGACACTGAACACAGGTACCAGGAAATGCACTATCTAAGGGCAGATTAATGAGCTGTGTGTACAATTCTGATTTTGTTTCAGACTGGTAAAATATACTAAAAACGAAATAATTTGGATGGGGCTTCACTTTCAGTAGAAAAACTAAAAGGTGAATTGAGTGCAATGAAAGAGAGGGGAGTGGCATCACATCCCTTCCTCTCTATATACACAAGAAGGTAATGAATAGACACAAATGACCTCCTACAGCCCCCTGCACTCATTACAGCCATCGACTACAACTTATAATACTATTTTAATTGGAGGTAAGGGGGGCCGGATTGCTAAAGCGCTATTAAGACCTATAGTGTCAGGAATACATGTTTGTATTCCTGACACTATAGTGTTCCTTTAAATAAAATTTTATATGGAAAAAAAATTCCACGATGCAAACAGAAACCAGCTATCCAAAATAATGTGTTTGTTATGGATAAACATATAGGAAATTTTTCCCTCTGGCAAAGGAACAGTGACTTCCAGTCAGGAAGCATGGTGGTAAGTATATGACATGACAGCTATGGATGACATCACCATAAACTGGCTCTCTCACAGAACTGGCTGGCATTACCAGATTAGACACAGAGCAGGCTGATTTCCTGAGACAACATAAACAAAACAATATCAAGAAAAGGAGCTAGACTAAGTGGTTTTTTTTTAAGCTCATTCCTTTTCTGAGTTAATACAATGGTGAGAGAAGAAATGGGAAAACTAGTAGTACATTGATTATCTATCTAACTGTCTGTCTGTCTAACCGTCTGCCTGTCTGTAAACCTATCTCTCTCTCTGTCTGTCTGTCTGTCTGTCAGGAATATAAACATGCCTAGTTTATAGTTATATAAGTGCTGTTTAGGTGGCCACTTCCCCTCCCCTTACCCCTGATTAAAAAGTTACATTACACGTATTAGAGCAGATTCAAAGACGAGGGCTAGTGATTTGGGGTTGGGATTTGAGTTAATAGAAACTTGCATTGAATAATATCCTATGGACTGTAACACTATGACATGTCATGCTAAGTATTGTTTAGATAAGGGGTAGGCAACCTTTCATTAGTACTGTGCCGAAATAAGATTTTGAAGTCTCTTGGCGTGCCGATCCTCTTTTAAAACTGAGTTGTGTATGTTGCCGTATTTAGCTTGTGTTAGTTATGGGTGTTGCAGTTGCTTTGTAGCGTTGTACTTGTGTATACGTGAGCTGTTATATTTTAAAGTATATGTTAACAGTGCTTTATTTAGTGCAAGGCTGACAAGGCATTTGCCTTGGGCGGCACTTTTAGGGGGGGAAGCAATAAAAGCCACCCCAAACGCCCTGGCAGATGCCATGTCAGCCTCTTGTCCTGGGGGGCCCAGGAGATAGCTGGCTGGCCACCTCATAGCCCCCTCGAGGATGGTGTCTATACATGTAGGAGGTGGGCAGCGAGGGAGTGCTCTCCCCTAAGCTCTTCCTGCTCAGCTCCCTTGCGCGCTCTGCAGGGATGGAAAAGCCGTGATATGACGTCACTCTGACCCCAGCATCACTGGGAGGTGCACGATGGACCTGAGCAGGAAAATCAGAGCTCCCTTGCCACCTGCATTTACTGCACGCCCAGCAGCTCAGCCCAACAGTCTCACTGGGCCCCAGGGAAATGTAGGTAGGGAGACTGGGTGGAGTGAAATTTAAAAAATAATAATAAATTGTGTGTGTGTCCATTAGTGAGTTTGTATGTGTGTCGGTCAAAGAGTGTATGTGTGTTTGTCAGGGAGAGTGTATGTGTCTGTCAGTGAGAGTGTATGTGTGTGTCTGTCAGTGTGTGTGTGTGTGTGTCTCTCTCTCTCTCCTCTGTGTATCTGTCACTGAGAGTCTCTGAAAGTGAGTGTGTATATGTATGTTAGTGAACGTGTTTGTCTCTTAGTGAGTGTGTGTGTGTGTCCTTGTCCATAAGTGAATGTGAGTGTGTGTGTGTGTGTGTATGTGTGTGCATCTGTCTGTCAGTGAGTGTGTTTAACTGTGAATGAGTGAGTGTGTATGTCTGTCAGTGAGTGTGTGCGTTTCAATGAAAGTCTGTGTTGGTGAAACAGTGTGTGTGCCAATGACGGAGCCAGTTTAGCTTTGGCAGTCTTAAGTGCCATGCAAAAGCACCTCGAGTGCCATTAATATCAACATCTGAGGAATGGGATTTAGGGGTGATTATTTCTGATGACTTAAAGGTAGGCAGACAATATAACAGAGCAGCAGGAAATGCCAGCTGAATGCTTAGTTGTTTATGGAGAGAGGTATTAGCAGTAGAAAGAGGGAAGTGCTCATGCCATTGTACAGAACACTGGTGAGACCTCACTTGGAGTATTGTACGCAGTACTGGAGACCATATCTCCAGAAGGATATTGATACTTTAGAGAGAGTTCAGAGAAGGGCTACTAAACTGGTTCATGGATTACAGGATACAGTGGCGGATCCAGAGCCTGATCTCGGGAGGGGCACTTATAGATTATTTAAATAAATAATCCAGGCACAATAACCACTACAGCTCAGTGTAGTAGTTATGGTGTCAGTAGTGCCAGGATTCCACCCCAGAGTAAGTAGTCATACCGTTTAAGAACAGTTTGACAACTTACCTGGGTCTGCTGGGATATAGGGTATAGGAGCAGTGGTGTGTGTTAAGGGTGAAGTGTGTGAGTGCGGCAGTGTATGTCAGGGTTGTAGTGTGTGTGTTAGGGGGCAGTGTATGTATGGGGGCACTGTATGTGTTTTTGGTGCAGTGTGGGTATGGGGACAGTGTTTGTGGGGACAGTGTTTGTGGGGCAGTGTGTGTGTATGGGGGCAGTGTTTGTGGGGCAGTGTGTGTATGGGGGGCAGTGTGTGTATGGGGGTCAGTGTGTGTATGAGGACAGTGTGTGTGGGGCAGTGTGTATGGGGACAGTGTGTGTGGGGCAGTGTGTGTGTATGGGGGACAGTGTGTGTATGGGGACAGTGTGTGTATGGGGACAGTGTTTGTGGGGCAGTGTGTGTATGGGGGCAGTGTTTGGGTAATGGGGCAGTGTGTGTAGTGGTGGAGTATGTGTGTAATGGGGCAGTGTGTGTAATGGGGGCAGTGTGTGTAATGGGGGCAGTGTTTGTGTATGGGGGCTTGGTGTATTGTATGGGGGGCAAGCGTGTGTGTGGGGGCAGTGTGTGTATATAGGGGGGCAGTGTGTGTGTAATGGGGGGGGCAGTGTGTGTATGGGGGAGGCAGTGTGTGTAATGGGGGGGCAGTGTGTATGGGGGCAGTGTATGGGGGCAGTGTATGGGGAGCAGTGTGTGTATGGGGGGCAGTGTGTGTGTATGGGGGGGGGGGCAGTGTGTGTATGGGGGGGCAGTGTGTGTGTGTATGGGGGCAGTGTGTGTACTTTGGGGGGCAGTGTGTGTATGGGGGAGGCAGTGTATGGGGGGCAGTGTGTGTATGGGGGCAGTATGTAGGGGGGCAGTGTGTGTATAGGGGGGCAGTATGTGTAAGGGGGCAGTGTGTGTGTATGGGGGGCAGTATTATGTGTAAGAGGCAGTGTGTGTATAGGGGGCAGTATGTGTATGGGGGGGCAGTGTGTGTGTGTATGGGGGCCAGTATGTGTAGGGGCAGTGTAGAGAGCGAGGAGTGGCCAATGATAAGTAAATGAAATGGGTGTTAAATTATTATGTTCCTCAACAGAAAACTGCAAACTGGCTTTCCGAAGTACCACCTCCCGCCGCCGCTGCTCCAGCAGTACCTACGAGCGAGATCTCAATCTTCTCCCGTCGCGCACATACAAAACAGCACCCAAAACATACCAGCCTACATGCCAGCGAATACGAAACGCGCATTGCCCCTGAATCCCGCCAACCAACTGCGATAAAACACAAAGAAAAATTTAAAACACCATGAATGCCAGAGAAAAACGAGAGCAGAGATACCAATAAAACATTTAAAAGAACACTCCAAGCACCCAGAGCCACTTCTGCCCATTAGAGTAGTACGGTACCCTTTCTACCGCAACACAGCTTTGCTGTGCCCGATTTTTCGCAAAACTGCAATGGCCCATTACGTATTACTTCCCTCCCTCTAGTAGCTGTCTACTAGATTTTCGCAAGCACCTTCTTTACATTGCAGTGTTAGCTCCTCCTCTAGTGGCTGTCTATTAGACAGCCACTAGAGGGCACTTCCTGGTTTATAGCACAGATTCTGTGCTATAGCATCGCTGGACGTCCTCACGCTATTGAAATCCCCATAGGAAAGCATTGAAAGCATTTTTCAATGCTTTCCTATGGGAAGGTCTAATGCGCACTGGAGTGTCCCTTTAAATACATAATGGGAATCAACACAGTAAAGGAGGAGAAAGAAGAAAAACTACCACAACAAAAGGACATAGTCTTAAATTAGAGGGGCAAAGGTTTAAAAATAATACTATACTGAGAGGGTAGTGGATGCATGGAATAGCCTTCCAGCTGAAGTGGTAGAGGTTAACACTGTAAAGGAGTTTAAGCATGCGTGGGATAGGCATAAGTCTATCCTAACTATAAGATAAGGCCAGGGACTAATTAAAGTATTTAGAACATTGGGCAGACTAGATGGGCCGAATGGTTCTTATCTGCCGTCACATTCTATGTATCTATGCATGGCACACGTGCCGTAGGTTGCTGACCCCTAATTTGGTTTATCTTAAATTAAAAAAATATTGCAGATCATACTCTATCAGGGTTATCAATGAATGGAGATAATCAATAACTCAGGGGAGGAAGAATGTATCTGATTGAGGGCAACACGTAGCAAAACAAGTGATGACCTATTTCATTAAAATGGTTATCACTGATGAGAGTTCAACCAACACAGCATTTTTCATGTTTTACTTACAAAGCTCACTGTTTTTATACAAAGCCTCTGGGACAGTGGCATATCGTGGGAAGTCAAGGAGCATTTCATTTGACCCTGTGTGGGTAATTCTAGAACATCATTTCTTCTCCTTGTATTATTTGTTTTTCATTCCACTATGCTGACATGATTCCAATTATAATTTCTTTATCCATGCAGCTTCTACATGTAATAATATTATAATCTTTTTTTCCAAGGGACCTTCATTTAGTGGTTACTACTCCTCAACGTAACAACTTCAGAAATTTGAAAGGCTGAAATGACTGAAAAGAGCCAACAATTGTAGCGTTTACAAACCGAGGCCTCATTTTAATATTTTGGATACACTTTTAAACTTAATTTTCCAAAATATTAAAATATATAAAATATATATATATATATATAAGATATTAGTATGTAAAAAAAAATAATGTAAAAATTTGTCAAAATATTAGCAGAGTTATTCACTAAAATGAATATTCAAAGTAAATTTGAAGTGAATTTCAAATTCAAGGTCAAAAAAGTCAAACTTAAGTCAGCAATGCTCTCAGTTCAGCTACTCTGGCCTTAGAATTGAAACTAACTTTGAATTCTCACTTTAGTGAATATCCCTGTTAATAATTTTAAAAGTGTATCCAAAAAACGAAGGCCTGAGTATGCACAGCAAGACTTCCAGTGGTTTACAACCTAAAAATGGGACAAATACTGACTGTAAAGTATTATGAAAATAATACCTATTTTACTATGTGATATTCTTTCACCACATTAATTCATTTAGAGTTTTTATGTGTCATAAGTTTTTGTAAACTAAGTTTGTGCGACAGTAGGCAACCATGAAAAGTTATTATTACACTGATCCATTAAGTCACTTTGTGCTGTAATTTTATGCCAACAGCACTACATATACCATAGACTGATGCTGGTCAGTGGTTTAACATGATAAGATCAGATTCCATATTCCAGAATGAGAGGCTGATTAGTAGAGCTTCTTCCAGATCTTAGAGGAGCTTATTTTTGGATCTATTATTTTCTTCTGAACATGGAGCAGTTGCAGTAACTTTAAAAGCAACTATATTTTCAAAAGTTGTATTGCATGTAGATTAATGTTCTATAAAACGCATTGATAAAGTGTGTGTGGGACACTTCATGTGCAAAGTGTCACTTTCAAGCTTATCTGACTGGCACTGATGTTTGCCTTCAGTGGGAGACACAAAATCTCCCCTGCTTATTGTCTTTGCTATCCGCCCATTCTCTTGGCTGTGTTCCAGTCAGCAAAAGTAAAGAAACAGTACTAGTTTTGTTTATGCTCATTTTAAGAGGCATCACAACCTTGTGCTCCACTATATTCATCTTGTCTATTAGCAATTATTTGTAACCAATGTTAATTGCTGCAGAATATGTTGGCCTTTATAAATAACAATATGAACATCAAAGAGAATGTTAACTGATATCCAAATGATATCCAAATATCAGCACGTGCTTATTTTTTATTTTATTGCTTCAAAATGTATTTACTTTAAAGCAGGCTTTGGATGAAATATATAAAACTTGGTGCTACAATCACCTATGTGAATCACTCTAAACACATACAAGGTGTAAAGTATTATATCAATAAAAAAATTGTTAATTGTAAGAGCACACAACAAAATGAATACAAATGCAGACTGTGGTAACATTTCTAATAATTTAGTTGTGTGCTCTCACAATTATTTATTGATATAATACTTTGGATTTTATTATTTTCCCCTCTGGTCCCACACTCCCTCAGCTAAAGGGTTAAAAAAAAAACTTTTAGTCATTTATCCGATTCCAGTATCAATGTCCCTTGGTGCGAGTTCCACCTCCTCCAAGATTATCCAACGGGGGGAGGGTGTACCACGCATGTGCCGCAAGTGCTGGATGTTCTCATGAGGACATCCAGCGTCAGTTAGGCAACCAAAAGTCCAGTAGCAAGCAGGAAGTGCCACTAGAGGCAGTCTTATTCCTGCAATGTAATGATTGCACTTTCTCAAAAACGGCAATGATTTATATTGCAGGACTAAGTCAGATGGGGACACTGCACCCAGACCACTTCAATGAGATGAAGTGGTCTGGATGAGAATAGTGTCCCTTTATCTATGGACTTTTGGGCCGTTGACCATATTTTCAGACCATTTGTGTTCTGACTGCCTGAAATCACCACCCAGTGAATCACAACAGACTTGATTTGACATAGATCTGTTCATTTTTCTCTCTTTCTATCTTTCTCCCCAGAACCTTTCTCAAAAAGCTATTATCATCTCCTTCTGCTGGTATATTTAGCATTTGTATAGTCAGATATTACTGAATAAATAGACTTTTTTTTTTTTTTTTTTTTACAAATCATGTTGCGTTACACTGCAAACCAATAAATGGATTCCAGAAGGAAACATATAAGGGGTTTGGAGGCATAGCACTGCACTAAGGATGCAAACTCATCACGAGCCAGGTTTAAGGCAATGCAGTCTATTATTACATGCCAAAAATTCCTTGATCGTTATTAACTTTCCTAAACATGGACATTGTGGCAACTACAAGTATCAATTTACAATTATTACTGAGCTGAATTGATGCCTTGAAATATTTAATGATAAAGCTGTTCTTCCCCCAATCTTCAAAGTAGTACTCTTCTAGTAATCCATGTAGGGCGTTGTTCATATTGAAATTCCAAGCAGCAACAAAGATTTAAATGAAACTGCTATTAAACCAGCTTGCAGAAAATAACTCTTAAATATACAAAAAATCCATACCTTTGGGAATAGTGATCTGACAGCTCAAGTCATAATCTTGCTGCAGGCGACCAAATGCTACTTCCTGTAGTCTTGCCCGCTCCAGTTCAGAAAGGCTTTGTATTGGAACAGATTTCAGACGAACACTGCGACCAGACATACTGTTCCATGTATAATCACCCTGATGAAAAATACAGAAAAAATTAAAACAAAAAATTTATTTTAACTTTGTAAAGTCATCTAATGTTACTTTTACTTTAGCTTTTGTGATCTGGGAACAAATGTCAATTAACGAAGGTTAAGCTTATTTTATACTTGTACGTGTTCCCATATAGAGAAAGTTTTTTTTAATATTTTGTATGAATAAATGTTGTTTAATGGAGTTCAGTTTTCGATGGTAACTTGTTCATACGGACAGCCCCGTTTATTGGCTTTTGTGGATTTAAGTATAACTCAGACAATTTCAGAGACGCAGGGATGGACATGTTGAAAATATCCCAGAAGTAAGAGGTAGTAATATAATCACATATTCTGGGGCAGTGCTGCACACTATAGGGTCAGGAGTACACATTTATATTTCTGACCCTAAAGTGTTCCTTTAAATACAATCTTACTCAGATTAATGGAGAACTGTCCGATCACAAATCAAACTGTTGTTAATATAACCATTCTTCAAGTTTTGAAAGGAAGTGTATGTAAAAAAAGGAGAAAAACTTGATGATTTTCCTGGACTGTGCAGGGAGTGAAACTATTAGTTTTCAAACACTGTCTGGCCCAAAGTACATGTATATATGGGTGATGGATCCTGTCATATACTAAAGGTAGAGATGAGTTTATTTTTACATATACTGAATTAAAAAAATATATATCTCTGCCTTCTTGATGAAAAGATCATTATATTAAAGAATAGTGTTGAGGTGGCAGTTCTCCTTTGAACTCCATTATTAATATTTATGCCACAAAACCACACTTTGAAAATGATGACACTTTGGTTGGGTATTATCTCCTTGACAGGGGATTCACAAGTAAGAAGAGACAGAAGCATTCCATGGATAGAGACCAGTACGGCTCACGCCATAGTGGAGCAATATAATCGTTATAATTTTCTTACTTGTACCGAGGTTGAACTCTAGCAAAGTTCATCTTACTGTAGTGGAAAACTGAAATAGTTGCCTTCGAATTACAAACTCTTCTTTGTAGTTTGTTATGTTACTGAAATTCGGTTTTTAGAATGTTTGTTCAAACTTTATAACCTACTGTTTTTTTATATGCAGATGTTACAGATTCCATAATATACCATGAGTACATAGATCCTGTAATTTGCTCTGAACCAACATTACGGTATCATTTCTCATATTTCCCATATCCCTTTTCTTAAATGAAATCTAAAAACACAAAAACTAGCTGGACGGGGTGATTAAATCCTTGAATATGTAATACATATTTTAATCTTAAACACATTTGTTTTTCTTAACTTATACACAGATAATGTTTGCTTTAAAAATATACTTGAACCTTTAATGTAAGCAGTCAAATAGGATATTTTGTTTAAGTGTTTTGGTAAAATGTATCATCTTGCCAAACGTTGGATTAAGCAAGATTCACAATTTGTGAAAAATTCACTTTCATGCAAGAATTCACACTCCATATACAATAGATGTCCCTGTATTGTACAGATGGATAACATAGACCACGGGAGGACCTGGCTGTTACCTTAACGTAGACATATAAACGGCCTACACCCTGGGTTTCAAGCTGTAGCCCTCTAAACGTTTGCACTACTTGTAGTCATACAGGAAGACAAAATGATGGTGTTTGTAGTTCAATAACTGCTAAGGATCTATGGTTTTGCACTCCTTATTTGCACAGAAATATAAATAGTGAATATGGCTATATATATATATATATATATATATATATATATATATATATATACACACACAAACACAGCTGCAGGGGTGCAATTGCACCCTTTCACAGCTGGAGAGCGAGTCTGGGAGGTTGTCTCCGTGCTCTTCCCTGTGTATAATCAGTCAATTTTGTCAGACCTTGATGGCAACATTTGGCTTAATGTCCAGTGGTGGGTTAATCCATGTCTCTCTTTGTCATGCTATCAATGAGGCTGAAGACAGCAGTCTTTGGGCACCAGGGAGAACCCTGGTTTATGTTAAGCCATTCAAGATATTTAAACCAGGGCATGGCATTGGGATACTCTAGGCAAAATAAATATTTTAGATGATTTTTTCATACATTGCCCCTTTAATTTAGAAATACCATCCATACAAATAGTGTGTTTTTTTTATTTTACCACTCAGTTTTTATTTTATTTTTAAAGTCTGTTCATAGTATAAATTATTGCTCACTGCGTACCATTGTGAGAGGTAGGGAAATCTAGCTAATAGAGGTCAATGTCAGAATAAAGGCATGCTGATGATGCAAATAGTGTCACCAATGACATGCATGCCTCAGTAGATGTGTACCACTCTAACACACAAGAATGCAGGCTAACTGGCAGCACAACACCCATAAACAGAAAACTGCTGGAGCATACTTGATGGGCAAAATGCCCAGAATCAGCTTGAGCTTTCTTGGGACTTGTATGCGATATCAAAGAACACTAGAGTAGCAATTTAGTAACTAACAAATATGTATCAGTATATTTATCAAATATTCATTCCATTGAGTAAGATCAACTTGAAAATATGCCAGGAAATTTGTAGGGATATTTCTCCATACAGGTGATCCTCATTTAGTGACCTACCTGTTTTATGATGGCTCACACTTATGACAAGGCATAAGTGCGAGCCGTCGTGGGGATTCCCTGCTCTGGTGCGCATGCCTATGTTCGGGGAAACTTCCCCGAACATAGACGAACGCACGAGAGCAGGGAATCCCTCTAATCTTTGCTCGGGGAAATTTCCCCGAGCGTAGATCAGAGGGATTTCCTGCTCTCGTGCGTTGTTTATGTTCGGGGAAGTTTCACCGAACATAGTAAAGCGGACCAGAGCAGGGAATCCCTCAAATCTATGTTAGGGGAAATTTTCCCAAACATAGATTACAGGGGTTCCCTGCTCTGGTGCGTTGTTTATGTTTATTGTATATTCCATCCCAAAGCATCTTGTTTCAGTTATACTTTAAACATCCCTTTAATCATTTTTTTTTTATCAATCCAGATTTTGTGGACTACACCTTCCCTGATTCAACATTATGGATGTATGAGCATTATGGAAGATGTAGTCCAAAACATCTGGAGTGCTGAAGGTTGCGTACCCACTAACTAATATGTCATCTTCTATAGATGGATATATAGCTGTTCTGATTCCACCAACTATAAGGACTATAGGAGGAAATAATCTGACTTCCTAATTGCAACTTTCACTTTGTGTCAGATAGCAGCTTTATATAATCTAGAATTAAAGTGATCTGAGAAAACAAAGCTTGAAGTTAAATTTAGATCAGGCAAAGAAAATAACAAATTTTTTAAGTTCACATAATTAATTAAGACCCTCAAGACATTTTTGAGACATATTTTGTTCCCAAGTGAAAGAATGCTTGTATGATCAAATCAGACTTTGTGAAACGTGCTTAAAATTAAATTAAAGGGGCTCCTTAGACTACAGGCCCTTTCAAGTCTCTTGTAAAAGCTTGATAATTGTTTGAGATTCCTTATCACAGATCCTGAGATATCAGGTCAGAGCATGATTCCAGGTAGGGATATTTTCACTCTAGTGAGCAAAATCTTTTTGTGTTACTCTGTGGAACTTGAAGATATTTGGAGAGAATTCAATACATCTCCCAGAATATCTCCTTGCAATAGGGAGTGAACTAAGGTGAAGAATCCTCTTCCTGCCCTATATTATCGTCTATATTGTAAACTGTGTACATTTTACCTAACCACAAAAATAACAAAAATAATATGAGCATAGGAACTAGAGATGTTCCTGTTAATGTGATCAAAGCACTCGCTTGTCATAACGCATTATATATTAACCCATTAACATAGCGTTTTGTCTTTTGTTTGTTTTACAGCCAGAAGTCTTCTACACACAGGACCAATAGTATTTGCTACAGAATGTTGGCATTGTGTCCATTTTCTATGGAAAGTCTGACTTACAAACCTGTCAGTGAGCAACGTTCATATAAACAGTTGTAAATATGTTTTATTTAAACTATCAAACCTCCGCAGTAACTCACTTGGCAGTGTGAAGAATTATATATACCCAGGACAATGGTGGGACATCCTTGCGCTGTAAACATATAGTGTGCTCAAATTGATATGAATACAAATTACATGGATTCATCCAAACCATTCTATCATTCTATCGTGTATACATAGTATATACCTTCTTGTATATGTATATATACAAGAAAGTATATACTATACTATATCTACAATGCACAATGCATATATATATATTTCTATCTATCTATCTATCTATCTATATATATGTAAAGGGAGATTTATCAAGTTAAAAAATAAGTGTTATTATCAACATAGTCACCAATAGAATGTCTCCTGACAAATGAGCATTCCCCCAAAAAGAAACATTTTTTATATACCATTAAATAGTATCTTGCATTGTATAAAGGGTGCATCTTTAACTAAGAATCCTGGCTGTTCATTGCTTAAAAGAGCATTGGCTGAAAAGACAGGATTGAACCAAATGGCAGGATCAGTGTACTGCAAAATATATACATAAATATATAAATAAATATATACATACACTGACTGACACGTTTTTCATACTCTATTTTGTTAATTAGTAACATTTTCCCAAATATTTTTCATGGACAATATTTGGATAAGCCGCACCGTCAAATGAATGAGTGTTGGAGGTCCCTTACTACATTTCATTTTCAGAAATGGTTCGGCCAAACCAAATGTTTTCACTTTGCACAAGTCTAATATTTATATATATTAAAAGCATGGTAGATTCAGCATTTTTGACATATAAGAAAAAAAGGGAGCCTATAACATAGGAATTTTACATTTAAAGAAGAAAATGGTATCACACTGTGAATTTATGAAGTATCACACAAACAAACATGGAGGTTAAAAGTTATTTCATACATGTTAAGAATCATGGTCAATAAGGTGAAGTGAAACATGAGAGGATAAGAGGTGCGCTTACAAGTTACAAAAGGCACCAAAACATCTTTAGCTTAATGACTCAGTGTAGGTGTATAGATCATGCCACTGCAGTCTCACTGCTCAATCCACTGCCATTTAGGGTTTAAATCACTTTATTTATACATCAAAAGTCACATCCCCCTACATGCCACTTGCACAGTCTTTCTAAATACTTAAATTTGAATACTTCAAATTAACCTAGATATTCTAGGTTTCTGTATTGCATGATCTGTTTAATCTACAATTTATTATCTTCTGTTATGTTAATAGTCTCATAGATCCTGCTGGAGCCTCCTGTGAGTGATTAAACTTTAATTTACAGTGCAGAAGATAAAAACATCTGAAGCAAGTTAACATCTGATTGAAAATTAAACCTTTTTGTTCATGCAGGCTGTGTGTCAGTCACAGCCAGGGGAGGTGTGGCTAGGGCTGCATAAGTAGAAATAATAGTGATTTAACTCCTAAATGGCAAACAAATAAGCAGTGAGACTGCGCAGTGAGGGGCATACTCTACACTAAAACGGCATAATTAAACTAAAATTGCTTGCCTATAGTATCCGTTTCAGTTTCAGAAGAAAGTGGGCTTCATAAAAAAACTAAATACTGTTTGTGTAACTTTCTTATTGTTTTTCCCATGGCCTTAATGTAGACACTACAGTCGACTTGGCTGTTTCAACTGGAATATCTCGAGAAAACAACTGTAAGGAAATACTTTTTGTCGTACCTAAATAAAAATGAAATACATTATGTCTAAAGAAGATAAAGGAGCCCAGGTTGCTCAATAAAATCATATGGATTTATGGGTAGTATTTTGGAAAACTGGCAATTTGTTATATATTTAATTATTAACCCATTAAGGACACAGCTTCAAAAGCTTGTCTTACCCTTAACGACACAAGCCATTTTTGTATTTTTATACTGTTTGTGTTCAAACGCAATTTGCATCTCTGTCATTTATTGCACCAACACGTATTATGTACCGTTTTTCAGAGGGCAAACATGGCTTTAATTTTATGTCACATATACATAGATAAATTCTCATTAATTATAAAAAAATGCCCAAAAATTTAAAAAAAAGAACAAAAAATTGAAAAAAAGAACAAAAAAAATACATTTTTTTCACAGTTTTGGCAATAATAGCGTGTGCATAATATGTCCAGCTTAGAAAAAGTAATTAAAAATAAATAAATTTATGTGTCTTTATTTATAGAGTACATAATATGTATAGGAGTTCAGCTTATTTTGAAAGTTACAGGTCACAAAATACAAGGACTAAAATAACATTTTAATGTGAAACAATTTGAGAAGTTGGTATGTTTGTCTTGTAGGCTTAGTAGCCACCACTGAAAACAAAATTGCCACACTAAAGTATATATTTCTATAAGGCTATTTACCTAAGGTTAGTTTGACACTTTTTACGTAACCATTTCATCAGCAATCTCTGCAAAATATTGGAGTAAAATTGTGTTTTTTCTCTATTTTGGCATATACACATATAACAAGGTTTTTTTAATGTGTATTTCGTAAAGCTGGTGTGTGCTATTCTTGCACAGAACCCCATATTGTGTTCAGCTACATCTGCTGAGTATAACAATACCCCCATTGTATGTCTTTGGCACTATTCTGTGAAGCTACAATACCATATAAGAGACAAGGCTATTTCAGTTTCTATAGCTAGAATTTTTGTAGATGGATTTGATGGGCCTATGTCTCATTTTAGGGTATTATAGCAGTGTGACTGTTCAAATAACCATACAAAGGACTTTCATTTGATAAAGCAGACACCCCAGGGTATCTTATATGGTATATATTGTGCCTTAACTTGTCACCATTTTTTCACCAATTTATGTCAATGTTTGTGGTGGGGGGAGGGGGGATTGCATTTTTACATATATGTTGCATTTTTGCTGAGTATTTCTTACACTTGATATGTCCCACTGTCATAAAAACCACAAAATTATGCTCAGTTACATCTTCTCAGTAAAACAATATGCCCAATGTATGACCTAGACTCTATTTTGTGAAGTTACAGTGCTGTAAAGGAGACGTGACAAGTTCAGGTTTTTAAGTGTGAATTTTCATGGAGGGTTTTGATGCGTCCATGTCCCACTTTGGAGCACTTGAGCAGGCTACATATTCCAACTACACCATAAAGGCATACCATTTCTTAAAGAAGACATCCCAGGGTATTTCAAAAGGCATATTTTGAACCTTAGCTTGGGATCATTTTTCCGCTAGCTTGTACCAAGTGTAGTGGTAATAAGCATTTTTTCTGCCTTTTTGACACACAAAGTTTGCACAGTATATTTTGGCTTAGAATTTTTACGCTGTGTCCATGTGCCATTTTAGAGTATTTTAGCAGGCTATATATTCCAAATATACCATAAAGGCATACCATTTCTTAAAGAAGACATCCCAGGGTATTTTAAAAGGCATATTTTGAACCTTAGCGTGGGATAATTTTTCCACTGGCTTGTACGAAGTGTAGTGGTAATAAGCAATTTTTCTGCCTTTTTGACACACAAACTTAGTTTGTGCAGTATATTTTGCAAAGCTTATGTGTGCTACGACTGTATAATACTTCATTGGTTGCTCTGCTATGTCGTCTGAATACAGCAATACCTCAGTATGTACCTTTGCTAGGTATATGTGGATGCTGAAGGGACAAATTCAGTTTTTTTCTAACTTTGAAGTTTTACGCTGTGTCCATGTTCCATTTTGGAGTAGATTAGCTGGCTGGTTATTCAAACTTCCCCACAAACACATACTATTTATTAAAGAATACACCACGGGGTAATTCAAAAGGCATATTTTGAACCTTAGCGTTGGATCATTTTTTTGCTAGTATGTTCCAAGTGTAGTGGTAATGAGCATTTTTTATGTATTTTTTTTTAAGTTTTTACTTTTTAAAACTCGCTTTAAAATTTTCTTTTTACTTATTAAATGTTTTAAACTTTCTAAACTTTTTTTAAACCTATAAAAATGTTTATAAACTTTTTTGTTTTACTGTTAACCCCTAACTAGCAGTAACCAGCACTAACTGTAAATTCCCCACATTCCCATAACCACCACACACCCCAGCTAGCAAAATATATAATTTAAAAATATTTCAATTAATTAATGAAATAAATTGAACTGCTGAGGGTAAAAAAATAAATAAAAGTTTATCCTCAGGAGTTCAAAAAAATTAGATCACAGTATAATACTGTAGGCAGTGATCAACTGGCAGGGAAGGGGTTAATTTTTTTAAAAACAAATTTGGACTGTGTAAAGGGGTGTGTTTTTTTTTTTTGTACTTAAATGTTATTAAAACATTTTTTTAAAACTTTTATTTTTAAATTTTTAAAGCTTATTTTGAAACTTTTTTAACGTTAACCCCTAGCTAGCCTAACACCAAATTTGGGGTTTAACTTAATTTTTTTTTTTCACACAGGATGAAGAAGATCAGCACTGATCCGTCTCCCTGCACTTCACACTGACCGTGGAAGAGAAGGGAGGCGGATCGTGAGTCCCTGCAGCACATGTGCTCGCTCTGACAGCCTGCAGGGACAGAGCAATCGGGTGCTCCCGGTCTGCCTCAAATACCGAGGCAGACTGGCTGAGCGTTAACTCCGCGATCACCACGATCGCCGCGATCTGGGGTTAACTTTAGTAAATGACAGAAATTTTCCATCAAGGGTCCTTAACGCAAGCACAAGAGTGATGGCAAATTTCCGCCTTTGGTCGGGAAGGGGTTAAAGTAGTCCTGTTTATGGTATGTTCCTTCTGTTATAATGCCAAGGATACAGCAAGTCTTATTTTTTCTTTTTTATTGCTAATAGTATGAATTGACAAATGGAAGCACATGAGAACTGGATCCACGTTACTGAATTCGTTTGTGAAATACCAAAATGTTGACATCATACTCAGAGGAGATTGAATCCAGACCCACAACAGAAAGTTTACTGGTTAGCATATGGTAAAGAAACGAAAGTCTTAATATTCAATCAGTGTCCAAGCATTTATAACTTATCTAATGTATAGTATACAATCATAACTTCAAGGCATAATTCTGTAGACCAGAGTTGTCTTCCTGGAGGTCCTGAGTCTGAACATCAATTTCAAAGTTTTTTCTATGGGCCCTGGTTTTCCCTGTAGGCTTAATAATACCAGAAGATCATTGTTTTTTTTTTGTTTTTTTTATGTAATATTTATAACATGTATCCATAAATATATATATCATAAAAATAAACATATCATAAGGTACAAATGGTTTCCCAGATTGCACCACTGCAATCTATAATGAATGCGGCGGCGAGGCTCATTTTCCTGTCCGCCCGCACCTCCCATGCCTCCCCCTTCTGACAGTCCCTACATTGGCTTCCAGTTAGATATAGGGCTCGATTTAAGATTCTGGTGCTTGCTTACAAGTCCCTACATAATGCTCCTCCAACCTACCTATCCTCGCTAATACACAAGTATGTCCCGTTGAGGCCCCAGCACTCTACCGAAGACCTACGTCTATCCTCTGTCCGTACGCCCACATCTGATGCTCACCTCGCAGACTTCTCCAGGGCTGCACCTTTTCTGTGGAACTCCCTTCCCTTCTCCGTTAGACTTTCACCCAGTCTCCACTCCTTCAAAAAATCTTTGAAAACACACTTCTTCAAGAAAGCATATAATTTAAATGAGCCCTATAGAGTTAAAACCACAATCTACCTACCCTGGTCCCCTCATGCCTCCCTAAATATAGAAATCTTACTTGTTTTCAAGTCTGGAGCTGTAACTCTGCATGCTGTTTGCCTCAGAAAAACAAGCTGTCTGCTGACATCATCAGAAGTAGTAGCCTGAGCCAATCACAATGCTTCCCCACAGTATTGGCTGAGACTGACAAGGAGACAGATCAGGGGCAGAGCCAGCATGATTCAAACACAGCCCTGGCCAATCAGTATCTCCTCATAGAGATGAATTGAATCAATGAATCTTTATGAGGAAAGTTCAGTGTCTGCATGCAGAGAGAGGAGCTACTGAATGTTTGGATGTATTTTAGGCAGTCATGACCCAGGAAGGATCTCTAACAGCCATCTGAGGAGTGGCCAGTGAAGTTATCACTAGGCTGTAATGTAAACACAAAATTTTCTCTGAAAAGACAGTGTTTACAGCAAAAAGCCTGAAGGTAATGATTCTACTCACCAGAACAAATTCAATAAGCTGTAGTTGTTCTGGTGACTATAGTGTCCCTTTAAACTGTCAGCTAGTTATTAACCGCCCCCCACCCTCCACCCCCCCATGACTCCTATCCTGCAACTGTCAAAAATTACCTGAGTTCTCAGTGAATACTTTTCTAGGAACCTATTTCATTACCCGTACTTATACCTTTTGTGTCACTATACCCCACTCCCTCTAGAATGCAAGCTCACTGAGCAGGGCCCTCAACCCCTCTGTTCCTGTGCGTTCATTTGCCTGGTTACAATTACGTGTCTGTTAGTCCACCCATTGTACATCGCTACGGAATTTGCTAGAGCTATATAAATAATAAAATAATAATAATGATATGAGAGACAACTAAAAGAGGGTTTTATCTATAAGTGTGCTATAATATGGAGAGTAGCAGATACAGGCTATACTCGGCCACAGGATCAGCTTCCAGGCCAACCTCGCAAAATTGCCATGAAGAGCACAAAATAATAGAACATAGCTGAAAACATTGTAGACAAAACAACATGAGGTGAAAGACCTCCCTGCACTGGCCTTATGTGGCAGATCAATGACCTCCTATAGGAAAGCATTGAAAGCGAGGCAAGTCTGGATGTGTGTAAAACAGTAGCTGCATTATAAATGATCTGTATGATTTATATATCATATGTGTAAATAACAATAGTGATAATATATTTTTGTATGGAGCTTTTCTCTAAAGGGGACTCAAAAGCTAAGAGTTCAGTGTCAGATGTGAATGAATCATTAGCTTTTTAATAATTATTATCATCATGTTTATTTGTTCTATTGAGACTCCAAAAGATGAAATGCTGAGTAGGTCCACGTGGTATTTTACGTGCAATGTAGAGATACGAATTGACAATTACAATCCTATTAGAAATGGAACTGTGCAGGAAACTAGGAAAATATATATAAAAAAATATTTTCATAAATAAGACTTCCCTTTTGAAGTAATAGCAACCCCGAAGACTTCCTCAATTTGCAAACACAAATATATATAGGCACTAGGGGTAGATCTTCTAGGAAAAATAACAAGAAAGGCACAACATAGTGCTTAAATGTGTTATTAAGGAAAGTGGTGGTCGATACAATTGGCCACTCACACTTTGGATGTTAAATTCAAGCCTTTCAGAATATGTTTAAATATGTCATTGGGTTTTCCTCCTGTTGCTATGTAGTCTCAATTATTATTATTATTATTATTATTATTATTATTATTGCAATTTATATAGCGCCAACATATTCCATAGTGCTTTAGAATATTATGAGGGGGGATTTACCTATAAATAGGACAATTACAAAAAACTTACAGGAACGATATGTTGAAGAGGACCCTGCTCAAACGAGCTTACATTCTATAGGAGGTGGGGTGTAGAACACAATAGGACAGGAATTTGCAAACAAATAAGGTGGGAGTGAGGCAGAGCTGGAGAAGAGAGTAGAGTGCTACCCTTTAGGAGAGAGCAAGAGACAGGTATGTGAGGTATAGGTTAATCTGGGAGGCCATAAGCTTTCCTAAAGAAATGGGTTTTAAGGCACTTCTTAAAAGATGCAAGACTAGGGAAAAGTCTGATGGCGGTAGGCAGGCTATTCCATAGGAAGGGAGCCGCCAGCAAGAAGTCCTTCAAGCGTGAGTTGGCTGTATGGGTGCGAACAACGGACAGGAGGTGGTCACGGGCAGAGCGGAGAGACCGAGAAGGGACAAACCTATGGATCTGTGAAGAGATATAAGAGGGGCTAGAATTGTTCAGTGCTTTATAGGTGTGAATTAGTACCTTGAATTGACTCCTATAGCATACAGGGAGCCAATGTAAGACCTGACAGAGGGGTGAGGTGTGAGAGAACCGACTAGAGAGGAAAATCAGTCTGGCAGCAGCGTTCATTACAGACTGTAGCGGTGCAGTATGGCTTTTGGGAAGACCAATCAGGAGAGGGTTACAATAATCCATGCGGGAAATTACTAGAGCACGGAAAAGCTCCTCGGTAGCATCTTGCGTAAGAAAGGGGCAGATGCGGGCTATGTTTTTAAGATGGAATCTACAGGATTTGGCAACATACTGGATGTGAGGCTCAAAGGTGAGGCCAGAATCAAGTATGACGCCAAGACAGCGTGCTTGCAAGGATGGACTTATGTAGGTACCACTAACTTGAAGGGAGAGTGAAAGAGGAGGATCAGTATTAGGAGGAGGAAAGACAAGGAGCTCAGTTTTAGAGAGATTGAGTTTCAGAAAGCAGGAGGACATCCAGTCAGAGATGGAAGATAGGCAAGCAGTGACACGTTGAAGGACCGAAGGAGAGAGGTCCGGGGAGGAGAGATATATCTGGGTGTCATCAGTGTACAGGTGGTAGTGGAATCCAAAAGAGGTAATAAGTTTGCCAAGAGAGGCAGTATAAAGAGAAAATAGAAGGGGACCAAGTACAGAGCCTTGGGGGACTCCAACCGAGACAGGATGAGGGGAGGAGGAGTCATTAGAAAAAGAGACACTTAATGAGCGTTGGGAGAGATAAGAGGAAAACCATGAGAGGACAGAGTGATTGAAGAGTTTGAAGAAGGAGAGCATGATCAACGGTGTCAAAGGCAGCAGAGAGGTCAAGAAGAATTAGTATGGAGTAGTGGCCTTTGGATTTAGCTGCGATTAGCTCCGTTAGTAACTTTGATAAGCGCAGTCTCAGTAAAGTGGTGAGGACGCAAGCCAGATTGAAGAGGGTCAAGGAGAGAGTTGGAATTGAGGAAATGAGACACACGGGTAAAGACAAGTCTTTCCAGAAGCTTTGAGGAAAAAGGGAGCAGAGATATGGGGCGATAGTTAGAGGGGGAGGACGGGTCAAGAGATGTTTTTTTCAGGATAGGTACTACAGTGGCATGTGTAAGATCAGCAGGGACAATGCCAGAAGAGAGAGAGCAGTTGAAGATGTGCATTAGGAAAGCACGAGACAAGTGGAGAGAGATCTGATAAGGTGAGATGGGACAGGATCGAGCGGGCAAGTGGTGGGGCGAGAGGAAAAGAGAAGAGCAGCCACCTATTGGCCAGTAGCCGGGAGGGAAAAGGGGATTTTATTGCACCTTATTGTATTGCCGGTACCATAGATATTTGGAAAAAGAAATTGCACAAATTGGATGCAAAATACAAGTAAAGTGCAAAGATAATTTTAATCACTTACATGTGAGTTAGAAACATATGTGGTAGTGTGAAATACCAGTCCACCCATCCTACACGTTTCGTCCTGCCTAAGGACTTGCTCAGGGACAAATAGCTGTGCAAAACTGGCAATACAAAAGGTGCAATAAAATCCCCTTTCCCTCCCTCCTTTTAAGTCCCCTTAATTGATGATTGTGGGATTTGATTGGTTCTTTTCTGCTTCAGGTGTTCTTAATAGTAGAGGCATTATTTCCGGGGTCCGGGTCTCGCCGGCGTTACCACGTGTCCAACACGATGACGTCATGCATGTCAGACGTGCGTTTCATCCTCTCTCTTCTTTGGGGTTTTTTACTTCTGGTTTCATCCTGATTGACATCACCATGTGCCGTCTGTGGTGAAGTCTGACGTCATGCATTCCATTTGGGCGTCATTGAATGTGCGTTCCAAATTCAAGTCCGGAACGAAATGTCTATATTGATGCTCAAAATACATGAATCAAAAGAGGGGATAAGAGATGGGTGGGTGAGGGATTTGAAGTTAAAATCTGAATTTGAAATGCATAGGACGGGTGGACTGGTATTTCATACTACCATGTGGTATTTTATCCTGCAAGTCTGACGTTTGAACAGATAGCATGGCTAATAATTTTACTCATCCCATATGCTGACTTAAAAATATATTATAACATTTATATAACTAACTCAGAAGACAACAAAATCAGACTGGTTTCTCAACAGGTTTGCATCTATACCATACCATTTGTAATATACAAGTTGCACTTTTCATTTTATTAGTAGTTTTAACACCACTCTTTCATGCGTCAAATTTTCCTAATTTGCAGAACTACTACCAAACCAAGTCATCCATCAGTTATAGAGTTTCCTTGCACCTAAATATAAAAAAATACTTTGCCTATCTAATTCTAATATGTTTAAAAGGTGTCAGCATTATAAAGCACTTAACATACTTAGACGTAAATGCACAGATAAAATGCACTCCCAAATAAGGATTCTATTTAATGCTCTTAAAACTCCAGTTTTTACAGCGGCACTAGAGCATAGACAACAGACACGGCTCAATGGTAAAGCAAATGTCGAGTTTGTGTTAATCATTCAATGCAACAATAGATAACTATACAGCTCGTGGTGCTGAACGTATCTTCTTTTTTTATGTTCACTAAGATGAAAAGCTCAATGCAAATACATGTTTTTCCAAAATAGGCATTGCTACAGGTGGGCAAGTGGGGGCAATTGCCCAATTGGAGTGTTCTTTGCCCCCTCCCCATGTGCCTTTCTTCCGATCATCATGGTCGGTGGAGGGATCAAAGATCTCTCTCACCGGTGTTCTATCAGAATCTATTCCCACAGCACTCGACTATTTACAGATCTCTGCCTCTCTGCTCCTTTGCTCCTCCAATTTGTCTGTTGAATCACTGGATGTATAGTATAATGCCAAAACTTTGGCTATTATAGATGTGGTCACACTGATGATTAATTAATCAAGGACATTTGATTATAGCAGAAGTTTGCTACTTAGTCTCTAAATTCATATGGAAGCAGTAGGGTGTACTTAGTTTTTCACACATGGCTTCTCCATTTTGACTTTATTTTTGATAAATAAATCATGACACAGTGTAACATGTTTTGTTGTTCAATTGAGTTTGTATTGTAGTTTTAAGACCTGCTAAGGAACAGATGATTGCTATTATGTTCTGATATGTAAAATCATAGAATTCAAAGAGGGTGTACTTTCTCTTCCTCATGACTGTGTATATATATATATACACCTATATAAAACCGACCATATCCCCTCACTTCTTCCCAAGCACCCACCACAGCCTCTACTACCCCCTATACGCACTACATACTACAACCCACCCTTGAACTCACTAGAGCCCCTACACCCTGCACCCATTAAAACCCATATACCCCTCTGCACCTACTATAACCCCTATTCTCCCTTCAACCCCCCTATACCTGTATGACCTATACAGCCCGTATCTCCCCTGCATTGACTACAACCCCTATCCCTTCTATGTACCCACTAAAACACCCCTGTACTGTAAAGCACACCCTCTACTCACTACAGCCTCTATTACCCCTTACTCCCACTACAGCCCCTGCTTCCCTGCACACACAATATCACCTATCCCTTACATAAATGCACTCTATTACCCCCTGCACTCGCTAAAAGAGTCCCTATCCCTCTGTACAACTACATCCTATATTACCCCCTGCACTCACTACAGCCCATATCCCTCCCACAAATTCATTACAGTCCCTATCCCCTGCGACCACAAATAATATTATTTAGTGGTGGAAATTATTAGTCACCCAACCCCCGTATTGACTGTGGTATTTTTTGTGCCCCATCTGTGTACTGTACCTAGACTTGCCACTGGTTTCCAATGTGTATTGAGTGTCAGAGGTACAAGCAAGTTATTACTCAACCTTCAGTGACTAATGTTTTAAATGCTTCTAATGTCAAGAATGAAGGCTCGTGTATTGTACTTGTTGCCCATTGGCTGCTGTTTTTTTTTTATCTCCTCGAGGTCCACCTGGATAACACTTTCAGAAGTGTTTTCTTTCTTGGAGTTTTCCTAATGAAACATTTTCTCTTAAACTAAAATGCATGTTAGAAACCTGGTTACAGGAAGGAAGTCTTGGAATCTAGACTGGTTTTTCTGGACTTTCAAGAATTATTAGGCAATCATATATCGTGAAGCTAGGACTCTTATCTTAAAGTAACAAATCAATGAGTTGGGTGAAACTTGGTGACAGGTGGGTGCTTTTTTCTGCCTAATGCATTCATAACATGTAATATTTAATTCCAAGTATGTTACTACACTATTGCAAAGGACAGCAAATAATAAATGTTTCTAATATCACCATGACAATTACAACGGATTTGTGATGCTTTACTTGTTTTAAACAGTATTTTAATAAACGACTCACTCCACTGAATGTTAAAATAACTAAAATACTTTGCATGATGGGTGTGATCTTACATGCAGGAGTTTATATTTTTGTTTTTCACTGTAAAGATACAGAATGCATTAAAATTTCAGTGATTTTTTTTACAGGATTTCTGGTAATTATTATTATTATTCATGTAGCGCCAGCAAATTCCGTAGCGCTGTACAATGGGTGGACTAATAGACACGTAATTGCAACCAGACAAGTTGGACGCACAGGAACAGAGGGGTTGAGGGCCCTGCTCAATGAGCTTACATGTTAGAGGGAGTGAGGTATAGTGACACAGAGGGTAAAATAAGGTGTATCAATGTAGGTTGCTAGAAAAGTATTCACTGAGGAGTGCTGGGATGAAAAGCTGTACACAGTGTATTTGATACGCTTTCCTTATGAAGTGAGTTTTCAATGATTTTTTGAAGGAATGGAGACTGGGTAAAAGTCTAACAGAGAAGGGAAAAGAGTTCCACAGAAAAAGGTCCAACCCTGGAGAAATCTTGAAGGCAAGCAACAGAGGTGGGAGTACGGACAGAGGATAGATGTAGGTAATGGACTTTACACTTACTTGCACTACACAAAATATACTTTAGGAGTGACACACAATATTACACACATACAACACAACCCTAATTTGAAACATAGAATGATAATATGAACTTGCCTGCAAATAAATTGTTCCTTCAACATTTATGCAGCAGATAAAATACATCCCTCTATTCACACATTTGTTTTACTACAATTAAATGCATACTTGCTTTTCACAATCTATTATCATATGCTTTCATACTGGGACTGTACGCAAAAAAACACATTCATACACAAAGACCATTCACAAGTGCATTCACACTAATTTTACACACATCTTATTGTAAGTTCAGTCTGATATGCAAATGTTATAGGTTCTTTTTGTTTATCATAGACGGCTACTATAAAAGGTTCCTGCATGATAAAAAATAAAAAAGACCAATATGCTCCCGGCAATCCAACAACTATAGAGATCTGTGGCAAAAGAGCCGGGCTGCACCCCCCAAAATCCTCTCTAGAAGTACCTATGTATCAGTGTGTATATATACATGTATGGAATAAGAATGGCAGGAACTAACCTCTGGCATTCCAGCTGTTGTGGAACAAATTTCAATGATATTAAAATAATGCAATAATAAAGATACATAATATGTAATTGTGTAAGGAAATAATGGAAATAAATCAGTTGACTTTTTTAGCTCTTGGCCTTAATTTTGCAAGTTAGTTCTCAACTAAATCAAGCCGCAACTCACTGTCTATTAAAGGGACTTCGAATATATCTCCCATTCAACCACATCAAAAATATTACTCTAATCATTTGGTGAAAATAAGACAGATGCCTTCCATGCCACATCTACATAAAATCTAACATCAGTGAAAGCCATATTTATAAGTTCTACTTCTATATGGACAGAATAAAGGTGGCTACTAACAACATGCCTATATACACTTGATGTGTTAGTCGTTACTATTACTATAATTTTGTGACATATCGAAAGACAGGTACACTTTAAGGTTGTGGAAAGATAACAATATTTTAAGTTAATAATATTTCTGAGATAAGAACACTCCTTGAACATTTCACCCAAATCTTTATCATTCAACCTAAATAACTGCACCCTTGATAAATAACTGAATAGGTGCACAGATTAAAAATGTATAATAAAACATGTTCATCAAGTAAAATCATATAGTCATATTTGTGGAGCCAGAAGAAGAAAAAAATAGTCTGTGACAATCTTTTCAATTCTGACTCAGAAAATTCCTTGGTATAGAAATTATTGTAAAGCCTGTATGACAGTAGTCACCATCACCTTGAGTTTCATATGGACACTTTATGTAGGACTCTGGACTAGGCCTATGTCTAAGTCACCCTGTACCCATTATAGGTGCAGGGTGTATATAGTTGTTTTATTGTTATATGTTTTGTGTGCTCTCCTGTCCTGCTGATGCTAGCTCCAAGTAGGTGAATTTTAGTGTGGATCCTGTATAGCACTACCGGTTGGTAGCAACAGCAATATGCACAACCTGAGTAGCAAGGCTTGTTAATTAGCATGTTCAATTAGATTTGCATATTGCAAATTCTGCAGGCTGGAGAGATATTTTGTGCTGGTTATTGTCTTCCCCATCCCTTTAGAAATATTGTATTATGCCATTATAATTTTCTGTATATTTTGTGACATGTTTTGGTTATTTGAATTTTATTATGTTTGTCACAACAATCTAAATGTATTGATCATATGGGCTAGTCCGAAGTAAAATAAAGCATTGCATCTTAGTTCAATTTGGAACTGGGCGTCCTGTGTTTATTTTAAGGGGTCCCAGTGTCAGAGTCTTCAAATCTGTTGGCTGGTTGAATGATCCCTCCAGCCCTGGAATACATCAAAAGACCTAGGCCTGCAATAGCTGCAATTGCCTTTGTAAACGCAATAACTATAATCACATTATAGGCAGTGTTCCGGATATCTCCCTGGAAGGAGTGAGCAGTAGTGGAGTAGGCAGAGGGGACAAAACCTGCCTGGAAGGAGAGCTGCAGCGGCACAGGCAGAGGGGACGATTCCTGCCTGGAAGGAGAGAGCTGCAGCCGAGTCGGTTGGAAGAGCTCCGTAGAGACCGCAGTCAAGCTTCAGCGACTGGGGCTGAAGCGATCCAGGATCCTTGCGAGTGGCTAGGAAGTGGAATTGGCGGAGGTACTCTATGGAGCTCCGTCACAGCCAGTAAGGGTTTTCTATGGAATAATGTCACTTCTGTTAAATGTAATTGTTTATTCAGGGCTCAAAATTGCAAGTGCTACACTACAAGCCAGGCCTAAAAGTTACTTATTATTGCAAGCGTGGAGGGTACATGGCACATTCACCGGGTGTAAATGTATATTCACCAGGGCTGGATTTTCACTCGCCAATGGCTATTGGGTGCTAGTTCTAGAACAGTTATAGATCTACTACTTGGTCAAGTGCTCTGTTACTTACCAGTTTTTCAAATATTTTGGTGACTCATTAATGACAGCAAGCACCCTGTCAATCACATTTCTGTTTTTCTCCTCAAATGCACTGTGTGCTCTGGCATTGCTGGGACTAAACTTAATTGTGAGTCAATTTGCTAAATTCTTATTTAACATTAAAAGACAAGGAAGTATCATATCAAAAATGGCTAATACAAGTTGCAGGTCTTTTTCTATATATTACTAAATTGTTTGATTTTCTGAAAGTGATAATATTATCAATGACTGCTATTTCATCTATTGGACCTGAAAATGTTTTGACATGTCGTGGTCTTTAACAATATATACAAAAACACAGAAAACAATAGTATTATATATATCCACACCCATGGAGATATATAATAATATTGTTTTTAACTTTTATTCTTTGGAACTTCATTATTGCCGCATTAACGTGGTCCTGAAAAGACCGTAGAGGAGGACAACTTTACAGCATTATTTTCATGTGCCTACAAAGTACTATCATTTTGTGAGTACAATATATATTAAACGTGTGTTTGTAATATAAACATTTTTGCACTATGTGTTTGCTTCTCTTCTTGCCCTGCATGAATTATTGATTTGGAAGCTGAAAGAAAGAAGGTCCATCTAACATTACATTTTATTGTTCTGCCTGCAATCAACTTGCGTTTGTGGGTGCAAAATACCTCAGATTTTATTATGGTGTTTTAATTGTATTACACTATTTTTAGTCATTTAACTGCCCTGGTCTTTGTCAGTCAGTCACTGTTAATACTTCTTTATTGGTTGTTTTTTGTCTACAATATGGGCCTAAGGTAGGGAGCCATGGCATTGCACCCTAATTTATAAGAGCATACACATGCTGGCTCTATATGCTTTATTAATCTCCATTTAAACAGATGTTCCAATATACTTTTTGACTAAACTGAGACAACTGTGGACCTCCCCCCTAAAATAGGAAAAAGAATACCACGGACATCACAACCTGAGTGTCATGACAATCAATTAGTATGTACACAAAACCCAAACCAGGTACACATACAGATTATACTTTAATGTATTTTATTTATTACAAAAGGGGTAAGACATTGGCAGACCATTTTCTTATACTTTTCTCAGCAAAACGGAGTCGTTTGAAAGGGATGAAACATAATATTTTTTAGGATAAACAGTATAAATAGTAAGGATAACAGCAGTGAAGAACTGGCTCAGAGATATTTGTAAAGAATCTACACCTATTTTTGGAAGATTAGTTTCCCAAACTGGCAGCGTAATGTGGAAAATAAGTCCATATGTGGGTATAATACTATATGCTGTTAATATTCAAGAGGTAGAGCCCCCCACCCCCCATACAAAAATTGCTCCAATGAAAAATATAGTGTATACATGTAGCAAGGGAGTGGTTAGAAAGGAAGGGGTTAAATAAGTAAAAAAGTGCTACTCCCAAAAGCAATTTATTTGAGAGTTTTAAGGATTCTGATTTAGTTCAAACATTGAGATATATTCACTAAACAGTGATATGTGACTGCTTGAGAACTAATTTCAAAATTAGAGTAAAACAGTCAAGTTGTAATAAAATCTCTAATTCCATGGCCTTTTTCTTCTAACTCTGTATATTTTTCTAATTTTCCTGTATTCTGAATCTTGTTGGTTCTCATGTCACGCAATATGGAATTTAACAAAAAGATCTCCTGGTTATCATAAAATAAAAAAAGATTGGAATTAAAGGTGTAGAACGCGATGACTCGCACTGAAAAACATACATGTAGACGACCTCAGAGTAATATAAATTAATACTGACCATTAAACTTTTTATATTGTACACAACTGCCAAATGTAGCACACACATCATAAATGACCAAACACAAATATACCATCAACAGAAATGGACTGATTATCCTTAAACAATGTTCTTCTGCCTATTTATTGAGTGAACATGATTGAAACATGCTCTATAATTTATCTGTATACAACAAATTATATTCTATTTCCCAGACTGTCAGTCTCCTCTGCAGTTAATTATAATACTTTGAACACACATCTAATAATGCCTTGCAGTTTAATCACCCCAGGCTACTGTATATCAGATCTTTATCTGTGTAATATTTGTAAGTTACAGTGGTATACTTTATGTCAAAAATAAAATTTAAAAGACATTATTGAACATTTCATTTGCTGCTTTCATTCAACTCAAGAATGCTAGAAAGCCAGTTCCAACTCTTATTAAGCGGCTTCTTTAGTATCAAAGATCCATATTTCAAACACCAGTCAACAAACAACACAAACAGATAAAACAGCACAACAACCATCAGTAAAAAACAAACACAAACCGCTTGTTTCTTACCCATCAACTAGATATGTCCTCTTCTTTAGCTTTCAGCTTTGGCCATAGTGATATCTACATATAAATATTACTTGTATTCCAAATGGAAATAAGTAGAAAAACGATTATAGTCTTCATCATATGCATATGAAAAGCTCAGCCTGAATTAGCTGTGAATCCCAGAGAAAGATCGAGTACTTATTCACCACTACAAACGTTGAAAATGTGCTGCAGACTTGATCCTTGCTTAAAAAAAATAAGAAAAGCAGCAAAAAAAAAAAACTCACTTTATTTTATAGCGTTACTGATGGCAGGAAATTGATGCCATTTCATTATATATGGAATCATAATCGCTGGTCTCACAAATATAATTTATCAGCCAAACAAACCTAAAAATTGGGTTTTTATAAAAACAAAAGAAAATAAAGCGAAAATCCATACACAGGACTCAGTGCCTCTTGGCTGGGCTGTAGCTGTGCAAACTTTCCTTTTTAGGAATAGACTAAAGAATGTTGGAAGGGTCGGGTAACATCCCTTTTAGTTTTCTAAAGAACATTTGATGTTTCTTTTGCATTTAACTTGATCTACTCAGTTGCTTTCACAAGATGCACTCAATTGTTACCATGGAACATCACAGATTGTGTTCTGTTATAGGTAGCTGTACGGTTACTTTGTTTTTTTTGTAGGTACTGTGTTATCATGCTGTTAAAGGAGATGTTAGACTGTGTTATGAATCAGAAAAAATATGATTAAGGAAAAAGGAATTTCTTGGTAAATAAAATAATTATGAAAAAGAATAAAGGGAGGAAAGAGTTGCCTTATAACCTTAGTTAAAGACAGAAATCATCAAGTCGCCAAGTTCTAGTACATTTCCAACTGTTTTATAATTTATAAAACTCCCAAAATATTCTGCAAATCTACAGTGTTGTTCCAAACTCCCTGCCCTATTCTTTCACAGATTTGACAGAATAAGAAAACAGAATGAGTTAAGGCTGGTTTAACTGAGAAGGTGTCTGGGCACTGACTCAGCTAAACCCTTAAGGAATCATGGCGGTTATACTTAAATTTCATTTCTAGCTTTCTAAATCTATCTATCTATCTATCTATCTAGTTACGAGTGTCTATTAATTAAGCACTTTCTCAATATTAAAGGAGTTAAGTGTATCTTTCAGTGCACCTTGTTTCTTTACATAGTATATACATTTACACATTATATGCATATCCCCTAGTGATTAATTCTCTAAATACACAGGAAGAACATTTATCACAAACAATGTATACTGCTATGCAGAGCCATGCAATGGATAGAAACATTGCTTCCTGAAATAGTTACAATAGACTTGTTTATACATCACACTTATAGCACCTTCTCATGGCCACAACTTGAAGATGTTTCTGGAGAACTCACTAAATTACTGGTGCAAAATTGTAGGAACATCTTAAAGAATTAAACTACTTTTGTTCTAGTTTCATTATTTGTATGTTGATTGGAATTTGTGTGTAATGTGTTATTGCACATTATGGTTAAAGGAACACTATAGGGTAAGGAACACAAACATGTATTATTGACCCTACAGTGGTAAAACACTATCTAACCCCCTTGGCCCCCCAAATTTATAGTACAATCTTAACTTTATTACAGTCTGCTGGTGCT
This sequence comes from Pelobates cultripes, assembly GCA_933207985.1. Classification (NCBI taxonomy): domain Eukaryota; kingdom Metazoa; phylum Chordata; class Amphibia; order Anura; family Pelobatidae; genus Pelobates; species Pelobates cultripes. The sequence goes on along the minus strand of OW240912.1, from coordinate 250,918,499 downwards.
GGCACTGCCCCTCATGTGCCTCCTTGGCTGTCATAATCAGAAGTGATGATCTCAGCCAATCATAATGCTTTCCCATAGGAAAGCACAGTAATGGCTAAGATTGTCAATTCTGATGATTAGCCAAGGAGGCGGGCTGGGGGATGGAGCCAAACACTGCCCTGGCCAATTAGCATCTCCTCATACAGATGCATTGAATTAATGATGAAAGTTAGGTGTCTCCACGCAGAGGGTGGAGACACTGAATGTCAGTGCAGCACGCAGTGTAGCAATGCCCCAGGAAGCACCTCTAGTAGCCATCTGAGGAGTGTCCACTAGAGGTGTCCCTAGGGTGTAATGTAAACACTGCATTTTTTCTGAAAAGACAGTGTTTACTGCAAAAAGCCTGAAGGGAATGAATATACTCACGAGAACAAATACAATAAGCTGTAGTTGTTCTGGTGTCTATAGTGTCCCTTTAATGAAAAAATTCAAGCACCATAACCACTACAGTAAACAGTATTGGTTATGGTGCCAGGACTGGCCTTCCACTCCCCTTTGCAAGTAGTTAAATTGTTTTAATACAGTTGTACTTCATATACTTGGGTCTGCTGTTCCCCACCTCCATTAAGTCCTATAGAGAGCTGGAAGCTGCTAACACGAGTTTTAATTAGTTTTCCTTAGCTAAGCCTTGCAGTGCACAGCTGGGCTTAGCTCAGATAGAAAGCTTCCAGATATCCATAGGATGTTGTAGAGGTAGGAGGTGTCACCCAACTGGTCTAAAACACTAAGGGGGATGTAGGGGGCTGCGTTACTGGAATCTCATGGTCCCATAACCACTTCAACGTGTTTGGAGTCTTCTTTTAATTAACCTCGTAGATTTGTAGTTTGTTACTACATTTAAAATTAGAGTGGTTGTTAAAGGGACATTGCAACACATATATCCGAATCTCAAAAATTGAGAGAGGCTGAAAATATTAATTCACTTAGAATGGAAGAAAACTGTATACAGCACATACCTGGTATTTTATAGCTGAGCATTCTTTGATGATGACGATGTGTGACGTGTACATCTATGAGCTATGTAATGTCCCTAACCATGTTCACATTCTTAATGAATAATTATGTTTACTTTGCAAGGCAAGGTTAATCTCTAATTCAATTATTTTTGTTTTGGGGCACTTAGAAACCACAAATAACTGTGCCTGAAAAATGTGCTTTCACTCAAAGGGCCTCTTTTGGTTCTTAGCCCAATTTAGAATATTTTTACATTTCTATTCCTCTCAGCCTTTCATCAAGATAAAACTTGGTGAATCGCTATAAACCTCATGATTAATGCATAAGTTAGTTACACAAATTTTGCATTGTGGCCCACATTTGATTTTGGTTTATTTGCCCTATTTTTCTCTGCGAGCTCCTGGCACAACATTATAGAACTGCAGGTACGTAATATCTAAAGGGTCAAAGATCATGCAAGTTAAAGGAACGGTGCTGTGTAAATTGAGGAGTATGGAGTTCAGTACATCTAGTTCATTTTTGGTTCTATCTCTGGTTCTATCTTCTAGTTTCTCTGGTAGGCAAACACATGAAGAAGTAGCTCCTCCACATATTTAACTAAACAATCGTACAGGCATAACATTTGTGTCATGTGATGTCAATAGTTGCGTTATATGAGTGACTCATTTGTGGGAACCTCTTATATATTTGAAAACAAGAGAAACGTACACACTTCACTTCAACCCCTCAGAACTATCTCTTTGAAATGTGATCATAGGCGTGCGCAGCCTATTGCATTAGGGTGTGCACCCTAAAGCACAAACACACGCCGCATGTGTGTATATATATATATATATATATATATATATATATATATATATACACACACATACATACACTGCTGTGTGTGTGTGTGTGCTGCGTGAGGATGGTTTGAGGATGTTGTGTGTGTAAGGGTGCTATATGTGTGTGTAAGGGTGATGTGTGTGAGGGTGCTGTGTGTGTGTGTGTGTGTGTAAAGGTGCTGTGTGTGAGGGTGCTGTTAGTGTGATGTGTGTGTGAGGGTACTGTTTGTGTGCTGTGTGAGATGGTGTGTGTGTGTGTTTGTTAGGGTCCTGTTAGTGTGCTGTGTGTCTTTGTGAGGGTGCTGTTTCTGTGCTGTGTGTGAGAGGGTGCTGTATGTGCGAGGGTGCTGTATGTGTGTGGGTGTATGTGTGTGTGCTGTGTGTGGGTGGATGCTGTATGTGTGTGCTGTGTGTGGGTGCTGTATGTGTGTGCTGTGTGTGTGTGTGCTGTGTGTGGGTGGATGCTGTATGTGTGTGCTGTGTGTGTGTGTGTGTGCTGTGTGTGTGTGCTGTATGTGTGTGTGTGTGTGTGTGTGGGTGCTGTGTGTGTGAGTGTGTGGGTGCTGTGTGTGTGTGCTGTGTGCTGTACGTGTGTGGGTGATTGTGGGGGGTGGAGGTGGGGGTACATTACTTAATATCCCCCCTCCCTTCTTACCTTATGTAGGGAGGGGGGATTCTTGTTCCTGCTGCTTTCCCTGGTGGTCCCGGCAGAGCTTCACTTCAACCCCTCAGAACTATCTTTTTGAAATGTGATCATAGGCGTACGCCGCGTGTATATGTATGTATGTGTGTATGTATATATATATATATATATAGAAACTATACAATTTCTGGCACTCTTCCCAAATAATAATACATACCAGGTGCTTCTCTGTGCAAAATACTATAAACAAAGCAAAAAATGAGAGCACTCCATGGATTTGGTAAATCAAATTACTGTATTCAAATAGCACAAAAAAAATCGACGTTTCGACCGTCTAGCGGTCTTTATCAAGATGCTGTCATATACAAAAACCTCAAATATATACATAAACGCTTGTTAAACTTACCCAATCACCAAGTGCTCCCTGTGTGTCCAATCTGCCATATGAGTGAAGCCGCAAATTGTGGATCGTTATGTTAATTGCCGTAAAGTGACGTGTGGTGAAATCACCATGTGTTGCCTAGAGACGGCAAAGCTGTTTAAAAACCAAATGTCGGCAGAGATTTAAAATCAATACGGAGGATAAATAAAATTATATGTTGCATATGTGTTTTCATAAATGTCTAAGCAACTGCCTAACTGATCGTAGGATACTAGAGTGAGCCAGGAATGGCTAGAAACGATTGCTCATATAGGGACTCAGTTAGAAAGACTGGTGTATTGGTAACTGTGGACCTGTGTAGCCTAATAGAGCTAACTCAAATACTCCTAACTCCTTATTAAATTGGGAACCCTAGCTGGGAAAGCCATGTGTGTTGCCAAATCACAAACCTAAACAATAAGAACAGGCATCAATTACAGAAAACAGGCTGGCTTAGCATAATGTGAGTTGTCAGTATATAACAGAGAGTGTGTGTGATGTTGACCCTTTATCTACTGGGGTCCATTTATAGTGTAGAGTGATCAGCATGTGTGTGATGAAATAAATAAACACAGGGAATATTAAATGGTGAGTGACAAATCAGTATGTGTGAATTCCAAACTAGTAAAAAATAAAGCAAGAATGGGAAAATCCTGTACTAAATCAATCTACGGTATGTATGTGAGACACTGTAGAAAAGAGTGTGTGTGTGCTACTAAGATCATTCTCCGGTGTGTGTGTGTGAAATGATGTAGTAAAAAATGTGAGTATACTGCCTGACCTCTAGAAATGAGACAATCAATGAAGAGTGAAAAAGACTGTGCAGCTGAAACATGCACTAAAAGTGTAATGAGCCCTCGTGAATAATGAGAATGCACTGTCAGAAAGGTAAGAATGCAATAAAAAAAAATAAAAAAAATATATATATATATATATAAATAAATAAATAAATAAAATGAAATAAAAAATATATACAAAATACAATAAAATAAAAATAAATATCAAAATAAATAAAAAACATATAATAAAAATAAAAATAAAAATAACAAAAAATAAAAATAAAAATAGTAAAAATAAACAATAAAGAGAAAATAAACAATAAAAAATGTAACAGTGATCCTACTAACTATATGCCAGTGCAGCCTCCAAGATCGGCATGCTAGGTAATGGAAAAGAGAAAAATTAGGTAAAAGGAGAGAGGGTCCTACTATAAGAACCTTATATCACTGGGTATTTATCAAAAAGCCAAAAGTGCCTAGATGTATGTACTATCCCCAATCACCAATTGGGAGTCCACAACCCTTTCTTGCAGCTCTGTATTGTAACTCCCACCGGCAGGAAATCAGATGGAAATAATTCACAATGTCCTCTTTATTATGGGATGGTCATTAAATCCTGAGTCAAAATCTCGCATCCAAATCATTTACTGCTCAGCGATATCAACGGATATCCAAAAAACAACTAAATGAGTTGTATTCGTTTAATCCTTTCGGTTGGACCGTATCCAGATGTGTGATCCAAAAGGTTTCCCTTTGTAAAAGTAACTTTGATCTGTCGCCTCCTCTTGTGAGCGGTGGGATGTGGTCTATCATAATGAACTTAAGCGTGGGTAAATGGTGTTGGAAATCTAGGAAGTGTTTTGCCACAGGTTTATCAGTCTTCCCATCCCGGTACGCCGTCATGATTCCTGATCTGTGACCCCGAATACGGTCCCTTACTGTAAGGTCTGTTTTACCCACATAATATTTCCCACATGGGCATGAAATGAGGTATACTACATGGTCACTCATGCAGGTTAGTCGATGTTTGATCTGGATTCTTTTGCCTGTGTGGGGATGTGCACTGATTTGTCACTCACCATTTAATATTCCCTGTGTTTATTTATTTCATCACACACAGGCTGATCACTCTACACTATAAATGGACCCCAGTAGATAAAGGGTCAACATCACACACACTCTCTGTTATATACTGACAACTCACATTATGCTAAGCCAGCCTGTTTTCTGTAATTGATGCCTGTTCTTATTGTTTAGGTTTGTGATTTGGCAACACACATGGCTTTCCCAGCTAGGGTTCCCAATTTAATAAGGAGTTAGGTAGTATTTGAGTTAGCTCTATTAGGCTACACAGGTCCACAGTTACCAATACACCAGTCTTTCTAACTGAGTCCCTATATGAGCAATCGTTTCTAGCCATTCCTGGCTCACTCTAGTATCCTACGATCAGTTAGGCAGTTGCTTAGACATTTATGAAAACACATATGCAACATATAATTTTATTTATCCTCCGTATTGATTTTAAATCTCTGCCGACATTTGGTTTTTAAACAGCTTTGCCGTCTCTAGGCAACACATGGTGATTTCACCACACGTCACTTTACGGCAATTAACATAACGATCCACAATTTGCGGCTTCACTCATATGGCAGATTGGACACACAGGGAGCACTTGGTGATTGGGTAAGTTTAACAAGCGTTTATGTATATATTTGAGGTTTTTGTATATGACAGCATCTTGATAAAGACCGCTAGACGGTCGAAACGTCGATTTTTTTTGTGCTATTTGAATACAGTAATTTGATTTACCAAATCCATGGAGTGCTCTCATTTTTTGCTTTGTTTATATATATATATATATATATATGTGTGTGTATATATATATATATATATACACACACACACACACACACACACACACACATATATATATATATACACACATACATACACTGCTGTGTGTGTGTGTGTGCTGTGTGAGGGTGGTTTGAGGGTGCTGTGTGTGAGGGTGCTGTGTGTGTGTGTGTGTGTGTGTGTAAAGGTGCTGTGTGATGGTGCTGTTAGTGTGATGTGTGTGTGAGGGTGCTGTTTGTGTGGTGTTTGTGTGTGTGTGTGTTTGTTAGGGTCCTGTTAGTGTGCTGTGTGTGTGTGAGGGTGCTGTGTGTGTCTTTGTGATGGTGCTGTTTCTGTGCTGTGTGTGAGAGGGTGCTTTATGTGTGTGGGTGCTGTATGTGCGAGGGTGCTGTATGTATGTGGGTGCTGTATGTGGGTGCTGTATGGGGGTGCTGTGTGTGTGTGTGCTGTGTGTGTGTGTGTGTGTACCGTATGTGTGAAGGTGCTGTGTGTGTGTGGTGTATGTGTGTGTGGGTGCTGTATGTGTGTGGGTGCTGTGTGCTGTGTGCTGTATGTGTGTGGGTGATTGTGGGGGGTGGAGGTGGGGGTACATTACTTAATATCCCCCCTCCCTTCTTACCTTATGTGGGGATTCTTGTTCCTGCTGCTTTCCCTGGTGGTCCAGTGGAGAGTGAACTCTTGCCCCTGTGGGGCTAGAGTTCACTCTCGCGAGATCTGAGCGATCTCGCGAGAGGAACCCGGCAGAGCTGCTGGTTGAGCTCCCCGGGTCCTCTCCTGCATCCCTCCATGCTGCAGTGGGGAGGGAGGCTGAGAGCAGAGCCGGCGCTCGGATAGCGCCGGCTCTGCATATGATCTCCCCTGCCGGTCTCACTCCAGAGGCATGCCTGGCACACTCCGTGCACACATCTATGAATGTGATTGTGGCTGTAGTTCTTTGGAATTAACTCTAAGAAATATCAAAGCTTTTTGTAAGGTGGAGCCTGTTTTAATGTATAGCAGGAAGTGATGCACAATTTCCCAGCAGGAAGTGATAAATGATCCCTCAGGCTGAGGGATTCATATATTTTTAGCCTTATCAACTAATTTCAAAAGTACATAAGTATTCATGAATTGATTTTTTAATAAGGAAATTAACCTGTATCTCATATGTTTTGTGACAAGAACTGTATGTAGCAAGGTAGTGGATTTGTAGGCAAATTAATGGATTTGGAAACATTCTCCAGCACTGCAATAGGATGGCTATTTATGGCTTGAATTTTGCAATTTTTTGATGTTGCTCTGGGTGATTGCATTTGTGTATTTAAGCACATAGTGCTTATTGATGTGCTTTATGTGTTTGGAGTTTGTAATTTAAAAATAAAAAAGTTTATAAATGTGCCGATTTTAATAGAAAGCAGTACTTTTACAAGTGGATGCCAAATATATTTGCTTTCGTTACCTTGATAGAGCATGTCAGTCTTCCCCCTTCCAATGCTTCTCAAAGAGCTCATTGAGTAGCATTGGAAAGCTGACATCATGGCTCCAGCACCAAAGCTTCTCAGTGAGAAGTCCCTGACTGGAGTATATGCCAGCACAGACTGAAAGGCTGTGCCTGGGATAGAGGGGATGGGTTGCAAAGGCTACATGCAGCAAGTTTGTAGATGTGCAGAAAAGAAAATGCATTGTGCAGAGGTATAAATAGTGGAGGGAAAAAAATCAACTGAGTTTTTCTTTGATTCAGTAATGTATTCTAAAGGATGTCATTGTTCAACTCATCTTATTTTATGTCTCCATAATGACTACCCTCCTCAATCTCTCTTCATCTCACCTCTCCATACTCCAACCCCTATCTGTACCTCTCCTCATTTATCAATCCCCATCTGTGTCTCTCCACCTGTCCAAATTTCCATCTGGGTCTCTCACACTGTTAAAACCCCCATTCGAGTGTCTCATATAGTCCAAACCCCATCTGTGTGTCTCATACTGTCCAACCCCCATCTGTATCTCTCATGAAGTCCAAACCCCCACCTGTGTCCCTCTTCACCTGTTAACCTGCATTATCTGTGTGTTTATTTTCACCTGATGACCCCCATGATCTGTGTCTCTCCACCTGTTAACCCCCATCGGTGTCTCTCTTCACTTGTTAACCAGCCAGGCAGCCTCAAATACCGGTTGTGCTGGTAAAAATACCAGCCAGATGGCAATCCTAAAATTACGATGTGTGGTTGCAACACAATGCAGCATCTGTACATTGATATTCAATGAAAGAATTGCTTTATAATGTTACTGGCTTAATAACAAAGGTATAATTCAACTGCCAAATAATAATATAGCACTCATATCTGTTCCTGTGGAGCTTCCGGTGCACTTCCTTTAGATGCGGTTTCAAATAAATAGAGTAAATTTATGTACTTGATAAAGCCACTGACTGTTTTCTTTTGAAAGTTGCATTAATTAAAGACAGAGTGTGGCAACTGATTAAACTGGTCCACTTCTCAAAGGTATACAACAGCAGATCACACCGTCATGTGGTTTTTCTCATCTTATTATTAATACTAATGTAGATATGTTTTCACATTTTATAAACGGTAAAAGGGAATCACAACACAAAAAAAAAAAATCACCAAAACATAATTAGTGAAGGAATACACATTAATAGGTCATCAAAATCAGTGAGATAGCATAAAGTGGTCAATAGATAATTTTGTAACCTCATTTTATAGTGTAGTGTTAGAGCACAGGAAATGTGTTCCCTGGGTGATAGAAATATTTTGTCTTTTCCCTCATATACTAGAATGCTCAATCTTGTATTCTGTAATATAATCATGATCTCTCATAGTTTTGTGTCCTAAAAGTCTCTACCATGTCATAGCAGAAACCAAAGGTATATGTTAAAGGGACATTATACTCACCAGAACAAAAACTGCTGGTTCCGGTGTCTATAGCCTTTCCCTCCATGTTTTTCAATGTAAACTGCCTTTTCAGAAAAAGGCAATGTTTACATTACTGCCTAGTAACACCTCTAGTGGTAGTCACTGAGATGGCCACTAGAGGTGCTTCCATATCCAGTGCCGTAGAATGTGCATCAACGTTCAGCGTCTCCAATGTTCCCCATTATAGTGCATTGAATACATGTTTTTGTTGCTTATGTGCAATAGCCTCCAATAGTCTCTGAGATCATGAAGACAGATGATCTCAGCCATGGAGGCGGGGACAGCTGTGGATGAGAACAGTGTGGCATGGGAAAAAAGGTGAGTAAAATCATCTTATTAGTGTGATTGGAGCATGGATAGTCACTTAAACAGCCACATCAGCACCATAGTGTCAGGAATTCATGTTTGTATTCCTGACACTATAGTGTTCCTTTAAACCCAATAAATGATCTTGCTTTCAGGGGTAGGGAGGAGAAATATATTCCAAGCACCCTATGCCAATTCAATAAGCCTAGTGGCAGCTGCAGGGCTGCCATCAGAAATTTTGGGGCCACTGACAAAGCACAAGGTCTCCTACCTAATCCGCTGTCAATGATGCACGACTGAATGTGGTGTGTATAGTGGAAGTGAATTAGAATGTGTGTAATGGATGTAATGTTTGTGTGTATTAGATACTGTTTGTGCAGTGAATGCAGAGTGTGTGTTTGTGTAGCGGATGCAGTGTGTATAGTGAACGCAGACTGTGTTTGAGTAGTGGATGTAGTGTGTGTACAGTGATGTAGTGTGTGTTTGCGTAGTGGATGTAGTGTTTGTGTGGACTAGATGCAATCTGTTTAGAGGATGCAGTGTCTGTAGTGGATGTAGTAGTGTGTGTATTAGACAAGGTGTCTCTGTATAGTGAATGCAGAGTGTTTGAATGTGTGGTGGTTGTAGTGTGTATAATTAATGCAGAGTGTATGTCAGTGTAGTGGATGCATTGTGTTAGTGTAGTGAATGCAAAGTGTGTGTCAGTGTAGTGAATGCAGAGTGTGTGTCAGTGTAGTGAATGCAGAGTGTGTGTTAGTGTAATGAATGCAGAGTGTGCGTCAGTGTAGTGAACTCCCGTCTCTAACTCCCGCGAGATGTGGTGTGCGCGCCGCACGGAGCGTTGCCATGGTAACCTGTGGCAACGCTCTAACGGCCACACATCTCGCGGGAGTTAGAGAGAGGGAAGATCTGTAAAGTGCTCCTGCAGTCCGCTGTACCCCCTATGCAAGTATAGGGAGCCGGGGGGCCCGCGGCTGCACATATATATAGCGGTCATCGCTATATATATGTGCAGAGAGTAACTGTGGGGCCCTTGACTGCCAAAGCAGTCCGGGCCCCCCAGGACCGCCGGGCCCGTGACAACCATCATGGTTGTCACCCCCTGATGGCGGCCCTGGGCAGCTGTATGACACATCTGCAGAAAAGACAAATAATTTAATGAAGCACCCAAGTGGTGGTATATTTTATTATATTACAACTGTGATAAGATGCTTTACTTATTAAAGGAGTAGTCCAAGCACCATAACCACCATGGCATGCTCAAGATACTAATTTCCAACAAGAGTGAAACATAGTCAAATTGTAGGTATTTTAAGGATTAGGTTATACTCACACATTAATTAAAAACAAACCATAACTTGCATAGTAGCTATAAAGAGTTAGAACTGCATATAAAAAAACCACTAACTATATAAACGTGTTACAATGTGTATTAATATTAATCCCTTAAAGATAGAAGTAATTGTAGAGTTTCTGGTCGAGACAAAACCTGGAATTTAAATATATATCTGTTCAACCATAATTTACCTTTTTCATATTAAATGCACCCACATTTATTATATATCATGTTGTTCAGTGAAAACCGGGCTTTCATTTCACATCAAATATTTATATATGAAACATAATTTAATATGAATAAAATATAAAAAAAGTATGAGAAATTAAGAAATGTTATTTTCTTCTTATTATTATTATCATCGCCATTTATATAGCGCCAACGGATTCCGTAGCGCTTTACAATATTATGAAAGGGGGGATTTAACTGTAAATAGGACAATTACAATAAAACTTACAAGAACGATAGGTTGAAGAGGGCCCTGCTCAAATGAGCTTACAGTCTATAGGAGGTGGGGTATAAAACACATTAGGACAAGAAATAGCAATCAAATAAGGTGGGAATGAAGCAGAGCTGGAGGAGAGAGTAGAGTTCTGCCCTTTAGGAGAGAGTAAGAGACAGGTATGTGAGGTAGAGGTTAGTCTAAAGCTTTCCTAAAGAGAAGGGTTTTAAGTCACTTCTTAAACAATTGAAGACTAGGGGAGAGTGTGATATGCAGGCTATTCCATAGGAAGGGAACCACCAGCGAGAAGTCCTGCAAGTGTGAGTTGGCCATACAGGTGCGTGCAGTGGACAGGAGAAGGTCACAGGCAGAGCGGAGAGACCGAGAAGAGTCATACCTATGGATCTGTGAGGAGATATGAGGGGCTAAAATTGTTCAGTGCTTTATATGTATGGGTTATCACTTTGAATTGACTCCTATAGGATACAGGAAGCCAATGTAAGGAATGACAGAGGGGTGAGGTGTCAGAGGACCGACTAGAGAGGAAATTCAGTCTGGCGGCAGCATTCATTACAGACTGTAGAGGGGCAATACAGCTTTTGGGAAGACCAATCAGGAGAGGGTTAGAATAATCCATGTGGGAAATTACTAGAGCATGGACAAGCTCCTTGGTAACATTTTGCGTAAGAAAGGGGCAGATGCAGGCTATGTTTTTAAGATGGAATCTACAGGATTTGGCAACATACTGGATGTGAGGCTCAAAGGCAGAGCCAAGTATGATGCCAAGACAGCACGCTAGCAAGGATGGACTTATGTGGATACCACTAACTTGAAGGGAGAGCGAAAGAGGAGGATCAGGAGGAAGAAAGAATAGGAGCTCAGTTGTAGAGAGATTTAGTTTCAGAAAGCGAGAGGACATCCAGTCAGAGATGGAAGATAGGCAAGCAGTGACACGTTGCAGGATGGCAGGGGAGAGGTTTGGGGAGGAGAGATATACCTGGGTGTCATCAGCGTACAGGTGGTAGTGGAATCCAAAAGAGGTAATAAGTTTGCCAAGAGAGGCAGCATAAAGAGAAAATAGAAGGGGACCAAGGACAGAGTCGTGGGGGACTCCAACCGAGACAGGACGAGGGGAGGAAGTATCATTAGAAAAGGAGACACTGAATGAGTGTTGGGAGAGATAAGACGAAAACCACAAGAGGACAGAGTCACAGAGACCGAGTGATTGAAGAGTTTGAAGAAGGAGAGCATGATTAACGGTGTCAAAGGCAGCAGAGAGGTCAAGAAGAATTAGTATGGAGTGGTGACCTTTGGATTTAGCTGCGATTAGGTCACTAGTAACTTTGATAAGAGCAGTCTCAGTAGAGTAGAGAGGGTAGAAGCCAGATTGAAGAGGGTCAAGGAGAGAGTTGGAATTGAGGAAGTGAGACACACAGGCAAAGACAAGTCTTTCAAGAAGCTTTGAGGAAAAAGGGAGCAGGGACATGGGACGATAGTTAGAGGGGGAGGACGGGTCAAGAGATGTTTTTTTCAGGATAGGTACTACAGTGAAATGTTTAAAGTCAGCAGAGTCAATGCCAGAAGAGAGAGAGCAGTTGAAGATGTGTGTTAAGGAAGGCACAAGACAAGGGAGAGAGATCTGATAAGGTGAGATGGGACAGGTTCGAGCAGGCAAGTGGTGGGACTAGAGGAAAGGAGAAGCACAGCCACCTCTTGTTCAGTAGCCGGGGAGAAAGTCTGAAGTGTTGAGAAAGAGAATGGCAAGGTGGGTATAAATCCTTAGCTGTTCAATCTTGTTGGTAAATTAGCATGCAAAGCTATCGGCTGTAAGGTTAGTTTGGGGGGTGGCCACAGCAGGTCAAAGCAGGGTGAGGAGAGTTAAAGGAGAGTTGAAGGTGCCAAAGAGACGCCTGGGATTACAGGAGCATGAACTAATGAGAGAGGAAAAGTATGACTGTTTGGCAAGGGCACGGGCTGCGCTGTATGAACATAATATGAATCTATAATGGAGAAAGTCTGACTGGGTGCAAGACTTTCTCCAGGAGCGTTCAGCACAACAGGAACATCTTTGCAGGTAGCGTGTTGTTTTAGCATGGCATGGTTGGGGGAGCGCCCTCCTCGGGGTGCATGTGAGGGTAGTGTTATATGTAGAGATGGCCAGTGAGGGACAGGAGAGGGAAGGGATGGATAGCAGTTGTGAATCAATATCGGCTGCTGGAGGTCAATAGAATTAAGGTTCCTCCTGAGTTGAGGGGTGTTAGGCTGAGGTTGTTGGGTGAGGGGGTACTCGAGAGCAAATGATAAGAGGTGGTGATCAGAGATAGGAAATGGAGTGTTGCAGATATTAGATACTGTATATGCATAAGAGAAAATGAGGTTGAGGGTATTGCCAGCTACATGGGTGGGAGAATTAGCCCACTGCGATAGCCCGATGGAGGAAGCAATTGAAAGTAGTTTAGAGGCTGCTGAAGTCAAATGTGGGTTAATGGGAATATTGAACTCCCCAAAAATTAGGGGTGGAATATTAGAAGAGAGGAAGTAGGGTAGCCAGGCAGCAAAGTAGTCAAGGAAGACTAGAGGGGAACCAGGGGGACGATAAATAATGGTAATGTTAGCAGAGAAGAGTTTGAAAAGGCGAATTGAATGAATTTCAAATAATGGGACAGAGAGGGGAGGGGGGACAGAGTTTTAAAAAAAAGCAGAAAGCAGAAATCGTACACCGCCACTTTTCTCTCAGCTTGTCTTGGGTTGTGGGTAAAGTGAAGACCACCAGAGGATAGTGAGGCAGGGGTAGCAGTATCAGAGGGAGAAAGCCATGTTTCTGTTAGTGCAAGTAGGTTTAGGGAGTGTGAGATAAATAGGTCATGGATGGAAGTTGATTTAACAGTGCGGCACACAGAGCATGCATTGCGTGTATTCTTAGTTTTGCATAGCATTGTCACTGTGAATATCATAATACTGTTAGCTTTATACTGCTTAAAATACACATATTTCTGTCCAGCAATGTCTCACAAGTAAAACAGAACCACCTATGTACAAATTTTATGGGGGTTGGAAAGTTACAGGGTACAATATAGAGCTTTCCCTTTTCAGTTTTGAACTTTGCCAGATTGGTCTGCTGGCCTATACTGCATTTGGCCCGTAAAGTCAGGGCCGGATTAACATAGGGGCTGATGGAGCTGCAGCTCCAGGCCCAGGCCCAGGCCCAGGCCCATGGAATAGGCCCATTAAAAAAAAAAAAACACACTACTTTTAGGTTTGCCACCTGACTGGTATTTTACTGGCACAGCCGGTATTTGAGGCTGCCTGGCTATGCAGTATTGCAGTAATTCCGGCAATACAAATGCAGGTGTTTTTCTCAGTATAAACGGAGATTACTCTGCAATACCTGCACCAGCCAGTAGGGGTCACTGTGTGTGTGGAGAAAGGCAGGGATAGGAAGTTACAGCATATCCCTGCCTCTCTCGACTACTTACTGATCCGTGGGGGAGCAGCAACACAGCACAGAGTGTCCAGACAGCAGCTCAAGTAAGTGAGGGATGGGGGGAAAGGCAGCAGGGAGACATGGGGACACTGAGACACTAGGGGACACATGGGGACACAGACACTGGGAGACCTGGGGACACTGAGATACTTGTGGACACTGGAAAACATGGGGACACTGAGACATTAGGGGACACTGTGAGACATAGGGACATTGGGAGACACTGAGACATTGGGACATGGAGACACTAGGGAAACAGTGTCCCCATGTCTCCAAGTCCCCCAGCCAGTGTCCCTAGTGGCTCAGTGTCCACATGGCTCCCAGTTTCCCCTAGTCTCCCAGTGTATGTGTCCCCATGTCTCTCAGTGTCCCTAGTGACTCAGAGTCCCCATGTCTCCCAGTGTCCCCATGTCTCCCAGTCAGTGTCCCTAAGTCTCCCAGTGTCTCCAGGTGTCCCCAAGTCTCCAGGTGTCTGTGTCCCCATGTCTCCCAGTGTCCCCATGTCTAGGTCCACAAGTGTCCCCTAGTCTCGCAGTGTCCCCTAGTCTCGCAGTGTCCCCTAGTCTCGCAGTGTCTGTGTTCTCATGTCTCTCAATGTCCCTATTGTCTTAGTGTCCCCATGTCTCTGTGTCCCCATATCTCTGTGTCCCTAGTGTCCCAGTGTCCCCATGTCTGTATTCACAAGTGCCCCCATGTCTCCCAGTGTCCCCTGGTCTCTGTGTCCCCATGTCTCCCAGTGTCCCCTAGTATCCTAGTGACATGGGGACACACTGAGAAATGGGGACACTGGGAGACTATAGGACTGGGCGACATAGGGACACTGACACTAAGACACTGGGTGACTTGCGAGACTGAGACACTGGGAGACAGGGAGACACTGGGAGCAATTCATCTATACAGCAGAATCAAACTGAGTAATTTATTGGTGATTTTACAGAATTTTCTCTTATGTCACTTCTTGTGATTTACATCATGTGATGTCACGCATAACTAATTAATTATACAAATGATTAAGGCTGGTATTTTTTTCCAAGAAAGGTGACCCTAACTACTCTTCACATACTCTTGCTTAATGGAACACTATAGGGTCAGGAACACAATCATGTATTTCTGACCCTATTATGTGAAAACCACCATCTAGCCCCCTAACCCCCTCTTGCCTCCCTAAATATAGTAAAATCTTACTTGTATTCAAGTCTGCAGATGCTGGCTCTGCCCCTGAACCGACATCATCAGAAGTGGTGGTCTGAGCATCATCAGAAGTGGTGGTCTGAGCAAATTACAATGCTTCCCCATAAGATTGGCTGAGACTGTCAACTAGGCAGATCAGGGACAGAGCCAGCACAAGTCAAACATAGCCCTTGTCAATCAGCATCTCCTCATAAAGATAAATTGAATCAATGCATCTCTATGAGGAAAGTTCAATGTCTGCATGCAGAGGGTGGAGACACTGAATGGCAGTGCTGCACACTAGGCAGTACTGCCCCAGGAAGCACATCTAGCAGCCATCTAAGGAGTGGCTAGTGGACTTATTTTCTCTGAAAAGACTGAGTTTAATGCAAAAAGCCTGAAGGGAATGATTCTACTTACCAGAACAAATACAATAAGCTGTAGTTGTTCTGGTGACTATAGTGTCCCTTTAAGTTTGGAAGCTTAAGAGGGATGTATGGCAATAAAACTTGTGCGGGCTGGCTGACAATAAAATTAGTTTAGGTAATGCAGACTTTGGTTTCTCTAACACTGTGGCATGTCCCCTTTCTTCTGCACTCACTACATACAACTTTACTCTGTCCGAGAGCTGTATACCAGGAACTTCTGCCTGCTAGTAAGATGATAAGGAGACAAGTGGACATGTGAGTGCTTCTATTGTCAATCACTTAAAACACTATGGGCCTGGTTTAATATTTTTGGATAAGATTTTCAAGTAATTTAATATTTTTGGATAAACTTTTTAATATAGTCAACAATATTTTAATATTTTGATATATTAACATATGTTTTTATATATAATATATTTTTGACAGTTCTATATTTTGAAAAAATAATTTCAAAAGTTTTTGCAAAGATCTTGTCAAGTTCTATGTACACATAGAAACACACAGATCTAGAATAAGTCAGATGATGATTTCAGGAAAAAAGACAATGCCTTTTAGAAAACATATATTACAGACATTAGATTTCAAATTGTATATCAAATAATCAATATAATGATTTTGATTGTTGGCCTTAAAATATATTCAAAGAAAGGCCCAAAAATATTCTGATATTATATAAATCATGACTGTGCCAGGCCTTTGTAAACTTCAGGTTATTTGAATGTCCTATCAATGAGCCTTTTGGGATGTTTCCTGGTTTTCTGAAACAGCAGCATTTGCATAGTTAAAGTTACTATTCTTATATTTCCCCATCTCTGATAAAATAGGAAATACCAGGGCCTTTAAAGATTCAACAACATGGAGTTGGAACCTCATATAAAATAGAGACAGAAAGAAATAAGAATGCTACAGCTGTACTGGGGGCTGAGGGCTGGGGGGACCTGATCTTGTGATCTCCAAAGAGCAAATACCTTTCAAGTCACTCAGAAAAATCAGGATGTTAGCACAACTATCATGACATTTTATTTACGGCTACTGAACAATGCCCACGTTTCTATTACACCTAGTCATTACTTAATTATTTTAAAATTCTCTAACTGGGACCAAAATGTTTATTGGACGTCGCTATTTCTGTTACGACTGGCAAAAACAAATGTCATTGTGTTTTTACCAATCCCAACTGCATGCAGTCCAGTGGAGCTAACAGAAAGTTCTGAGAATAATTATTTCCAACTCTTGTCTAGACTAGGACTCATTGAAGACAGAACTATAAAGGGTGGAGGGTATCTGCCTCAGAACTACGTGACCACAGGTATGAGATGGCTTCTCTTTTAAGTTTATTTAAAATATGATAATGCAAGTTGTGGGTATGATGGTAGAAAACTAGTTGTTAGTGGTTTGTAGCTGTCTTGATCAACAAGTGGTGTTGCATGCCACAACACGATTGTTTATCTTTTAACACAGGTGTAAAATACTTACATAAGCGATAAATCAGTCCTCACAGTTGAGACTGTTACAATGTATGATTGATTATAGTGTCTCGTTTGAATACTCTTAATAATTGCATCAAGTCAGTAAGCAATTCTATTATATTTTTAACGGGATATGCTACAAGCATTTAATATTTTTAAACTTAGATAAAAGTTGATGAATAGAGCTAATACTGTCCTGAACGGCATATCACATAAACCCCTGCTTTGCAAACTTATTGGATAAGATCATATAACATAGCCTGATTTGTAGATTCTCTTAGCTGCTGCATGTGTGTGGTTATATAACAAAAAAGGCAGTATTTTTATAATGCTTTCAAAATAGGGACTACTACCAGCATGTAGTGTCCTTTTAAAAATGTATTCACTGTTTGAATATATCATTTGTCTAAATGTCTAATGCCATATTACCAGAGCATGTCAGTTTGGGGTGGATATGGCAACATATCCTATTCCAACATCACTTACATTATTCAGCATGGTAATGAGCAAAAGTCAATTTTAGAGATTTTAAACTCCCTCTAATTTAAAAGCTGGTGAAATAGTTCAGTGGGCTAATGTGTAAAATCTACTCAACCTTTGGGTCACAGGATCAAATCCCAACAGTGTTTACTCAGCCCTTCATTTTTCTGAAGTAGATAAAATGGTTACCATTAAATTGGGTAATAGTAACCAGGATGTTATTGAAAACCTGGTTAACCCCTTAAGGACACATGACATGTGTGACATGTCATGATTCCCTTTTATTCCAGAAGTTTGCTCCTTAAGGGGTTAATCTGAATGTACCTTTCCTGGTTGAATACTTTCATATTATTTACTAAATGAGTGCACTGAGTACAAAATTGTAAACTTTAGGCAAAAATAGCCAGTATAGAAAGTAACTACAATTACAGCGTGTGTATTTCAGCCTCAGTTCTGTAATTTGGTTTTCTATTTACTGCCATTCACTAGTTGGTGAATACATACCATTGCCACTCTTTTTACCCTTGGTGTTTCTCATTTTTAGGGAGCTCTGGATGTTTGAAGTATAGTATTAAACAAGCAAGTTCCAAGTATGAAACCAATAAGAATTTAGATTGTAAGAAATCTGTATTTAAGTTAATGCGACTTTAACTCTTTCCTCTAAGAACTAGTATAATTGTATGACTCATGTTTGCTTTGTAGGTGGCCTGGTGTCTTCTGAAACAGTACCAACGTTTATCCTGCAAACTCCACTATGTCTTAGCACACTGGATAACCCTTTTTTTCCCTTTGCTTTCAGACACAGATCTACAATGTCTCCTTTCTGTAAAGTCTACATTATATCTCAATCTAAACAGTACATAGTGGATCTATACTAAGACTGCATGCCTTTCTTTTCCAAGGCTCCAGTGAAGATATACGTCAGCTTGTCTATTTCAGGATATCAGTTTTGGACTCTTAGAAGACTTTGTTAAATTCACTTTAGGGGACAACCCCAAACATGTTCTGTTCATACTCCTAGCTCTCTGATGCTGATGTTTTGCATGAATTGGCTCTTCTAGTGAAATTCTTGAGACCTGGTACAAAACATTTGTTTTGTGCTGTTTTTCTTCTGCTCTACTGTTATTTTTAAAGAAGCAGTCTGGGCATCGAGACCACTTCATTTTAAGTTATTATGGTGCCTAGTGTCCCCTGGAACTTTTACCGTCTAGTGTTAAACCATTGTTGAAGCTTTAACATGGGAGTAGTGTCCACAGGTGCCTGTTTGCTGCATCTGCTTACTTCAGCCTACCACTGGCTGTCGACCGACCGTGAGTTACATTAATTTTATGCAAAAAGCTTTGTTTTATCAAAACTTTATAACAGGTTGGCTTAGAGTATCAACTGGTTGCTCTCAGTAAATGATATGGGCCCTGCAATACAGCACTAAGCTCAAGAGAACTAACATGAGTTCCTACTTCTGGCTCTCCAGTGTTGGTAGTGGAGAGGTTCCAGGTAAAAATTTAATATAAGATAAAAAGTTCATTTATTAGTACAACAATAACATATATAGTGATTTAGTCTAATATATATATATATACATACATACACCACAGCATCAGTGATGTATTTTGGATTTGTGCTGCCCTAGGCACAACTAAATTCGGGCACCCCCCAAATCTAAATTTGTCCCCCCCAATTCGTGTCAAGGCCACTTTTTTGACTGACACACAGGCCCTCATTGATACATGCACTGACATACACTCAATTGCAGATACACAGTCATTGGCACACACTTAGTCATTGGCTCACACATAGTTTAACCAACACACACACTGACACACACACTGACACATCCACTCACTGACAGACTCACACTCTCATACACATAAACTGACACACACTGACACACACTCACAGACATACCATCCTAACTGATTTGACACACTCTGACAGACACACACTTTCACTCACTCACAGACACACACTGACAGCTACACTCACAGAGTGTGAGAGAGCAAGAAGAGTGAAGGACAGCACTTCCTTGCCACCTGGATAAAATATTAGTAGTTTAACACCTCAGGGGGGGCATAAGAAGGACAGCCCCAGGTTGAGGCAAACAAGCATTTGTTTGGGAGCATGGGGTGGTATTGTTTGGCGCCCCCCCTGAAAGTGCTGCCCTTGGCAAATGCCTTGTTGGCTTGTGGTAAATACAGCCCTGCACAGCATATATAAACTAATCCCACCACCAATGTAGAAATACTTAACTGGTGTGTGATTATCTGTGTTAGATTCCTGTGTTAGTATCCATGTGTTAGTGTCTCTTTAAATACAACAGTATACCAAAACATGTACAGGGAATCAGCTGTTTCCTATAATATAAATGAACTAAGCACAATGTAATACAGTGTGTATATAGTAAATAAGCGCTATTTACTATATACAAACTGTATTACACTATGCTATGTTTACATATTGGCTATTTTTGTACTTTACGGTTTTCATTGTTTTTAATAATTAGTCCCTGAGGAAGTCCCTGAAAGAAAGAAATGCGTTGGACCTTATTTGTATATTCATTCTAATAAAAGAAGCGTATTTGACTTACCACTCTGTTGGAGGGTGCCTCTGGAGACAAATGTATTGGAGACACCAGGAAGGGTAATAGCCCCCAAATAAAGGGGGGGTGGGGAGGGCACCTGTTATGCACATTAATACTCCAATATCTTGTGAGTGCAATCCTATATACACATTGTATTACATTATACTATGTTTATGCATAGTGTTTATGCTGATTTACTGTATATGTTTTTGGTATACTGATTTCTCTTGTCTTATATGATTCAGTATATTGGTTATTTTTATGTCATATATAAGACATTCAGTTATATAGATTTAACTAGTGGATCTGCAGAACACCATATGTAGTTAAACATTTTTGAAACATATTTCGAAACCATGTTTTTGAAGTCCTGGAAGAACATATGAATTTTGGATATTCATACCTACCCTACATGTGTATCTAAATATAAAATGATCCATAGAGAGAGTTGAAGACAATTTTATTTTGCAATAACAGGCATATTGATACCAGAGTCAAAACATATTATGAACACATCTCAAGATTAAAGCTGTGTTTTATTTTCATGATTTAGACTGCTCTTTGATCATTGTCCTTAAAAAATGTAAGCTTTTGAAATATGCCCTTATTAAATACATACACACACAAACACACACTGCTTCCAATCTAGAAGTTGAAGGTTTGACTTAGTATGCAAAGGATGCATTGCCTTTAAGGTAGTCCACCTTTGCACTTACCTTGGTATTCAGTTCTCCTGAATGCATGCTGACTTTCACATATAAGTCAAGGAAATATATGTAAGGACTGTCATGGTGTGAGAACTGTATAGGCCTGTCATCAGGATAACACCTTCCTAAAATATGTGCATTCCTTTAAAATTACTGAGATTGTCAGCAAGTAGAGTAATTGCTTTCAGACATTCAGACTCATACATATTTATTATTGTTCTTCCATATCAAAGTACAAAGGATAGGAGGAAGGGCAGGAAATAGTTGTAATGGTACTTACCCGGTCCATGTGCCGGCAGGGGTTGTCCAATGTGCAATGATATGAAAGGTAGCAGGAGGATAATACATTTGATTGAATGATAAAATATGCATCCATAATACCAACATGGTCACTGTGTTACAAACTGTATACAAAGAACCAAGTGCAAAAAATGTTCTAAAAAATTATGAATTTTGGAAGGACACCTTATTCAAGGAATCTATAGTTAGGTTAAGACTGTACATGAAGAGAGTATCCGGTCAAGAAGAGCAGAAGTCTTGTGAGTGGAAGTCACATGATGAGATGACTCTGCTTGGACCTACTACAAACAGTGCATCTTCAGACCAGCTCTGTGCATGTCTTGAGTGACCCAGCCCAGGATTTCATGGGATTCTCTTGATATTGGTAGTAGTTCAGTGTTTTACATACAGTAAAAGTGCAAATGATTTAGGAAGTTTTATGAATTAACAAAATACAAAGTGACAGAACAGGATAAAAATCGATATTTGGTGTGACCACCTATGGCCTTCAAAACAGTATTAGATATTTTAGGTACACCAGCACACAGTTTTTTGGTTTTTTTTCCATTCTTTATATGTGAATAGGCAAAATGGCAGTGTAAAACACTGATCCAATGGGTATCATAATTTTACAAACTGTGGATAACAGGGCCAATAATCCTGTAACATTAAGATTTTGAGAATACCTGTAATAACTGCCATGCTTCTTTAGATTGTAAACTTGTTTCGGCAAGGACTTGTTTCACCTACTGTTCCCATATGTCATATGTGTTTTGTTAGAATTAAATGTTGTGTTGTTTACCTATTGTACAGCACTGCGAAATATGTTGGGTCTATATCAATAATTTTTATTGTAAGTGTACTGTACTTGTTTTTGGTGGAGTGTGCAATGTGTATCAAATAAAAAGATGAAAGAAAAAGTAATAACCAAAAAAGAGAAATCGGGAATTGAAAAACCCACCACAAGATACATCTCCAGATCTCCCAACCTGTTCTTCAAGCAGTGTAAGCCTCCCAACGTTTCCACACCTTATGAAAACTACCATAATGTTGTAAACCAAAGCCATCAGTTTGTCCATTAAATGGGTGTCCTCTATTTTTGCCTTCACTTCTTGAATGGGGCCTCAGTTCTCAGTCTTCTGAAGCCCACCTGGCATCTAAGGTGATCTTGTTGTATAATTTTGGGACAATAAAAATGACCAAGGATCCAGATCAAATCGGTAGTGAAATACAGGCTGCAACAATAATCTAATGCAATGAAAAGGTGTAATTTTCTGTTATTACACATAATAAAATATGCAGGTATGTGTTTCTGTTTTCACAGACCTTCCAACAAAGAACTGTGCTAGTCTAGAACATATGGTATATGATTATTAGCACCTGCTTGGTACTTAATCACACACCTGGTTATATGTCTACAAAATCCTTGACTTTGTGCAAGTGTGCCTAGAATTGATGCTGTTTTGAAGGCCAAAGGTAGACACGCCTAATATTGATTTGTTCGGGATTTTTTCCTTTTCTCACTTATTTTGTATTGTGTTAATTGATAAAAGTAAATGATTAACCTTTCTATTTTTGAAATCATTCTTACTTTACACCTGCCTAAAATGTTGCTCACTACTGTAAATAGGTAAATGGGATGTTTTAAACAATATACATTTTGACAATCATAATAAGTAGGTATTCAAATTGTTGTTTAATATCGGATAGGTTCAGACAGAGTTCTGTTACAGTATGTAGAATTGTAGAAGCCTAGATTATGGTTTGGATGTTGCCCCACACCACACTTATAATTTGGCCTAATTCTTTGGTCAACATCTTTGTTTTATCCAATTTTGCTCTCTGAAAATAAGCCAGTTAATAAATTCAGCCAGACCTCCACATGCTTACGCTGTGATAGAGACTAAAATCCTAAAAATGTTTATCATATTCCTAATATTCTGCACTTTTTGCAATTGTTAAGTTATAAACATACATTTTAAAAGGCTCAACTGAACAGTGAGTTAATTCAAATGAATTGTGATACTAAGTACTAAACTGAAGAAAAAACTATCCCAACTCTGCTCTATAGCTCACCTCAATTTACAATGTGATCCATAAACTCTACTAAAATGTTTAGGGGGTTTATTCACTAAACTGAGAGCACAGGACAATTGACAAGGGAATTGCAAGTCTGAAGTCAGAATAGCCAACATGGAAGAACACTCCTACTCAGCTATATAACTTAGCTATATCTGGCTAAAATGTAAATAATTTTTGTCAATTCTCCAAAATTACGCTTTGACAAATAAACCCTTTAGTAACTTATAGAAAGCACAAACTGAATAATCTTGGGTTTGACAGCCCTGTGACACTTCCAGAGGTAACATTATACCTCCAGCAGCTATGGGGTTAATTTTTATATCAAAGCAAACACTACCAATACAGACTCTAGGCACCATGACCATTTCAAAGCACTGAAGTGGTCATGATTCTTGGAGGAACCATTTAATATCAGTAACTCTACACTGATCAGCCCCAACATTAAAGCCACCTGCCTAATATTGTGTAGGTCCCCCTTGTGCTGTCAAAATGTCTCTGATGTGTCGAGGCATGGAGGCATGTACTCCACAAGACATCTGAACGTGTCATGTGGTATTTGGAACCAACACAGTAGCAGCAGATACTTTAAGTCGTGCAAGTTGCAAGGTGAGGCCTCCATGGATTGTATTGGTTGTTCCAGCACATCCCACAGATGTTCAATCAGTTTGAGATCTAGAAAATATGAAGTCCAAATGAACACCTTAAACTCTTTGTCATGTTACTCAAACCATTCCAGAAAGGTTTTAGCAGTTTGGCAAGGTACATTTTCCTGCTGAAAGAGGCTTTATGTGGTCTGCAACAATCTCTAGATAGGTAGCACGTGTCAAAGTAACATCCACATGAATACCAGGACCCAAGGTTTCCCAGCAAAACTTTGGATAGAGCATAACAGGCCTCTGCTGGCCTGCCTTCTTCCCATAGTGCATCCTGCTGCCATCTCTTGCCCAGGTATACAATACATATGCACCTGGTCATCAAACTGATCTAAATATAATTCATCAGATGGCAACTTTCTTCCATTGCTCCATGGCCAGTTCTGATGCTCATGTCCCCATTAAGGGCATTTTCTGTGGTGGACTATGACCAGTCTGCAGCTGCGCAGCCCCAGATGCAGCAAACTGAAATGTACCATTCTGTTATGGCCTTTCTATTAAGTTTGTCATCAATTAGCGCTACAGTAGTTCTTCTGTATGGTTGGCTAAGACACACTAGCCTTTGCTCCGGACGTGCATCAGTTAGCCTTTGGTGCATCGCTCGGTACGTGCCTTTGGCGCCTAGGACCCTGATGCTGGTTCACCGGTTGTCCTTCCTTACACCACTTGTGGTACGTACTAACCATTGCATATTTTTGATAGCTTTTTCTTTTCTTCTGTTGTTCTTCAATTTGTGTTTAGATTTGCATATCTATGTCTCATGGAAATAACACTTTACCATAATACACTAAGCTCATCAAAAAGTGTTGTTAATTAGGTGGTAAGTAATTACTAGGTTCACACTGGCTGACCTTGGCAAATGCATTTAAAAACATAAAACAAAACTCAACGTGATATTTGTATTAAAGTATATGATTCCATTTACAAACATCCTAGAGCATACTCATTTCATAGGACAAGATAGGTGCTGACACTTTAGAATACTGGATTCACCTCCTCTGAAACATGATTGGTTGCTTTTCAAACATAAATTGATTTAAATTGCTGCCAGACTTCTGGTTTACACATCTTCAAGCAACTCTCCTAGAGCCAAGATTACAGGTAAAAGTAAAGGTAAGAAAATGATTCTACTGTATTATCACAGTACTAATAAAAAGTCACTAGAGCTAAATGTGTATTTAAAGAGTTACCTTTTAATAGAATCAAAGGTTTTTTTTAAAAAATTACATCATGTATGAAGGTAAACTGGAATTTATTTTTGAAGATTGATGTGGGTTTATATTAAATAGGAAGCTCTCCTGCTTCGCTTCAGTCTGAATCAGGCGACCCATGTAGCAACAATCAGTTACAGCAACCTGCAAGAGGTGACTTTGTCAGGGTTATTTTCTAAAGTGAGAATTCAAAGTGAATTTCAGATTTGGGGCCAGAGCAGCTTAAACTGAAAGCATAGCTGACTTAGAGATTTTTTTCCAACTTGGCCAAATTTGACCTTAAATTTGAATTTACTTCATCTTAATCTCTCACTTTTGTTAATAACCCTGTGTGTGTCTGTGTGCTTTTTATCCAGAACGTATTGCTATGTAAATTTTGGTTATTTGAAGTTATACTTACATGTCTGTATACGTCTTTGATATTCTTGAAAATAAACGCAAAGCACAATTTTTATTCATATAATGAAGTATTAAAAATATGTTAAAGATAAAGTGCAAAAATACAAAATGTAAACCATGCATATAACCACGTAACCCTTAGTACAAAGTGCTCACAGTATTACCCTAAAAGAAAGTGTATCATCAGGTATACTATCCCAGAGCTGGAGACTACAAAGCCCTCACTAAATTAACCCAAACCAGTTGAGCGCTTACTATATTATTGTCTAATAATATACTTGTCCGGAGCATTACATATCAAAATATTAATCTTTTAGTTAAATATTGTCTGCTGAAACTTTTTAGCTTAGTTTAAATTATATGAGAACATATGGGATATGTCTCAGCACTGACGGTTTCTCCAAAAAAGCTGGACATATATGTAATTCTAGTCTTGAAAACCATACGGTTATTTGTGTATGATTAGGTAGTTCTCCTACTATCAATCATTAATATAATTTATGCAATTTTTTTCACTGTTGCCCATAGTAAATTAAAGGGACACTCCAGACACATAAAGAACTCAAGCTTGTTGAATTGCTTTAGATGTCTGGAGACTGTAATTTTGACAGTTTATAAAGTGCTGATTTCAATAGAAATCAACACTTTTATAACTGGGGGGGGGGGCAGAAACAACTCCAAGGCTGTCACTTAGATAGCGAGGGAGGCTTTTGTCCACTTCTGTTAGCTCCACAAGTCTGGCAAGCCCGCTATTCTCAATGAGCTATAGTAGAGTTTATTGAGAAGCATTGGAAAGCTGTGATGGTACGCACACATGTGCTCACATCTCCAGACAGAGGTTTCTCAACGAGAAAGAGGATAGCTTACCAATGCTGCAAGTCAGCAGGCCTTCAACTGTTGCCAGCTGTGTTAAATAAATAACAATAAAAAAAAAAAAAAAATCAATGTAGTGTCCTTTTGCATCACTAAAAAGAAAATCTTCAAATGTATCAGCATCCATTTGAACAGACCAGTAATAATGATTACTGAGATAGGTGTAGAGAAACCATGAAAATTATATTTAGGTATTTTAGGTACTTTTTATTTCACAATCTTTATTGTCGTTATGTTGACTTTCTTATTATAGCGAATCCATTTAACGTATCCATATTCAGAATTCAAATGATATTTTAAAGGTGTTTGGCAAACATTGTTTTCATTGTTAGCACCCTAGGGTCTTTTCTCTCTATCCCCTTCTGTGCTTTGTACCAGAACGGTGCCAGGCAATTCTTTTGTGATTCTGTGAGTATGTGATTGTGCATCTTTTCACAGAATTTTCACACATATCTATGTTTTTTTTATATATCATATAACAATGATGTGAGGACCTCACCCAGAAAAACTACAATAAGGGGAAAGTGTGATAACCTCTAAGTACTGGGTATATCTTGCAAGTGTCAATTAGTTCAGTGGTTTTTTTTATATAGTTTTATAGTTCTCTGTGGAATATGTTGGAGCTACATAAATGGTAATAATGTAGAAATGGCCAGCATGTTTTTGTTGTTAAAAATGTCCCCTGATTTCCTTACAAAACTTAAGTTGCTTGCGTGCTCTTTCTTTATAGGTTTAAGGATCGATCCAAAGAACAATGAAGGGTTGGATCGTGTTCACTTCGCTCCTTGGAGCTGCCTTTTCTTTACCTGTAAGTCACATATTTTCCTATATTGTCAATGCCTTTTTTTTGCAAGAGGTTGTTCTTTGATTTTTGAGAAAAGATGTATTTTTAAGTCATTAGTATAAGCATCTGAACTCTGGCATCACATTTTGGTTACATGTCTACTTTTCTCAAAAATGTCTCCTGAGCACCAAGTTGCAGTGGTGTGTTTTGAGCCTCATCATCTTAGATAAGATGGATTCTTAAACATGATGCGTTCAGTTGTGCAGAGTGGGCAAAAAGCCAACCTTATTAAAAAAAAAAAAGTTGTAAACCAGTACTAACACTAGTAACTTTGGTAAGTCACTTGTCACACCACCAAAACACACTATTTAGTGAATAGTACATATATTTTACGGATGTATTTCAGAGGGGAACCGCAATTACAAGTCACATTTGACACAGCTTCAATTCATGGCCCAGACTCATGAGTCTCTATGGAAACACTACAACCAATCTCTATCCATCAAAGGAAACTAGAACTTTAATTTATAGCAGTGATTCCCAAACCAGTCCTCATGCACCACAACAGTCCAGAATATTTTAACAGATCATTAGAAATGAATTGGTGACTCCTTAAATCCTGAACCACTGCGGGTGTTAACCACTAATTAATAGCATATGTAGATTTTGTATCCACTGTTGCAAATCATTTGTCACATTACTTAACCCTCTAAATGCACCAAAACTGAGATATTAAAGGAACACTCCAAGCACCATAATCATTACAGCACCAATGTAAGAAATCAAATCAATTGGCTGATGCTTTTGGCCAACGAGCTGGTGCTGAATGGCAGGGTTAAGATCAGAAGCGCCAATGGAAACTACCTACAAGAGCTTCAGGCTCTCCACAGAGGCAGTAACCGGTGTCTGTCATACCCCAGATCAAAAGTCAAATTGTTAGCAAATAGGTGGACATCAGGATAATCCTTGTACTATACCCACTAGAGCACACTGTAGGGATTATAGTGCTTGGAGAGCTGATTTCAATTAAGCATCTTCCTTATTAAAAGTGTAACCCACCATTGTTTTGCAAAACACAGTACTGAAAATCTGATTTGTCAATCTTAGGACTATGACTCTCCTGTGGCTCATTGGGCCTATAGGCTTAGTTTTGGAAATCTACAAAAGCCAGAGCTCTAAATGTCATTCATGTTAATGCCCATGTGCAGTTTTAATTACAATAACCAGGTGTTAAGAGTTGTGACATAAATATTGATGTGGATGACGAGGGAGTTAATGGAATGGACGAAAGCCAAAGACCAGCTGAAGCACGAATACCATAAAGCTGTATAGAAGCTGAAAGACTTCCCATATTTTCCATTTCAGCTGACAAGGGCTCTCTCCCTCTAACTTACTCATCATATGGATCTGCTCAGAACCCACAGGACCAAAACTAAATATATATTTTCAAAGGTCACTCTACAAATACACCGTTAAAAACCTTGCTAAGAATATATTTGCTCAACAAAAAAATTACTCACAGATTATCAAAGATGGAATTTTTTTCAGCAGGCAATATGACTTTTTACCTGCTAGATTATAACTCACATTGTCAGTTACCATCTATGATTGACAGGAACTTGTTTAATATGTGAACATTGAAAGGTTGACATAAGAAACCCATATATGCATTATACACTCATCTTGCCAAGTTAGCTATAGGATGAAAGAAAACAATAGGGCCTTTAGGCAGAGATTCAGATCCCTTCCCAACACTTCCATACTGCTTAGAGGGTACAAAACAAAGCACACAGTTTAGATTAACACACGTAGGACCTAAGGCAAATTCCTGTTTATTGTGACAGTCCTGACTTGTCACTGATGCTGAAGGGATAATTATTTAGAAAAGTGGTCAACACCAAGGTAATCCCTCTCCTGGAGAACAATATTTTATGTCTCAAGAGTTCCAGATGGCTGGAGAATAGTTGTCTTTATTATTTATGAGTGTATGAGCACACGATTCCCAAGAACAAAAGCAAAAGGCCTATTTATAGAGTATGTTGTGATAAAAACAGTTTATAAATATTCTTTTGCTCCATTCACTTTATATATTATTTTAACGCAAGCCGCCATTCAAATATGTATCTACTCTGTAAATAATTTAAAATGTTTGAACATCTTTACCTGCAGCTTCCCCCTAATCCTCAGCACCCAGGATACGTCAACTTCAGCTATGAGGTAGGAAACATTCTTTGTTTATTTATTCATAGATATATATCTAGAACATTCTATATCTGTCTGCCAATTATCTTTATTTTCTGCATTTTGTGAGCGCATATCTAACCGCTCATACCTGAGGTGATTAAACATTCTTTTTTCTTTAAGATATTATCACCTTTAAAGTGGTACCAGACCATGATGAAACATCAGGTAAGAAATAAAGCCACAATTACTTTATACGTTTTTCTAAGACTGAAATTGATTACTATATACAGCAATTGTAACATGAGTGCAATGTACATTAACACTGATAACATGTACTGTTATCATTTGCTTGGAGACATGAAGAAACATATTTAATTGACAATTAATATCATCATATTTTGGTATTTGTTGATATTTTGTTTTTAGTAAGTTTTGAGATTTTAAAATTATATCCAAAAATATTACATTCTTTGAAAAGCTTATTCAAAAATATTAAATTGAGACTAAAGTGAGAAATGTGTGCATTTCTCTTCTAATGGCTTTCATTTTATAGGCTTTCCAAATGATACCATATTGTTAGACAAATTTTCCAAATGATTTATCTACAAAAATGAAAAAAACTGAAACAGTGACTTTTGCAGACAAATCATTGGGACAGTTTTTCCAACAGTATAGAATAATTTGGAAAGCTTATTAAGTCGAGGCCAAATAGTGAATGAGTTGATAGAAGACCTTAAATCATTATGCATACAACCAAAGACATTTTGATTTACATTGCTATAAGACTGGAATCTAAAAAGGTTAAATTGTAAATTAAAGGAGTTCTGTTTTCTTTTAGTATCCTTCTTATGGTTATGAGCCTATGTCTGGATGGCTGCAGAATACCATGGTACCAATGTCACCACCACTGCTACCCCAGCAACAACTACCGCATCAGCATGTAATTCCAAAATTGCCATTCCATCATCCTCTACTGCTGCCTCAGCAGCCAATGATCCCCGTGCCTCCTCATCATTCAGTGGTGCCTCCACCACCCCAGCAAACACACCAGCAAAATCCAACCTACCCTGTCTGGAGTTTTCCAACAAGCAACCAACCACTAGAACTCCCCAAATCTGACCAACAAAACCTACCAGGGCAGCCCTTGTACCCAATCCAACCACAGCCCCCTCTTGTTGAAGAAAGACCCCATGATCCATGGCAGCCAGCAGGAAAAACCAAGCAGGAGGAACTGGTAAGAATCACTTCATTATAAGCAGTATGCATTGTTTAAAGATATATTCACTTTATCAAACTCTGAAATCATAATCTAATGATTGGTATGTAAATATTAAGACCTATGACAATACATTACTTGTTTAATGTATTAATCACAGAGCATGACATAATGTGACCTGACTAATATGGTCATGGAATTTTTCAAACTTATGGAAGACATATAAGTCACCAAATAACTACTCCAATACTATACCACCAATAAGACTGAAAAAGCATCGACATGGAAAAATACAGAATGACATTCACAAGAATGTAACAATGCCTTGTTTATATTAGATGTATTTTTCGCAGAAGATGAAAAATAAGGGCTTTATTTCAACAGAATTAATAAAGTTTACTGAAACTGCGCAAGAGCAAAAATATAATGTTTAAAAAATACAGATACTTTATTTTCATTATGTTTTATTAACACATGTTTAAATTGAGTTCAGATCATCAACATTGTTGCATGTTATATTCTAGTATTTCTGGTAATTATACACTTTTAATTTGAACTGTAACTCTAAGATAATTTTTCATATATATTTTATTTTGTCTCCTTTAGGATTAAACATTTTTGAAAATCAAAAAATTGTCCAATGCAAAAAACAAACGATTTGACAATCATCACTGCATGGGATTCAACACGAAATGCTAAATTTAGACTTTTATTGTAACCGCATTGTAAAAGAGAGAAGAAACAAATCATGTCACATAAATAATTGAATATGCTCCAAATTTGTAAAGTTTTCATAGCTGACATATGGAACATAATTGGTGACTCAGAGCTGTGAGAATAAACTGCTTTAATCTAAAACTGTGTGATGTTTTGTGAAGTTTCTTCAATCCTCTAGGCATCGATATCTTTGTAAAGCAGTAGCTTTTCATTTCTTAATGATGCATTACAAAAGACTTTAGTAAACAATCTATTTAATTTAAATCCAGTTTCCTTAATCCTGCTGTTAAATTGGTAAATAATGACTATTGGTGTGACCTGTCCAGTATTCCATGGTTTGGTGACTTGGTGCCACCTACGCACTGTAGTCAAACATATGAAAGAAGTTAGATTTGTGCTTCACATGTCACAAATCTCACTCAGTTCTGTTGTAATACTTCAGCTACACTGTAGATTAAGCTCATAAGCGTTCCAGGGAACTTTGTTCTTTTCATCGCCAGCCTTTGAGTTTTCGCAGCTAGGTCAACAACTCTGGACCAGATAGAAGAATTGTCCTTGTCCCATAATGAGTTACCTCCAACTATTTTAAAGGTGGGCTACCTCCCCTAATCTTCCATGTATTAATTCATCTTAAATCCTTTGCATAAATATTGGGGTATAAAAAGTGACTATATAGTAATAGTCTTATTTTATAAGGTTATATGACAGCAGTTTAATGATATACAGTTGTCAAAAACTAAATTAGAAATGGAAAAATACCTTGTTGAGGGATATTTCTAAGGAACATTCTCATAATTCTATATGGGTGAAGGCAATGGATGTGATTCAATGTTAAGAATCTTAACAATTATCTACTAACCTTGCTGTGTAAAAAAATACACACATAAAATTAAATAAACATGCCTTTAATAGTTAATTCTTAAATTATACAATATACAAGAATGCCCCCCAATTATAACAAAGTATATGCATAATGCATACGTTCCAAAAATTCCAGTATTGTTGTATGTGCTGTAGCAGGTAGATCGCTCCCAGCAGAGAGACACATAGAATATTTGGAGTCAATACTTCCTGATTTTGGGCTTCTGTCCTACTATCCTGGCTTTGTTCTTTGGCATCCTGCATTTGTAGACACCTGACACCAAGTCCCCAGTAAGTGTAATATGAGCGCAAGTGCTTAATAAGTGCAGGGACTGACCAGACTTCCGAGTGTTATCTCGACAAAAATACCACATTTCTGCCCACCAGCATGAGAAAAAATAAAGAAGGGAGTTATAACAAACAGTTCTTCTATCTATTAAACATCCATATTACTGTTCAAACATCAACATGATGACAAATCAGCAGCAAAAAGATAGAAGTGCAAACTGTATGTAGGGTGTTTAAAGAGAGAGACTACCATCTTTCCCCGAAAATAAGACAAGGTTTTAAATTAATTTTTACACTGAAAAACGCACTAGGGCTTATATTCAGGGGATGTCTTATTTCTAAGAATTCCCCCAAACATAGACCAGTTCATTAGGGAGTAGAATCCTGCAAATCTATATTCGTGGGAAACTTTCCCGAACATAGATTAGCTTACTAGCTAATAGAATACCGCGGATCTATGTTCGGGAGACTTCCCCGAACATTGATTTGTTATCTCACGAATGGAATACTGTGAATCTATGTCCGAGGAAAATTCCCCGAATTTAGATTAGCAAACGACTAGAGCTTATTTTTGGGTTAGAGCTTATATTAGGAGCATCCCCCGAAAATAAACTAGGGCTTATTTTGGGGGATGTTTTATTTTTGGGGAAGCACAGTAGCTATTAACTGTTGAGAAAGTTTTTCTTGAAGATGCAAAATGCGTCCAGTTTAACTTGACATGTGGTTTGCCTCTCTCTCTCTCCTTCACATGCACAGTTAGAATTTTAGCCCTTTTATCTTTTTGCTGTTAATCTGCCGTCATTTGGAAGTTTGAACATTAATATGGATATTTAGTCAAAAGAAGAACTGTCGTTATAGCACGTTTCTTAATTTTTTTTCTCTTGATGGAGTGCAACATTTTGGTATTTTTGTCAAGATTTAGCTTTTGGGGGATTACTCCTATTTTCACCCCTTTTCATCCCTCTGTTTTCTGCTTGTTGTTTATATGATATTTAACCATTACTGTATCCTGTAATGTGGAAGCAGTGGATGATTTGTTTTTTGTAAGTGTTAGTCTTGCATGCTTGTGTGCCAGATTGATCTTCCTACTTTTTCAATCTGGTCTGAACATTTTGGGTCTGGATCACTCCTCTACTGGCTACCCACACCCCTCATCATATCATGTTAAGCCTTCCTCCTTGGACCCACACACACTCCCATTTAAAATTCATACCTCCCAGTGTTGGAAGGCATGGAGTCACATTCCACAGGCACAGATACTTGCAGCTACCATTATTATTCATTATTTCTTTAATTGTATGACTCTACCTGAGTATGACCAGCACCAATCTCAGGCCATGGCATGCATTTCCCCATACTCCACTGAAATTAGGGACACTGATTACAAAATATCAGTCTTACCGTGAAATACAAGATTTACAAACATGATCTGCCAGTTGAAATAACATGCACATATATTCACTCGTAGTGTGCCAATCCATGCGTTCATCATATAGCTATTTCTGAGTGGGGTTTCTTTAGAGAAATATAAAGAAAGGATATGTCAGGAAAAATAACAATTTGTAATCCAGATGTTATGGAAGTGTTTGAGGAAGCATATGTGCTGTTAACCCTTGAAGTGAAAAATATTGCAATTCGTACACATTAGAATCTGTTTCTTGCTAATTTGGCTGATTCCAAATCATTTTTTATTCTGTTTAATCTCACAAGCAAAATTCTCGTGGATATCAAAAACAAGGCCAAATTCAGTTCATATTATTTAACACATATATCGAGATGGATTGTAAAATATAAACTCCTGCAAGATCTCAGATCTTATCTATGAAACAATATTTCTTCTACGGTATGTTTTCAATATAATAACGCTAGGCATGAAAAGGCATAAAAATATTAAACACTAATGATTTACAAGATCTGTACACCAGTATTCTAATACAAATATGAATTAATTAAGTTTAATTATTAATTTTACAGGCCTGTTAGAAACTTTGGGGCTAAACAGCAAAAACTGGAAAAATATCTTTATTACATTTAGGTGTCCCATCATATTTTTTAAATCGGTTTAAGATAATCTGTTTTAAACGAACATTAAAGTGGCATTGCAACTTTTGAATTTCCTCAAGATGAAAATTTTATAAAGCACTCACAAACTTTACACTGAAATTCCAACACAATGAAAGGATACATAAGACAAAAGAGGGACTATTTTTGCCTTACTGACAGATCCCAAGGCTGACTCTATTTGACAAAATGTGGAACTTAGTGATTATTGTTTGTCTTTTCCCAGCAGTTCTCTGTGGGAAAAAGCGTCTTATCATGTGAGAAATTCTATGGAGGATTTTGCAATCTTGCATGATCTTTCGTAGACTTCAGTTCTGCAATGTTGAGCATGAGGGAGAGTACAATAGTAACGAAGGCTCCTGGCGGATAAAGCACTGACAGACCCTGGGAAGAAGATGGTAATGCTAAAGTTGGAGGGCTTCAGAAAGTATATCTCCCTTTGGCTTTTCCCCTGGTTGCTGCAGGCCAAGATAATAAGCAGTACAAAATATGCAGACCATACACGTGATAGCATCACTTTAAACGATTGTGATCCACAATTGTGCACTGTTAATTTTGGCAGCAAATTTCAATTTAGCTTTAGTTATAGTATTTTGACTAAAAAGCCACTTTAGTTTTAGTTGTATCTTAGTTATCTGAATTATTTTAGTTTTAGTCTAGTTTTAGTCAATTAAATAGAGGATTTAACAAAATCCTTAGGATTTTAGTTGTGTCGACTAAAATCTAATGGGTTTAGTTAAAGCCTCTATCGGTCTCTTTTGCCCCCTCCCCAATCCCTTTGTGTTCCCCAGCCCATCTGGGTATCTCTCTCCTGAGCCCTGGTTTGTCTCTATTGCCCCTTCCCCAGCCCCTCTGTGGCTCCCGCACTCACCAGTGTAAATTTTGGTGGCAAGTTTCAATTTAGTTTTAGCCATAGTCTTTTGACTAAAAAGCCCTTTTAGTTTTAGTCGTAATTTAGTCATCTGATTTTTTTTTTGTTTTAGTCTGGTTTTATTCAACTAAATCTCAAACATTTTAGTCGACTAAAATATAACTAAAATTGTTAGTCGACAAAATTAACACCGCAATTGTGCAGATGAATCATACTTCTTGTGCCATATTTCTTCTGCAATATAGCAGGTAATTAATTAATTATGATGGGCTGTAGAGAACTGAAAAACTATTTATTCACAATGACAGGTCATAATAAAATCTACTATTCACCATACTGTCTCCCACTCTGAAGTTTTAAAATACCAATTCACAAATAATCTTTCCTCTGCCACATTTGTGAGCTGGACAGGAGTATCAATCTGTTGTGCTGATTCACCTACCCCAAATATCTCTACAAATGGTGCCCTGCTGCCAGCCTTCGGAAGGCGGATTGTAAACCAATATATTGAGAACAGCTGTGCGTGGATTTGATGTTGCTGAAGGAGATTTGTTTTTTGCTCCACATCTGGTTGTGGAATGCAAGCACGCTGAAGTCCATCCCTTGTTTACTGAAAAAGAACTCACTGCTCACTGGCGAGCTACTGCTCGGAAAGATGTGAGGGTGGAATACTTTCACAGACTTCCTGTATTAAATGCCATTATCATCCAGGGATCCCCGAAACCAAAACAATGCATTATGAGCTTAATTTGGTTTCCTCTGGCTTTATCCCTAATAATATGAAATCTAAATAGAGCCATATCAGTAAATAAACCTGTATCCAATAGACGGCAGGTTTGTTTTAATAAATTACACGTTGTTTGTATTAATAAATAACACAGACATTCCTGCAGATCCTACTTCAGCAGACTGCCTCAATCATATTATTTTGGACTGCAAGTCTAATGACCCTCAGACAGTCAAACAGAGAATTCTAATTTTTGGAAATATGATGCACTTTATTGCTTTGCATTGTTTGACAAAGCTGAAACCACTGAAAAGGTTAACATGATGTACATTACTTTTTGTTTAACTATTATATATTTATTACTTTATCTGCTAATTCTGCTTTGAACAGTTCTGTCCTTTATACACAGCTGGATGAGCTTACTATTTCACGGAATGGTAATAAACTGTGGTCAGGCATACTTTTTTAAAGCCACATCTATAATGTTATAAGACACAGATTTACTGAAATACGGCCCTTGGTTTTACATTAAGCTGTTTTGCATTTTATTATTTTTGGCAAAGAAACAGGATTTGAATATTAACTTGATTCTATCATTCACTAAGAGAGACAAAATGCCTCTAGCTGCAAGTCAAGGAACTGCATGGGTGGGAAGAATATGTGAACAATTATCTCATACATTAGACAATTCAGAATAAAAACAGGGGCGGCTGCTGCAGGAAAAATATGCATGATGCATTAAAGTGACACAAAACTTTGAATTTAGAAATAAAAAATTTTTTCTTTAAATTTGTATTTACTTTTTAAAGGGACACTGTAGTCACCAGAACAACTACAGGTTATTGAATTTATTCTGGTTAGTAGAATCATTACCTTCAGGCTTTTTGCTGTAAACACTGTCTTTTCAGAGAAAATGCAGTGTTTACATTACAGCCTAGTGATAACTTCACTGGCCACTCCTCAGATAGCTGTTAGAGATCCTTCCTGGGTCATGGCTGCCTAAAATGCATCCAAACATTTAGTGTCTCCTCCTTCTGCATGCAGACACTGAACTTTCCTCATAGAGATTCATTAGGATATACTGATTGGCCAGGACTGTGTTTGAATTGAGCTGGCTCTGCCCCTGATCTGCCTCCTTGCCAGCCTCAGCCAATCCTATGGGGAAGCATTGTGATTGCATCAGGCCACCACTTCTGATGATGTCAGAGGACGTTCACAGGCAGAGGCAGCAGCTTTAGACTTGAATACAAGTAAGATTTTACTATCTTTATGGAGGCAAAGGGGGCCAAGGGGGCTAGACAGTGGTTTTAGGGTCAGGAATACATGTCTGTGTTCCTGACCCTATAGTGCTCCTTTAAGATATATGCCATTTTAGAATGTTATTCATTATAATGGGAAATATTGTCAGTGTTTGTTACTCACTTTGTTATACTATATCATATGTCTTTGATACAGGCAATTTTTAGTATCAGAGCTGCTTAAGATACTGTATCAAAAACTAACCCCAGCCTAATAACTCGTCATCATGTTATGGAAATTTAGACACAATGCTAACATGTCTTTGTTGTCCTTAAGAGACACAAGAGGGGTGAGGGAAACTGGCAGCAATATAAATGAGTAAAAATACAGAGGGTTAAGAGACACAAAAGTGGTTAATAGACACAATAAGGCAAAAAGGGGGATAAGATACACTAATGTGGGTAAGATACTCCATAGGAGGATAAAGATGCAAAACTGGTAATAAAAGCAACAAAAAGGAGACACAAAAAAGAAGTAAGAGACACAAAAAAAATTCAAAAGGGTGAGTAAAAGGCGCATAAGGGGGTTAAAGGCACACAGGCAAAGATATGTATTGGAGGTTGGCAAAATGAGCTTCGCCTGTGTAGCCAGAAATCCTTTCACTAGCCCTGTTTTGAGTTGGAACTGACCTGTTTTAAAGGATATCAGAACTCACTAAGCAGATTGCTGCAACAGCTAATTTGTTGGAATTCAATACTAGTTTGATACAGTGCGAATATGGACTCAAATGCACGTGTGCTTTTTATTTTCTTCATTATCTGATTGAATTAATGTTGTTGTTTCACAAATGATTTCTCCAGTGACAAATTATTTAAAATATAATGATTGAAGAAAGTGTACCCCCATCCAAAAATATTTTTCATTGTTAATATATTTCCTTACCTTGTGGAAATGAATAGACATATGGTTTAATTACAAACATGTTAGACCACTTTTATAATACAACTGTAGAAGAATTTTTTTTTTCAAAGTTAAAACTATGGGATATGTATTTTGCGAGAACTCATATCATTTATCATCAAGGTGCACCAAAAATAGACTGCCAGTTCTAGAGCATATTTTAGACCTCGCTGCAAAGTCTGATAGCGGTCTGGATAGTGTTTTGCCAGAGAAAAAAATATGCTGTATGACATGCAGCAGTTCTACATGGAAAGTCTGTTAGGGCAATATAGTGTCAGATTGTGCAAAACCATCCTTGTCTACTAGTATGCTATCAGTCATCACATATCTGTCATAAATTTGAAGCATTTGGCTGCATTTATCTCATAGTGAAAGGTCATGAATTGTTTTTTTAAATGTCAAAAAAGGTTTCAAAGTAATAGAGGTTGCACATCTGATTTGTGCTAGTAAGAAAAAGTATTTGTTTAATGGCTTAAGTAACCAAGAATGAGAATGTGAACTTAATTCAAAAATAAATTTATATAATGAGTGCAAGCCACAGTAGATGTTTTTTGTTTTATAATATTTGAAGTGCTTTTTTTAGTGAATACGCTCCAATACTAAGTGTCAATGTTCAATTCTAAAATCACTATACACAGAATAGGAACATATCAGAATGCGGTTTGCACCGCAGAAGAAGTTTAGAACATTTCTTGTCTTAAATAAAATGCTGGCTATAATATCTAAATAAATAAGCGATTAAAAACTTATAAGTTATGGTAGCATTATGCCTGTGGCAAGAAAGTACATCAAGAGACCAAAAAATAAAAAGGTGTGTAGATGCATCATTTGCAAATGAATACATGAGCATTATTTTTTTGGAGAACCTTATTTTATGTGTGGAAACATTTTAAGTGCAAGTGTACTTTAGTCCAAAGCATTGTGCTGTAACGCTTTATCTACACATATCACTCAGTGGACAAAAAAAACGAAAGAGAACAAAGTGTAGTTATGCAGAGATGGTTTTGTTCGGAACAAACTCCTTGAATTCCTTTGTTCTAGTCAAGCTTTTCAAAAGTTTATTATTATACGTTTCCATGCTAAGAGGAAAATTAAAGGTAAAATTTGCACATCATGAAACCGCTTATACTTCTATTATCAAGAAAATAAGTGCTTGAGAATTCTGCACCCTCTGATTGGTTAGCTCAGTTAGGGTAGATCAGGAAAAATACATTCAATACCATTTGCAGAAAAGCTATGTTTACAGTTTTATTTGATAAATCTTCTAGTGTGAAATTGAAAATCAGATCTGTAAACGCTCGGACAATATAGCTAAGCTAGGATACTATCAACATAATAATTTGCCTTTTAAAACATAAGTATTACATATTCATTTAAAGTGACACTGTTACAGAAAGGGCTTTCTAGGGAGAAATTTCAATTGTGAAATTAAACATTGCATTATAAAAAAAAGAGATAAAAAAAAAGCGAAATTTTTTGTCCTGCGCTATATGCCCTTTACACAATGTACACAGTTTATAGCTAGCTTCTACATAGACTTTAAAATATGTACCATGAATACATTTAGCAATATTTAACATTCCTAACCTCTAACTGCAACTCTTAGTTATAAAGTGAAGTTGAAAATACAATCACCGTTTGTCTGTTTAAAAATGAACATCACTGCTTGCACTTACTTGTGCTTGGAAAACATTAACCTGTTTTGTGAAGATTTGATCTACATGATAGCATATGGCACCTGCTTAAACAAATACATTTTGTGCCAATGTTCTACAGCAAAACAGGACACTGGCTCATTGCATTTTCTTTCACTTGACCAACTAGTTGTAAAATCAGTGGTATGTGCAAGCAAATGATGGCCAATTGATTTAAAGGGACAGTAAATGTTTTCATACATACTTCACCATTAGAGATGTCGCGAACCGCTGCCTTCAACATGGATGCTGTCCAGGAGATGGGAGGGTCTGGGAGGGAGGCTCTGCTGGAGATTGGCCCGGATGTGTCAGCTGACCGGAGCTCGCCACGAGCGGTTCACGGTGAACCGTGGCGAGCCGTTCGCGGGAAGCTCGCGAACGGTTCGCGACATCTCTATTCACCATTAAAGGGTTACTCCAACCATCATGACCACTTCTGCTTGAAACATTTGTTGAAGCCTGGCACACATGACTTAGTCAGTTCGGAACACATTTGTGGGTTGCCTAATCTCCATTCTGTGCACAAATTATGTCCGTCATCAGCGCGCACAGTATAACATACATCTCTTTTCCCTCCCTGCCTTTGTGTGCTCTCTCTCCACCTAAATTCAGTGTAATTCTTTTTTTTATTCCATCCCTACTCTCCCTTGTATAGTGAGCCAATAGAAGGGTAGAAGGGTTAAGAGAGCCACTACTTCAAAAGTGCTTGTGACATGATTTGGGGGTTGACATGATTATAATTCACCATTTGTCTGTACTAAGCAGAAAATAAAAATAAAAGAAACCTTCTTAATACCACCCACACTTAACTCTAATGTCAAAAAGGTAATTTATATAATGGAAAACCTTGGTTTCCCCAAGCAAAGTAGATTAAACCCACAAAGACAATTTAGCACAACAGCTATGCAATTTGCAAAATACTATTAAACCCACTTCAGGTTTATCCAGTGCAAATATTGTGGTATCGTATGGTAGGTCAAGTTCAGTTTCATCTGGGATGGCATTCGGTTATATGTGAGTCCTTCTTTCTCTTCCCAGAAAAGCCATCCCACGTGACCAATTTATGATACCTGATTACTTTACATTATTGCAACTCTTTAATCCATAGCACTTGATTCCTATCTGTTAGGGCCCCAAAGGGGTTTATGGCAGGGTCATGGCTACAGGTAAAGCAAGGGAGATGGGGGGTATCCATGTACATGTGTCAATTCATACACATACAGCCATGCTCTGTGATCACAAGGCTTCATTTCTGCCAGAGACACAGACCAAGAAACAACAACCCATGCTGGAACAGAATATTGTCGACTGTGCATGACACCCCATCCTGCTAAACACAGCAGTACATATTGAAAGTGAAATCATAGGCAAGTGCATGCACCTGGGTTTTCCCCTGATGATTGGTTTATTTGCTGAATTGGCGATGGTGAGCCCACGTGAGAATAGTCGAACCACGGCACCGTAATATTCCTAAATGAAATGTTGATCAGTATTCAAGCTCCATTGGCCATGAAGCAAATAATGTTTGTTTCACTGATCCCAAGTATAAATATTTGCCCTTCAATGCTTGTTTAAATATTAGAGAGGGTTCTGACAAAATAATTATAAAATAAAGGCCAAAATAGTAAAATCTGAAAAATTATCTAATGTAACAAGTTGTAGATTTTTTTTATATCTTGGTTTTTAGCTAAATTGTGCAATTTGCTTGTCAAGTTGAGAAAATACTTTTATAATAATAGATTCTACTCGTAAAACTGCATTCTCTGCTTTTATACAGGGATGGATTAACGATTAGAGTGCAAGCAGTGGTAGCAGGGTTATTTGGCCTTTGTGGTGTCTAGTCCATTGTGACTTAGATAATAATACATGCTGACAGCAATCAACTTGTGTTAGTAAGCAGCTATTAACAAAACACTGATTTATACAAAAGTTGCAGCATATTACAGCATTGTGGGAATATACTTCAATATATTAGGTTGGTCAGTGGTCTTGTGGCTGGGATTTACTTATTTTCCCCTCTATTCCACCCATCGCTAGCAATTAGTGTGATGGCTATTGTTCACAATGGTGCTCAACTCCTGGG
The DNA here is from genome assembly GCA_933207985.1 of Pelobates cultripes. Classification (NCBI taxonomy): domain Eukaryota; kingdom Metazoa; phylum Chordata; class Amphibia; order Anura; family Pelobatidae; genus Pelobates; species Pelobates cultripes. The sequence continues at coordinate 250,876,491 of OW240912.1, read as the reverse complement.
CCAGTCTGCAGATATTTTGAGTAACGTCTACAGTGCATTGTAACAATTTACAGCTTGTGCCTGTTACTTTGTCTCCCTCTATGTCCTAAATATTGTCTGTTCCAGGGATACAATAAAGGCGGAAGCTATGATACTTATATCATGAAAAATAAAAACAGAGGACAGATTTTCTGGAAGAGACCACATCATATATTTATGTAGCACCCACTCTTGTCAATAAGCAGAGATGCACCTATTTTACTTTTGCACCATGATCACTAAAAGTCTGCACACAACCTTTAAATCCAGTGTCTTAGGAATCCCCTCTGAAGTGGATTTGCAGTTAAAGGTACATCTTTCTTTCCTATATTTGTACTTTGAATTCAGCTGGAGAACATTTTCATGGTTCTTTTGTGTAAACACTGGACATTGTTTTACATTCCACAATCTTTTCTCTTTCTAAAGCATTCAGAACCCTGATAAGAATACTGTATAAATTATTCACATTCTCTGCAATTCTTCAGTATGCAAATCATTAGTAATGCTGAGATATATTTATCTTCCATTGGGGACTTTTCATTCTATGTCTAGGCAAACTGGTACAACATACTGTGTGTGGAACAATGCAAAAACCAATCCCCTTATAAGGAAAAATGAAATATTGCACATTTAAAGAATGATTCTAGACACACATACACATATTATTTATGTCTATTTAGGTAGGGAGAGATCTAATTTGTGTTATATAGGGCTTAGTTTTTTGTAGGGGCACTAAGTAACATAACCCCTACAGCTTGATGCTACCAATAGTCTATAGGCATTATCCCCTGACAAATTGTTTAGAAGTATTTTGACCCCCAAAAAAAAGATCTCTCTTGGCACATAGAGCCTGCTTGCTCACCAGCTGCACTGATAATGTGAAACTTACACTTCAGCATTTTTAGTATTGATTTCTTCCAACCAGAATAGTGGCAAATGGCTGAGAGTGTTGTGGGTGGATTATTCCAGTACTCTCAGCATATCTATGCCAACCACGCTGGAGGAAATCAACATGTAACAACAAGTCTATATTCGTCATTATCAACTTATCAACAACTTTATCTAATTAAGCAGTTTTTGTATATAGATCATGCTTCTGCAGTCTTACTGCTTAGTTCTCTGCCACATAGGAGATAAATCACTTTGTTCATGCAGCCCTAGTCACACCTTCCTGCATGTGACTTTCCTAAACACTTCCTGTAAAGAGTCATGTAATGTTTAAACTTTTTTTATTGCACAGTCAGTTTAATCTAGAATTTATTTTCTCTTGTACTGTTAATAGCTTGCTAGATCTTGCAGGAGTTTCCTGTGTGTGATTAAAGTTCAATTTACAGAGCAGGAGATAAAACCTTCTAAAGTAAGTTATATCTTATTTAAAATGAAACCATTAAGTTTTCATGCAGGCTGTGTCAGTCACAACTAGGGGAGGTGTGGCTAGGGCTGAAAAAACAGAAACAAATGTGATTTAAGTCTTAAATGGCAGAAAATTAAGCAGTGACACTACAGGGTGTATGATCTATACACCAAAACTGCTTCATCAAACTAAAGTTGGTTTGGTGACTATAGTGTCCATTTAAAAAAAACTGGGGGACATAAAACTAGGGGACAGGAACAAGAAATACTAGGCAAGATACAAGCTGTAATGATTATGTTGCGTAGATTGCCCTCCATAGATCAGCAGCCATCACACTTCCAGGAATCCTGTCCTTAAATCAGCCTACTCTCCAATTACTGACAAACATATTGTCTCTGTTTCTCTAGCTTCTCTCCCAGCATATCCGTAATGGGTAAAGGGATGAATTAATGGCTGTATCCGTAATTGGTACTTGCAGCCTTGGAGTTTCATTTCCACAAACCTTGGGCAGGCTGGGGACATGTATTTCTCATTTCTAATGTCCAAGTTACCATCTCTACCGATATGTGATATGCCAACAGAGTGGCTAGGGAGACAGAATCAAGCAGGTTCTGTTTTCTCGACTCTTCTCTTTAAAACACATTTCACTGACGAGAACAATCTCTTATAAGCGAAAATTCAATATTTTGGTATTCATAAATTTGGATGGATTGGCAGTTGGACAGACAGATGGATGGACAGACAAAATCTAAAGGTATAGAAAACAAAATAAGTCATGCTAAGTTCTAAAACATCCTGCTAAAGGGTGTCCAATAAACCAGTGACACAGGAAATGATCGCCATTCTTTGCTATATCTGTACTTTTGCATGTCAACAAGGAAAGACTGAAAAATGTTTATTTCTAAAATACGTGTGCTGCTTTGAAATAACAGAAACAATAAAAAAGTGCATAAAATCAAACTTTGTAAGTTTTCATTTTACTTTACATAGTATGGCTCATCTTTATGGAAGCTCTTGGTAATTAATATGAAAGCACGGTTAGATTTGTTATTTGAGGTTGATAAGTTTATATACCCTATCATTTATTCTAAAACAACCTTTCATGTGACACCTGCAAGTTTATCTAAAGGTCCATGACATGTGAGTAGGAAACTTGGATATGTCATTGTTGCTTATGGCTGTGACTCAAAGTGTGTTTCAAAAGCAGAACAGAACTGAATATAAAGTGATTAGCACAATGCAGAAACTTTACTGAAAATGTTTATGTACTGAATATGAAAGGTACCCCATTCATTGATTAATACACTATAACGATAATATATTATAATATTAAGCAACATCTCTCCAGACCCAGATGTTAGTCAGCTAATGCCTACGTCAAGAGAATTACAAAGCATATCCACAAACCCTTCTGATAGCAGAGAAAGAGGGAAAGGGAAGCTTCCTGCATCTTAAAGCAGCACTGTCATTGTCTGGGGACTTTGCGTACTTCAGAAAAACTCTCAATGGTGACATTTCTGCTGGAGGTCCTGTGGCCAAGGGGTAGGTAAAGGTGAGATTTACTTACTTGAACCTGTCCCTTATGGGCACAGTGATCTTTTTCTGGCGGGTCCTCTTCAGCTCCTGCTACTTCAGTGCCTCACATGCGCAAGAGTGCAGCATTGAGGTTTTTTAATGAATCCTGCAAGACCTCGGAATCCTCCATAGACAGAGCCAATTCACTGCAGCCATCATTGATGATCGCTGGGGGGGACTGACACTTCTGAGTGTCAGGCATAGGAAATGTACAGAGACAAAGGAATGCCTACTTTGTCTAAGCAAATCTTTTGACTGGATTACAATTTTAGTGAAATTCAACATCGTCAAAATGAGTATTACATAAAGAAAAAGAAAGGTTGAAGAGCTGCAGACTGTGAAGTAGCTGTCAGTGAGCACTGTCCAATCAGAGTGTTGCTGTGGGTTACCATGGCAATGCTCCGACACTTTCAGTGCCAGAACTTGTGAGACATCTGCCACAGGGTCTGTGACTCTGGCATTTATTAATTGGAAAATCTACTGCAATTTATTAATGGTAACCTTGCTTAGTGTATGTTTAATGGGCAAACTGACTGTGGAATATTTTTTATGGAAAAACTGATTGTGGCATGTTCTGTGGGGCAAAGTGACACTGTTCTCTGTATGAACTTTATTACTTCTATTTTTTTATATTGTTTTGCTTGTGGTGTGCTGCAGAATTATGGGAGGAGCTCTGGTGGGCCTTGGGTGAGAAAAGGCTGAGGAGCACTGGATGCAGATAATACAATATAAAATTCAGCCAAACTAAAAAAGAAAATAATTTTAAAAATACTATACTTCATAGGTTTATAATGCCACTGACACAGGCAAAGCAAGAGGAAAGAGCAGGCAGACTCATCCTTATCCAGGAAGATGCTAACCAATCACAGCCACTCTTTCTGGCCCATGGGGGTATGTACTTATCCCATAAACTGAGAGTGGGTGCAAGACTCCCTGCACTATTATTATACTAATGCAAAGTTATGTTGCTCAGAGTGATTCTTTTTTCCCAATATGTAATCAGACTTTAAGTCAACATCATGCATATAGGTACTCCTCACTTAGCGACCAGGTTCTGTTCCTATGACCCGGTCGTAGAACAAATTGGTTGGTAAGTGAGGAGTTAAGGGATTCCCTGCTCTGGTGCGCTTGTCTATGTTCTGGGAAATTTCCCCGAACATAGACAAATGCACCAGAGCAGGGAATCCCTCTAATCTATGTTCGGTCAAATTTACAGGACATATATTAGAGGGTTATCCTGCTCAGTTGCGTTTGTCTATGTTCGGAGAAATGTGGTCATTAAGTGTGAGCCGTTGTAAAACAGGTAGGTCGCAAAATGAGGACCACCTGTATTTGCTTTTTTTTTTTGCATATTTACTTAATTTTTCTAATTTTCCACTACTTTTACTTTATTTGTTATTATAAATAAAAACCCACTTCTTCATAAAAACGTATCACTTAAACTGTTAATAGCTCCTGACTGATTCCTCTTCTGCAACTGTCACTAGTCTAATATTATCCTTACCTTTTTGTGTCATTTTACCCCACTCCCTCTAGCATGTAAGCTCAATGAGCAGGGCCTTCAACCCCTCTGTTCCTGTGTGTCCAACTTGTCTGGTTACAACTACATGTCTGTTCGTCTACCCATTGTAAAGCGCAGCGGAATTTGACGGCGCTCTATAAATATCATCATAATAATAATAATAATAATAATAAATATTTGAAATTTCCACCACAGTAATCCCCTATGTCATTTTAAGTTTTGCACAAGATTGCAAAAATATTTTATGATGTATCTGTACCCCCAGAGATAAAAATTAAATAGACAGAATTGGCAATTTGTTTATATGTCCACGGGACACTGGTTATATGATCTGAACTGGTAGAAGCTTTGCAACAGATTTTTTCTATCATTCCTAGAACTGGCCATGGCTCATTATATTGAGTAATGTTTTACAACATTTTTATTGAGTGGGCTGTGCAGCTTTTATATTCATATCATTTACCCTATTAAAAGAATATTCAAATGCTATAAACACTCCTGGACTGTTCTGATAAATGAGATACAAGAGATCGGTTAGCTCTCTAGTTCTCCAATAGGTTTTGAATATTTGAGGAGAGATAAATAAATAGCCCAGTTTGTCAGAATTGTTTCTTTTTGGAGATTGCATGCACTCTTAGGCCCTGTTCCTTTCTGTATGGAATGGGTGTAGGTCGTTGATGGTTTACAGCTGTGAATATTTCAAAGTTAAACAAAAATATTTGTTAAATCAAGATTCCATTTTTCATGGGAGAGTTACAACACACTTTTTCAATTCACTTTACTTTGCAGGCTGTAGTGACTTGAAATTAAATAAAATAGCTTAGATGGAAAAAAGCAGAATCAAACGTCTATAGGTGGACTACAGTAAGATTCTAGATAATTTCAACTATCTCTAAAAATGATGAGTAGTAAACAGAAGCATATGTCTTAAACAGGAAAAAAAGAAGCATATTAAAACATCCAACATGGAATCAGATTATGTTTCCAGATAGTTTCAGTCTGTTACAATTACAAATTACAAATTTGTAGCAATAACCCAAATCAGACATCAGTAAACACAGGGCAACTGCCAGAGTCATCACCAGCGAATGGACATGATAGTACTTCAAATTATCACTATGTTAGCTAGACAGGCAAGTGGCGTCAATCTATGAAACATTAAAGGGACACTATAGTGACCAAAACAACTTTACCTTCATGAAGCAGTTTCGGGGTATAAATTATGCCCCTGCAGTCTTACTGCCATTTCTCTGCCATTTAGGAGTTAAATTACTTTGTTTATACATCCCTATTGACACTTCCTTGCATGTCACTAACACAGCCTTCCGAATTTACTTCCTGTAAAGTTAGATCTAATGTTTAGACTTCCTTTACTGCAAATTCTGTTTAGTTTAGAATTTCTTACCTCCTGCTCTGTTAATAGCTTGGTAGACCCTGCAAAAGCCTCCTCTGTGTGATTAAAGTTCAATTTACAGAGCAGGAGATAAACACTTTTAAAGTAAGTCACATCTGATTGAAAATGAAGGGCTGATTGAAAATGGCTAGGACTGCATAAACAGAAACAAAAGTGATTTAACTCCTAAATGGCAGAGAATTGAGCAGTGAGACATCATGGGGATGCTCTATTCACAAAACTGCTTCATTAAGCTAAAGTTGTTTTGTTGCCTATAGGGTCCCTTTAAGTGTGTACTCTAGTTAATAGTTTAAAGAGGTGACTTCTCATGAACTTCTTAAAAACTGAGAGGGGGGAATAAAAGCTAGAGGCTTTGGATGCAAGTTCCAGAAATAATGGACAACTCAAGACATGCCTAGCATGAATGAGAGGGGTGGCCTATTAGTCTAAGCACTTCTGTAGTATATACAATGGGCTGTCTTGGAGAGAGGATAAGGAAGTAGAAAATATGTAGGCCATGTAAAAAGCAAATAATGTGTGTATTTAGGGAAAAGTTTAGAAATATATAGGTTTATTTAGAAATTTATTTTAGAAATTTATTTGAAGAACGGTCGATTTATATGTTAAAATCACATTTTGAAGTACAATTCTTGAAGTGAAGATAAGCTGATGGAATAGACAAAAATTGATAACCATTCATTGTTGAACTATGTGTACTATAACTTCAGTCATACTGGATTTCTTTTGGTTTTCTGTTCTTGAATACCAGACAGATACTGACTGATCACCTATGCTGTAGAACACATACATTTACCAGAATTAAAGAATGCATTGATATGACCTTTATAAAACTGGGACAAAAACGCTGTATCCACAAAATCAGATAGCAATTAAGAAATCCTAATATATTTGATACAAAAATGTGTTGTTAAGTATGCCACAGATTGCTTGGAGGGACAGATAGTGTCTATATTTCATGAATTCACAGTAAAAATCATTGTATGAACATGACATATAGTTTGGGCTTACTTACTTACAATCACTTTTCTGGTTAAGTTGGGGTGGTAATTCAAAGATATTGTCCTAGTTCTAAGTAATATGTTATACATGGTAAGATAGTTAGTTATTGGACAGTTTAATAAGTGTCTATACAAAGTTTTCCAACAATAATCTTGCACTTGATTTTCTAGATGGGTAGCTTTAAGGAAGGAGATTATAATTGCAGAACAATGAACAGTTAGAAAGGTGTCATGAGGGAAGAACAGGTGTATATTCTATGCCTGTGCGTGGGTGCTTTTGAACATATGTGCATATGCATGTGCTGAGTGCTTTTGGGGTCCAGTCAGTAAATGGTTAACTTGGGTGTCTTGTCCACTGGCTTGGATTTGTTATGCTAAAATAACAGAGTTTGAAAAATTTGAAGTTTTACAAATGTACTCAACTTATTACAATTGTGACTTAATTGTCACAAAGTAAATTGTCCCTGTTTGTTTATAGAATGATCTGTCATTTTTAATACTCTCTGGTATTCCCTTTCCTGTAAACACAAACAGATTAAATCTCTTATTGATGTTTCACCCCAGGCTACTGAAGATTTGGATTCGCTAGTAACCTAACTGAGAAAGGTGACCAAGAAAGATAGAAAACGGAGTTAATGAATGCCAATTAAGAATACTGGTATTATAATTGAACATGTCACAACTAATTGACTCCAAATGATGATGACCTTAAGAATCTGACATTTTTTTTCTTACTGTTACAATTCTACATTGAAGAAGTTATTGTGCATAGTAATGAGCATATAATTCATACATTAGCCTAGAACTAAACCAAAGTAACATAAGGAATACAACATAATGTGGTGTTCTATACTTGACTGGTCATAAAACATTTTTTTGCTTTTACATATGAATAATTTAAATAGTTTACTGTAGCTTGACTTACTATGTTTAAGAATCACTATGGAGTCAGTAATACAAACATGCATTCCTGACAGTATAGTGTTAAAAACACTATTTAGGTCACCGCCCCCCTCCTCCCTATGTAAAAGCATTGGACTGGCTGAGATCATCAATTGTGATTATCTCAGCCAAGGAGGCGGTATGGGAGGACAGAGTCAAACAATGCACTGGCCAATCAGCATCTCCTCATAGAGATGCATTAACTCAATCGAGATGTTGAATGTCAGTGCTGCACTTTGTCTGAATGACTGCCATTGGAGGTGTCCCTAGGCTGTGATGTAAACACCGCCTTTTCTCTGAAAATGCACTGTTTACTGCAAAAAGTCTGCAGTGACTGACTATACTCACCAGGACAACTACATTAAGCTGAAGTTCTGATGACTAGGGTGTCCCATTAAACTTCTTTGACTGTTTGACCTCTTAAGTACCACATGTTTTACTTTTCTGTCATCACAAGCTGGTCCTAGAACAAAGATAGTCCAGAATAGTTTGCATATATAGCACTGGTATATTTATGTAGCTGTGGCATTGTTAAAGGCATTCCATAATCCATTTTAGAATAGTAACCAAACAATAAAAATATCGATACAATGGCAGAGTCATGTAGCGGAACTATGGAATAAAAGGCCCCAGGAATTTTTTGCTCTCCCCATAGTGCCAGAGTGACTAAAATGTAAATCCTCAACTACTCGACATTCCTTTACAGCTTTATTCCCTACTTTATTCTCCACCACATCTTCTATCTTTCATTTATTTTCCTACCCATCTCTCAATGTTATCCCTCCACCATTCTTTCCCCTTTCTACCCCTGCCTGTTTCTCCCTGTTATTTCCCCCACGTGTTTCTCCTCATTTCATTCCCCACCTGTCTCTCCCATACTTGTATCCCCACATTTGTCTCCTCTCTATCTTCACTGGAGAGTGTGCTGTAGTCATGTTAAGTGGATGTGCTGGGCACTGCACAACATTTATCAGACTCTGTATGCCATTTTCATGGCAGCATCCTGTGTGTGGATAGAGAGGGGATACTGCAACTGCACTTCTTATTTTACACATTGTGTCAACACAGGAACACAGGAAGTGCAGAGTGAGACCAACATAGACAACCACATAACAATAGGCACAGCCCTCCATTACAACACAAGTGATTGCAGTTTTTGATAGTACTTGGCTATGGGGGCATTGAGGGGCCCTCACAACACTTTGTGCCCTGGATAGTTCAATAGTTCAGCCCTGGCACGGCCTGTTGTTCATCCTCTGGTGGCAAAGCTACCTCATAGCGGGTGCAGGAAGTCCCACGAAGACAGTTTGCAATCTGCAGTGCTGATGATGCTCAAGTGCAGGCCCAGATTAAGAGATTCATGTCAGGTGGGGAGATCAAACATCTCCCTCATTGGCCATGTCCCCCTCCTATTGTTTCAGATAATTGTCATGCCTTACCACAGCAACTGTCGATTCTCCCACCAGACCACAAGGGGTCAGGATTCCACCCTCCCTTGCCAAAAGTAAGCCTGTGGGACAAAACATTGGTTTTGTTTTATTTATTTAGTTAAGTCTATTATTTATAATTAAAGGTTAATTTGATATAAATATAGCCCATATGCTCCACTACTGCCTGTATTCCCCATTACGGCTCCCTCTCACCCACTACTGCCCCCATTCCCCAAACAGCCCCTATCCTTCCACTACTACCACTATCATCCCATTAAGCCCCTATCGCTCCCATCACAGCCCCTACCCTATCACCCCATTAAGCCCCTATCGCTCCCATCCAAGGGGATACCCTTACTACTGCCACTATCCCCCATCAAGCCTCTATACCTCCTATCAAAGCCCAAACCCCAATCAGATCATCTACCACAGCCCTCCTCCCCACATTATAGCCTCTATATCCCCCCCTACCCACGACATCCGCTACTACCGCTGCACTCTAAAGTCAGATGTTTTACAAGGCAGGTGCTTTGGAGAATTGCTGCCTCTTGAGATGACTGTTGAAGATGAAGTTGTCTGATTTTGTATTGAATTTTGCACTTTTTGCAAAATGAAAAAAAGAAAACACACTTTTAACACATTAAAGGGACACTATTGTCACCAAAACAACTTTAAGTAGTTTTGGTGTATAGAACATGCCCCTGCAGCCTCACTGTTCAATTCTCTGTCGTTTAGGAGTTAAATTCCTTTGTTTTTGAACCCTAGTCACACCTCCCTGCATGTGACTTGCACAGCATTCCTAAACACTTCCTGTAAAGAGTTATATAAATGTATCCTTTCTTTATTGCAAGTTATGTTTAATTTAGATTTCCTTATCCCCTGCTATGTTAAGAGCATCCTGTATGTGATTAAAGTTTAATTTACAGAGCAAGAGATAAAATTGTTTCAGTTAAATTACATCTGATTGAAAGTGAAACCAGTTTTTTTTTTCATGCAGGCTTTGTCAATCATAGCCAGGGGAGATGTGGCTAGGGCTGCATAAACAAAAACAAAGTGATTTAACTCCTAAATGACAGTGAATTGAGCAGTAAAACCTAAAGGGCATGATCCATACACTAAAACTGCTTCATTAAGCTAAAGTTGTTTAGGTGACTATAGTGTTCCTTCAAGCTAAAGTTGTTTATGGGTCTGGAGTGTCCCTTCAAATAACCCTTGAATTCACTCACCTTATTCCTGCACTGCACGCATTAGGTCTTCCCCACAGTAAAGCATTGAATTAATTATTTTCTATGAAGGATTTGAAGACACTGGAAGTCTTCATTCACAGCGTGAGGACATCCAGCATCATTTCATGGAGTCCAACTCTCTGGAAATAAAAGTAGGAGGCACGTCTAGTGCCTTTCTGGTAGACAGCCATTAGAGGCAGGCTTAACCCTGCAATATAAACATAGCAGATTCTATAAAACTGCAATGTTTTATATTTCAGAGTTAAAGGGACACTGCACCAGGACCACTTTAACAAGATAAGGTGGTCTGGGAGCCTATAGTGTCCCTTTAAGGTCCACTTGCAGTGACTTGCATGTCAGTGAGGAAAAGATAGGTAAAGGAAAAGATCTCCAAGATGTCCGTTCACTAAAAGACAATACTTTGCAAAGCTTACAATTGTGTATGGCTTATTATTAGCATAGCAATATTGCTATTATTTACTAAACACTGATTGTACCTGATTCTTGAAAGCAGTTCCGGTCAATTTTTGAATCTGTAAAAATAACGCCTGCTGTCTTAAACTTATCAAATAGACTTACAGGTAGCTGCACATATTAAAAAAATATTGCAGAACATGCGCAATGTTGCCACAAATCAGCATTACAATGAAATAAAATATCAAATTCTGACTACAGCTTTAAGCAATTAAATGGACACCATTTACATTCACTTGATTGAATTTCTTTTTAAATCAACGCTAAACAAATCTTCATCTCTAGGTTGCCAAAGCAACAAAGAAATGGTCAGAAGAGATCAAAATATGAATTTGTGTGTATACACGTGTGTAATAAGCTAATTATGTTTCTGTTTGGCTAAAAGGCTAGTCATATATAAGTGAGTGTGAATGAGTGTGTGAGTGACAGGTTATGTGAGCAGCTATTTGTGTGTAAGTGTGTGCACCAAATTTGGTTTGCATGAGAGTAGCCAATATGATATGATGGGCGATAAAGGTATATGTACTGGTGTGTTGATTATTAAGTTAAAAAAAAAGATTAATGGATATATAACTAGTTTGTTACTTATCAATTAGAATTGCTCTAACTTTTGGTCCTGGCTCCTAGATTCCAGAGAAATCTGTCTTAATTTAGTGTTTAACTAAATGAAATATTAGTTTGAAGGTAAATTATGAATCTGTTACATACCACCCTTGAGATATTCTCCTCCCCAGATTCCAGATGTGTTTTCATGCATTCAGTTTGCAATTTGCTGTGTTTTTTTTAGTGTATAAATACAGTATATGAAAAATGAGAAAGATTTACATTATATTAAAAGGAGAATTAGGCGTGTGCTGAGAAATGGTGATGACTCTGGACATTTAGTAATTCCCAAAGTGATTCACAAAACATTCATTACTTAAATGTAAAACAAACTGTTTGTTTTAGCCACTAGATTTTTCCTACATTTCAAAATGTCATATTTAGTAAAATATATTGTATTATGCAGAGGAATACACAATATACATAGTTTAACATTATACCGCAGAGATAACGGAAGAAATTTGCGTGCCTTGTTATTTAAAAATTGATTCGTTACTGAGTGACAGCCTGGAGGGGGTTTCACACAGCACCCTTCTTCTGGTTCTGCACTGCTCCAAAAGTTTGGAAACTGAGCAGGAGCGTTACAGAGTATTCTGTAAAGTATGTCTGTGGCTCGTGCATTCAGCTAAACAGAGAAATTGAGGGAGGACAGACTGAGAAAAGAGGGGTAAACATACAGAACGAGGAGTGAACATGCAGAAAATTGATACTGGACAGACTGAAAATAGTAGACAAACAGAGAATGGGGATGGTGCTAGAAAAGTTGGAAACCTTTCCAGAAAATGCTGATCGATTACTGTAAAACCTCAGCCTTGCAATGGACTTATTTTTCTGGACAGAAACACCACCATCTCAAGCATGGTGGTGGGGAACAAAATCACTGGGACAACATGTAGTACAGAACAAACTAACTTAATGGTGGAACAAAGGTTTTATACAAGGAAAGTGGATCCTAGGTGGATCCCAGGCACACCAATAAAAACTATAATACTTATCAATACATAAATACATAATTTCATTAATTATGCCTCGTGAAAGAGAGCTGTCTTGGTGCATGAACCAATAGCAAGTGAATATGTGATGTAGAAATGCATGTCAGACTCATGCTCACAACATTGGTAAAAGCATATAACAAATCATTGATATAAAACATATATAGGGGTTATTACTAGATGGGGGTCTTCTTAGAATAGTAGGGTATATGGGTAGGGTCTTTTTAGAATAGGAAAGAACAAATATGGACATGTGCCAAGAATACATGTGTGACGTCCTGGCATGGTCATGTGCAAAACTACGTATGTGACTTCCTTGTAATGTACAAGGCTGTTAGTCTTACAATTCAGCTAAACAGAAATTAACTCTATGAGATAGACAGACAGAATTAGAGGGTTGGGTTGGGCAGACTCAAAATAGGGGGAGTGCAAATAAATGTACATTTCACATAAGCACATACCTCCCATGAATCTTCTATGGGTAGACATATACCTATGACCCTCATGTTTTAAAAAAAAAAAAATTGGTTTTGTTTTATTTATTTATTTAAGTCTATTATTTATAATTAAAGGTTGATTTGATATAAATATAGCCCATATGCTCCACTACTGCCTGTATTCCCCATTACGGCTCCTACTCACCCACTACTGCCCCTATTCCCCAAAACAGCCCCTATCCTTCCACTACTGCCACTATCATCCCATTAAGCCCCTATTGCTCCCCTATTGATTTAAGAAGGAAAATTAACAATATACATTCAGCTTTCACCAAAAATACGCTGGTGATCAATATGTGCTAATTCTGCTCTGCAGATATGTACATAGTCAGCAGCTATGCTTTACACATCCCATAATTCCCTAACAAGTGAGCTGGTTTATAGAAATCCTATGGCAACCCTATGGTGCACCCTCTGAAATCTTTAGATTTCACGAGAGCTATTTCTTGGTCTTTGTAGAAACTTTCATTTATTTATGCAAAATACATGCAAAAGGAACAGTGGTATGTACAACCGCAGCAAAGGGCCACTCTAAGAACTTACCACCTATTGGTTTATCACATTAAAACAATTTTCAAATATATTTATTTTCCCTCCAATGGCCATTGGAGTAACTAAATGACCTCCATTTGTTTAAATATACATAGGGATTTAGGAGAGAGCGCAGGTAACTTTTTCTTTGGTTTTTACTGTATGTATTGGGGCTGATGTGTACTGTGGTCGTTGCTGCTGCCCATGAGTGATGGGAGTGAGCGCAGGACTTATCTTTTTGTATTTGTATTCACTTTTTGTATCACACAGCTTTGTTACAATGGTGCCGCCCATCCAATGTGTTCCCTATTAAGGGTTAATAAGTATATAGGGTTGTGTATAAAAAATACCCCTCTCTGTCTCATTAGAGTTATCTTTTGCCAGAGGCTCAAGGAAGCAAGGTTAATGGTCAGAGAAGGACCCGTCTAGGGGGGGTCTGAATTGACGTTGGCAGACGGGCATTCCCTCCAATGGCCATTGGAGTAACTAAATGACCTCCATTCGTTTAAATATACATAGGGATTAAGGAGAGAGCGCAGGTAACTTTTTCTTTGGTTTTAACTGTATGTATTGGGGCTGATGTGTACTGTGGTTGTTTCTGCCACCCAGGAGTGATGGGAGTGAGTGCAGGACTTATCTTTTTGTATTTATATTTATATAACTATTCATCTATAAATGTAATATTTGAAAACTATCCTCAGGTTTTGATTACCTGTAGTCTTCTTCCGAGAAAGAAGTAGTCAAGAACTCTAACCCAATCCATTGTAAACCATTTATTTTTGAATGAACAAGCATGTGTGTATAATGTCATACATGCATGTATTTATTGTATTTGATTTCTCCATGGTGATAAATGGTAAAACAGAATGAATGCACAAAGCAGCAGCTTGCAACATCTCCTTTATTTGAGATAGAAATGGAAGCAACTTTAATTCAATTGTGCAAAAAGGGGAAAATGAAAAGGGGAAAATGTGTGTATATGTTTAATATTTCTACTGGGGCTTCAACGCATCCGCTTGGAGAAGAGAAACCTAGGATGAAGCTATGGTGCAATTTTTTTTTTTTTCTATAATTTAAAAATGTTTACAGATCATCCTGTGGTACAGTACAGCAGATAAGAAAAGCCACTTATCAGTTGCTGACTCAAAAATTAAAAAGTATAGGTTATGTTTAAAATGTTCATATACTACATCTGCCAATCAAATAATTAAAGCAAGAATTTAGGAGACAAAATATTATTCCAAGAAAAACAAAATGAATGCCCTCAAACAGTACAGCATACAACGTTTTACAAAAGTAAAATTATAAACCAATAAATAAAAAAACTAAATAAATTTACAGCTCTTTTTGAGATATAAACAGCACAATCACCAGTTTATGAATCTCACGGGCCAGTCTGTTTTAAGATTTAAACTGTAAGATCAGACATGTCTGAAACCAATATCCCACAAAGTACAGCTGCTAATCCAATTAGCAAGATTTCTGTGCCATGCACATTCAGAAACCTTCTGTGTATTTATCTGATTCTTTCAATGAATCTGACAAAGCAATTACACAAACACAGTATAAATAATGAAATGCATAAGGCTACCTTTAATTTGAGGCCCACACAAGTCACAGGGTTGACACAGGAATGTATCAAATGGATCAAAGGTCAGAGAATTCCATCAGAGACATTAGGCACAGCTGTTGTGACCAATGGGAAATGTTAAAGGGACACTATGAGCACCAATGCAACTTTATCGCATTTAAAAGGTTTTGGTCAAATTACTTCGCTGTATATTTTTTGAAGAAAAAAATAAAAACGAAACTATATTTTTACAGCTCAGTGAAGTTTAGAAGACATGTGCTAGAGGTATTTCTTACAGTAACATTCATTGCATTTTTGACATTTGTACGGGTCACAAACTGAAATGGTGGTTATCATTGGGCATCTGAAAGAAATGCTAGTTAAAGAGGTTACGCAAAAGCTCGCAAAATAGACCGATTGGTATTCAGTCAGCCTCTTAAAACGTAAGTATCTGGCCACCTGCAGAAATGCAAAAACTACAGAAGAAAAAAAAAAAAGTATGAGCATTATTTTCTGCAAATTTTATTAAAAACACCATTTGTTTTCTTCTATAGATGGATAGATAGATAGATAGCATTAGTGTCATAATAAAGCTTGTAGCCTCCATTTAGTATAATCCCAGCAGCACATGCAAATGCACACATAGTAAACTCAAGGTAAAATGACAGTGTGCTACAAATTCACAATCCATGGCAATAGTTCCAGACAGACAGTTCACTCGCTCATGTGGTTTAGTGCAGTGTATTTCTATTTAGCAAAGTTTAGACAGTAGACCCTAAAAGGGACACTATAGTCAAGTGAGCCACTATAGCTTAATGTAGTGATTCTGGTGTCTCTAACCTGTCCCTGCAGATGTTTAATGTTAACACTGCCTTTTAAGAGAAAAGGCAGTGTTTACATTGCTGGCTAGTTACAGCGTGTGTGAGTTACAGCTAGTGTCAGTCACTCAGATGATCACTGGAGGTGCTTCCTGTGTTAGTGCTGGAGCGTTAACAGCACTGGTGTTCGGTGTCCCATGCCCTGCATGGAGGAGCTGAACGTTCACCAAAGAAATGCATTGATTCAAAGCATCACTATGAGGACATGCTGATTGGTTGCAGCATATGTGTTTTGCCGCATATCCACAATAGCTTCCCGAAATTTTCATATGGAAAAGCACTGGATTCGCTGAGATCATTATGTTTAATAATCTCAGCCATGGATTCTCAGCAAAGTAGAGCCAGCAGTGGTGGGACTGGTGCGGAGTGGGAGAAACGGTGAGCTTAAACACCTTATTTCTCCACAGAGGAGGGGGCGAAACCTAAACAGCTATTTTAACACTGTAGTGTCAGGGATACATGTTTGTGTTCCCGACCCTATAATGTTCCTTTAAATTCCTTTTATAATTCTGGTGAGATTATGGTATTTCCTTTTACTTGTAACTGATGCTATACATAGCCTGGAATATCCATTATCACTGAAATCAGAAAACAAGATCCCCAATTATTATACTCCCAGCTGTGAGCTTTCTAGTTTCCTATTCCCCAGGAGGCCTCTAGTCTTGCATTCTATAGTGAAACCTATATGTATGCAGTATGTAGTGTGACTCAGTTTACCCTAATTGCCCTGCCACTGCCTAGTCTAATTCTACTGCATGTTATAAGTCAAGCTCTGGAAATGGAAAAGTGTTAATTTTAAGAACTGATGCATCAGAGTAGAATGTTAGCACATTGTTGTATTTTTTATTTTATTTATATTCATTTCGAATGTCTGCTTTAAAGGCAAAGCAGAACATTCAGATTACTTTGTTGCAACCTACAATTCCCTGAATATGTGAAGCATCATAGAAAAACAAAAAACTCATATAGAAGCATCCACCACACAGATCAAGCAGCAGACACACATATTTCACATCAGTAAACATTTTAATAGTGTGGACTATTAGCTCTCCTCCACAATAAAATGTAAATTTCTCTGAAAGCATGCCTATTTACTTACCAAAATTGCACCACAATAATGAATTATATTTCACCACACTACATTTATGTTGATACAGATGTGATTTATATACAAAACAAGAATATATATTTGGTTAGAGATCGTATTTCCTTTGTAAACCAATGTGCGCGCGACTGTTACCACATGTTTTGTTGACAACACATACACGTTGTGCATGCCACACTATTTCTGAATAGTAAAATTAGTAACCAAAAGACTTTTTATAGAAATAACAAAACGGTTAATTTATTCACAATGTAGCTCTTCTAAATACGCTAGCGATCAATGGTATTTTTCTTTAAAATTCAAAGTCTGGCACAACGGAAAATGGACACCCCACATAAAAATGAAAATAATAAACCACACTTAGCATATAAAATATACCTGACCCTAAAATAGTTTGCATAATGCATAAATACAATGGGAAGCAAATAAAATGTGCCCTTAAATGGGAATCCAAGTTGGAAAACATTTTGAAGGAAGCTGAGTGAAAGCGTATCAATATAAAATATGTCTCGCTGTTCTCTCTGCATAATATTTTCAGAACTGGCACCAAATACATTAGAAACTGAATCAAGCGTAGCTATGGACTCATTCTGAATATCAGTGAAGTGGTAAAACAGTGGGGAATTTTCCATATACGGTAGATCTGTGATTTAAATTTCAAGAATTTTGGAAAAAGTCACAAAAGGAATGAGTCAGCCAGAACCAGGATAGAATGTTTTAGCCTTGGGGAAGACTCCAACATGGTTGCCTAGGAATGTCTCTGATGAAGGGCCATTAAGACTTGAAACACGTTTGCATCATTTTCTTGGTGCTTATCCCCTTGCTGGTTTCCTACCTAGCATCTTGAATTAAGAAATAAATAAAGTGTGTGTGTGTGTGTGTATATATATATATATATATATTTCTCTAATTGTTGTTTTGTTTCTTTGTTTTCTTCTTGAAAGTTCAGTTTATATAATTTTGCAAGGACCAGGGTGACCTTAGGATGTGTGAGATGTGCGGCCGCACAACTCATACATGCAGGGACAGTCAGCCGCCTGCAAGAAAATTAGAAGGTTAATTGGCAATGTGTGTGTGTGTGTGACTCTCTGCCTGTAACTGTATGTGTGTGTGTGTGTGTGTGAGAGACTGTCTGCCTGTAACTGTGTGTGACTGTCTGTCTGTGACTCTCTGCCTGTAACTGTCTGTGTGTGACAGTGTGCCTGTGACTGTCTGCATGTCACTGTGTGTGTGTGACTGTATGCGTGACTGTCTACATGGGACTATGTGTGTGTGACAGTATGTGTGATTGTCTACATGGGCCTATGTGTGTGTGACTGTCTGCCTGTGATTGGGTGATGCTGGTGGTGACAGTGTGTGTGTGACTATCTGCCTGTGAGTGACTGCATGTAACTGTGTGTGTGACTGATTGTCTGCCTGTAACAATGTATGTGTAACTGTGTGCGAATGATTATGTGCCTGGGACTGTGTGCATGTGGCTGTATTTGACAGTATATGTATTCAGTGGAGTACTAAGAGCGGGGCAGGGGAGTGCGGTCCACCCCAGCTGCCACTAACTACGGGGGTACTATGACTGCCTGTGCTATGATCCATCCATTATTATACAGCAATCCGCAAGGGCTGCGACCAGGCAGAACTATTTGGAGGATCAGTGGGAGGAGTGTGGAGGCGCACAATGTCACACCAACATGACGTTGATGTGCACCATTTGTCCATCTTCACGGAGTTCCAGCAGTAGCGGAAAGGGTAGTGTAGGGGGTTTGTAGAACGGGGCAGGACATGCTTTTTGTAAAATGGCAGGCAGGAGAGGGCTTTTGTAAAAGGTATCAGGACAGGGGTTATACAAAGTTTACACATTTGTGGAATTTTTAAAAATGAAAACATTTTAACAATTTAAAAAAAAAAATGTTTAAGTGTGTGTGTGTGTGTTGACGACGGGAGGAGGGAACAATGGGGGTGCCAGACACAGGATCTACCCCGGGTACCAATCGCTCTAGGTAAGCCCCTGCCCTTTACTGTTCGTGCTGTTGCTAAATAATTTGCGTACTTCCAGATTATTATTTTATTATTTATATAGCGCCAGCAAATTCCGTAGCGCTGTACAATGGGTTGTGTCAGTTTGCACTTGAAGATATTAGTAAAACTGAGAGGTGAAATTGCTGCTCAGATTTAGACTGAACATCAAGGAAAGACACATTTTAATTTTCAGTGCTTACCAATAAGTGATAACTTCCCCTTGCAACGTAGGTTTACTAACTATGTACAAAGGGATTGCTGGTTTCCGTTACTATTGCACTTGCAGCATATTATTTTTAACAATGGTATATCCTTCTCCAGACGGTCAGCTTTCTGCTGTGCCTGTCTAATTTAGTGGAGGAAGTGTGACCAGCTCATGGGAGTCTAGGTAATGTGAGAAAAACTGAAATTGTCCGTAGTTTTCTACACTGCCCCTCTCCTCACTTTAATGTAGTCTTGGAGATATAATAATTTGCCAATGCAAAACCCCTCCATCACTTCTATAACAAATAACTAAAATAGCAAAACTGACAATGACAAATGTGGCAATAATAATTAATATTATAACAGCAGTAGATACACACTGTGTCTGCAGTATTACAAGCTCTGAATAATAGGACTCATAGCTAATCATGCCTAGTTATTCTCAAGTATATATTATCCCATAAACAATGACACCAGATTGCCAACAGTCATCTCAGAAAGTAGTGCAACATTTCAAAGTAAGTATCTAATTAAACAATACAGATGAAGACTCACATTGAATTAGGTTGCATTGGGGCATTAAACCTATAAATCAGATCATGGTTGGTTATACTTGGATATACATAGAGAATTTATATAATTATCAGGGTTATTCACTAAAGTGAGAATTCAAGCTGAATTCAAAGTGAATTTCAAATTTAAGGTAAAAATAGCCAAACTGGAAAAATACTCTAAGTCAGGCTACTCTGACTTCAAATTTGAAATTCTCTATGAATTCACTTTGAATTTTCACTTTAGTGAATAACCTTGAATATTGTATCATAATGACATGTTCATTAACATTTCTGACCATGTAAAAAAAAATAAAAAAATTATTGGGGGATGGGGCCTGACAGCCAAGATGGCCCAATGTGTTTTCTGATAGCTCCGACACACTGAAGCTTTAAATAAGCCTTACCTGCTGAAAATCACCCTGGGTGCAGCTTCACACTACCTGAACACTTACCTGGGAACACAGGGATACTCAGGTTCACCCAAAACACTGAGAACTTGAGTCGTCCGGCACTAAGGCCTAGCTTGTCATGCAGCATGGTGCCCGGTAGAGGCAGCCAATCTCCTGGCGCAGGGAATGCTCCCACCACAGCTTACCTTGTGGTCCTGCAGCCCCCCCTTTGAATCGGTAGGGGAAATCCCGGTTCATATTGGAGAAACTTACCTACCACCTTGCTGTACAGTTGACCACATGGCACGCCCAAGATGGCCATCGCATTGCAACACTCACACCAAGGGCACACAAACATCCTAACCTGCAGGGAGAAGTTTGATGCCCAGTTTGATCAAATATGTGTGAGGTTCTGGGAGCACATCTCCAGCAAGACACACACCATCACTCCACTCGAGTTGCCATGATGGAGCACTGACCCCACTCTGGGCTGGGGGCCAATACGGAGGGAATTCCTACCAGCTGCCCATGTACCCAACGGGTTTCCTGACCACTGGATAACCCTTGGGCTCGAGACCCTACCGAGAGGGCCCATGAACATGCAGCTCCGGCTCTCCTTAACGCCTCGCCCCGGTGGGGGGAAGAAACCTGGTGCGGCAGTTCACCTACTATTTCAGCTCTTCCAGAAATGTCACGTGTGATTGTAACCCATGTTAAAACCATGACTTAATCTTAGATCAAAAACTGTGCAGCCTTATCTTATACCATAATGTTGTTTATCTGGAAATGTTAGCTTAAGCTTGTTCCTGTTGTTGTGGCATTACAAGCATGTGTGTTACCCTGAGCACAGAACAAAAATAAAGAATGTAAAAAAAAAAAATCAAATCTAGACCTTGATTTTATTTTTTTAGGTTAAGCTTTTCAAATTATCACAGTTTGTTAGAAAATCTTTCCAAATTATTTATCAACACAAATTCCTCTGGCTTTAGTGGTGACTACTATAGATAAATCATTTGAAAAAAAAATTCTAACAGATTGTGATCATTTCGGATGCTAATCCAAATGAATCAAATCGAGGCCATAGTTTTAAAGCAGCTCTGTTTTTTTGAGTATTTCATTACAAAAATGTTGATGAAATACTAAGAAATGACAGCTGTGACGGACCGCCTGGCACCCCGACGGGGTACCTCCATCAATCGCTGCTTCCTAGTACTTGCGAACACCATAAGCACTGTACCAAAACACCATAACCACTGTAGCGGAGAGCTGGTATTACACAGCCTATCTCCACTTTAGATCCCAGGGAGGTTCAGGAACAAGCAATTATAAATCCATAGGGTAAAGTATCCAGCAGGCAAAATAACACAGCAGTATCCCAACAGCAATCCCAATAACTGGACGACACACAGTATCAGGAGCAGAACTAACGATTTATTTACACAGTGGCCTTATAAAGCCTGCTCCCATGCAAGGGAGGGATTTCCATTAATTTGTACAGTAGCCAATCCTGCTCTGGTAACCTCCCACACATCTCCTCCCCTCAGCCTGCATCATAATCCCCTTATCCAGCACACCAATTCTCCCCGTTTCTGGATGTACCCCTAAACTTAGGGGTACCACTTTAAATTATACATCCCCTGGTAGCCCTGATCTGGGTGAACAACATATCCAAAAATCACCCAGATCAGACCAAGGGTTCGGGAAATTCATGGAGGGAATAAAAAGACCGACCGCACTGGAGAGAACAGCCGAATGGGGTTCCATGCGATGGGGCCCTGTGGTCGGTCCTGGAGTAAGGGAATAAACTGCAGAAAAGCCTCTAGCTACAGAGACTAGGGAGGGTTCACCTGAATCCCCTTGTTCGGTTGTTTCTATCTACCGAACGAGGGGCTGTTCGGTAGTTTGGAACCGAACGGACCGGGCTTGTGGAGGTCTCTAGCGGTGTTTGCCTAGTCGAGTGCCCGATTTGAGTTCCAGACACTCGACAGCAAAACACCGCTGTTCGGGAGTTTTAAAATGGCCGCTGCCATGTGTTCGTTTCCCGAATGGCGGCCACCCCCGAGAACAAAGGACGGCTAATCAGCTTGTCAATTACCCGTTCACAACAATGTTGCAACGGGTAATTGAAGGCACACTTCACACAGGGGAGGTCTGACCGTTCGGTAGTTTCATTCGAACAAACTAAGGGAATGAAACTACCTAACATTCAGACGAATACAATACATTTAACACATATAACTTTGCTATTTTACACAAATGCATTCAAACACATGTAATTCTCAGGACAGCCCAGTGCCATCCGCTACAACCACCGTAAACCCCACGAACAGCCGCAGCTTGGTTGGGGTCTCGCCGTCCTTCACCTACCCTGGATCCAAGACCAGGATCCAGCTTCTAGTGGGCAGACCTCTCCTACTCACAGAGAGCATAGCAGGAACAGCTCTTATAAGAGCTAGTGATTATAATTCCTGGGGAGTATAGTGATATAGCAATCCCCAGGATAGATACAGCTGTTTCCCCCACACATGAGATTAGACTATGTTGAGGGAAAGCAGGAACAGAGTTTTAATGGAGGCACACTGGCCTTTTATGCAAGTTTCCCAACAAGGATGACACCCAGGTGGACCTTGTTGGGCACAGGGACACAAAGTGAATAAACCAATAAAAACAGAGTCAAACAGTGAGACACTCCCATACACAAACAATAGAATCCCTCCTCTGTGCTTGGGAGATAATTGAATCAGGAACTGTACTAATCTAACCCAATTATCTCCAAGCACAGAAAAACATACAATTTTATGAAACTCCAAAAAACTTAAAAACCCTGATCTGGGTGAACGACATATCCAAAAATCACCCAGATCGGTTCAGGGGTTCAGGAATTTCCTGGAAGTCATAGTTTTTCTCTCGGTCTGGAGTACAAAAGTACATAACTCACATGAACAGAGCCTGTTTAAAGTATTTTAGCTAGGTCTATTGCAGGGGCCATAGTCACAGGCTACTTTCACCACAACAGCATCTTAAACTGTGGCCTCAGATTTAATATTGTTGGATAAGCTTTTCAAATGATTGCAATATGTTATAAGAACGTTTCAAATGATTTATCTACAAAGGTCACCATTAAAGTCTATGGACATTTTTGTAGATAAATCATATGAAAAGTTTTTCTAGCAGACACTGATCATTTGCAAAGTTTATCCAACAATATTAAGTTGAGACCTATCCTGAAACTTTTAATTTAATTTCCAACTTAGAAGATTTGATAATTTTCACAAGATGTTTTGTGGATATTCACTTAGTCTCATTAGGTCTCCCACAGAACTCCCACAAAAGTGAGAGTACAATTGTGACGAGATCTCCGAAAAGGTGAAGCTCAAGGAGCAGATTATGGAAGGCAGGATGAAAGTGGTGGCACCCATAAGGAGCTGCTTTTAGGCAAGTATATCTCCCCCTTGCTTTTAGTTGGGCTGATGCACATGAAGCTGGGTTTGTCACCCGATGTGATCTTTGCAAAATATTCAAAAATGCCAACTCTGACAGGAACGCTTAAAATGCATGCAATATATAGTTTGCATGAAGTTAAAAACAAAAGGTTTAAAATATTTCTTCTAAACAGTTTTCCCCCATAGTCACATTAAAAGAAACGTAAATTCCTATCCAATTACACATACTATATTTCATAAACTGCCAAAGTACTTCAGTAAGGAAGGTTTTTATTGATTATGGCAAAGAAAGCTTCTAGTGCATAATTTATTAACAATAAAAGTAATTAGTTTTTTTTGTGTGTGTTTTGTTCACCACTTTCAAACCTCTGTTGTACATATAATGTATGTATGTAGATGATTCCCACTTGCATCTTGTTAAATTGAAGAATCAGATTGGTAAAAATAAAGAATTAATAGGACAGCTCAAGAACATAAATATCTTACGTGTGCATTTAAAATGTCAGTTAAAAAATGCTTTTTCTTTTTTGCTATGTCAAACAAAAGCACAAACATTGAACTTTTATAAAAATGTTAATAACGGTAACATAAACTAAAGGACTTTGTGACTTACTGTCGGTTTTTGAAGCAGTACAATGGTCGCAATGTACATAACACCTGCTAGCAATTTTGTTTTAATGTAAATGACAAGATATTTCAGGGAGCGATACAATTCAAACAGGAGCAATTATGATGATACAATATAAAAGATGGGAAAGACAGAGGGCGATGGAAGGAATAAGCAAATATGAGGATGATAAGGCACAATAAAGGAGAAAGAATAAATATATGGGAAGGGTTTGCAATAACCTAAATAAGGCAGACCGATTCTTTGAGATATAAGTTCTCTATTCTGTGTGTTTTAAAGCTTTGTTAATATTATTATAATTAATACACACAGACATATTCTGCAGCTCTTTTAAATATAGAACCTCCTAGGATTCTATCTTCAGTGGCAAAGAATGGTTCTGATTAAGATAACGGTGTTTAAGGAAAATAAAAGTTAACTGTTAATGCCAATTGACCAAGAGGTACCCTTATTTTAGAGATATTTATAGAGGGTTTTCTTTTTCATTTATAAGTACATTTTAACACTTTAATGGAGGCGTGTATTAATAAAATGGAAATAAAAAAACAAAAACATGTTAACAAATAATCAGTATGTTATTGCTTTTAGCACTAGTAGTGATTCTAGAAATAAACTGTATAACCAAATAGCAAGTTCTATATGTGCAAATACACTCACTAATTGGAACAAGTTTAACACATTGGTTGCTCTCATATAAAATGTTCTCTTAACATACTATTTTGTGGAAAGTATATTTTCCATGTACATTTGAATAGATTTACTATCATGGTTTTTGATGGTTATGGTGCAAATACTTGAACCAGTTCATCTTTGCCACATCTTTTTTAGTAGTGAACGTTTAGCTAATTATCCCTCTAAACCTGCCAATTTTATTGCATATAACATGTAGTCAGTTTTCATGTTCGGCTTTAAATATATTGGTATAATTTAAAACATTTTTACACTAGCCTAATATTTGTTGATTAGTATGTCATCAACTGAAGAAGAAAATAAGCAGTGTTATGTTATGTTATTGCTTCCCTTAATAAGACATTTGTTTGTCGTCAGTGAACCCACATGTCTTCCCGAACATTACTTATACAGGAAAGAAAATTCTTTCACAGTCTAGGAATGTCAAAATAGCATAAATAACCTGTCAGTCAAATACAAATGGGATTAAATAAGCAAGACATAACTCAGTAATTAGCATAACATCTAATGAGTGCCCTGTCTCACACACACACACACACACACACAGACAGACAGGCACACACAGACAAACACCCACACGTATATATATACGTGTGTGTGTGTGTTAGCTGTGAAGTTGCTGTTTAGTGAGCTGTGAGCTTTGGAGTTGCTGTTTAGTGAATGAGTGAGTGTGCTGGATCTTGTATGTTGCATGCTGTACATATATATGTATATATGGGAAAGCCACTTGTAAAATATATATACAGACACGTCTGCACCTACATGCATGCATGTCTATCTAAAATATGCAACATTTTAAAAGTACAGCTGTGCCTTATTGTACATAGATAACAAAATAATATTTACATTTCATCCTGCCTACCCGGGTCCCCCAACGTAAGGGCATGTGGTTTTAGCTGCCCCTTTTAAGTGTAAAGAAATCTCTCTACTTTACACTTTCTCGAAAAACATAGATAAAATTGGTTTCTCTGATGTTGCCAATAAAATTCCCTCTGTACATGCTGAATATACGAAGAGCTTTTTCAAATAAAAATTGTGTTAAATAGCAGATCTAAAATATAGAAGATAAAACGAATTTTTACTTAGGTTTCGAATAAGGACAGAAACACATGTTTGACAGGAAGACTAGCTAGCAGCACTGCTAAAAACACTGCAACCTAAACACAGAATGTTGACATAGTTGCTAAGGGCTGCACAAACGTTAACAAAACTGCTACATGACAAAAAACAAAACAAAAAAACCCAAAAAAGATAAAGATAAAGAATTTAATACAGATTCACTCACAAGTACAAACAAAATAAAGCAAACAAATCCCCCCCCTCCCCCCAAAATAAGCATCTTAAAGGTATATAATTTCAAAGAAAAGAAAAGTTGACCCTAGTAAGATTAAGTACTGGTAGATAATGAAAGAAAATGGGGGGTAACCCCTAAATGGTTAATAGTGGAGTAGGAAAAAAGAAAATAACTACCAGTAGTTGTCTTAATAATGTCAATTGTCACCAAAGATAAGTTCTGAGACTTGACTTTTTTTAAAGTTTATATAATACGAAAAAGTAATGCTTAACTTTTAATAAATATTTAGTAAAATCATAGTGATATGAAAAATGATAAGGTAAAAGATGACCGAGATGTTCAGTCCCTAAGGTTAGTAAGTATTGCTAACACAGCACCTGGTTGTTAAATCAAAATAATTAGGACTAAAAGGTGAGAAAATATATCCATTGCACAATTGTACAGCACTGGCAGGCAATGATCTTCACAGTTGGTTAACTAGATTCTTCTGCAGAAAGAGACTAGTGTGCAAAAAATAAGAATGCTTCTGTTAAGCAAGGTCTGTGTAGATCGCTTGATCACCTAAAGTCCCTAGAAGATAGTTAGAGCAAAGGTGCTGTGGGAAGAGAGGAAAGGGTGTAATAAGTGCTTATAGTAAGGTTGTAACAGATACATCTAACATGCCTTCGTGGGCACCCCTTATCAAATGTCTATTCTGACACTAGTCCCCCCCATATAGCAGCAATATAGCAAAGAGAATAGAGAATAAGTAAATAGTAATGTAAATAGATAATGGACTATCACTCGGTCACAGGATGCCCACAGAGAGTATACCCCTTAGGGGTATAGGACGCCTATCTGGAAATGTTCATGTTTGCCACTAGCATTGCCGATATTCTACGAGTTACCTTACTCCCTATGGGTATCCTGTGACCGAGTGATAGTCCATTATCTATTTACTTTACTATTTACTTATTCTCTATTCTCTTTGCTGTGGCTGCTCACTGTTAAAAAAAAAAAACCTATTGCCCCCCCGGCACCCACCCCTGAGCTGCGGGTGGGGGCCCTAATGTAAAATAATGGGGGGGACCTATTGTCCTTCCCCCTGGCCCTCACCCCTGAGCGGTGGGTGGGGGCCCTAAATACTAATAAGGGGGGGACCTAATGTCCTCCCCACTGGCCCCCACCCTTGAGCGGTGGGTGGGGGGCCCTATAGTAAAATAATGGGGGGGACCTATTATCCTCCCCCGTGGCCCCCAGCCC
The DNA here is from genome assembly GCA_933207985.1 of Pelobates cultripes. Classification (NCBI taxonomy): domain Eukaryota; kingdom Metazoa; phylum Chordata; class Amphibia; order Anura; family Pelobatidae; genus Pelobates; species Pelobates cultripes. The sequence goes on along the minus strand of OW240912.1, from coordinate 250,848,902 downwards.
TGAGTGGTGGGTGGGGGCCCTAAATACTAATAAGGGGGGGACCTAATGTCCGCCCCCTGCCCCCACCCCTGAGTGGCGGGTGGGGGCCCTAAATGCTAATAAGGGGGGGTTACTTAATCCACCAATCAGAGTGTTATGAGTCAAATTACATAGCGTGGGAAAATTCCAAAGAACTTTCCCACGCTGTGTAAAATGACACAGAGCACTCTGATTGGTGGATTTCAAACCAACCAATCATAGTGCTGTGACAGGTAAATGTAGAGACTTACCTGTCAGTCTCTTCACTTACCTGTCAGAGAACTCTGATTGGATGGCTTAAACCAACCAATCAGAGTGCTCTGAGCCTAATTGAAGTGTGGGGCAAGGCTTTATAAGCCTTCCCCCGCCCTGCAGAGCTCAGTCTGCGCGAAGCCCTCCATGGGTGAAGATGTATTCTTTTTTTTTGCGCTTGTTTTTTTTTTTTTGCGTCGGTTTTTATGGTTTTTTATTTGCCCTTTTTTGGGGTTGAAAAAAGGAAGATTTTAGGAGAAAGAAAATATCGAATGGTAAGTTTTATTTTTTAGGGTGAGGGGGGTAGGTAGGAAATTCTTTTTTGGGGGGGACCCAAACCCCTAGTCACCTGGGGGGAACATTTTTTTTTAGGGCTCCCACCTGCCGCTTAGGGGTGGGGGCCGATGGGAGGACAATAGGTCTCCCCAATTGGTATTTAGGGCCCCCACCCGCCGCTCAAGGGGTGGGGGCCAGGGGGAGGACATTAGGTCTCCCCCCTTATTAGTATTTAGGTACCCAACCCACCGCTCAGGGGTGGGGGCCAGGACCTTAGTCCCCCCCTTATTAGTATTTAGGGCCCCCACCCACCACTCAGGGGTGGGGGCCAGGGAGAGGACATTAGGTCTCCCCATTATTAGTATTTAGGGGTGGGGGCCAGGGTGGAGGACATTAGGTCCCCCCTTATTCCAATTTAGGGCCCCCACCCACCGCTCAGGGGTGGGGGCCAGGGGGGAGGACATTAGCCCCCCCTTATTAGTAGTTAGGGCCCCCACCCACCACTCAGGGGTGGGGGCCAGGGGGGAGGACATTAGGTCTCCCCCGTTTTTTACTATAGGGCCCCCACCCGCCGCTCAGGGGTGGGGGCCGGGGGGAGGACAATAAGTCCCCCCCATCATTTTACTTTAGGGAGGGGAACCCTATTTTTTTATTTTTATTTCACTGTTTACTAGACATGCCCCTACTCGCGGTATAGCGAGTAGGGGCAAAATTTTTGTAATACTAATTTACTAATTCTAAGTAATTTTTACTTAGTATTAGTAAATTTGGCTGAAAGACCAATTTAGGTCTTTCAGTCTTTTGGTAGATAACTCCCTAATACCGTGGGAATTCGGGAGTTATCTACTAAGCGGCTGCAAGAGAAGTCACGAAAAATTCCAAAATGCCGAAATTGTCGAATTTCCGAAGTGCCGAAGTTGCCTAAGTTCCGAAGTGTTGAATCCCGAATTGCGAAAGTCCCGAATTTCGGAATGCTGAATCGAACCGAAAACTTTCCCCATCCACATGCCCAAAGCCTAACCATGAACTTCCAATAGCTTCCTTGAGTTAAGTCCTACAGTGCAGGTCTTAGCTCATTGGTTGAGAGTGTCAGCCAGTAGAGTGTGAGATAATTTCCAATCAAAACCTTCTCTTTAATAGAAATATTAATTACAGTTATTACTATGAGAATACACTGAATATTTTGCAGAGCAGTGTTAACTATCCTTTAAAGTGAGGGAAAAATTTATTTTATCCCCTGCTGATTTTGAATGTTTGCCCACTGACGAAGAAATTATCAATCTATAATTTTAATGGTAGGTGTATTTTAACAGAGATAGAATAACAAAAAAAAAATAATCCAGAAAAACGCATGTCAAAAAAGTTATAAATTGATTTGCATGTCAATGAGTGAAATAAGTATTTGATCCCCTATCAATCAGCAAGATTTCTGGCTCCCTGTCCACAGAAGTAATCAATTAGATTCCAAACTCTCCACCATGGCCAAGACCAAGGAGGTCAGGGACAAGATTGTAGACCCACACAAGGCTGGAATGGACTGCAAAACCACAGCCAAGCAGCTTGGTGAAAAGGTGACAACAGTTAGTGCGATTATTCGCAAATGGAATAAACATAAAATAACTGTTAGTCTCCCTCATTCTGGTGCTCCATGCAAGATCTCACCTCGTAGAGTTTCAATGATCATGAGAACGGTGAGGAATCAGCACAGAACTACACGCAAGGATTTTGTTAATTATATCAAGGCAGCTGGGACCATAGTCACCAAGAAAACAATTGGTAACACACACTACGCCGTGAAGGACTGAAATCCTGCAGCGCCCGCAAGGTTCCCCTGCTCAAGAAATCACATGTACAGGCCAGGGCCAGATTAAGAGCCCAGTGGGCCTGGTGGTGACAATTATGATGGGGCCTAATTACAGAATCTTATCAACCAAAAACACTAAAACAGTCATACCTCTCAAGTGTCATGTATCTGATGGAGTTGGTGTTGGAGGGAAACTCAAAGGATGCAGCTATAAGAAAACACATACTCAATGCTAATCTGTCTCTAATTTATTCTTTCATCTTTCAAGTAAATCCATACCCCCTAACAGCAGTGTCCAGTGAATCAGGAAGTCAAGTGGCAGGGTAAAAGGGTGGGCCACTGACGCGAATCACGTGACCAGAACTGCCAAAAGGGGCGAACATGCCCAAAAAGGGGGCATGTCTGTCCAAAGAATTGGAAGGCCAGACTGGCTTTAGTGTCCCTATGTATCACAGTGTCAGTGTCCCCATTTCTTCCAGTTTCCCCATTTCTCAGTGTGTCCCATGTCACTAGGATACTAGGGGACACTGAGACATGGGGACACAGTGAGACATGGGGACACAGAGACCCAGGGACACTGAGACACATGGGGGCACTGGGAGACATTGGGGTATTTGTGGATAAAGACATGGGGACACTGGGAGACATGGAGACACTGGGACACATAGGGACACTGAGACATTTGGGGACACTGGGAGAAATGGGGTCACAGACACTAGGGACACAGATACATGGGGACACGAATACTGGGAGACATGGGGACACAGACATTTGTTGAAACTAAGACACTAGGGACACTGAGAGACATGGAAACACAGACACCGGGAGACATGGGGACACAGACACTAGAGACACTGGTTGGGAGGCATGGGGACACAGACACTTAGGGACACTGGGAGACATGGGAGCAATTGTGGACATAGACATGGGGACACTGGGAGACATGGGGACACTGAGACACTAGGGACACTGGCTGAGAGACATAGGGAGACTGGGGGACACTGGGAGACATGGGGATACAGACATTTGGTTGCACTCTGAGACATGGGGACACTGAGAGACATGGGGACACAGACACTGGGAGACTATGGGACACTGGGAAACATGGGGACACTGATACACTGGTTGGGAGACATGGGGACACTGTGTCCCTAGTGTCTCCATGTCCCAATGTGTTTCACTATGTCTCATAGCATCCCCGTGTGTCTCAGCGTCCCCATATCTCACAGTGCCCCTAGTGTCTCATTGTACCCATGTTTCCCAGTGTCCCCAAGTGTCTGTGTCCCCACGTCTCCCAGTGTCCCCATGTGTCCCCTTGTGTCTCAGTGTCCCCATGTCTCCCTGCTGCTTTTACCCCAACCTTCACATACCTGAGCTGTAGTCTGTCTCTGCAGGCTGGGAGCTGCTGTCTGGACTCTCTGTGCTGTGTAGCTGCTCCCCCCATGGATCAGTGAGTAGAGAGAGGCAGATAGATGCTGTAACTTCCTATCCTTGCCTCTCTCCATACACAGTGGCCGGTACTGGTATTGCAGAGCAATCTCCGTTTATACTGAGAAAAATATTTGCATTTGTATTGCCGGTATTACTGCAATACCGTCACGGCCAGGCAGCCTCAAATACTGGCTGAGCCTTAAAATACCAGTCAGGTGGCAGACCTAATAGTAGTGTGTAAAAAAATAAATAAAAAACTTTTCTTTTTTTTTTAATGGGCCTATTCCATGGACCTGGGCCTGGAGCTGCAGCTCCATCAGCCCCTATGTTAATCCGGCCCTGATACATGCCTGTTTGGAGAGGATCTGCAAAAAGGGGTGGGACAAAATCCCTCCTGAGATGTGTGCAAACCTGGTGGCCAACTACAAGAAAAGTATGACCTCTGTGATTGCCAACAAGGGTTGATAGACTGATCATATCTTTGTCAGAAGGCAAGCGTTCAAAATCAGCAGGGGATCATAATATGTTTTCCCTCACTGTACGTTTTAACTTGAACAAAAAAGTGTGGGCATCCCTTTTTTTCCAAAGCTGTTCATCTACCCCTGTTAAAATCAAGCATTTTGTGATATGAACTCCTCCATCATATGTGCAGCTGGCATCCTCAAAAGTCGAATGTGCAACACACCAGTGTTTACACTCACTGCTCACTGTAATTCCCATTAGCCTCAGCCTGAGCTTTTTGTCCTTTTTATTTTACTATTGTCCTGTGGCTGGTAGGGAGAGATAAACAGGACACTCTTCCATTAAGAATCTTCTTCCATAAAGATATTAAAATGTATCCATATTGTGTACGCTACTTGATCAAGCATTTTGTTGGACGATCATAAAAGTAATAATAATATTCCTTTGTTGATTGGCTCCTCTTGTCCTTAAATGTCCCTTCCTGACCAAAGACATATATGGGCTTGCATAACAATCAGCAACAATGCTCTCAAAACCGTCTATAACACTACTAAACATAGTTAACACAACAACAGAGTATTTTTGCATTGCACTGTATGATAAAACATACAGAGTGTTCACGGAGGCTAAAAATGGAAAATCAACATAAAATTCAGAGCCCTGATAGACTCACAGAAATCCCAACTGCAGTATGTTGTTTTCTGTCAGTGTGTATTGTGGATGGAGTTCTGGGAACCAAGAGGTGGATTTCAGAGATTAGGCCACTGATAACTGTAGGTTTTCAAACCTTATAAGCTGTCTGAGACAGGCAGGAAAGGGAGGGTAACCACTTAGCTTTAACTGTTTACCTAAACCTTTACAGAGCACAGAGCCAGCTTTGAAGGTTTCAATGGAAAGGAAAATGTCATTGTTTTCTCTAATTAAGAGATAGTGAAACTAACCTTGCTTAAAGGCATAGCGTTTACCATATGAATAGGATTTGGGGTCAGTTAAAACCAACAGTGGCTTCAAATTAGTTTCTCTTAAAGAAAATCCCACAGTGAAAAGTTAGTTTGTTCATTTATCTTATTTTTTTAATTCACCAGTATTTATAAATTGTTGGGGGGAAAAATAATCTTCATATTCTCTCTTTATAAAGGTTACGAAAATTAAATAGTTTGTATCAATTCTAAATTGCTCTTTGAGAACAATCTTTTGAGACGATAAAAATTCTACCTAACAAGGAAAGCAAGGAAAAAAATGTACTGTATTTAACATACTACGATGTGACTACCAATCATGGTGGCAAACACATTATAAAAATAAGTATAAATAACTACAACTAGAATATCATACAAATATATATAGAGTCAGCTGAATATACATAGGGCAGGATTCATCAAACTATTCTGTTCTACCTAGTATCTTGGAATGTTCGTTACTTTAATGTGCAAGATATGCATTCTTGTTCATGTTAAATCCTATCGTTGCTTTTTTCAAGACTGCCACAACTGTATTATTGTAATTTGCGCTACTACAATATGTCAATAACACACAGATTGACATAAAAAAGAAAAAAGTGTTCTGTGATAAAAATGTGCAAAAATGTAAACAATGTCACCAATGGAATGTGCATGCTAGTTCCACTGGCTTCCATGGTGACTGCCCAACTTTTAATGCTTTAAACAACTTTTGAAAGCAGAGCAATTGATATCACCCTTGCCCCCTTAGTTCATCGTATAAAGACATCCAACTACATTCAAATTGAGTGGAATGAGGATAGCTTTTAATTCTGCACATTTCCTTTTTTGTCTGTGTGCAGCATGTCAATTTGGTTGTGTGCTAGTGGACTAAAATGGGAGTTTACTCATTACCCTCATATATGTTGATTCATGCAGCTCATTGTTTTTCCAAACTTCCTCCCACCCTTTTCCAAGAATTTTCAAACCCACATGGAAAAATGGAATTTATCTGTATAATTCAGATCAGATTTTCTTTTTATTTCATTTCTCATTCAATAAAAAAGAATGCAGCTCTCACCTAGTGAAATCTACAGTATTCAATTTGCAACTTAAATCCAGGGAAATGATTTACTAAATTGCAAGTTGTGCTGCACATGCCATTGCCAATCAAAATGTAGTTCGTAGTAACACATTTTCAGTCTAAAATTCACAGCATTAAAAATGCTAATTATCTATCTATCTCTGTCATCTATCTATCTATCTATCTATCTTTCAGTCATCTATCTATCTATCTATCTATCTATCTATCTATCTATCTATCTATCTATCAACATTCTATCTATATATCTTCCTGTCATTTATCTATCTGCTTGTCTATCTATCTACAGTGAAATCCAATAAAATTGGCACTTTTGGTAAATATGAGCAGAGTAGGCTGTGATTTTTTTTTATTGTTTAACTTTTTGATCTTTTGTTCAAAAAAATACACAAAAGTCTCTGCTCTTGTAGATATCAAATAATTGCAAACACATGTTTATAAAAAAAAATACAAAATAAATAAATCTTTCTTAAATATATTTGTGGCACAATTCTTGGCATCCTTTTAGTCAAAACGTTGTGCTTCCATCCTTTGCATTTTAAGCTTTCTGGCAGAAGCAGTCAGGCTGATATTTGATACAGTCAATAATGCCATGTATCCTAAAAACGTCCAGGTCCTCTGGCCGAAAAAACAAGCTAAAAAACATATTTAATCATGGTGATGGCAGTTTAATATGGCTGCCTATCTGTGGTTTTCTCATGCAAATTCATAGGGGTGCCAAAAACAACTGTGCCACATATATATTTAACAAAGATATTTTTTTTTATAAACCTGTGTTGTGTCTGCAATTGTTCAATATACATGAGAGCAGAGTATTTTTGCGTTTTTTTTTTTTTAACAAAAGATCAAAATGATCAACAATAAATGTTTTACAGCCTTCTTTGCTAATTTATACCTACTGTGCCGATATTAGCAGAGGGCACTGTTGTCTGTCTGTCTATCTATATAGAAAACGATAGAAAACGTCCACCTTATTTACAGTATGTGAAACCCCACTTATTACAGTGTAGAACGAGAGTAAAATTATACTGGCTGTGGCAAGACTAACAATCACATACCTGGCCACCAGTACTCTAGATTTAACATTCACTCAATTACCCACAATCATACATACCATTGGGAGGTATGGAAAACAAGTGGAAAAGATGGAAGAGCTTTGGGGGCGTTTAAGATGTAGTGCATACCACAAGTGACACGTATACACCAGAAAGGGGTCTGTCATCCTTATGTACATTCTTGATATGCTGACAGGTATTTTTTTTCTAACTACGGCTACCCTTGCCAGTGCTGAAACACTCTTGTATGGGCACAAATGTACTGGTAATCCAATTGACGGCGGATGTGTAGTGACAGGCTCATACTGATATTTATGGGGACATTAGCAGTAGAATACAAGTGAAAAAAATAGGATGTTTTCAAAAAACAGGGTGTAAAAATCAAAAAAAGGAATTCAAAAACAGAACTTACTATAGCTATTTGCTTAGATTTTACAATGCCTTTTGTCAGCATTGACTAGAACATATTAAGAAAGCTCAACATCTCAGGTGTAAGTGATCATTTACTAAACTTGTATCATTCTTATTTATCAGACAAAGCCCAAAGGATGATTGTAATCCATTCTAAAGGAATAAAGGCAGACAACACTCCAATAGTAAGGATGGTATATTTATTGATAGGTGAACCACCCCATAGAAAGTGCAACGTTTCAGCTCAGCGGAGCCCTTATCATGCATGCCGAAACGTTACACTTTCTATGGGGTGGTTCACCTATCGATAAATATACCATCCTTACTATTGCAGTGTTGCCTCCATTTATTACTTTTGAAGACTTTACTGGTGGGTCCAGCGATGTCCGCCTGACACGGAGCATCCACCACTGTGGATGGCCGGAGCATTTACATGGTATCAGTGTGCAGGGTTCTTTGTTTATTTTGGACAGTAATCCTTTCTATTCTGCCTAACTGTAAATGATCTACCCACAGCAGGCATTTCATCACCTAGCTAATGTTTGTAGAATGCACATTAATGCATACTAAGAAACCCTAGGACATCCCGATTTCAGGCCATACTACTGCAGCATTTTACAGAGATGGGACAATGGATCTTGAAGCAAAAACTATTGTGCAACAGATATAGCCACATCAAAGGCATTTGGGATAAAAAAGCAACAATAAATACTTAAAGTATCACTAGTTAAACATCAAAACAAATACATATTACAACTTGCTACTAGACAGTTCTTAAACAGCTCTCAAAGGGACACTGTGAGAACCAGAACCACTGCAGTTTAATGTAGTAGCTCTAGGGCATATAACCTGTTCCTGCAGGCTGACCACTGTAAATGCAGTCTTTTCTGAGAAAAGGCCACATCTAGTATCTGTCACTATGCTCTGCATTGAGACACTGAATACTCCTCGTAGAGATGCATTCATTCAAGCATTGCTTATTGGTGCAGCGTGGCAATTTCCCATGCATGCATGCTATCCTCCCAATGTTTACCTATGGAGAAGTGTACACACAGAAATGCAGCTTCATACACTGCATAACACTTAGAAAGTATGAGTATTACGTAGTAAATCGTGATTTGTGTGCAAGTGATTAGCTTCATAGAAAACACTGCAGTTATTTATAGACTTGACATTTTTTAGGATCACATGTTATATGAGAATATGGTGGCCCCCTTTCCTCTGTATGCAATTTGCCTCAACCTTGTGTATCTTTCTAAGCTCCTTTTTACAGTATTCACACCTGCACTTGCATCTAATAAATAACCACGCAAGCCGTTCCGAGGTACTCAGAAGTGCTTACAACATCCATTACCACGAAGTGTTGCCAACATAAATAGAACTGTTTGGAGTGATGTTCTCTATCTATGCCAATTATCCATTAACAGTAACTTGAAGAATACTTATCATTCATTGAACAATCCCGTACAGAAAAACAACATGAACGTACCTCATCTTGTATACGTAAAAGAACAGAAAATGAACTAGAACCAATGTTACTGATTTTTGAATACTTGGAGTACCAGTGCTCTTTTCAAAATAATGTTTACAGAAGCCATTTTCCATGTGTTTCTCGATGGATGACTAAGACTACGGATAATATGTCAAGGTAGATGATGGTTGTCATGCAAAATACCTCACACTTGTTATATATTTGTCCAGTGTTCCTTTATACGCTGTTCCTCTGTAAACTGTACTTTGCAAAAGTTGCCAAAAAGAAGCACTCCCGGATGAGTTTGGAAGAGCAACATAATAAAATGCTTAAACAAGTGAATATAGGCCAAAAAATGTCAAATGAGCAGAATATTCCATATCACTGATGTATTTCAAAATAAACTGTGAACAAAAAACAATATTCAGACATACAGGATTAACAAGGAAGATGACGATAATGAAGCAATCTACTACACTAAAACAAAATTTTTCCTGTTGTAATAAATTAAATTAATAGGAGCTCCCGATGTTCCTGGTAAAAGGCCAAGGAACACATTAGATGTTTTAGGCCTTTTCATCAAGTTTATCAATGTCTGGCAGAAACAATGCTTAAAGCAAAAGCAACCTGTTCATTAACATACTTCTTTTATTTCTATCTTATTACAATCAAAAACACAATAGAGCATTGTATGTATAGGCTTATAATCACCATGTTCCTATTCAACCTCCACATTTAAAGTGAAATAATTAGAACAATTCCTGGATGTAATAGCTAATGTTTTTGTATTCAAAGCACATTCTGAAGTAAATTATCCATGTGTTTCAGGCATCACATGAAGACACACACTTCACCTATGCCCTCATATAAAAATTCCAAAGCAGGGCACACTCATTCTGAATCAAGTATAAAGTTGCATGACCCAGTTCTTGCCCAAAGCATGTTTAAACTAATAGGGCCAATCACTAAAGTGAGAATTGGAGTGAATTCTTGGTAAATTTCAAATTTAACTCTAACTTTGTTTCCAGTTTGGCTACTCTGGCCTTAAATTTGAAATTCACTTTGAGTTCTCACTTTAGTGTAAGTATTAATATTTAAAGTTCAGCAGAGACTTGTCCACCTCCTTCATATTGGTCTATGTGAAGCCACACAAGTTTCCTAGTACATAACATTTCAAACCCATGTTCACATACTCAAATATTTACTCATTTTTACACTGATGACTTATTACCAGTTTTTAATAGTTTTATTTCATTACTATGCCCCTTATGAGAGATTATTATTCTCATATAGAGCTATATAAGAACAATGACCAGTACTGGTTTTCCATAGTGTTTAGTACAGTTATTTTCCCCTTATGCACTTCTAGGGACCATTAGACTCATTTAGAGGTATATGAGAACAATGATATTAATGAGCAGGAGCTGAATGACCGCTTGACCCAAATTTTCAAATGGAAATGTTGCATTTTACCACATTTTTTTTCCTTTAGAAACATACTTTTATTTTAAATATTATTTATTTTCTGAACAGTGTAATATTTTTGAAACACGAGAGCTTAGAAACATAAGTTAGGAGCTAATTTACCACAGCCAGATGACACCTTGTTTTTTTGGGAATTGCACAAAATTATTCATTCATTCTTGTGAATTCTGTCTTGCAACAAGTCTCTTGTTATCGATAATGCTTGCTGCTGGTTGTTTTTATATAATGCAATGCACTTTAACTTTATCTAGTCTCATGCCCATTTCTAGTTATCGATTAATCGTCCATTATCAATTGTCTGAAATTTGATGACTATAACAGTTAGTTTATTGATGTCCTATTTCAACTATGATTTTGCATACCTCCAAACTCCGGTGTCCTGCGAATTGGGACACTGATGGGAGGGAGGTTAAGAGGGTTGGTAGGTGACACAATCACCAAAGGAGGTGGACCCGCTGGAAAGAGGGGTGGGTCCACCCTAGTTAATGGCATGTCAGTATAGAGTGAATGCACGACATGCTGCCTGCCAGTCAGGCAGGCCGCCCCACTTAGGGTAGATTATGCAGAGAGCACTGTCTGAGTGCTCCCTTCAGGATCATAGTGCCCTAATCATAGCGCAAGTGCGTCTGTTGATGCACTCATGTTATGATTGTTGGGAACAGCTCCCTGGACAGAACACTAGGGAACTAAGGCAGAACAGGACACAAAAATCAGTACTGTCCTGCTGAATTTGGTGTGGTCCCATTTGCATCTTCAGTTTCTCATCCCTATCTGCTCCATTTCAGAACATAGTTCAGCATGTAAGTAATCTCCCTCATACATTACAATACAGGTACTATTTGTATATAGGCAATAATCTAAGAATGTACCATATATTAATTATCAAAACGTAGGTAACTGACCAAAACTTCTATTAACAGTTCATTTAGCGAAAAACAATAAACATATATAACATCTTTAAATTAAGGATGTCAACCCTTAAACCTCAACTAAGTTCGGCAATAATTTCTGGAATGGTAGTTTAGTTAAAGTTTTAAGAACCAGGTCGGAGTGGCAGTGAATTCGGGAAATAGTAGTTTTATTATAGCTGTATGGCTAAGGCTGGACAATCCTTTTCTAAAACTTTATGCCAAAGCATTCCTATTATGTTAATGCAGGACATGAAAACAGAAGGGAGAACAATAGGGTATTCTCCATAAAGCTCGTTTTGCTGTTTATTGCTTTCATGATCACTATTTCTTGACCTATGGATATCCGAGTTAAGCTAAAAAGCCAAACAATACCATTTATGAACTGGAAAATTCCAAATCAAATGATTACTAAACACCTACTACATCTCTTACATCTCTAAACACCTACTACATCCCGTACGAATCAGGAAATATCTCTCAAAGAAATACATTTATAAATGATATCACGCAAGAACAGCCATCAGTATAATGTCTGTGTTTTTTTTTTTACATAAAAGTATATTAAAACATATGGTATTTGAAAATAAGAAACCATCAGTTTTACTATAAACTAGTATAAATGTACCTAAATGGGAATATTGTGTACATTACAAATTATATACTGAAATGTTACACTGATTGATTAGACAGATGCTGTAATCTGAGCAGGCTTGCATTCCCGCACCCACTATGCCCTATTCTTCTAACATTCTTCTTATTTTTTCACCCACTCCAAGTACACATTCCCATATAATGATTATATCAATATTTGCTTCAGATTTGGCACACCAATAGCCCTAGTTACAGACAGGTTGCACGATTGAATATAGAAAAAATCCAGGCACTCCAACGAATTCCAAAAAAGGCAGTTTTATTGGACCCAAGAACTAGCAAGCAACATTTCGACCCCTTAGGGCCTTTGTCTTGGGTCCAATAAAACTGCCTTTTTGGAATTCGTTGGAGTGCCTGGATTTTTTTCTATATTCAAATTCTATATTTGGTCTTTTCTGGTACTGGGACTTATCCAGTATCGCACCCAGGATTCCAGCACGAAGGGTTGAGTGCACTTCCACTATATACATGTTGCATGATTGGGCTGTAGTAGTAATTATGAATGTTTACATTTGATGCATGATATAGTTAATTATTGTTAAATGTATTCATTTACTAGCCACCTAATGATGCTTTTGTTTACAATGGTTTGGTAATGAAGACAAAACATCTTCACTACTAGTGATAAAAAAACAGCTACAGCCACCGTAGTGTACCATGTACACATAGAACTGGCCACTAAAAGTTGCCTCTGGTTATACTTACAGCCAGTGACCAAATGAACTACAAAAACTATCAGGAAGAGCCAAGGTCAATGAATTTATTTCATATTATAAAGTATTCTCTGTTAAATGCAAACCACCATAACCACTACAGTTTATGTTAGTTGTTCTGGTTTACAGAATCTTTGGATTAATTCAACCCAAGCCTGGGTCCTTACTTCTTTATCATGAGTACAAATCAGTACAAATTTGGATGGCAATAAATGATTTTTGAGTGCTTTTAAGCGTTCTCTGCTGTCATTTTTATACAAATGTGGGTGAAAACATACTGCATAATCTCAAGAACATATGATGCAAACCAATTGAAATGGTTTGACAAGAACAGGAGGATTGTACCCTACGTCTCCATGCACAATAACCAATGCAATACACTCTAGTGGTTATAGTGCTTAGCATGTGCCTTTAGCATTTAACAACAATTTTTGAAACTCTTTATCATTTATTTCATGTATCAGCATTATTTTTCCAATTTATTTTCAATTAAAACTGTGATGAAATACTCTCCAAAAGTTGAACCTTGTAAATTTACCCTAGAATTAAATGAGAGTGATATTACATTAAAAAAAATAAAATTGTGTTATAAGCATTTCAACCTTACACTAGCAAAGCAATAAGTGTTTGTCAAATAAATCTGCCTCTTGAGGTTGTATTAAAGAGTCCACAAGTTTTAGCAAGTATTCTTAAATTTCAAACAAGCATATTTCAAGCTGGCTGATTACATACGTTATGTATGCCAACTGCATACTTTCTTCTAACTGTTACTGAAATAAAAAGGTGACTGAATTCTACATTGTGCTTCAGAATCCCTTCTCATGTGAACATAGACAGATTATAACTTGCCCCACTTATAGAAATAGTTGGGTACTTATAAATGAAATAATGTTTTATGTAAAGCAAGGGTCATTTAGCTTCAGTATTACTTGAGATTTAAAGGTGGGTAAATTAAGTACTTTTTATGGTTTGCTTTTGAAAACAATAAGCAGGATACAAGCATAGATTTCGATCTATGCATTCTTACATGGCTGAAGCATGTTTATTCTTGTCGTCTTTAACCTTGGTTCACATCATGACATGACAAGGATAAATAAAACAAATCAACTAACTATACAGATATATACTGCATGGCATTACCTAGCTAAATAAAATACCATGAGTCCACGTTAAATAAACAAAAACAGAAACGTGTATGAATACATGTCTTATATTAAGCAAATTAAAAAGGCAATATAAGCACAATCACCATTATGATTGTAAGACATGTTCAGCCAATGAATGACATCCAAATATGGGTGGAACTGATGCTCCTCATGTGGGAAGGTAACCTCCGTAATGGCAGTATCATACCTCTGAACATTGGGAGGTATGAAATTTGGACAGGGGGGTGGGCCTTGAAGGGGGGATTGCCAGTAATGCAAATTTAATTGGAGGGCCCAACGGGAGTGGCTGTCCAGGATGTGTGAACCTAGCATCAAGCATGACAGTCTAATAGACAGTGTTCTCCCACAGCTAGCAAACCTCACAAAACAGTAATGGAAAAGAGAATAACAAACTGGGGGTGCGACAGTCACAAACTAGTTGAGCAGTGATTAAATTACTAAAAATGTGCTTTAATTAACCATTGAGTACTTACAATGAATACTTCCCAAGCATAGCCAACTAAGATTAGTGTTATGGTCAGTAACGCAAATCCATACCAGGTTGCAAGCCTAATGCTCATGCCCCTTGATTAAGTGCAGACAAGGAAGTACTGTATCAATGTTATCTGCATGGTTTTAGTGCCCTAAGTGTAGCACAAGCATGTCTAATGTTGAACTTACACTATCCTTTTCGGGACAGTTCCCTGGTTTAAACAAAAGCAGGATACCAGAGCACAAACAAAGGATGGTGGGCCAGGACAATAAAATTTGGACAATTTTGAGGCCTGCCCAAGTGTCCCAACTGTCATCTTTAGTATGTAAAGTCTGTCTTAAGGCCACAAACCTCCCTATTGCACTTCTGATGGCGAAATCTTCTTTTCTTTAAGATAAGAAGGCTTGGCTTGTATGAGTAGATATTAAAGCTACACAGAAACAAAATAATAGAATTATACCTAAATATAGTTTGTGGAAGTTTCAAAACACTTAAATTACATATATCAGTAGGTCAGAAAGTAATGTGAAATATATTTTTATAGTCCGTCTTCATTTGCATTAGACTATTAATAGTACTGAATACAGAAATGGAATTATCTAAAATATATTAATACTATTTTACGGCTATTAAGACTGTTAATTTCAGTTTGTCAGGTGACACATTTCATCTGCTGTGTTAATCTTTGCATTCCTCCGTAGTGACTTGTTCAGAAAAGAAAAAATAAACACACACAAAATTAACATTCCTACTATCTGATGAGAGTGGATGTCAAACCACCCATGGGGAATCTTTAAATAAAAATAAATGTAAAAATCCCTATAGGCCATACTTTTACAGCTATACTAAAGCATGTCTGACGCTCGATCTGTTCCATCAAAATACAGCTGTATGCAGTCTTGAAAAAGACTTTGAGTAAAAAGAATTTGTTCGTTTATATGAAAAATGTAAAGCAATATCATGCTCTCACACAAATAATTAGTACAATCCCTGGACTTTTATAAACAACAGCCCAATTATTTATAATCATGGTAATCTTGGTAAAAGCTTTTTAGAAGTATACATGCAAGCATTACAAACTATTGAGGCAACTATTGATTATTCCATTACAAGATTTGTAGAGATGTCAAAGGTTGTTTGAAGAAGCCAAGTCACAGGTAGACATCCTCACTTGGGTTTGTAGTGGAGAAGAACATTTAAATACAAAACAGGGTAGAAACTAATAATACGTTTGGTTGGTGATCAAGTGACCTTAAAGTGGACCTATTCTTTTTAAAAATGTTTAATAAAGACTGCACCTTTATGAGATTCTGTCAACAATACAGCATAGACATTTCAATATTCCAATGCAAACAGTATACATAAGACAAAATAGGGCTAATTTGTGTGTATACTTTTGGACACAATAAAATATAAAAATTAATTAATTGCATCTTGTCTTGGCTGTCACTAGTGATAAGCTATAGGAAAGGTATCTGACGATCTGCTGTGTAATACATGCTTAAGGTATCTGTTTGTGCATGTGCCACAATATCTTTGGAGAAGTTACAAAAGAGACACAACCACCCGAAAAATGAAAATGGTGGTGCCGAGGAAAAGAGACTTCTTACTCCTTTTAGGTTTCGTAAGCCAGAGGACATGTTTCTTTAGGTGACCTTGGACAAAATTTACAAAAAATTCAAATATCCCTCAAGGTATATGTAATAAAATGGTGGAAGGAGCTAGGACTGAAACAGCGGTGTGCAACAAGAGCTTCCTTCTTTAAGCAGAGTGATGATGACTGATTCAACACTGGTGTCCTATACTAATGACACTGTCTTCCATGTTTTCCAATATTAGGTTTGTATAAACAGAGTGTAAGGTTTTAGAAAAGGTAAGCTCATTCTAGCAAATCCTTGGGAAATCATGAACTGCACTGGCTCAGACAGTCGGCGTGAGTCTGCAATGTCTTGCTCAATCTTGCTCTAATGTGTGTGTTTGTATAGTCTGGTCACCTTTGTTTAGCTGACACTGCAATCTCCTGCTCAGCTCAGTGGTTTGCAGTATCAGTTTAATAGTTGTTGCTTTACTCAGCCTCTATTAGCATCCTACACAAACTTGTACTCCATATGCTGTATTTTTCCAACATTTATATCTATTATTGGATTACTCTCGCTTTATTTTGATAATCAGGGCAAATCAGAGCAGGGATTATGTTTTCATCATAATATCTTGTCTTCGTTTCCATTTAGTTACATACTTATCAACATTCAAATCTTTTGCAATAGAAATATTATGAAACATTCAATCATCTTCTGCAAAAGTTTTCAGGATGCTGAGTAAGCTAAAGGATTATTCTTATTAGTTCACAGGGAAGTCATGTCAACAATAAAGACAAATTAATTACTTGGAAAAAGAAGTTCTGATTTAAATTTAAAAATTATTTTATATCTGATCATGATTTAATAGAGACAGTGCTATATTAAAAGAGAATTAAAGGGACAGCCCATCTAAGAACCAATGCCTCATGAAAAATAAAAAATGCTAATAAAAAAAAATAAAAAATGTCTCTTGTCCCCTCTTGTCTCTAATTTATAAGGAAGGGATAATGCACCTCTATACATTGCAATACGTTCCCTTCAGTTTGCTTTTTCAAGTAAAATAGAAGCACTTTCAAGTAACGAGAAAAAAATATAAACGACAACATCCCTCACAAATGAGTGGAAGCCAATACTGAAATTACTGAATATACATAGGTGACATCACACACACATACACCGTAATTATCCAATAGAACACTGAAGAAATCTGTGATTAGCAGACATTTTCTACCATTTTCTAGTTTAGCGTTACCAAAATGGAGACTTCAGAAATAGAGAAATATGAGCATATACTCTTTCTTGTGATTAAAATCTAAAATGTTTTTTGCTATTTTAATCACAATAAAAACAGGTGTTATGCTATACTAAATTTCTTAAATATTGTAAAATTAGCAAAAGTACACTTTCATATGAACACTGCGAAACAACTAGTCTGTACTATTTTCTTTCCAACACAGATTATTATCTGCCATTTATATAGCACAGACATCTAACTTTTAATTCAGTGAGTAGCATACTGTGGTCAAAAAGCAACGCTTGCATAGCTATACAAGAGGTTGGTGATAGAATGGAATGCACACCCATTGAAATACAACACAACGCAAATTCAATTAAGGTGCTCTAGCCAGACAGAATAGCCTTTGGCACTGTACATTCACCAAGACAACGAGTCAAGCACCGACCTCACCGTTAACTAGAAACACTCTATCTCGTTTTCCTTTGGTATGCAGAAACATTGTGTTTCACTCAGACACACTTCAAAAGCTATAAATCAGGTCTATTCTAAAATGGCTTATTCTATAAATGACACATTTTGAACTGACATGGTGAACTGAAAAATGAATTGCCACACCGACTATAGCGGAACTGAACAATTCTTCTAAATCATAGACTTTGGTCTATATTTACCATTTTCAATCAAAAGTCATTAGTGATTAGCGATTAAACCCCATGATTTCCTTTTATTATGTGAAGTTCTGCATTTCTTTAAAAAAACAAAACAATGTGGACTGGATGTTCTGTAAGACTTGCTGTATTTCAATTGAAATTCAGGGATAATATAATTAATATTGAAAGAATATTTTTTTTTTTCCTTTCCAGTGCTTGATTTGAATGGTATAATTTACTGCATCCTAACAATAGTGTTCATTCAGTGAGGGGTAGCGTTACAAGAAAATGAAGCAGACAAACAAATAATATACATTTATTCTCTTTTTCTTGTTACTACATATTCTTTTGACCACTCTTTTATTGTAAGACATGTATATAAAATAATTGTTTCAGACCAGAGGAAGAGAGGAAAACTCTCAAAAGCTTGTCTTTTAATTATATTGTTAGTCCAACAAAAAAGGTATAATTGCACACTGGTATTTTGGAATCTTGTCTACTGGACTAATACAGCTAATTCAATGTATATAAAATAATTCACTGAGTTTTAGACCCAACCACACCAGGCTTTTAAATCAGTGTCACAAAAGCAGCTTGTTTAAAATGTCATACAATGTCAATACAAAAAATTGAAAAATGCATCTGTTTGTGTTACTAGTTTGTCTATAATTGTGTTTGAGTTTGTCTATAATTGTGACTTGGATGGTGATCAGGACACATTTTCCGAGTAATCAATGCAAAAATAATAGTAATTCCAAAGGGTTTACCAATGTGTTTCTTGCAACTGTAGTTATTATTTCATCTCTGACTTTGTTTACTCCACCGCAACTAAAATGACAGCGGTTAATTATCCCTGTTCAATGGTTAGTTTCATCCAGCACAAAAAAAAAATTAACTGCTCCGTAATTTATTTTTCCAGTAACATTATGTTAAATTTATGAACATTTCTAGAGGCATCAGTAGGATTAACATTTTTGGCATGGTAATAAAGAGCTGTTTATTTACATGATGCAGTCACAAAGCTTAAATAATAAATATTACATCTGTACATCCATAAATATGGATCATAAATTAAATTCTGATGTGTCGCTAATATAGAGTTTGAATATCTTCAAGAGTGTATTTGTATATGATCTGTTATCAGCAAGTATTCAATTTCACCAATAATAATGTTTGCTAATAATTTTTTTCAGTTTCCTTTGCATGTTGCTGTGTGTAATTGAATTTCTCATCATTTATTAGATTAGATATATGGGAGTTTATTTGCTAAACAGACAAAGTTGAACTGAAACCTGGATTTGCTAAATGTAGTTTACCTTTCTAGGCAAGATTTGTCAACCTCCAGTTTAAATTCTCCAGTTTAGTTATACTCCAAAATTTGCTTTTTTTTGCCCTAATATTTAAACATTGTTTTTTTTTGTTTTTTTTATTTTACAGAAATTAATGTTTTATTGCAGAGACTTATTCCAAGTTCAACAAATTCATATTTAATACAGAAACAACGTAATCCATAAAGGTATACTGTAGATTAATAAGACATTTATTAAAGTGACCCTGTCTTTTCAGTCTTTAGAAAACTATTATAGTCCTAGATTTCTAATTAGACTATTTAGAAACTCTACAAATTCCTATACTGCCCTTTGGATAAAGCAGCTCTAAACTATTGCAGTATGAAGTCACACATGCTGTTCCTCCCATAGGTACAAATAATTTCACAAAAAACAAACTGTAAAAATAATTAGTAATTTACATATTACCATTCTGAAAATTCTAAAGGCACATACACATACCTAATACTGGACAAATCTCCAGTTAGGATCACTAGTCAGGAAAGGGAAAGTTGCTAGTCCACATACATTTGTCAAGTAGTTTTATTATTAGAATTACAATTCGTTAGAGTAAATTCCATAATGCTATGCCAGCTGGGGATCTACCATTTGCCCATAACTACAGGGTTGTATTTATGAGCAGTGTTTGTCTGTTTGAATGTAATTATGTTTTTGTATGGAGTATGTGTGTGCATGTTGGGCTGTAGTTGTATATACTGTTGTCATTAGAATGCAATTGTGTGTTTGTATGTAGTGTTAGCTTTTAAATGCAAGTGTATTTTTGTGTGTAGTGTTGATGTTTGAATGAAGGTGTGTGTTTGTATCTAACTTTGGCATTTTACTGCAGGAATGTGTTTTTATGTAATGTTTGTGTTTGCATGCAGTGTTGTCGTTTCCTGGGATATATGTGCATATGCACAAACTGCCACATACATATATATTTACACAGATACACATACACATTGATCCACAGACAAACACACTGACACCTTGACTCACATGCAAAGAAACACATTCTGAGACATGCACACACTCAGACACACACATTTGCACACATTGACACACAGATACAGACACTGATACATACAAAGATACACACACTGACATATTGACAGACACACAGATACACACACTGACATATACAGACACACACATATAAACACATATGCATACATACATTCACATTGACCCACAGATACACACATATAAACACACTGACACATACATAGATACACACACTGACATATACATACATAGATACAGACACATCCTAACTTTTATGTTTTCAGCCATCCTCCTGTTAACATACCTTTTATGTGCATGAGGGTGGCTTCCCTGGGTCCTGGTGGCTGATGCTGTTAGGGTTGTGGGGCTTGCTGGAGAAGGCTCTCCCTTCCCCTGTAGTGCCTACACCCTTGTCCCACTTGGTGCTCTATCTGAGGCTGGGAGAAAGTGACCAGTTCTTACTTCCTCGTACTACTGCCACTGTTTAGCAATGCTCATCGGGACTCAGTGCAGCCGTTGACCTGACTCCAAGTATCTAACCTCTGTCTCTGAATATCTTATGTTTTTTATTTTACTTATGGGAGGCTATCTTAATCAAAAGCCCTCTCCCAACCGCTTTATAAATAGAATATATAACATGCAGAATATTTTTAAAATAGAAAAGTTGCCCTAGTTTTGCACGAGAATAAAAAATAAATGGGATATTTAAAAAAAAAAAAGTACTTCAAGATTGTAATTGCAAAATGTAATAATTATATTTTAGGGAACACAGGTTGTCACTTTATTATGGCAATAAGGAAGTATACACAAATGTGACAATCACATTGAGTCAGAAAATATGAAGAGCAAAATGTTTAAAGCCAAGAATATTATTATTTTTTTAAATTATAATCATTGTTTAATATTTTGCATACTGATGTTAATTTTGTGCTGATTGAGAAGTTAAAGATTTTAATTCCAAAACTAGGGCAACTTTTCTATTTTTTCTTTTTTTTTACTGAAGATCAAGTCACACACTATTATCTCCAATAGGATAGATACAAATGATGATATACTAACTTCTAAACGTTCTACAGCAGACATCTAACCTTTTTAATGTATCTCTTCCTACATTCAGATGTGGCTATTTACAAAACTTGGAATCATAGAGCACTGACTAGAAATGTAAAGTTTAGACCAAAATAGCCAAGACACCAGGGCCGGACTGGGAAAAAAATTTGGCCCGTGCCTTTTTTAATCACAGCGGCCCACTGACAGGGGGGCAGGGTCAGGTGTGCTTTTTCATCACCAATAACAAGCACGCCCCATCTCAAAGTGAGAATGTTGGTACAATGCTCTTCCAGGGCAGACCATGCACAGAGCTATGCTAAAGAGCTCTAGCATGAGAAAAAGGCCCTGTGTTTGTTCTGCACAGCGCAAGCAAATTTAATAACATGCTTGCGCTGTGTTTGCTTGAAACTTGTCTCTGGTGTCTCCATAAATGGGATACCAGGAGACAAAAATGCCAGGAAAAAGTATTGTGCATGTGTTTGGAGCCTACTTGTGGGATTGCATGTGTATTGAGTGAGCTGATTGTGGTGTGGTATTATGTAAATAGGTTGGTTTCATTTGTGTTGTGTTTGTAGTGTAAAGTGTGTCTAGTTGTATATGGGGACATGGTGTGTGTAGAGGATGTAGCGAGTGTGTGCAAACAAGCTGTAGTGTGTGTGTATAGGTGATGTAGTATGTGTAGGGGTTATAGAGAATGTGTGTTTAGGGAATGTAGTATGTAGTAAAGAAATTTAGTGTGTGCATAGGGGATCCAGAGTGTGTATGTCAGGAATGGTGTGTGTGTGTAGGAAACAAAAGTGATTTAACTACTAAATGGCCTAGAATTGAGCAGTAAGACTTCATGGGCATGATCTATACTCTAAAACTGCTTTATTAAGCTAAAGCTGTTTTGGTGCTAAGAAAATCCCTTTAAACCACCTGAGTTGGAGAGTTTTGAGAATTCTCTGAATTTGATACTGCAAATAGTAACATACCCCTTAAAAGAACAATCCAAGAACCATTACTGCTACAGGCCAGTGGAAAGTGGTCAAACCGTTTTACCACTGTTTGACAATTTACCTGGGTCCCAATGGGCACCTACACGGCATCCAGTATTTTCCTGTCTCTATTTAATAAGGTATGGGAGATACAAGCCTGCGCTCATTGGTGAGAGCATGACCCTAGTTTGAGCAATCTGGATTATACTGCAAGAGATGACCACATGTAGGCAATGCAGCATGGACGCCAGGTGAGACCCAGGTAAGTTGTCAATCCATAGTTGTTATCATTATGATTGCATCCAAGTATACAGTTTTTATTGTCGTAGCGTTGGACCCAAATGCCATGGAGCCTATGCAACATTCATCTATGTGGAATTCACACTTGAAGCTGAAGACATGATAAAATGAAAACACATGGCTCAGATGTGACATATTCTGGAGTTTCAAAGGAAATTATGGAAATCTACATTCCCCTTCTCACAGATTGCCTCTGATTCAGGATTAAATCTGAATAGGAAACAATGTTTCATTTATCTTTACTTCGTAAATTTGGTTCTCTGAGCCTTTCATCTTCATTTTATTTTGTTTTTGTTGAGTTTGGCACAAGAAAAAGTGAAACATTTTAGAGCCACAGCTTTTAGAGGAAACAAGAGAGTGTCTTTAGGAAAACAAACTGCAATGACTAATTGGATCCCAACCAATGATGCAGAAAAAAAAATATTAAAGACACGGATATTGTGGAAGCCATCTTAAAACAACACAGGGGTAGTTGCATGAATGCATTATTGTTCTTAGATGAGAGTAATAATGTAGAACATCTTTAACCTCAAGTCTGGGTTTGATGACCATATGTAACTTATGACAAGAGGGATAATGAAGTTAAAATAAACTATAAGCTATACCACATTCTTACAGAAAGATTCTTTAACTGTAAACTCAAACACCAGCAATATTGGTTGCAGTATATGCAAATGTATATAGGCTTCCTGGAAATTCTATATCTCTTGGATTTAAGGAGATTGGCTACTGGCTATTTTTTGCATGCTAGCTCTGCAGATTTAACATGAAAATAAAATATTACTTTTTATCTTTTCGTCTGTTGTGTAAACAGTACAAGGGAACAGAACAAGCATTCTATTCTCAGAGAAGTAGTAGGCAAACAATGTTAAGTCAAAGTGCTACAAAGGTAATGCTTTTCACATTTGGCTATAGAATCTGTAGCCTGGACTACTGACAGAAGAGCAACCAGAAACCTGGTAGGGTTTCTTCATTGGAGGTACATAATGCAATACCATTCATGAATTCCATGGAACCAAACAATATCTGTAGAAAGGTTTTTGAGTGTGGTAAAACTGCAGCCATTGATCAAAATCAATGATAGACTATCTTGGTATACAAGATGTGCATCATAGCAAACAACTACATCAGTGCTCAACTGCTTATTGAATAATTCCATGAGGAAAAATGTAGCTTTTTTTGATTCTTGATTAAAAGCAACGGTAGACTAATTTCTAGCTTAATAATAAAATAATTTACTACAAACTAACTACATTTTTGTTTGGTCTCAAAAACCTTTATTTTCCATCAGACAAGATCAATGAAGTTACAGAATCTACAGTTTGCCTGTTTTGCACTCTAATACATCTTAATTATAAAACTCAAACAAGGGCATGTTCCAGATACCAGGACTAGCAGTAGCGTAATGGGCAGCTGCCCTAGTGTTCTCCTCCAGCCCATGCAGAGGACTGTCTTTATGGGCCTGTGCCTGTGATCGGCACCCTCTGGGCAGAACTGGTGTATGGCTCCTGTGAGCTCTGGGTAGTTCAGAACGTTACCATGGGTTCTCAGCAATGTTCTAATAAATCAGTCTGGAGCTCGAGAAACCCATTACACCCGGTCTGCCTAGTATATATACTAGAGATGTTCTGTTTCCCAGTACATTATCCTGACATTCGACTGGGGAGTGGGGGGGCGGACGGGGGGACACTGCCCACATGTGCCTCTACAGAACACTATACAACTAATCTTCTCTACCGAAATTATAGTTGGTAAATAAAATATAATTGAGATGCATGTAGATTTTTACCTAGACTACATTAGTAAACACTGTTAGTAATATTGTAATTTTCTACAACAGGTTATGCAAAAATAATTACTCAATTAACACTACACATTTAAACTAAAACTATTTTACATTTATTTACATTTTTTTAAAGAAACTATTTTAGTGATAAATGGCAGGTTGCACAGTCAAACAGATCAAAGAAAGATAAACCATCCAGCATATTTATATTACATATTTATTTTTACACTCTTAATCAGTTTTTTTAAAATGATTAAAGATTATACAAGGTCAGAAATGAAAGTAAACATTACGATCAGGTGGAATCAGTTTAGATGATAGCATGGGAGCCATTGGTTATGAACGCTGTAGGGGTAAGTAGGTTAAGGGGAGACTGGTAACTTAAACCAGTAGTTGGGATTCAAAAATGAAAAATGTTGGGGCATGTCCTGGACTCGAAACGGAGCTTAATATCCCAGTGAAAAGACATCTTCTCAGTTGAAAGATCAAAACTTTAGGTACAGACATACTGTACTTACAAGACCACCCCAAAATACTTGCCACAGACTCCCCACATCAGTTTCATGCCACCTCTTCCACCAAGTCCAGAGGGGCATCCATATTGCTAAGCAGAAACATCACGTTTACCTTGCAGTTCCACGATATAGACACCAAAAGCAGATATGTCATAGTACAGGGATTGATAAATGACACTATACACACTATAGCAAATACTAACCAATGAAATTTCTTACACAAAATCCTACAAAGGGTAGGTAGCATTCAAAAATACATTACAGTACTTTGTGGAGATTTCATCCATGTTTTTGATCCAAAAATGGACACAACACTTTCCCAACATAGCCGCAGTCATCACCCAGTGAAATGGCAATGCAAGGCCATTCAAAAACTCTTCCACACTTACCACCTCTATGATGCATGGAGAACTACACATCCCACAGAGAAGGCATACACACACTTTTCCACAATCCATGACTCATACCCAAAGATAGATGGGTTCCTCCTCTCAGGCTCCAACTTAAATCAACTTGTCTCGTGCGAAATGCAACAAATCCCATGGTCTGATCATGCACCGGTGACCTTAGAATTGAAAAATATGTGACTTTATACATTGCAGCCCGTGGAAGGTCAATGACTCCCTGCTGAGGGACAGGGACTTTGTTACAACACTGGACAATGACCTCAAGTCCTATTTTAAATCTAATGACACAGGGGAGGTGACAAACGCGACAGTGTGGCTAGCTCACAAGACGGTAGTGAGGGTTTACTGCTCCGAAGAGTGGCCTACTTGAAAAAGATCACCCATACTTGGCAACAAGAACTTTACGAATTTAACAGACAAAACCAGAACAGTCTTCTCCTGAAGTGAGGGACCGCATTACACAGGTCACCAGACTCTTACACAGCAATTGAACAGCTAGGCACACACATGCAGAAACTCCAAATTACCCATTGCTTACAGGGCAATGAGGTGAGTAAGCTTTTGGCGCGCTGTCTAAAAATGAGACGAGCAAATCAAAAGATCTCCTACCTAATGGACCACAAGGGTACAAAAAACACAACACCTAAGGGCATCAGTGACATCTTTGCCAAATATTACTCTAATCTGTACAATTTATGAGATGACACACTAACTAGAAGATAACAAATTAATGACTACTTAGAGGGTTACCAGGGCTCACACAGCACCAGCAGGATGACCTCACCAGACCGATAGAGGACCAAGAACTACTAGCTATTATTAAATCCCTCCCAGCGGGAAAGTCCCCTGGACCAGACAGCTTAGACAACTTGTATTATAAAAAATTTAGCTTGACTTTGACGTCGTACCTGGTTAAAATGTTAAACGCTGTTCTTAATGGACTACTCCTCAAGGAAATACTACTAGCCCACATTGTCACATTGCCAAAACCGAATAAGCCCCCGACATCTCCACAGAATTTTGCGCCATCTCGCTCTTAAATACTGATGCAAAAATATTCGCTAAACTATACGCAAATAGACTGCCACATAGTGTACACAGCAATCAGGTGGGTTTGTCAATGGAAGACAGGGGTCAGACAATACAAGAAAGGTAATTAACCTCCTGCATAAATTGCAGACACAGCATCAGGGGGGGGGGCGGGGGGGGAGACTATTTGTCTCTCTCGATGCTGAAAAAACATTTGACCAGATGCACTGGCGGTGCTTGAAGGCAGTGTTGTCCAGATTCGGCATCCCGGGGGCTGTGAGTCAGTGATAGAGGCATTGTACAGTTCACCCTCAGCACAGGTACTTAATTCAGGGTTTCTGTCTGAGCCATTCCAGCTTACAAACGGCATGAGGCAGGGTTGTCCCCTCTCCCCCCTGTTGTATGTACTGGCATTGGACCCCTCAGCAATCAATATCCTAATACTTCAAAACAATGCTGGAGGTGTGGAGCAGATGAGGGCACGATGTACCACATATGGTGGACTTGCCCAAATATCAGGGGATACTGGGGGGAGGTAGAGAAGATTATTACAGGGGGCCCTGCAGATCACGACCAAATTGCAGCCTGAATGTGGGTTACTGTTTATGACACTTGATACCTACACAAAGCCCAAAGCTTGTCTAATGTATCCTATACTGATAGCTACAAACCTCCTGATTGCTAGGCGATGGAAACAGGTTCATGCACCAGAGAGAGTGAGTTTGATACAACAAATCTCAATGAACTTAGACTATGAAACCAAGACCAACACACACTTCAACCCAGCAAAACATATGGTAGAAGCCAAGAGTTGGTGGGAAGCACATCTCAGGCATGGGTTGGGCGACTGGGAGAAGGAGGATCAGGAATAAAAGCTGATGGTAGATCAGTGCACAGTGGCACACAACAACAAAAAACAAAACATAGATCCAGGGGAACGGAGACACTTAGTGCTTGATTAGGCGATGACGATGCTATACTCTCAGATAAACATACCCAAAGGAAAGGCAGAGAGAAACCCACACTGTACCAAGTTTATGACACTTTCATACTCTAAGCAATTCAATAGAAAAAGAGCTAACTCATCACATAGGGGCCTGACGGAAATTATATGAGTCCCCATGGGGAGTGACGAGAATCCAGGACAAGATGTCTTACGATAATACACATATTGAGAGCTACCGTGGTGAAATAGATATTGATATTGCTGCTGTAACACATTATTTGGTTTTCAACCCCTTTCTTTTTTCTTTATCCCATAATATGCTTTAAAACCAACAAACATTATAAATGGTAAATACAAAATTCAAAATGTTGTCTGTTTAGTAGTATAGAGAACAGAAAGTTAACAAATCAAGGTAATTCAGCCTCAATTCATAACTACTCATTATGTTATTCTATAATTCAGGGAAGATTCATGAAAGTGTTGCAAATGGAAAATCTGGGCAAAGTTCTAAAAATCTTTGAACTATAATCATTATAGCAACTTTTGGAGTCAGCAAGAACATTTCACTGTTTTCCACAGTGACTGCTCAACATGTAGAACTATGAACTTATATTTTTTGTTGCACCACTTTTAGAAATCTCCATTTATATGTTTTTATTCTAGAGTATATAAAATAAAGTATATAATCCAAGCCCTTGATTACAAAATAAGAAAAAAATAAAGAAAGAAAAACACACACACACACAATTGAATAAGCGTAATTAAAGGATTCTAGATAGAGATGACTGAGAAAGTTATATAATATAGACAAAATGTGCTGAGAGGAGTAGTATTTTAATAAAGTGTTTCCTGTACAACATTACACTATCTGTACTTTCTTCATTTGGCTTAGATTTAAGCCAGAACTTTCCAAATAGTGTTCTTCCATTGTGATTGCCAGATTACCAAACACCTTAGAATTGATTGCCATAATTTGATTATATGAAATCAAAAATAATCAAAAATAGGCTTCAGGCTCTTATTGAAGTTTAACACCTACATAATAGTTCCAGATATTATAGGCATTATTACTATAGGCATTATAATACCAGTAAGAACTAACTGTCCATAAATGGCTAACCCAGTACAAATTCATGTTTTTCTTCATTACATTAACTCCACATTATGACTTGCTTCATGACTTAAACAAATAATTTTAAAACAGTGATTAAGTTACAATATTGAGATACTAGGAATATTTTGCTTGCTGTGAAATCAAGTTTGTGTTTACATTTTGAATCCCCCATTAATCTAACATGTATGTTCCTGTGAGAAACAGCAATTTATCTGATATGTGCTAATTGGATTAAAACAAATGTGCTGTTTTTTTATTGTCTAATCATATGTGAGATAAAACCCAGTCTTCCGTATACTTGCCTAAATCTCTGTAGTATAGCCAGTTTACAAAAAACTCTAATTCTAACATTTGATTTTTTTGGAATTGACTTATCATTCCGTCTGAATTTCATTTATTTTCTTCCCAAGTCATATAATCAAATCTTTCCACAGGATTACTTTACTATGAAACCAAATAACAAGTAGTTCTGTTCAAATGTCTGCAAATTTAACTTTTATTTATGTATTTAAAATGCTTCCTATAATGTCATTCACCTCTTTTACTTCTTCACCCTACAGCACTTTCAAATTACAGAGAATAATATAGGATCTCCATTGAATAATGGATAAAGGTGAAGTTTAGTTATCTTACAAAATAGACTCAAGATGCATTTAACCTTCATCAGGTACAACAGCAAACACCACCCCTTCACAGTGAAAGGTTGTATTTAGATATAACGATGGTTACAAGGATTACCGAGAATGACAGAAGAGCAAACGAGGCATTGGAAGTTGTAAAGGTCATGACCCTTGATGTAGAGCCATATGTTCACACACACATGGCATTTATGTAGAAAGAACTTGATTAGTTCACACCTTTTACAACACAAATTCAGAGCACTCCAGTTTTAATTCAGGTTTTGTGTATTATTGTGTAATGATGGCCTGCAAAGTTTTCTCATCATCCAATTAGCACTTGGAAAATAAGTGATTTGTGATTTGTGCATATAAAATTTGTGATCTGTGCAGTTTGTGCTAATTTCAGTGTAGTCTGCACACAAGTACAAGGTGATCACTGAGACCTGAGCCCTTCTATGCCTGGATAAAGTCTAAATTTAGAAAACATCTGTGAACACATCATTTATTACCATTGCCGTTTAATTCTGATTGCTTGGTGTAATTTTTTTTTCTTTCATAAATGGATTGCTTTCCTTCGTATTTGAGACAAGGCCCTCACATGACAAATGTGATGCATTAGTCACAAGTTGCACAATTCAGCTCTAAAAAACCCCATGTTGTTTCCTTTATAATGCAGAGTTTAGTTAGTCAGGAAGCTACAATACAACTGCCATTTATCATAATCCCACACGCTTCATAGCAGGCAGATTAGTAATTGCACCAATTATTTCTCAAGTGTCCAGAGATGTTTGAAAGTTAAAACATATTAGCGCTATGTTACATTTGTACTAGTTGTAAATATCTTTTCTTAGATACACATATACACTTAGAACTGTGGAATACTGTTAAACACTTTCTATATGGCAGAACTACCAGGATCAGTGGCGGAACTACCAGGATCACAATGGTCGTTACTTCGACTAGGCCCTGGAGCTCCACTTGTAAAGGGAGGCCTGTTCAGATTGCCAAATGTGAATTCTGTGCAAAACTAACTCTATCATCAGCGCGCCTTGCGTACTAGCTACATATGTAATGCTCTTCTCCCTTGCAGTTATAAGGGAGGAGAGTCCTGTTAATAATGTCCAAAAGAGCATTGCAAATTAAAAAAAAGTGATAAAAATGTTTGGAGTAAACCTTTAAGAACAGAAATAAATAAGACAGAATATTTTGAGTTATTTTAGTTAATTTTTTTTTAACAAACGTTTTAACATTCAAGTGTTAGGTGTATCACTAATAACATTAAATTAAATAACTATTATTAATTATAAAAACATATATGACTACACAATTTATGACTATACAACTATATATTACATTTTATATATTTTATTCAATAGATTTGGTGCAGTAAAACACTTTTTTTTAAATCATGAAAAAAAGCAATAGGCCATTTTATTTACTATATCGCATTAATTATTTTACTGTTTATGAACAGACTATCAATTTCAAATGCCTTTATTAGTCAGTTTATCAACCTGCACTGAATGAATCATTACTATATTGAATCATACCAAAGTTCTTTTAATACAGTATCGTTTTAAGAACGTCATTACCTGCTGGCCCCTTCACCAGACCCTCAGCTGTGGCATGCATTTTTTGTTTTCACTATACTTTTCCTTATTCAATCAGTTGCAAGACGGAGATGAAAAACAGAGTGAAAACGGTGCTACAAAGATATGTGTAAGATATATATCTCTTATATGGCAACATATTTGTAACAGTTGTTTTGTTGTGCAAGCAAAAGTTATACTTAATATTTAATGTAACATTTAAAGTGATACTACAGTCACCCAAACAACTTTAGCTTAATTAAGTAGTTTCAGTGTATAGCTTATACTCATGCAGTCTCACTATTCAATTCTCTGACATTTAGGAGTTAAAATCACATAGTTTCTGTTTATGCATCCCAAGCCGCACCTCCCCTGACTGTGACTCATGCAACCTCCACAACATAATATCATTTAATTTTCAATCAGATGTTACTTTTTATCTATTGCTCTGTAAATTGAACTTTAATCACACACAGAAGGCTCCTGCAAGGTCTAGCAAGCTATTAACAGAGCAGGAGATCATAAATTCTAAATTAAACAGAATTTGCAATAAAGGAAGTGTAAACATTAAATGATTTATGACAGGAAGTATTTTGGAAAGCTGTGTAAATCACATGCAGGGAGGTGTGACTAGGGTTGCATAACCAAAGTGATCTAAATCCTAAATGGCAGAGAAACGAGCTGTGAGATTGCAGGAGCAAGATCTACACACCAAAACTGCTTCATTAAGCTAAACTTGTTTTGATAACTATAGTGTCCCTTTAAGTATATTCATTGTATAATGTGTTTTTTTTTCAACCTACAAATAGTGTTTATTAATAGATAAATTATCTCCATGAGATACATATGTATGAGGAAGGTTTAAATAACTGCTAAAGGGTGAGATATTTCACTTGCTTAACAAACTGTCTTGGACAATTGTTCAAAGCTCAGGGCCACTGATTTGATTCCTTTTCAGAGAAAATGCAGTGTTTACATTACAGCCTAGTGATAACTTCACTGGCCACTCCTCAGAGGGCTGTTAGAGATCCTTCCTGGGTCATGGCTGCCTAAAATGCATCTAAACATTCAGTATCTCCTCCCTCTGCATGCAGACACTGAACTTTCCTTATAGAAATTCATTGATTCAATTCATCTCAATGAGGAGACGCTGATTGGCCAGGGCTGTGTTTGAATTGTGCTGGCTCTGCCCCGATCTGCGTGTCAGTCTCAGCCAATCCTATGGAGAAGCACTGTGATTGGATCAGGCTACCACTTATGATGATGTCAGCACACTGCTTGTTTTTGAGTCTAACTGCATGCAGAGTTACAGCTTCAGGCTTGAATACAGTAAGATTTTTACTATATTTATGGAGGCATGAGAGCCCCAGGGGGGCAAGATGGTGGTTTTAACACTATAGGGTCACGAATACATGTTTGTGTTCATGACTCTGTAGTGATCCTTTAACCTTTTCTCTTAGGTAGATGCTCTGTTTTTAAATTTATATGAAAAATTTAGCAAGCATCGTAATACAGTTCAGACAAGGCAAAGCCAGGGAAAACATTACAAAGGAGAATATAATGTTTATTTAATTATTTATAAAATATTTTACCAGGTTGGATACATTGAGATTTCTCTCGTTTTCAAGTATGTATATATATGTATATTTCATTTTCCTCTTCTCTGTATCCTTTCTCTATGCTGACTGCCAGATGCAAAGTAACACGCTTATAACAATGATTCACATGGAGCTACGATTAATTCACACAGTTACAGGATAAAAAGGTGTTGATTTCTACATTACATTTTTCACATGTCTCAAATATATATTCAGTATCTCCTCCCTCTGCATGCAGACACTGAACTTTCCTTATAGAGATTCATTGATTCAATTCATCTCAATGAGGAGATGCTGATTGGCCAGGGCCGTGTTTGAATCATGCTGGCTCTGCCCCTGATCTGCCTTTTTGTCAGTCTCAGTCAATCCTATGGGGAAGCATTTTGATTGGATCAGGCCACCACGTCTGCTGATGTCAGCAGATAGCTTGTTTTTCTGAGTTTTTCTAGTTTACCTAAATCATTTGCCATTTGGTTTATCCCTACTGGAACATGAACCCTGTTGCATATCTTAGTATCATCAGCAAAAAGACATACCTTACCATCAAGACCTTCTGCAATATCACTAATAAAAATATTAAAGAGAATGGGTCCAAGTACAGATCCCTGAGGTACCCCACTGGTGACAAGCCCAAGCTTTGAATATACTTCATTGACTACAACCCTCTGTTGCCTGTCACTCAGCCACTGCCTTACCCATTCAACAATATTGGAATCCAAACTTAAAGATTGCAGTTTATTGATAAGCCTTCTATGTGCAACAGTGTCAAAAGCCTTACTGAAATCTAGGTAAGCAATGTCTACTGCACCACCCTGATCTATAATTTTAGTTACCCAATCAAAAAAATCAATAAGATTAGTTTGGTATGATCTCCCTGAAGTAAATCCATGTTGTCTCTGATCTTGAAATCCATGTGTTTTTAGATGTTCTAGAATCCTTTCCTTTAACATGGTTTCCATTACTTTCAAGTGCAACTTGCTAAAATGTTAGCTCCCTTGCCCAGTGGAGTAAGGTATATGAGCAGTTCAGAACAAATGTCTAGTTTTTCTTCAAGCTTCTGCCCAATAAAAATGCATGTTTTACTGACCATATACAGTGATTACATGATAGATCACCACATGATAAATGTTTCCTAACATACCATTAAGTATAATATAGTAGTTTGGTATGTTTTATAACTGAAGAGCAATATGTGTGAACATTTATTTAAAATTTGAATTACTACCAAACAGCAGAATGACAAACTTAAAGGGAGACCCACAGCTTAATGTGATGTAATGGAACAAGCACTTTTTGGGGGGTAAAGCCCCTCCCGTTTTTATTGCATAGTTTTTAAATGGTTTGACAAAAAGTATGAAGATACCCCATCAATAAATGCCAACTTTATCAAAATCCAAATCTGGGAGCCTGTGTCAATTTGGCATTATTGAAATAGATAGCTGCTTTATGTAACAGTCTAATTCTGAGTGCCCAAAATGCTTGCCCTCAGCTTCCAACCCTCAAAACACTTATGACATGCATTGCATGATTTTGTCATTAATTCTTAATTGCGTAGCTATGTGCATATCTGCTTGTGCCCACTGAGTAGGTAAATACAATTTCCAGGTAAGTATTCATTTTAATCTATACAAACTATGATTAGAGATGTCGCGAACCGTCCGCGAACTTCCCGTGAACGGTTCGCTGCGGTTCGCGGCGAACTACGGTCAGCTGACACATCCCGGCCAATCTCCAGCAGACCCTCCCTCCCAGACCCTCCTACTTCCTGCACAGCATCCATGTTGAAGGCAGCTTCAACATGGATGCTGTCCAGGAGTTGGGAGGGAGGGTCTGCCAGAGATTGGCAGGGATGTGTCAGCTGACCGGAGTTCGTCGCGAACGGTTCGTGGCGAGCCGTGGCGAACCGTTCGCGGGAAGTTTGCGACGGTTCGCGACATCTCTAACTATGATTTTTTTTCACCAACACAATCTACAGAATTTGTGTGTATCTAACTGAAGCTGACTCTGTTATCCTCATGCTTTGTCAAACACTTATCTTCATGTTTTGTCGAAGACTGAATACTTTTCAAGAATAATTTTTTTAGGCGCATATGGACTAAAAATTGTAATGACTTGGTATGCAAACAATTTGCTACTTCCTCCCTCTGTTATCACCGATCCATAACTGTTGAAATACTTGTTGTTATCACATATGTTATCTTTTCAAACAGACATGTTAAGAAATGCAGAAAGACACTGAAAGGTAAATGGGTCTACCTGCTTTCTTAATGACCCTTTTCGTATTTTCCGTTTTACATGCATCATTAAAATTAACAGAACCCAAAACATGCTTACTGTAAAGAATAATGTAATGCAAAGGAGAAAGTAATTTTGTTTAAGTAATTAATGTTTATTGGTACAGTCCTATACTGATGATCACAAACAATGGTTCACTTTTATCCTCAAACCTAGATTTACTAATGGGTTATACATTTTATGAAAATTTGCACGATTAAGTTACATTACATTTTAAGACTTACATTTTTAGAGCATAATTTGTTTTATATAAACATATCAAATGTGTATCAAATTATATATCTGGCTCCAACATGGACCTTGATTTTATTCAGTTGGATACACTTTTAAAACCATCACAATCTGTTTGAAAAACTTTTCAAAGATTTATCTACAGAGGTCACCATTAAAGTCAATAGGAGTTTTTGCATTTCAGTGGTAACCAATAAGGCACAGCTGACATCTATTTTGTGATGTTATAGGGAATAATTCAGCAAGTGCTTTCTGTTCAGTTTAGTGGGAGCATGGATCTTAATATGTATTTGCACAGTATGCCACACAAATGATTCTATCCTGTCCCCTTTAAATGTGACAGTTTAACCCCTTAAGGACGAAATTTCTGGAATAAAAGGGAATCATGACATGTCACACGTCATGTGTCCTTAAGGGGTTGATTGGGGTAATGTGACGCAGTTGTGGTCTTAACACAATATGGTTATATAGTGTAGCTGAATCATCATATTAATTTGCTAAGATAGGAGATTTTAAGTATTATTGTAAAAGTTAAAACATCATTTTTTTGTCTGTGCGTTCTTCCTTGATCTGTAGTTAAATTAAAAATGAGGTCACATGAGATGGTTTAGTAAATAATGTACCCCATCTAATGCTTAAAGATGTGCCTCTGTATGTGAAAAATCATTGCAAATATAAGTTGCATTCCACCGAAAACCCTTTATACTGCATCTTGCGTTTCAAACAAATAGCCTCCTCTAGAATAACAAGTACCTTAACTTGGAAGAAAAGTTCCCTGTGTTTGTCAAGCAGGAAAACACCCCAACAGACTTAAAAGATGACGAATATTGTGACTTATCCTCCAGAATATGTGAGAATGAAGGAAAGTTTTTCATTTGAATACTGAGCGAAAGTAAACCAAGATGATTATGCTTTGTTTTAAAAGTGGCATAATTCACAGAACATTTGTTTGTTCAGCTAATGTTACCTCTAAGATTACACACCCTACCAGATTTAATGCCATTTTAATCGCAGGTATATCCATTCCCTGATACTGTCTTAGCGTTGTGATGAAACTCCAATGCTAAAATTTGTAAGAATAGGACACCCTCAACATCTGCAATGATGTGTAAAAAGCTTTCAAAAACTACCTTGACAGCTCTTGGTCAGTGATCTGTGTGCAAACAAAATGAACGAGGCTTGTTTTACTAAGATTACCAAATTTGTGTAGTACTACTGTCGACGACCGTATGTTCCATTAGGAAGATATACAAAAAGGAACCCCTTGACAAAAAGCTAAACACTACAAAAACTTGAATATGAAAAAA
The DNA here is from genome assembly GCA_933207985.1 of Pelobates cultripes. Lineage (NCBI taxonomy): Eukaryota > Metazoa > Chordata > Amphibia > Anura > Pelobatidae > Pelobates > Pelobates cultripes. The sequence goes on along the minus strand of OW240912.1, from coordinate 250,812,720 downwards.
GCAAGAAACATAAATAACAGTGTAAAAATATATATATATATATAACTCAAACAGAGAATTTAAAATGATGACTTAACCCAATGTTTAAATCTACGCACTCATAAATAGCATTTTGATGTTAAATTGCAAAACATCTGCCTCTCCTTCAAATATTCATCAAGAGTATACCATAATCACCATAACATGCAATTGCACTGTTAATTCTGTTTCAGCAAGGGATGAAGCTTATCAAATTACAAAAATGTGTTCAACTGGATTCCACCCTTTTCAAGGGAGCTCCACACTAGAAGAGTAATGTCAACACATTTAGCAATGCGTTACTTGGAAGTTAAGGGTTAGGCACTTATCTTTCTCTGTGGGTATTGGTCCCAGAAGGAACATGCTTTCACAGGTAATAGCAGCTTAGAGAAAAGTGTTGTATTTTAGTTTTCCATAGAATACACTGGTTTTAGAAACCATCTTTAAAAAAATATCACACGGACTAACAAAAGTGAGAAAAAAAAAAAAATTCAAGGTAATTTGAGCTAACGTGACCTGTAATGTGACTTTCAGCGCCCGAGAGCAGACATAATATATGTTCAGGAAACTAATTTTAACGTGACCAGTACAAATATTGGCCTTCGGCATATTTTACTCTATATATCAGATGGTGAATTAGCCAGTAGGATGAATATATTACCTGCCTATTACCGAAGTTAAATTTGTCATACACACAATAAATTGATATGTTCACTTTAAGATACAAATATGATCGAAGGCCTCTGGATAATTTTGTGCTTACAGTCTCTTAAAGGGGCCTTGGGCATACTGTTGTTTACATAGTTACAATGTAGTCTAGGTTGAAAAGTAGTCTAGGTTGACTAAAATCTATCAAGTGCAATCTTGAAACCATTATTTTATGCTGTTAATACCACAGCATAAAATGCCAGGTTTCAAACTATGGTTGCAAAATATAGCTGTTGTATTAAAGCTGGCAATGTCTAGCTATAACTGCAACAAAAAAGGGCTCAAAGTCAACAAACAGTTTATTCGGCATTGAGCAAGAAAAAACAAAAAACAATGGGAACAGGTCAGGCTAAACACCTACCCCGTTTATGACCTCCGGGTCTTTAAACACAGGAGCGACTCCTATGTTAAAGCAACACTATAGACACCCAGACCACTTCAGGGGAGAAAAAGCCTGACCCAGCACTGTATTCAGGTAAGTGACAAAAGGGTTTTAACCCTTTCATTGTTGCGGATAGGGTGTGTGGGAGCCACAAGTGATTTTGTATTCCTAGCCTATAGTTTCCTTTTACGGACGAAATGTGTTAGGTATTTAGACTGACCTGTTCCCCTTGTTTTTTTTCTTTCTTGCATGGTGGTGAATAAACTGCTTGTGGACTTTGAGCACTTGTTGGGGCATTTTGTTTTGTTTTTTCGATGTCTGAAGTTATATCCTTATTACTTGGAGTTCCTCTGCTTGGTGCCTTATGTTGCACAAAGGTAAGTGATATTACCGTTTTTCCATTACTGTTATGATTTTCTGTTCATGCACTAGGATTTATGTTAGCGTTATATCAGAGTTTGTTATCTGGGTTCCAAATATTTCTAATTTTTGTTTATAACAAAACAAAATTTCTCCACAAAAGTACACTGTACAGATGCCACAACTGCCGTTTTTTTACAACCAGATCTAAGCTCCAAATGCAGTCAAGAGACATATGAACCTTTAGATTGTCAGCTTGTTTGGGGAGGGCCCTCTTTTTCTACTTTCCCCATGTGTCATACATGTTTTGTTAGAATTAAATGATTGTCTTGTTTCATATTGTACAGTGCTGCTGAATACGTTGGTGCCACATAAATAATTGTAATTATGAACAGGGATTTTCAGTAACATGCTGAATGCATAAGCTGCCAGAGAAAATCATGGATGAGACATCCTTAGGATCTGCCATGACTGAGAACACAACAAACTGCCTGGTATCCCTGTACATAAACATTGCAACAGACTGTTCCAAGAAGCCAAGACCAAGGAGACATGGCTGATGTCTGTCATTATGTGGGTGGAGTAGTGCACTTGTACTTGACATGTGAGTGAGCAGCCGTGACATGACTTAACTTCACCAAACACCTACCTATATCATATATCCATCTGTGTATGTGGTAACATGCTGACACATTATATTATTTTCATCTAAACAACCATCATTGAATGCAAAGCCTCATATTTGTTTAAAACTTCTATTACTTGAATAAGAAATATTCGGTTATATTTCATTTAGATTTAGGTGTTGTATTCTAGTGTGGAAAATATTTATTTATTTATTTATTAATGGCTCCACAAGCACAGTAGACACTTTAGAACAATGTGTTTCATAGAAAATGTTAGCAATTTAACATTTATCTCATTTTCAAGAATGCTCACCTTTACCAGCAGAATTGTGCTCACCAAGTACCTGTCAATCAGGTGGCAAAGACATTCAGGAGCATGATTTGTTATCAAATGACCATAACATTGCAACATTTTGGTGAAAAAGCAGAGTTGCAACAATTCTCAGTTTTGCTGAGTTGGGTAATTTTATTTCCACCACTGCTATTTTGGTCTATGTTTTGAAATTCAGCTGACAATTCATGGTTTAGCATTTGACGTAAACTCGTGTACTGACCTAAATTTGCTGTTGCTAACGCAATCAGCACAGAAATACTTCATGTTTTGACTCAGTGCTCCACTAGTTACATTACAACACTATCAAACTAATGTTGCACTTTGGGAACTAATAGTCCTGTTTTACTTTCACAACTCATAAAAACATGTTCAAATATAAAGCGCTGACATTTTACAGAGACTTTCAGTGCTCCAACAGTCTAATACATCGGTGAAATAGTCATCAAACTGCTCGTGGAGGATAACCAACAAGAGGATTTTGGATCAAAATAGCCAAATTAGAAAAAGTTTAGATCTTAATTTCTTTTTTCTATCTCAACTACTTTGGCCTAAATGTGCAATTCTCTTTATCAATTATCTACAATTCCCTAGTAAACAAATAGACACAAACATACCAAAAATTTAGGACAAACAACATTTCTTCAATTCATAACCCCCATGGTTGCTGTTTTTTGTTACTCTCATAGTCCAATGTGACTTGCCACTAATACAAAACAGACAACTTTTATAAATAATAGCTACTTCCGTGTACTTTTAAGTGATGTATTCACAAATCAGTGCATTAACAAGCAATCTACATGATTTAGGTCAAAGTAAGGTGAGAAAGCTTAATCACTTTCCAACTTGCTGCTCTGGGTGTTGATTTTGCTGCAGGACAGTATTAGCCACATTAAAAAAAGATAACAAAAAACACTTTTCATTAATTGTTCACATTAAAGGGACACTATACAAAGCTGTATTCTTAACAATATAGGAACCCACTGCAACTGCCTACTTTGGGTGAAAACACCCTTTTTTCACTTACCTCATTCCAGCGCCATTGTTCACCAATGTCAGATTATGGGGGGCCTTCCCCACAGAAATGCTTTTCTACTGGGTTTTTCAAAATGCTGGACGTCCTCATGCAAAGTGTGAGGACGTCCAGCGCCATTTACGGAAACTATAGACAGTTACTAGAGGCAGCCTTAGCACTGCCATCTAAACATTGCAGTTTTCTAAAACTGTAATATTTTATATTGCAGGCAGGATTAAGGGAACGGGCACATTGCACCATTCTTTAATATAGCTTCAACAGATAATACAAAATTATATAAAAGTTTAACACATATAAAGTCAAACTTGTTTACAAGCACAAGGTAGAAACTACACAAAATATAGCAAGTGACCACAAATACAAGTGCATTTTAATGGCCATAGATTTCTTGTGCAAAATTTATCACCAATATTGTATTGTCTAAGGATGTTCTGTAATACTGTTTGCAATATTGATGCCTTAAATAGTTGTCTAGGTGCCATACAAATGATGTTCAGACAACCTTTGGCTGTCAAGGCTTAACCTTAATACTAAAAAATAACGATGTATCTGTAGTGGAAGCCATCCAATGAAATGAAAAAGCACAACCGAAAAAAAAAAAACATTGACAAGATCTACTTCAAAATAAGAGACCGAGAAAAAAACCCCAACAACAATGTGCCCGAGGCCATAGTAAAAAGCCATTGTTCAAAAATTCTTCTCGGGTAAGAAAGAATTATTTTTCTTGGTATGTGCAAAAATGCACACAGCAATTACTTCCCTGTAATTCTTTACTCACCATTTGTGGTAACAGTAGCTAACCTAAACGTTGTCCGTGGAGATGATTAACTAACCTCAGACATAAATGTATGTGTTCACTCATAAAAAAAAAAACAAGAAAAAAAAACTTTATGGCAATTTGTTCATTTGGTATTAACATTGTAATGAAAACACTAGGATTTATGTGTTTACTGATATTAAGTTGGGAAAATGCACATTTTCTGGTCACAATTTAAAAAGCTTTGGCAGGCCTCCATAACATGACAATAAAAAGAGCTCCCTTTGTTGCATTGACAATACATTATTTAGGGACATAAATAACCATAGATAGCAACAGTCTGCCACATCAGTAAAAAAGGAAATGTTTCTTAAGAGCATTACAGAAGGAAGTGGTTTTGTGCAGCCAGAATATACAATGTATAACGTATCAAAACCACTTACAAAGATAAACAGTTGCAGTAAACATTTTTTTTTCATAATTCCCTCTTTAAGAAAATGTTATCACATCAACTAATAATTCTTTAGGATTTTCTCAAAGTAATATTGGTTCTAATTGGCATGTTATGTTTAGGGGAAGGGGTGGGGACAGTCCTATACATTTAGTCCACAACACTGTTTAACCCACAAAGGACCAATGGCATTTTGTCATTACAATCTTGTCCCTGAAGATATTATGCCATCTTGGGTTGCCTTTTTTTATTTAGAATGACCAGCTCTTTACACCCCTGCAGGAGCAGGACAGTTTTAGAATTGATTGTTACTATGACAAATTTTCATTGGTCCTTACAGGTTTATGAAAAAAACTAATTTTATTAAAGACAATAGCACCCTTAATGACAGAGGCATACATTGTAAGATATACCAGCAAGTGAGTTTTGCTGTAATAACTGAATCGAATCATTTACTTTAGAAAACTAAAATATTGATGTTTAGTCACTACACTGGGATATTAGGAGAATTACATTAAAAAAGCATGCCAACTTTACTTAATAATTCCCTATTATGTTGTAAAGTTTAATAATCTAGAAATATATGGATCACAAATTAAAAAATTTGATATACACTTAATCTCCTAGTTTTGTTTTACAATATTTTGCACTCAATATTGTGTCATGTATTCAAGTTATTACAGACATAAAACAAAAAAATCCCATGCTAATTAGAATTGGACGCATTACATGCTCTATTACATGGTATAATTGTTAAAATGCAATTATGCCATTAAATTCTGTGAAAAGGGGGATTGTGATACACCTAACCAGTACCAACAAAAAGGCAATTAGCATTTGCTAAACATATAAAGGAATATTACCTCACTAAAAACAATGTTTGATGGGGGAAAAAAAACTGCTTTGATCCAGATTAAAAACTTTCTCAAGATCACTAGCCCTTCCTCTGCAACTGTTTGACTGATTAGTCTTTAATTTCCCTTCTCTTCTATTTAGCTCAGCCACAGAGGAACCAAAAAGATAAATAAACCTAGTGACATCACCCCCTGTACATTCTTCAGGAAGAACACAACTGTAAATCAGTCCCACCTCCCCGCAATGTACATGTAGGAGACCTCATCATTAGAAAGCAGATGTTGTCTATCACTCTCTGCATACATCCTGCTAAAGCCCTCAGCAACAGGCTGCTCTACAAATGTCTGGGGCTCTGCAAACGCTGCTTCTCAGTGCAAAGTACATTTCATTGCTCTCCTTGGTCAACTTATATTACCAAAAAAGGATATATGTCCCTTATCACAAGATAAAGACTTTCTAGACAATCTATGCACAATGTCCATTCATCACCAAGAAAATCGCTGAATAATCCCTGATCGTCAACAGAAGTCCACCCTGCAGCTTGATACAGTGACAGTGGCTGGTTAAGCCTGCACAAGCTTAGTGACATACAATAGATACATATATATATTTATATAGAGAAGCTGCATATAGCATGATACTTACAGCATACCAGAGCCTCCTGTCGCTGAACACGGATTCCCCCAACATTCTAGAACTGGGATCAATCCACAGGAGAATGAGTTCAAGCCTTTAAAACCACACTGATAGAATGCACAGGTCTTGCAGCTCTGCAAACTGCATCCACATTATTACAATCCCTCAGACTCGGTACTTCCCCTTCATTTCCAATGAACTAAGTGGAAAGTAACTGTTCCCAGGCTTGGGGGCGCTCCATATACGCCCCGGTCTCTGTACTCAGCGCTTGGGGTTACTACAGTGTCCGCAGCAGTTGCTCAGGTTGAAGGCTCCCTGTCTTGCCATAAGCCTGTGCCTAGAAGCAAGGCGTGAGAGGAGGGAGGAGAGAGAGAGAGAGAGAGAGAGAGAGAGAGACTAGAGGGAGGAGGAACAGCGAGGCGGGCTGTGTGACCCCCACCTACTCATACCTATTAGACAGGGCTATTAACTCATTTCCATGGGAAGTATTGGGTCAGGAATTCACCTCCGGCCAGGCAGGGGTTAAATCTGTATATGCGCAGGAAGGAGCGAAAATTGCTTATCTCAAGTGCCTGTTGCATATCCAACACTCTCTCATGTAACAATCATATCGCCAAAAGCTGCAGGAAACATACTGGGAGGCTATTCATGAAGGCTAAAGGACATGCAAAGAGTTACCTCGCAATTGATTGCATATTTAATGGGGTTACAGTGCGAATGTCAAAAATAAATATAATCTGGGTGGTTGTTGACATACATACATACATACATACATGTACACAGAAATCCAGTGACCAGAACACTCATACCCACTGGCCCACACACATATTTGTTGACCCATGCACACTCACTCATAGTCTGTGACAAACACACCACATAGAGTGACCCATACACACACACTCAGTGACTGATAAACATGCAGACACACTGCACACTCTCTGGTATAGAAATCTGAAGGCCCATTAACTCTTCATTTCAGGGTTAGTCACAACTTTCAGAACCAGTACTGGATCTATAGACTGTCCTTTTCTCTTTCTATGCACATATTGGCCAGCGAAATGCATCGACACATCCCAGTGGCCGACACAGTGCATCAAGTGAGAGCAGTGTGTATTGCGAGGAGTGGACTGGCACTGCAGCCAGTGTGAAAATGAGATTTTTCTTATTGTGAATGCAGCACTGAGACATACATATCCTTGTCTAACCAAAAATAGTGGGTGTCACACTCTTAGGTGGCAGCTATTTGCAACTGACAGGGCCGCCATCAGGGGGTGACAACCATGACGTGTATGTCTGTCTGTACGTATGTATGTCTGTATGTATGTATGTATATCTGTCTGTCTGTATGTCTGTCTATATGTATGTCTGTATGTATGTATATCTGTCTGTCTGTATGTATGTCTGTCTGTCTGTATGCATGTCTCTGTATGTGTCTGTATGTATGTCTGTCTGTATGTATGTATGTCTGTCTGTGTATGTATGTCTCTGTATGTCTGTCTGTCTGTCTGTATGTCTGTATACATGTATGTCTGTCTGTAATTCTGTCTGTCTGTCTGTCTGTATGTATGTATGTATGTCTCTGTATGTCTGTCTGTATGTATGTATGTCTCTGTATGTATGTCTGTATGTGTGTCTGTCTGTATGTATGTATGTCTTTGTATGTATGTCTGTATGCATGTAAGTATGTCTGTATGTATGTATGTCTGTCTGTGTGTATGTATGTCTCTGTATGTATGTCTGTCTGTCTGTCTGTCTGTATGTCTGTCTGTCTGTCTATATGTATGTTTCTGTATGTATGTCCGTCTGTCTGTATGTATGTATGTCTCTGTATGTATGTCTGTATGTGTGTCTGTCTGTATGTATGTATGTCTTTGTATGTATGTCTGTATGCATGTAAGTATGTCTGTATGTGTGTATGTCTGTCTGTGTGTATGTATGTCTCTGTATGTATGTCTGTCTGTCTGTCTGTCTGTATGTCTGTCTGTATGTATGTCTCTGTATGTATGTCTGTCTATATGTCTGTATGTATGCATGTCTGTCTGTATGTCTGTATGTATGTATGTCTGTATGTATGTCTCTGTATGTATGTCTGTATGTCTGTCTGTCTGTATGTCTGTCTGTATGTATGTATGTATGTCTCTGTATGTATGTATTTCTGTATGTGTGTATGTCTGTCTGTATGTATGTCTGTCTGTATGTATGTCTGTCATGTATGTCTATCTGTATGTATGTCTCTGTATGTATGTATGTCGTGTATGTCTGTCTGTATGACATACCCCCAAATTTCAGGTGGCGGCCCTGGCAACTGACACCATTAATTCAGCTCAGAGATCCACTGAATTTAAATGGAGGCATGTGCTGCTCAGAAGTATAATTTCCACTAACCATGGGGCAGAACAGGACATCAGTGCATAATTCTGCCCAAAACTAAGCCCCTATTGTGCAGGATGGTGAACTATGCACTATTTCTCCTTTACTAATTATTGATGTATTAATGGTCATCTTTTGGATACATAATGACGAATAGAGAGGACACATCAGAATGAATTGTGTATTTTGGGAAAATGCCATCAAAGGTGTTCTGGAGACAGCATATTATTTTATAGGCTAGGGATAGTTTGTTTGGGTTAGTGTTAGGGCTAAGGCATGCGTGGGAGCACAGCCCTGGGCAGGAACTGCTATTTCATTATGTAGCTGTCACTTATCACATGGTATGTGGTAAGCTATGTACACTATATAGTTGACCACATTAGTCCATAACATCATTAACACTGCCTTAAAGGGATCACAAAAGAACTTTTTCGCTTTACAAAAAGTGCAGATTTCAGTAGAAATTGCCATTTTTTGATAAATTAGCTTTGTTACAACCCCTGGCTTTCAAGCAGACAATAGGTATGGTTGCTTCCTAGTTTGTTTTGCACTTTGGAGTTAAACTCAAGAGGCAGCAATCGCTCAAAGCCTTGCAAAGACTTCTCATTGAGCTGCATGGGAAGTCTGTGATAGGACAGACACAGAAAGTCTGTCTAGAAGGGGGCTGCTTGTAAAGTCTTCAGACAAAAGAACTGCAGCTTTGGCAAGAATTTTTTTTTATATACCCAATGAAAAAGAGCACAATTAAATGCAGGCATGTTTTCATTGGAGGTATATTTACTAAACATTGATTTCTATTTTTACTATTTGGGCCATGATGCTCCCCTTTAGCACATGGAGGCTCTGGTCACATACGTGTGCTTACCTCCTTCCATTCTTTGTTTTTAATGTGAGTTTGGTGTGTTGGAATTCATGAATGTCTTAGAGAGATGTACAGTGCGCATTTCTCCTCTGTTTTTCTTTATACTGTCCTCTCCCATTCTCTCTTTTTTCTCTCTTCCTTTTTCCCTTTATAGAATCTGTACCAAAAACACATTTCTTAACTGTTAATTTTATAACAGTGGCCAGTGGCAGAACTACTGCGGTTGCAGGGGTCGCAGCTGTGACAGGGCCCGTCACTCCAAGGGGCCCAGCCACCCTGCGACCGTGGTGCCTGCCTACTAAGTAACCCGGCCCATGCGGTATAACCGCCGTGGGTGCATTATAGGGACTCATCGGGTGGCACATGCTGTTAGGGCCACCCTATGGCAATACATTTCCAAGGGGCCTGGTCAGCGCTGTGAGCTTTAACAGCTTACACTGGGAGAGCTTACACCGGTAGAGCAGGAGGAAGGTGAGGAGGGAGTCAGAGTGGGAACTCTGACTCCTATCAGACTGAGCCACTGGACGCCAAGGAAAGTCACACTCCTGCACCTAAAAGGTAGGAAACAGGAGGGTGACTAAAACATTTTGTATATGTGTCTGTATATGTGTGTGTTTGTATGTATGTGTGTGTGTTTGTGTATGTATGTGTGCCTGTATGTGTCTGTATGTGTCTGCATGAATGTTTCTCTGTATATGTGTCTGTAAGTGTGTGTGTATGTCTGTGTCTGTGTGTGTGTTTGTATGTATGTGCATGTGTATGAATGTGTGTTTGTATGTATGTATATGTGTGTGTCTGTATGTATGTGTGTGTGTTTGTATGTATGTGTGTATGTATGTATGTATGTTTGTATGTCTGTATGCATGTCTGTCTGTATGTATGTGTGTATGTCTGTATGTATGTGTGTCTATATGCATGTCTGTTTGTGTCTGTGTCTATATGCATGTCTGTTTGTGTCTGTATGGATGTCTGTATGTGTGTGTGCCTGTATGTATGTGTGAGTATGGCTGTCTCTGTGTGTGTCTGTATGTGTGTTTGTATGTGTGTGTGTATGTCTGTCTGTGTGTCTGTATATGTGTGTGTTTGTATGTATGTGTTTGTATGTATGTGTGTGTGTTTGCTTGTATGTATGTGTGTGTGTACATGTGTGTGTCTGTATGTATGTGTTCCTGTGTCTGTGTGTATGTGTGTGTCTGTATATGTGTGTATGTCTGGTGTGTATGTCTGCATGTGCATCTGTTTGTCTGCATGTGTGGGGGGAACATATGGGAGGGGGAGGGTAGACGTATGGAGAGTTGGCAGGGGGCAGACGTAAGGGGGGATCCCAGGGCAATTTTTCGCACTGGGGCCCCGTGGTTTCTAGTTACGCCTCTGCCCATGGCCTTGTGTCTTCTATTGTAGCGTTTGACTATCTAGATTCTTGACCCTTCTATGCTTATATATATTAATATTTTGTTTTGAAAAATCCTTATAAAGCATTTAACTACAAATAAAACGATGGCTAAGTCTAGTATGTTATAGATGTATATTGTTCTGTTTATGTTTAGTGCATTAATAATGCTTAATGTCAGGTTTAGAAAGCTAAGTTCTTCAACTGACACAGTAAGGGTACACACATATATTTGGTTAATTGGTTATAAATTACTATTGTTTACAAAAGCAATTCCAAAACATGTATATTTAGAAACAGATTACTGTCTTGAATCATTTAAAATGATTAAATATCACACCAAGAGTTTAACAGAAATTTGAAACATTTCACTCAAAAAGTCAATTAAGCCAGCATTCTGAGTCCATTTATTTTAAATGAGCCATATATCACCCATTGACATGCAGTCCACCATATCAGAAAATATTCCACATGGTATAGAGTAGCAACAAAAGCCCTATAGACCAAAACATGTGGTTTAAAGTGTTGTCGATAATTTTAGCGTTTTCCTTGCAAAACCTAATTCTATAAAAACAACTAATTTATAGTAGATCGGTAAGTATGTTAGTTCATATACAATTCGGATACATATATAGATCTGGTAGCTTTTAAGAAAATATGTTTTGCTGTTCAAGAAAGGTAAGAAAAACAAAACATATATTTCAAAAGATTTGGTTATACCATTGCACTAATGATAATATATAATTGTGTATGTGTAAAACAGGTTTAATCTATGGGATTATTATGAAAGTCTGTAGTATTGAGGCTAGGATCATCATGAAAGTATGTACTTGCAGATTTTCAAAAAGACCCTTTGGAACAGTGATATAAAGAAAATATAGGTCTTCCTATTATTCCACAGAATTATACTGAGTTTTATCTAAAACTTCTCAAATTTTCAAGAGAAACTATAACCCGTCTAAAACGTACACAATTGAATAAAACATTGCAAACCACCTAAAACTATTGTTATTATTTTTCATGAGATTCTCCTTTTTCTTTTAAATCTCTATTCAAAGGGACACTATAGTTACCAAAACAACGCTAGCGTGATGGAGCAGTTTTGGTGTATAGATCGTGCCCCTGCAGTCTCTCTGCACATTTAGGTGCAAAATCACATTGTTTATGAAGCCTTAGCCACACCACTCTTCATGTGACTTACACAGCCGTCCTAAACACTTCTTGTAAAGAGCCATCTAATGTTTACACTTCCTTTATTGCAAATTCTGTTTAACTTAGAATTTCTGTACTGTTAATAGCTTGCTAGACCCCACATGAGCCTCGTGTGTGTCATTAAAGTTCAGTTTACAGAACAGAATATACAAACTTTCAAAGTAAGATTGAAAGTGAAACCATTTTTTAAGCAGGCTGTTTCTGTCACAGGCCAGGGGAGGGTGGCTAGGGCTGCATACACAGAAACCCACTTGATTTAACCCCTAAATGGCAGTGAGTTGAGCAGTGAAACTTCAGAGACATGGTATAAACACAAATATGGCGTCATTAAGCTAAAGTTGTGTTGGTGACTATAGCAAATTTCATCATAATCCTGTTCAGCCAAGGTAAAATCATAGTAAGCGTTGTAAATCAGGCTAATAACAGAACATTGTTTGATTTTTCCTCTTTTTTGTTTCCATCAGGGTTTCACAGAAAACCAAAAACCCCTGTCAGGACAATGCCCAAGAGGAAACTGGGAAAATAGCATGCTAGAGACAGACACAATCTTCTCTGATTGCACCACAAACGTCTGGATCACTGTATTAGTTAAATGCTTAGCTCTCTAAATATTGGACCACATTTACACCATATTAATGATTGATAAAGTAATGTGGCCTGGATATTTTTTTACATATAGAACTTTTCCTGTAATTAGACATTGTTGCAAAATTATACGTTTCTTAAATCCAAGTGACATTGTGACTTATGAGTTGGACGTGCATAGTCTTCAATCTGCAGAAACTTGCAGGGATGCGTAGTTTTCATTGGTTTAGATATTGCTACATTGGAAAAAAGTTGCTAAGCACACAGGGTGCAGTTTATGTGATTAAGCAACAGTACTACCAAAAGCTCAAACCATTAATTTTCAGATCATCAATCTTAATAATGTCATCTTTACAAGTAATGTGCTTCCATTTAACTATATGTTAGATTACTTTATTATCAAAACTGTAACCATTTGGATTATTAGGTATGAATTCAAATGTGTAAAGAGTTTATTCACAAGCAGCCAAAGATATACAAATGAGAATCTCTATATTTCAGTATTTAAAAACCCCCACAAACAACAGTTAAGCTTTCCTTTATCCCACTTTTCTGTATCAATAAACAAAAATTCTCCTAATTGGGATTATTTGTGGTTTAATGCTTTCCACCCTTCTCACTTGGTGCTAGTTACTTTTTTTGCTGCTCATTGTTTTACTACATCATCTTGATGTGACACCATTAATGCAATGAACATACATATTAACCCAGGAACTTTCACATCCATGGTTTCCAAAGTCTGAAGATGTTCACTAGCAACCCAATCCCTGAGACATTTCAGAAATAATTGGTTAACTTTCTATTTCCCATAGAGTCACTGGTATAGTAAATTGACTTGTATAAAGTGCAGAAACCAAGTAAAAAATTCTCTAAAATATTGAATATTGCAATATTAAGCATAATATGAGTCCAGAATTCACTGGATGTAGATGATTTAAATTAACACTCAGGGCACCCTGAAAACCTAATCGGAATTTAGTTGTTATGGTGCATGGAGATCCTGGGTGTCAGCTTACTTCAAGGGGTTAAACCATTTACAATAAGTTTAACCTCAAAGTCTTCATTCTGGCACCCATTTGCTCTGCCCCTACTCTTCCTTTCTTCACTGAGGCTTCCAACAGGAAGTCTTGAACTAGGTGACACCAGGGGAGGGCTGGCAGCCTTAGGCCTGGAGGGCAAAACCAGTCAAGTGGCCCATTGCACCACCAAATCAGTTCACCATCCATGCCCACCTTTTCCTGGTTTTATAACGGATATTGAAGTTATGCTAATCAGTAGCTCTTTGCCATACCCGCTCCTTCACGGCTCCAGGCACTGCTTGTTGTGAGTGTGAGCCACTGTAAATTAGGGGCAGAGGGCACTTGCACTGCGGTAAAGATGGGGCTGGACAGGAGGAGAGTGCAGTGCAATCAGTGCACTCCCCTCCTGTGGGTCACCAGTAGACTGGTGCACCTGCCCAGGATCAGAGCCGGTGCAAGGATTTTTGCCGCCCTAGACAAAATAAAAATTTGCTGCCCCCCCATGTAACATCACAATGCCCCACCCATATGAACTAACGCCAGTGCTGCACACAGTGTGTGTTTACATTAAAAAGCCTGCAGGGACCAGCTATAGACACCAGAACCACTTCATTAAGCTATAGTGTCCCTTTAATGTGAGGTACATTATAGATTAGTGTCACTAATAATATACTAGATTGCCTACTTACAAGCAGATGAGGATGATGATGGGCTGCAGTTTGGCTCCACTGGTCTGGTGTAGAACAGGATCTCTGGAGGCTGTTTGCAACTGTGGTCACAAAATTCAATGTTCTGGGAGAATTGGAAGCAGCTCCATTTTTTGGGGCCCCTTACACAGCTCAAGGTCTGGGCCCCAGGGCCTGATGGTGAGTATGCCCATAAGGCCCACTCATAAATTCCACCCACCCATGAGTTCGCTCACAGGGAGTGGAGTGTGTAGGGGATGTGTTATGTGTTATTGTAGAGGATCTAATATGTGTGCTTATGGTATGTAGTGTATAGGGTTACCAGTTTGTGCAGGTGATGTAGTGTGTTTGTGTGTAGTGGAAGCAGTGTGTATTTGTGTATAAGGGATGTATTATGTGTTTCTGGTTGTGTGTAAGGGATGCATTGTGTGAATCTGTGTTTGTATGCATAAGGGATGCAAGGTGTGTGTCTGTATGTGTGTGCATTGAGTGTAAGAGATGCATTGTGTTTCTGTGTGTATGTAAGAAAAGAAGTGTGTGTGTTTGCATGTGTGTGTACGGGTTTGCATTGTCTGTTTCTGTGTATGTGTGCAAAGGATGCATTGTCTTTGTGTGTAAGGGTTGCATGTGTGTGTGTGTGTAATGGATGCATTGTGTGTTTCTCTGTGTGTAAGGGAAGCATGTTGTGTTTCTGTGTATGTATAGGGATGCATTGTGTGTGTGTGCGCGCGCGTAGTGTGAAAGAGCTCCCTGTCTTGGCCCCTGTCCTATAGAGCTGCCCCTTCTGTCCCGTAGAGCTCTCCCCTGCACCTTTAGTGGTCTCTCCTCTCCCCCACCCTCCCCTAGCGGTCTCTTCTCACACTCACCCACCCTCCCTGTGCTCTTCTCATCCCCCCTCCACCCTCCCTGTGTTCTTCTCACTCCTCCCTCTATGTGTTCTCCTCACACCCCCTGTGTTCGTCTTACCCCCTCCTCCCTGTGTTCTTCATACTTCCCCCCTTGGTCGTCTTACTCCCCCACCTGTTCTTCTTACTCCCCCACCTGTTCTTCTTACTCCCCCACCTGTTCTTCTTACCCCCCTTCTTCTTCTTACCCCCCCTTCTTCTTACCCCCTTCTTCTTCCCCCTTCTTCTTCTTACTCCCCCTCTTCTTCTTACTCCCCCTTCTTCTTACCCCCTCTTCTTCTTCTTACCCCCACTCTTCTTCTTCTTCTTACTCCCCACTCTTTTTCTTACTCACCCCTTCTTCTTCTTCTTCTTACCCCCCTCTTTCTTATCTCCCCTCCTTCTTACTCCGCCCTCCCCTCCTTCTTACTCCGCCCTCCCCCTTTTCTTATTCCACCTCTCCCTCTTCTTACTCCCCCCTCTTTTTCTTACTCCCTCCTCTTCTTCTTCTTACTCCCCCATCTTTTTCTTACTCACCCCTTCTTTTTCTTACCCCCTCTTTTTCTTATCTCCCCTCTTCTTATTCCCCTCCCTCCCCTCTTCTTATTCCCCCTATCCCCTCTTTTTATTCCCCTCCTCCCCTCTTCTTATTCCCCTCCCTCCCCTCTTCCCTCCCCCTCTTTCTTACCTCCCCTCCTCCTCTTTTCTATTTCTTTCGATAGCATTCCGTGGGATGGGAAGCTGCCGGAGGAGGTATTGATTGAGTGTGCATCTTCCTGTCAGTTCGTGATAGTGAAACAGAAACTCCGCTGAAACAGGAGTTTTGCTTTCACCAGCTGACTGACAGGAAGTGCACACCAGTGTGCACCTTCCTATCACTCCGGCCGGCCGCCCACCGCGGACCGGAGTGCAGCTCGGCCACGCTACAGGGGAGAAGCTGCAGCCGCCTGAGGCTCTTAACAGAGCGCTCGGGCGGCTGCAGTATTTAAAGGGCCGGCCCGTCGCGGCCGGCCTTACAGGATTTTAGGGCGGCCTGGGGGGCAATTGCCTCCCTGCCCCCTGGCCCAGCCCGCCCCTGGGTGACACTATTAGGCTGAGAGGGTCTCCATTCACAAAACAAAGTGAGAAAAATACATACCTTTTCAACTCTGTTTTGTGAAACTTTAAAATTGATATGCTTCATATGCTTAATTTGTGTGTATTGTTTTGCAATGAATGTATACATTAATACCTATAATACCTATTTTCACTGCATCTGCTTGCTTACCTTTGCTCTATATGGGTGGCCATCTGCAAATCTTCTTTGGTGAGACAAACAGCTTATCTGATCATAAACTGTACAGTTAAGGAGGAGCTAGTGAGCATTAGCATGTTTTCACATCATGCACAAGTGATTGGCATCTTAAAAATGTAACCCGGCAGGGTTGACTCAGCCCTTCATCCTTTTGAGGTAGATAAAATGAGTACCATTAAATTGGGTAATAGTAACGACCCCTGGATGTTGGGCTAAGTTAACATCCCCAGGACATACTTGAAAACCAGAGTAATTTGAATTTACCATTCCTGGTTAAATACTTTGTAATTATTATTACTATTATTATTTCAGCTCTTCCAATTGTGCATGATCATAGATAGACAAGTAGATAAGTGGTACTTTCAACTAAAGATGGTTGCTCCCATGTAGCAAGTGTAAACCAGGAGAGTCACTGAAAGAGTAATTAAATTACATGTATTTATTTAATCAATTAAAGAAGGAGTGTTAGCAATGTTGCAAGTCCCCAGATCTTTTAATAAGCAATCCTTGGAAAAGTTTTTGTGACTTGAACGCACAAACTCCCATTTATTAAAGGAACGCTATAATGTCAGAAATATGAACATGTATTCCTAACACTACAGTGTTATAAATACATTTTAAGTGGCCGGCCGCCCTCTTACCCCACTAAAAAGTGTTAAAACGTACCTTTATTCCAGTGCCGAGCTGTGGTTGGCTCCGTTCACGCTCCTTCACCTTGGCTGAGATCATCAAAATTGACAACCTCAGCCAATCCAGCTTTACTACTGGAAAGCATTGGAAGGCTATTGCTCTTGCATAAGAAAACTCAGCACTGCACTAATAAACATCTCCTCATAGAGATGCCTTAAATCAATGCAGATCTATGAGGAACATTCAGTGTCTTCAATGCATGGAGACGTTGAACGTCAGTGCTGCACAATGTGCAGCATTGACTCAGGAATCACCTCTAGTGGCCGTCATCTATGAAAAGGCAGTGTTTACATTAAAAAGCCTACAGGTACAAACTATACACACCTGAAAACCTACTCTAAGCTTTAAAACATACTACACAGCAAGGCAATATTAGCCTCAATCCTTCCATGCAATCATGCAGTTTAGGGTTTTAATACCCCAGGATTATGCATTTTAACACCTTGACTACCAAGCGGTTTGTGAAAAAACACCACCAGAGTATTTTGGGTATCCTTGAAATCAATGTTTAAATGTATTTTTTTTTTTCGTTTCAGTATCTATACCTAGCACAATAATAAATGTAAACAAAACTGAAAATTCTGGTTGAACCGGAAAACTTATAAGTAAAATAATTTGCATGTTTAAATTGCACATTAGGCCAAAGAGTTGAAGTATTACAATTTCATTATTTTTTTCTAAAATGGGCAAATTCCTTGCTAAATCTCCTTAATTGTCTATTAAATAACATATTCCTGCCCTGTAACTCGATTGACATCTGTGGTAGCCACCAGCCAAAAGCTTGTCTTTTAAAGAAAAGGAGAAGGTAATAAATGTGAGAAAATAATTCTGTAGAAATGGCAATGTTTTAGTAGCTGGGTTAAACACACCTCTAGTGGCTATCCTCCTGACAACCACCAAAGAGACTTCTACTGGAAGACGCACTTTCGGCAGGTCATTCATTCATTGATTCGTTCATTGTTTTATTTATTTATTGCCATGAAAAGGCAGCAATTATAAATTAACAGATACAGTGAATACAAGGTTATACGTGTGTACCTATAATACTGGCTTATTCATAAGCAAGTCTTCCTTCAGTGATTTGTTGAACACTTAATAAAAATCAAATTACATGGAACTAAAATCTTTCCAGAACATCCAAGTCCTTTCACAACATTTTACACATGAGTCCTTTGCCACCGCAAGGTCCATGCGTTGTTTATATGAGCCTCCAGTGAGTAAATTTCCTTTTAATAGAGATGAGATAAACTGCTGCCTTGATGTTGCCAGATGTTTTGTAAAAAGTCTCCTGCATGTTCAGCTTTGTTGGATGGTTTGAGCAGCGTAAAGGAATACAGTTACAAAGCACTCAAATACAAGCACTCACTTTAATGCAAGTTGAATCATGATAAATTAAGAGCAACTTTTGTATAGATCTGTCAATGGAAAAACATGGAAGATAAAGAATATTTCATTTAAAACATCAGACTTGTAATTAAGTACTTTTAAATACAGGCTATTTTTAACTAATAGGTAAGCATAAAGTATAAAACAATAATAACTAAATAAATAAAACCATAATAACTTTAAATTAACTACTAGTTTGGATTTACAATTTTAACATACAATAAGCAATATTTGCTTCTATGCCTTAACTCCTTAAGGACTGAGCCAATTGTACAAGTTGTGATCTAAACAAAACCTAAACAAAACCTGTAATTTGCGCTAAATGTGGTTCAACCATAATTCTTCTCTTTCATATTAAAGCGGCACTATCATGCCGAACGTACCTTTCTTTAATCGATTCCTCTTCTCTCCCTCTGTCAGGATCTGTTCTTCATTTCTTCCTGTCTGCTCTAGTTTTCTTTAAATCATAAGACAAAGTAGGGACTACTTTGTATTATGCAGGTTTCCTACGCTAGACCAGCGGAGGAGCAAAGTGTGCTTCATTTCCGGTGAGCAAAGCAATTTTCCCACAATTCTTACTTTTGACCCGTGATCTCGCGATGCTTCCTGTCAGTATTCCCGAACATCCTGTCACTTAGACAGAACGCCGGCGAAACTAACAAATTTCGTCCTAACAGAATGAAAACAGTTTCTCCATTCATGTTAGGACACAATTCGGGACTTTGTTTGGATCAGAATTTCATTTGAATGAATGAAACTCCGATCCTATTCGTGCCACGGCTGTATCTTGCAGACGCTTAGTAGATAACTCCCTAATTCCCACAATATTAGGGAGCTATCTACCAAAAAGATGAAAGACCTAACTTGGTCTTTTGGCCAAATTTACTAATACTAAGTAAAGATTACTTAATATTAGTAAATAATCTGCCCCTACTCCCTATATCGCGAGTAGTGGCATGTCTAGTAAACAGTGGCTGCTCACTGTAAACCCCACCCAGTGTCCCCCTTCCCTGCCCCCCCCCCCGTGCTGCGCAAGTGGTTGCTATTAAACTGAACCGGGGAACTATTGCCCCCCCAGCCCCCACACCTGAGTGGCGGGTGGGGGCCCTAAATAACAATAAGGGGTAGGGGAACCTATCGTCCCTCCCCCCGGACCCCACCCATGAGCGGCGGGTGGGGGCCCTAAATGAAAATGGGGGGCACCTATTATCCTCCACCTGGCCCCCACCCCTGACCGGCGGCTGGGGGCCCTAAATAACAATAAGGGGGGGACCTATTGTCCCCCCCGGCCACCACCCATAAGCGCCGGGTGGGAGCACGAAATGAAAATGTTAATGAAAATGCTGTGTAATTTGACTCATAACAACACTCTGATTAGTTGCTATCAAACAACCAATCAGAGATTTATGAGTCAAATTACACAGCATGGGAAAATTCCAAATAACTTTCCCACGCTGTGTAAAATGATACAGAGCACTCTGATCGGTTGGATTTCAAGCCAACCAATCAGAATGCTGTGACAGATAAATTCAGAAACTTACCTGTCAGTCTCTTCATTTACCTGTCAGAGCACTCTGATTGGTTAGGCGCTCTGAGCCTAATTGCAGGGCGTGGGAATACTTTATAAGACTTTCCCCACCCTGCAGAGCTCATTCTGCGCCGTGCCCTCCATGGGTGAAGATGGACAATTTTTTTAGCTATTTTAAAATTTTATTTTAAAAGTGCGACGGGTATTATGGACTTTTATTTGCCCTTTTTTTGGGCTGGAAAAAGAAGATTTTAGGAAAAAAAAGACATCAAATGGTAAGTTTTATTTAGTTTTTACAGGTATTTAGTTCTCTTGTTCCCCCCTTACTATTTTTAAGGTTAGGGGGGTAGGTAAGGGTTTATTATTTTTTTTGTTTTGGTGGGGTGGAGGGTGACTAGGAGCTTGGGGACCCTTAGTCACCTGAGAAAGGGGTTAACATTTTCATTTAGGGCCCCCACCCGCCGCTCAGGGGGGAGGCTGGGGGGAACAATAGGTCTCCCGTTCAGTTTATAACCCCCACCCATGCGGCACTGTTTTTTTACAGTGATCAGCCATTGGCTGCTCACTGTTTACTAGACATGCCCCCACTCGCGAGGTAGCGAGTTGGAGCAGATTATTTACTAATACTAAGTAATCTTTAATCTAAATTGGTCTTTCAGCCTTTAGGTAGATTGCTCCTGATACTGTGGGAATTAGGGTGCTATCTACTAAGCATCTGCAAGATGCAGCCAGGCACAAACAGGATCTGAGTTTCATTCATTCGAAGTAGCATAGTAGCCACTAGTCACAAACACTTGCCAAAGTTAGCGTTCATATTTGTTTTTTTATTTTTTTTACACAAAAAATGCACTTTTACTGGAAATATCATCGTCGTGATATATTTAACTTTTTTGAAAATCTCATATTTGTATTCAGCAAAGTTTTATGGTGTTTTGGAAAGTTACAAGTTCAATATAGGGCTTTAAATTAATCTGTAAATATAAAAACAAACAAATAATATTGCAGACCATCTGAATATATAATAATATAGAGTGAAGAAAAATCTGAGGGAAAAAACTCACATATCCCAGAGCCCTATCACCCCTGGCTCTGGGTTTGCAAGGCTCCTTTGGAGAGGGGATAACCCCACACTGAGAAATATTCCAGAAGATATGTCCACTGATGATTCTTTATGCTGTGTATAAAAAGAAGGGCAGGACCTCCAATTGAATAATATCACAGATCAGTTTTATTATATAGAAAATATTAAAACCCTTACTTGGGATGTGGTGGGTATAGACTCCTTGGAGGGGCGGACCCGGAAGCGATCACGTGACCGGACTGCGATCAGGAAGTGTTTTACAGTGTACAATATCTGCTCGTGCTTTTATGTGGGTGACTCTGTGAGTCTATACCCACCACATCCCAAGTAAGGGTTTTAATATTTTCTATATAATAAAACTGATCTGTGATATTATTCAATTGGAGGTCCTGCCCTTCTTTTTATACACAGCATAACAGAATCATCAGTGGACATATCTTCTGGAATATTTCTCAGTGTGGGGATAACCCCTCTCCAAAGGAGCCTTGCAAACCCAGAGCCAGGGGTGATAGGGCTCTAGGATATGTGAGTTTTTTTCCCTCAGATTTTTCTTCACTCTATATTATTATATATTCAGATGGTCTGCACTATTATTTTTTTGTTTTTATATTTACAGATTAATTTAGCACGCTTTTTTTGGTAATTATTGTCTTTCTTTACACATTTTTTGTGCATTGTAATTTTGAGCGCTGCCATACTATCTGTATTAGATTCTATAGCATTCACACATTGGTTTTTGTGTCAATATAGGGCTTGCCCATTTCAGTTTGCCAGATTGGTTTGCTGGGTCTATGTTGTGTTTTGAGACCATATGGTAGCCCAGGAATGTGATTTAACCCCATTGTGGCATACCATTTTCAAATGCAGACAACCCAGCGTATTAAAAAATAGGGTATGTCCAGTCTTTTGTAGTAGCCAAAGTTAGCGTTTTTATTTATTTTTTACGTTTTATTTACAGAAAACTGCACTTTTACTGGGGATATTATCGTCGTGATAAGGTTAACTGATTGGAAACACTCATATTTGTGTTCAGCAAAGTTTCCTGAGTATAACAATATCCCCCATGTACAGGTTTTATGGTGTTTTGGAAAGTTATGTGGTTAAATATAGAGCTTGCCATTTAAATTCTCTGGACTGTTTGCCTGGGCTTTCAGGCAGCTCCCTCAAATTATAATTAAAATCAAATAATTATGTAAAATGAATAGTATGTGTGTATGCATGTATATATATCTATGGTCTTGAAAAAAGTCTGCATAGACTGAAACGTCAAATTATTGTGTTAATCACTGTGCTCTCTACTAGGTATATATATTTTGGTTGGAGATTGTGCACCGGAGCACAAAAAGACGCAATCATCAAGTGCTGGGACCTGGAAATATATATATATATATGCACAAACACTTTTATTTCTTATATATGTATAATATATTATAAAATAAATAAAGCATTTTATAATATATTATACATATATAATGCTTAAATAAATATATGATTTCATTATAAGTGTATTTATATATATATATATATATATTGTATATATATATATATATATATATTGTATATATATATATATATATATTGTATATATATATAATATATATTAAATGTATAATATATTAGTTTGTTTGTTTTATTATTATTTCTTTTTACTTTTTGCAGTCTGGGGGACTGTCATACCGCTCAGACATTCCCCCTGCAGGCAGTGCCATAGACTCCTATTGCGGCCATGTGATAATGGTGATCACATGGCCCTGGAGGACCAGAGCTGCTGCAGGGAGACTGCTGGGCTCTCCGGCAGCACCTCGACTGGGATTGCCGTGGATCACTGGTCTAGGTACATGCAGGGGGCCAGGACGGTGGGAGGACGGCTGGGCGTACAATGCCGCCCTCCGGCGTTTAGAGCCACCCTTTCAAGGACGTCATAGTTAAACTGTATTATAATGAATGGAATACATTTAAAAGAAGTGAGACATACTTGCGGGTAGGTGTATAGGTGTATATTATATGGAATACTAGGGATATTACTGGTCAGAGTCAAGGGAAAGTACATATTCTTTTAGATACAACTACCTTTTTTCAACTAGGAGTAATATGTACTATATATCTTTGAAGGAATAAAGAAGAGGAAAGATGTGATTCAGTAAATTAAGTATATTAACAGATTTAAAATAAGCTCATTAGAAAATACACTGTTTTAAATTGTGTGTCAAGACAATGTAAATTGTTAGGAATTTAAAGTGATTTCAAAGTGAATTTAAAATTTTAGACCAAAATACATGTCCTGAAAATATACACAATGTGGAGAATATGTCCAACTATGCTAATTTTAAGTAAATTTCAAATTCACATTGAAATCATATTGGGGCATGATAGCAGTTTGATTGTTCAAATTACTCCACAAAGGCCAATCATTTGTAAAAGTGTATATTGTGCCTTAATGTGTTGATATTTTGTAACCAGTTTATGTCAAAGCTTGTTGGAAAAACATTTTGGCTTTTTTCTACATACACATTGCATTTTAACCAGCATTTTTAAAATCTGGTATGTGACACTGTGATCAACCACCCCAAATTATTCTCAGCAGACTCTTCTAAACAATACTTCAAATGTATGTCTTTGGCAATATCTTTGCGAAGTTACAGTGCCATATAAGAGACCTGACTATTTCAGTTGTGACGTTAGCATTTTGATAGATACATTTGGTTCTGTATTTTTGGAGCATTGTAGTAGTTTGACATTTAAAATTACCCAATAAATGCATACCATACATGAAAGAAGACACCATGGGGTATGTCTTATGGTATTTTTGAACCTTATTATACCACCATATTAGCACCAATTTCTTTCAATGTTTATGGTATTATTTTCTTATTTTTTTTACAAGCACATAACAATTTAGCGGTATATTTGCTAAACTTGATATGTGCCACTGTAATAAAAATCACTAAATTGTGCTCAACTATGTCTCCTGAATACAGAATGACTTCCTTTGTATACCATTGTGTAATGTTTTATGAATATACATGGCTGAATTTATAATATGCCATTGCAGTTTTTTGGAGGCAAATTCAAGATGGGTTTATGGTGCAATTTGGGACATTTTAGTAGCACACATACCGTGTTTCCCCGAAAATACACCCTACCCCGAAAATAAGCCCTAGCTGAATTTTCGGGGTGGGCTGCAATATAAGCCCTACCCCGAAAATAAGACCTAGGCATTGTACCTTTCGGCCCGGCAGGACTTCCTTCTTCTATGAGGAGGAGGAGGAGCGTTGCAGGCCGCGGCATCGCGCAACGTGATGACGACGTGCGCAGCGTCGTCAGTCTGCCTTCACGGATCTTCAGCGGAAGGATCCATTTCCGGGCGGTGAGGCACCCAGTGGTCGGACTCGGCGGGCAAGGAAGGCATCTTTGAAATGTGAGTAGATATTTTATGTCTGGGACTGAATTAATTAAAGGGGGCGGTGAATTAATTAAAGGGGGGGCTGGATTAATTAGAGGGGGGTGGATTTATTAAAGGGGGGTTGGATTAATTAAACGGGGGGTGGATTTATTAGAGGGGGTGGATTTATTAAAGGAGGGGTGGATTTATTAGAGTGGGTGGATTAATTAGAGGGGTGGATTAATTAGAGGGGGGTGGATTAATTAAAGGAGGGGTGGATTAATTAAAGGAGGGGTGGATTAATTAAAGGAGGGGTGGATTAATTAAAGGGGGGTGGATTTATTAGAGGGGGGTGGATTAATTAAAGGAGGGGTGGATTAATTAAAGGAGGGTGGATTAATTAGAGGGGGCTGGATTTATTGGGGGGGTGGATTTATTGGGGGGGTGGATTAATTAAAGGAGGGTGGATTAATTAAAGGGGGGTGGATTAATTAGAGGGGTGGATTAATTAGAGGGGGTGGATTTATTAAAGGGGGGTGGATTAATTAAAGGGGGGGTTCAATGTACATACCGGTACCATAAATAAATAAGCCCTACCCTGAAAATAAGCCCTAGTGTGTTTTTTGGGACTAAAATTAATATAAGACCCGGTCTTATTTTCGGAGAAACACGGTATTTAATTTACTTCATAAATGCATACCATTTGCAAAAGTCAACACAATGGGAACTATCACATGATATATTTTTAGCTTTATTGTGCCATTTTTACACTATTTGTTTTTGAATTTGTAGTATTAATATTTTTTTACATACACTTTGTATTTCTTCTGCTTATTTTCTTAAATCTCATGTGTCCCACTTTAATAAAATTATCTATATATACTCAGCAACATCTCCTGAACACAACGGTACCCCATTTGTATACCTTTGCGAAGTAACAAACTTAATCTTAATCTCAGTTTAAATCCCTAATCCTTAATAACCCCATAATTCTAAACCAAATCGTAATCCAAATTCTAACACTAAATCTAATAATAAACCTCACCTTAATCTTAACCCATACCATAAATATATACCTATCCCTAATTAAAACCGTAATCCTAATCTCAACCCTAACCATATAAATAGTATTGGAAGGATGTCAACAGATGAATTACCTTGCATATTTCAGCAGAGGGATTCCCTTGCTTGCCCTAATCCTAATAAAACATTAAATCTTAATCATTAAATTCTAATCCCAATCCTAAATTTAATTCTAAACCCATTTCAAAATATAAATTTAATAATAAACCTAATACTAAACCTAATTATTAATCCATAATCTTAATCCCTAATTTAATTCTAATCCCAGATGTTTCCTCCTGCTAATATCAGCAAAGGGAAGTCTAAAATGAAACAGAGTGGTATGTTGCTGTGCTGCCATCTCCTGTCTATTTTCAGTATGACAGCGTCCTTTCTTTTTCATTTAATACAATATTTGTAATGCATTGATATCAATGCTGGGCAACTGGCAAATCCCCAAAACTAATCAAAATGCCATTGGGGTATGGAGAGGGTATTCAGAGTCTGGGGTCTCCAAATCACTAGATTGAGTAAGAGAATCACTGTTGCTGAGCTTGATCACTCAGCTACTCTGTTCTGATTTAAAGGGCTATATAGAGTACAAACTTTCAGCACTGCATGTAGCTCATCAAAATGTTTGGGGGCCACTAAATATTGCCCTGGTTATACCTGGATTTCCTGGTGTGAGCTCACACTACACTGCTCTCTGTGGGGTTTTAAATCCCCTTTGAAAGAACTGCATGCTAATCTCATTATGAGCTTTGCATGCAATTCACCTGTCAGTCTGGTGTCACTAAAAATGGCCGCAGCTGACAGAGGGGAGCTCCAGGTATCCATTGATTGTTTTAACCCTGCTAACACCAAATCTGCAGGATGTGTCATTAACCCCTAAAGGCAATAAAGCACATTATAGTTAGGATGCAATTAGACATTCTAATATGATTAAGGAGTTAATTGCCCATTAGTTCTGACAAAAATGTAAACAGCAGTCTCTAGGCTCAATTCACAAATTAATATGTTGCCAAGAATAAAGGTCAAATGAGCTCAGGGCCACTAGCCTCCTCCCACGATGAAGTGTCATACAAGTTTATTAGTTCCCTGGATTGAACATATCTCAGGAGAGACTCACTTGTTCCAATTTGCTATCATAATATTCATCTTTGGGAAATGTTCAATGTGGTTTACATTGATTTTCAAAGAGCGGTCATTCCATTGCAGCATTTAGACCAGTGGTGTATCCTGGTTTTGTGCTGCCCTAGGCAGGACAAAACTCAGGTGCTCCCCTCCCCCCACGCCACCCCCACCCAACCCTTCTCCCCGCCCCACCTTCTAAATACACACACACACACACAGTCAGACACACACACAGTCAGACACAGACACACACTGTGGGGATATTTATGGGATAATAATAGTAACAGTGAGAATTGCCCACTAATTCAATTCTCAGATCCCAAAGAACGTTTATCGTAAGTGAAATGTATTTCATATAATTAATATCACAATGTATAAAAATAGATTTTATTTATGATAATCAATAATTAACAAATAATATTATGTAACATGCATGACAATAATCAATGAATATTCAGTATAAAACGATATGCAATACAAAGAAATGGGTATCACGTTTCAATGGCTAAAAAGCATTTCCTGTCAAGAATTCTGACGATTTATGAGGTATCTTTAACGCAGGCTGAAAGTGAAACTTTTCACAGCGAAGAACAGAATTCCTCAGAGTGCAGCGTAAGGTCGTAAAGTTTAGCCGACAGTTAGAATAACCCTTTCAATGCTGGCTAGATCTCCTAGGTAGTTAAGATCTATTCTTATGTAATTTTTAAATAAAATAACATTTAAACCAGTTTAAATTCATTTTCTTAAACCATCCAATAAGAGAATCTAATATGTTTTATAAGCAGATTTTTAATTTGTCTAAAAGATATCTATCTTAATTTAGAGCAAATCAATACACCTGGATAAAAACAGCGGTATGCTAACACGTGATAATATCACATCAATATATAATTATTCTTAATTCCACCTGCAGAATGGAATGTTTATAACTATATATTCTTAGTTAACTAAGATTTCTTAATATGGAAATCTGACCGTGCTTTATCCAGTCATATATAATGCTATTAATATAATTTAATTAATTTAATTTAATTAAATGAAACCAGTATAATTACCAGTTGAGTAGATATTTCATCCGATTGGTAGTCTCTCTGCATGGAGGTGTTGGTTAGAAAGTCAGTAAATTCTAAGTGTTAGAGTTTTAGGAGTAGAATGTTAGTCTCAGATGTTGTCCGAGTTGGAATCCCCAAACTTCCAATTCCTCTCTTTTCTCTTTTGCATATCTTGCATCTGCCTCCTCTTCTGTATTTCTTGTATCTATCTTCCCTTTGTCTTAACTTTTAAAGGGCCAGACTCTCTGTACGTCATCAGTTGATAACCCAATAGAAGCACTAGAGGTGTGGTTATCTTCCAGATCGCAAATTAGTTATTTGGTCTGTAGAGGGCAGTCTTGTCCCACTAAACATACCTATCCAGGAAAGAGTTAACTTTTCCTGGTGGCTATTTTGACGTCATTTTGCGTTATCTTTATAGCGCCATAATTTAAAATTTCAAAGGGTTTCTTAAATTTTGTCCAGACTTAGCGTCTGCAATTCCTGCCATAATTTCTGATATGACAGATCATGAACTAAGTTTACCCTTTTCCATACAATGGTACCTTATATGTATAGACAGTTAAATATTAAATTATTTAATCTTCTCTGTCACAATTGTCTGGGTTTAGATTTGATTATATTCCATTAGCATTTTAGACAGTCTATCCAACCCCCTTCCTTATCACTTGTTTGTATATACTATGCATTCTTCAGATCTGGGAAAGTGGTTAGCTTACAGATAGAAATATAGTGTCTTTTTGTTAACTTGAAATAACAAAATGGAGTCTGATCTGTTCAGAGTGACTCAGAATATACACTTTTAGTTTCTATCATAGCACAAAATGTCTGCCGATATAAATACCCTGACAACACACAGTCAGACACACACACACACACACATTCAGACACAAACACACACACAGTCAGACACACACACACACACAGTCAGACACAAACACACACACAGTCAGACACACACACACACATAGTCAGACACAAACACACACACAGTCAGATACACACACACACACAGTCAGACACAAACACACACACAGTCAGACACACACACAGTCAGACACAAACACACACACAGTCAGACACAAACACAACACAGTCAGACACACACACAGTCACACACAC
Organism: Pelobates cultripes; assembly: GCA_933207985.1. Taxonomy (NCBI): domain Eukaryota; kingdom Metazoa; phylum Chordata; class Amphibia; order Anura; family Pelobatidae; genus Pelobates; species Pelobates cultripes. Next base: position 250,783,821 of record OW240912.1, on the reverse strand, counting down.
ACACACAGTCAGACACAAACACACACACAGTCAGACACACACACGGTCAGACACAAACACACACACACACACATACACACACACACACAGACACACACACACACACACACACAGTCAGACACACACACACACACAGTCAGACACACACACAAACACAGTCCACACACACACACACACACACACACACACAGTCAGACACACACACACACAGAGTCAGACACACACACACACACACACACAATCACTCACATTAACACTTTTTAAAAAATTTTTATTTAACCACCCCCCAACCTCCTTACCTTTGGGAATGCTGGGGGGGGTTTCTCTCTCCCTGGGGGTCCAGTGGCTGCCGGTCAGGCTGCTGGGTGGGCGGCTTGCGAGGGAGCTCTTCCTCTGAGCACTCTGCTCAGCGCCCTCGCGCGCCACCATATTCTGGCTCCCAGCCTCACTCTATGACGTCATATTCCGGCTCCCAGCCTCACTCTGCGGCGCGTGAGAGAGCTGAGCAGAGTGCTCAGAGGAAGAGCTCCCTCGCTAGCCGCCCGCCCAGCGCCCAGCATGTCAGTTAGCCGCGAGGCTAACTAGGCATTTGCCCTGGGCATTTGGGGGCGGCGTTTTTTGCCGCCCCCTGAAAAATGCCGCCCAAGGCAAATGCCTAGTTTGCCTCGCGGCTAATACGTCCCTGGTTTAGACCCTGATTGTTTTTAATTTTGTATAAAAACCTCACTTTTAGTGAAAAAATATTTTTTCCTTTGGACACTTGTCATCTACTTGTCATCTACTTGTTTCCTTTTCTATTTGCTGTTTCCTTCTCAGACCCATTTGCGGCAGTGATTAGTCTAGTATTTAGGAGAAGTGATACACAAGCATCCAGTGATAGGGAATTAAGCAACAATTTATTCAATTAAAGGATATATAAAACATACCAAGTTTTGGCTAAGCGGCCTTAATCGTGTATAGAACAAAAAGAAAACTATAAATTAAAAGGTAATAGAAACCATCCAACGTATTACCTCACAACAAACACCAAAACAAAAAGTGAACAGATACAAAAAAGTTGAGTGATCTGATATATACAACACCCAGGGGAATAGAAACAAGGCAATGGAAAATAACATCAAAAAGCATAAAGATGCACACCACAAATAAATTGTCAAGTACAAAAGTCAATCTTTATTATTTAAATAGATAGTTATAATGCAAACCAACCATTAAGACATATATAGAAAATATATGAAGAAGAATAAACAAGATTAGCAAGAAATGGGAAAACGAGAGGCAGGTTTTGAAAAATTACATCAGAAATAGATTCTATTGATTTAAAGGTATAACCAGAAAAAAGCCATGCTTCAGCTGATACACCAAATTGAAGACTTACAAAACTGAGGAATGAGAAAAAACTTGAGAAAAAAAAAGGGTTATCTGAATCAATTGGCCCAAAACTCATGGAAGTGCTACAAAAAATATTTAGTCAAGTATTAAAAAGCTTGCTCTATACAATATTAGTCAAATATTACAAAGACTAGCAGATGCAGAAAATGTCATAGTTGATCGTTCTCACAGATTGTATAAGCCCCTGAACATATCTAACTCCTTGCCCAGGTATATAATTTGTCATGGGCATTACTACCCGGAGAAATTAGAAATTATAAGGAAATACAGAAACATAGAAAATCTTGTGATGGAAGGATCAAAAATTTTAATAGTTTCAGATATTTCACCTATGACAATGAAACTGAGAAATGTGTGTGCCCCATTACTAAGCCATTACAGGGAAAAAGAAAAGATACAGACGAGGATACCAATTCAGTCTGATGAAAATGCAATATACATTATAGCCTTATGATGATATATCCTCTTTCCTGAAAAACTAGAATGGATATGGAAAACTTGGATTGGCCTCAACTCCCTAAGTTATTGAAGGATGCAGAGGAAAAGTGGGAAGTCAAGACGCAAAATGAGGACAAGCAAGTTGCTCGTTGGAGCAACAACTCCAATGAATTCTCCTTAAGAAGATATGTAAAATGGATCATAATCAAGAAACAGGGAAAACTTTTCCAGGAAGAAGGGAGAAGAAAACAGAAGAAGGAAACATTTTCTTATTTATTTCCTCCATTTTATGTGGGATGTGTCATTTACTCTATTAGAAGGGAAGGGCAAAGTATCCAAATTATTAAAAAAAAAGACTGGAACATCTTACAACTAGATGTAGAGCTCTAGAATGGTAAAAACAGACTACATATGGTATAATATAGTATTAGACAAAAAGGGGGTGGGGGTGAAAATGCACTCACAAACTAGAAATAAACTCAGGCTTATCTCCCAACTGGGGTATATTGTCACGGTTCCCACCTGATAGACAGACGGCAAGACGTGGTCGCTCTTGGAGTTCCCAACAGGGGACTTGAACCGGGGATCTTCGCAGTCCTGGTCCTGCTTTCTACCTCTGAGCCACAGCAGCTATTTACAATGAAGACTGATTCCAGTCCTGTTCATCCTGACATGGCTACTACTCTGGGGGCTGCACCTTGACTTGGCTGTGTTTCACCTGACTCTGATCAGTCATCAGCAGGGTATATAAACCCAGCCTCGCCCTGTGCTCAGTGTCAAGTCTTTGATCCTGTTTGTTCTAGTGTTCCTGTTTCATCGCTTCGCATTATTGACCCCGGCTTCCTGACTCGTTTATTCTGACTTCTGGCATCCCTTGACTTCGGCTACTCCTCGTTGTTCCTGTCCTCTGGCATCCTTTGACCTCGGCTATCCCTCGACCATCCTGCTGGTTCAGTCCTTGCCTGTCCTGCGTATTGGTACTGCATCCTGCACAGCCCCCGTGCACAGACCCACAGGCCAGGTGAATTCTTACCTGACCACCTCGGCCTGTGGCTATCTGCAAGGGTGAGCATCATATCTGCGCTACAGACTCCCAACTCAGGTAAGACCCTGACATAAGACTTGACCATTATGGAGTCCGCAGAGATGTGCTCACCCTCGACCCAGCGTGTGTCCAGCCTGGCCCAGACTGTTTCGGAGCTGCAGCAAGAAATTGTATTCCTTAAAGGCGCAGTACATCCAGCCCCGGAACCAGCTTTTCCTGAACCGTTTGTCATCATGCCCGACCGATTTGATGGTAGCCGCACATCCTTTCAGTCTTTCAAGATGGATTGTGAGGTGTTGTTTTCTTTAAAGCCTCGAACATATGCCACAGAATTCATCAGGGTCAGAGCGGCTATCAACCTGTTGTCTGGACGCATCAAAGTTTGGGCTCACCAAATGTTGCAGACGAAGAGTCCTGTCCTGGTCAGCTGGGAATCCTTTAGTACTGCTATGGACTCACAATGTAAGACCACTGTGGCCAAGTCAGCTCCACGTACTAAAAAATCTCAGACTCTTCCTAACCAAGAAACCGAGTACCACCACTACGCCCCAGAAATGCCTCCTTATGTTCCAGCTCCCAGGAAATCTCCAGAGGTATCCGGTGTTCCACTTGACCCTGTGGAACCTATGCAATTAGGACTCGTCCACTGCAAAGTGACACCTAAGGAAAAAGACCGAAGGAGAAGCTATGGCCTATGTTATTACTGTGGAGAAAAAGGGCATTTCATCACGCTTTGTCCTGTTCGCCCTCCTAGACCTCCAGCTCTCCGACTTGGTACTAGTTTCCTTCGCCCTGTGTACACCGCATACCAGCCTAAAAAGCCAAATAGAAGCCGTTGTGCTTGCACATGCTTGGCTTCCGCGAGAAAACCTCCATCCCCTGCTCCAGAGCCTCCTGCATCTACTCCCGAAGTTGCTTCCTGTGATACCACCACTACTTCCTGCCCGCCCGAAGAGGTTTTACCTGTGGATTGTGCCGTTGCTTCTAATGGCACTATAGTCCGTAAAGAAGACCTTGAAATGTTCGAAAAAGCATTGTTAGCTGCGAACACTGCTCCTGCCAAAGTTTTGGAAGTGCTTGCCACCTGTACCCGGAACCTAAAAGACCTGGACAATTCTCCAGCCGTACCAGAAGCTGGTACTGCGGACTCCCAAGCTGTAAAGGGAATCCTTGCTGGGGAGTTTGACTATGGGGACTCACTGGATTCAGATAGTGACCCTGGAGAGGTGTACTATGCTGACAGTGAACCTATTTACGCCCGGAGGTCGTTTTTAAAGGGGGGGGTACTGTCACGGTTCTCACCTGATAGACAGACGGCAAGACGTGGTCGCTCTTGGAGTTCCCAACAGGGGACTTGAACCGGGGATCTTCTCAGTCCTGGTCCTGCTTTCTACCTCTGAGCCACAGCAGCTATTTACAGTGAAGACTGATTCCAGTCCTGTTCATCCTGACATGGCTACTACTCTGGGGGCTGCACCTTGACTTGGCTGTGTTTCACCTGACTCTGATCAGTCATCAGCAGGGTATATAAACCCAGCCTCGCCCTGTGCTCAGTGTCAAGTCTTTGATCCTGTTTGTTCTAGTGTTCCTGTTTCATCGCTTCGCATTATTGACCCCGGCTTCCTGACTCGTTTATTCTGACTTCTGGCATCCCTTGACTTCGGCTACTCCTCGTTGTTCCTGTCCTCTGGCATCCTTTGACCTCGGCTATCCCTCGACCATCCTGCTGGTTCAGTCCTTGCCTGTCCTGCGTATTGGTACTGCATCCTGCACAGACCCACAGGCCAGGTGAATTCTTACCTGACCACCTCGGCCTGTGGCTATCTGCAAGGGTGAGCATCATATCTGCGCTACAGACTCCCAACTCAGGTAAGACCCTGACATATATCTGCTTCAGTGTGTCTTCAATCCTCAGCCACCTTGAGATGTATAAGACAAGAGAACAGCAGGATAGTGCAATATTGTTTTAAAAAGTATAATTTAATGGAGAAATACACTTACAAAATTATAAGTAACATAGGCATATCTCCAATGCCACTAGACCACATCAGAAGGAGAGAATCACTATGGAAGTAGAAACCACTGTTACCGTAAATAAAAGCAATCAAAATAATCAATTATAAAAATAAAAACAAATAGCAGCTACAAAACTGGAAAAGCAATTGAACTTGTTTTGTCCCTTCGGGACTTTATCGGGGATACAATGGTCTTGGAAGCTGTTGTTGTGTATATATAGGGCACTGTGATTGAAATCAACTGTCTTTTAATAATTAATTGATGGTACTTCCGGGAATATTGTGTTTTCCTTTATGGAACACAATGACCCTTTGGCTACTTTTGGTTTCATCCTATATTACACCCTATGTAGTCTGTTCTACCAATATATTTATCTACATCTAGTAGAAAGATATTTCAGCCTTATGTTTGGAATTTGCCCCTTTTCCTTATTTTCAGGTAGTACTATTTTTCATCGTCGTATTACCATTCCCCTGGGTGTTGTGTACAGCAGACCTTAATCATGTAGCCTGTTATTTATTTTCAATGCATTAAAGACCCATTGTTAATCCTATGTTGATTATGAGTTAAAAAAATGACATTCTAAAGACAATGGACTAGATTATCATGCTATTGATACGTATAACATATTTGAAGTGCTATTTTCTACTGCAGTAGGGAGAATGATATTTAAATGGATGCTATAGTCACCAGAACTGCTACAGCTTAATGTAGTTGTTCTGGTGAGTGTAGGCTGTCCCTGCAGATTTTTTTGCTGTACACACTGTCTTTTCATGGAAAAGGCATTGTTTACATTACAGCCTAGGTATACCTCTAGTGGCCACTGCTCAGATGGATACTATAAGTGCTTCCTGTGGCAGTGTTGCACAGTGTGACTGACATTCAGTGTCTCTACCCTATGCATAGGGACACTGAACTTTCCTCATAAAGATGCATTAATTCAATTAATCTCTATGAGGACATACTGATTGGCCAGGGCATTGTTTGGCTCCACCCCCGGCCTGCCTCCTTGGCTGAGATCATCAGAATTGACAATCTCAGCCAATCTAATGCTTTTCCCATTGTGTATTCTAAAAGCTCAGATTTGGCCAAGTTTCATACAGGGTTTGGTAATCACATACACTATAAGTGAAATGGTATACAAAAACTAAGATGTCAAGATCCCAAGAGCACATTACCTTAATAATCCATATGAATTGCATTTACAAATAAACTCAATCCTTCTCAGCCATCATTATATTGGCTATTCACTAACTACAATGTGTTGGGTGCATCTACTTTAAATAATTTATCAATAAGGAACCCACAGAGTAATTACAGATTGCCAAAATAATAAAAAGAAATAATGTCAAAAGAAGATTTTAGCTAGGTAGATAGTAGATGTTCCCCTCTCTTTTCCTTTTTTCCCCTCTGTTGTTTCTTTTCAGTAGATGACCTCCATTTTACAATTATTTAGAGCTATCTACCCAGCCAAGTTTCCGAGCCCATTACTCCAGGGGGCTGACAACTTTAGGGCCGTTGCACTATGCCCCTGTGCACGCATTTGCTTGGTGACCATCAGGAGAGCAGCACTGTGCTGTGCTTCTCCCCTCCTGCCACTGTGTGTAGCATGGCCCAGAGGACTGCAGTCTGACACATGGAGGGGATAGGTGGGAGGGAATGAGACACATGGAGGCACTTGGGGGGAGGGAATGAGGAGCTGGGGGAGGAAATGACACACATGGAGGGGCTGGGGGGGGGGAGAATGAAACACATGTTGTGGCTGGGTAGTAGAATGAGCCACGTGGTAAGGCTGGGGGGACAGGAGGTTGGTGAGTTTAACCTCTTAAGGACACATGACATGTGTGACATGTCATGATTCCCTTTTATTCCAGAAGTTTGTCCTTAAACACATGTGTTTTTCTTCGCCCGTTGGTTTCTAGTTACACCTCTTCATATATGGTAGATATGAAAAGATACATTGGGAATTCAATAAGACGTTTCAGTTCTTTCTAATCATTACATTTTGATTATCTTGTAAAAATATGCTCTTTTCATGTATTTTTTCATGTGTATAATTTACTTTGTATGAGTGTAGTTACCTCTGGCTTAAACAAGGTTTTTTTTAATTTTTTTTATTATTTTCCTAAAAAGTAACCTATAATTATTGGTTTCAGCATAGGGGCAGCTTGCATGCTGTTAAACAATTAGAAGAGATCACAGTGATAAAATCTTTCTCTCACAGTACGTAATTCAGGTTGTTGATCATAACCTCATAGTGAAAAACTAAAGAACCAATGCTTCCTGTTTACTGCAGTTGAGTACATCACAAGTTAAAAGCTATCGTTTCTTATTTTTTCTATTTTTTATTATCCTTTTGTTAAAAAGAATCTGTCAGAATACACGCTCAATGTATTGTGAGTGCAATTTCATGTTTATCCTTGTTATGTTCTCTGCCTGACATAAAATAGCCTTGGCTTATGATCTTACAGCGTGGGCTTATACTATGAATCATGCATGGCAAATAAAATACCTAGAGGTAAAATACAACAAAAACCCAACAAAAGATAGAAAACTTCAAAAACACACACTGATCCAGTACAGAAAAAACAACAACAACTTAAGGGTCTAAGCTTTTTTGTAATGTATTAAAAAAACATGCAAAAGTATCCCCAGGATTTGTAGCTTCTGCAGTAAACTCTCCATAAACCCTACATTTTAATGGAGCTCTGTGCATATTTCACAACCCTCGGCCTAATATATTGTTGAGCACAAATAAATGGATTTATTAATGTAAAATACATGAATGCAGCTGCTGTAGCATGCTGCTGTACTACACGACTGTGTCTCCTTAATGTATTTAGAACATTCACCAAAAAAGAAATAAATCTTCCAAACTGTATAACATTAAAACACAATACATAAATTATTCACAAATTTGCACACTGACAAACATAAAGTTGCTTACATGTATGTATAGTGATAGCTATGTAAATCTAGCTTAGTGGCCACCTCTGATTCCCAGGCAAAGAACTGGACACACAAGTTTTCTTAAGTGGCAAAGGTTTTGATATCACTGGTACCGGAGTTTTAACAATTCCTTGTAATACCCGAGATCTTACCACCTCTGGCGGACAACAACAATAAAGATGATCACTGTTGTTAAAGCCACTCTGTAACCTCAAACTTACTTTTCTCTTAGTGTTTCCTCTTCACTTCAAATCTTTTGACTCTGTTCTTCTTTTCTCTATTTCTGATCTGTTGCTCTTTAAAACAAAGGGACTACTTTACCTTATGTAATTTCCCTACGCTTGGCAATCTCAACTAGGTGTGGAGCTTAAAGGGAAACTCAACTGCTTTTGTTAATTGAGAAAGGAGGTGAAACTTGCCTAAAGCTCCACCATTTGTCAAGATTGTCAAGCATAAAAAAATGCACAAGACAAAGTAGTCCATACTTTGCCTTATGTTTTTTTTTGAATTTGACAATTTTTATTTATTTTCAACAAATTTGTAGGGGTACAGAAGAGAAGGGGTGGTTAAGGGGGGGAAAAAGCCAGTAGTTTAGTACCATGTAGTTTCGCATTTCAAACATAACAAGCATGTCGCAAGTAGAAACAATACATCTTGTATTTTTTAGTTCACATTACATATACTTTCGTTCCCTGGGCAGATCTCCCTTTATGGCACGTCTGACTGAGGGAACTTTGTGTGGTTATTGGCTTTAACTCTGTTTTGTATAATAGTTTCCCATTTGTGTAGGGGAATAAAGATAAGGCGTGGAGGGGAGCTCGTAGGGGTTAGTCTAATTGGTGCTTATAGCACTGTTTCGTGTAGGATGTCTGCTTAGGGTTCGAGGAATCATCTCTTTTTGTTAATGGAGTGCTTTCTCTTAATTGCCGAAAGAGGGCTGTTTCGTTGCCAATGTGTGTATCGTCTTTTGGTGGGATTCCTTTAGGGGAGACCTGTTAGAACTGGTGTATGTTCCCGTTGTGGATAAACATGATGAGTGTTCACTATCTGCTTTCGATAGAGGGTCCCCTTTCTGAATAATTGGGGGTGTGATTGTTGTGATTGCAGCGGGGATCAGAATGTACTATACTTCAGTGACCTAGTCCTTGAGAGGTACTCGTCTAAGCTACCTTTCTCTCACGTTGTGTGTAAGGTGTCTAGCTGGGGCCAGGTGCGTAATGGTTTGTACTTTTATAAGGCTTTTAGTCAAGGCTTGAGGGTGAGAGTGGGGGTGAGAGTTGTGGGAGGAGAATGAGGGTGAGGGTGAGGGTTGAGAACTTGGTGCTAGAGTTAGTGTAGCCCCAATGTGGTCGACATCCGTCAGGAGCGTCAGGGGGAGTGGAGGTATGTCTCGAGTCGTGTATAGTCGTGGGTGTTAGTGGTGTAACGGGAGGGCAGTGGGCAGGGTTTGCTGCTCCCAGTAGAAAGAGGATCATGTGGCTTGTCTCTTTTTTGCCTCTCTTCGCATTAGGCTAAGGGGGTTGTGTTGGTGGGATCCTTGTCGAAAGGTAGGTTCGCCACGTCTCGGCGATGGATGGACTCAACTTTCCGATTTTCAATAGGTGCCACATTCGGAGTTCGTAGTCCACTGTTGTTGACATCAAGGCGGTGATTTCCTGGATTGAGGGGAGGTTTGAGGTCTTCCAATTTCTGGCTATGAGGGTGGAGACTGTGCTCAGTATAAGGAATATCATTTTTTTTAGCTGGTTTGGGGGTAGCTTCAGGTAGTGATCGCAGGAGAATCGTTTTGGGGTCGTGAGGCAGGGAATATTCCGTAATTTCTTGGATCATTTGTTCAGTCTTCTTCCACAGTTCGTTTACCGTGCGGCAGGACCACCATATATGTAGCATCGTGCCTCTGTGAGAATTGCATTGCCAGCATATGTCCGTCGAACCTGGGTACATGGAGTGTAGTCGTGCGGGTACCATATACCATCTATACAGCAGTTTGCGTGAAGTTTCAAAGTGGGCCGCGCAGGAAGACATGCCTTCATGCGCTGTGAAGATTTTCTTCCATTCTCGAGGGGAGATCGTTTCTTGGAGGTCTTCCTGCCAGTCTTTCATAAATTTCCATGTGCTTTCTGTTTTGAGGTTTGTTAGTCTGTTATAGCAGGTGGAGAGCGCTTTTTTAGGGGGTGATGCTGCCATGCAGTGCATTTCGAACTTCGTCGCTGTGGTCTGTAAAGTCGGTTTTCTGCTGTGGATCGTGTTGTTTTGTAGTAAGGCCTTTAATTGAAGGTATGAGAACGTGAAGTTTGATGGGAGTGTAAATTCGGTTTGGAGGTCTGGGAAGTGTTTCAGGCCTTCGGGCGTGTAGAGGTGATACATGTGTGTGATGCCTTTGTCTTCCCATTTGTGGTGTGGGAACGTGCCATTGCAGTGGTGTAATGTTTTGGTTGGGGCTGCTAGTGCCCATGGATGCGCTGAGAATATTTTTTGCCCTGCAGGTATCCCATGTGGATATTAAGAGCCTGGTGGTAGGCAGCAGGTCCGAGCTTTTCGGTCTTGCATGTTTGGGAGTCCATAAGGTGGAGGAGAGGTCGTGGTTTGTACAGAGTAGGCTTTCCATCGCTACCCATTGTGGGGGTTGTTTCGTGGTGTGAGCGTTAATGACGTTTGTGAGTAGGGCTGCTTGGTGGTATGATTTTAAGTTAGGGAAACCCATTCCCCTTTGTTGTACGTGTCTAAAGAGCAGGGCTTTAGGTACTCTGAGGTGTTTTCCACCCCAGCAGAAACGGAGGAGGATTGCTTGCATTTTTGTCAGGTAGCTCTGTGGGATCTTGATTTGCAAGGACCGAAAGAGATATAAGAGTTTAGGGAGTACTGTCATCTTGATAGCAGCTATCTTTCCGACCCATGATAGGAATAGATTTGCCCATCTACGAAGTAGTTGTTCAATTTCCCTTTGTAGTTTTGCGTAGTTCGCTGTAAAGAGATCGGTGGATTTGTTGGTAATCTTGATGCCTAAGAACGTTAGGAAGTCTGTTCTCCAGTCATAATCGTGTGCCGCTTTAAGGACATTTTCAGTAGTTCTGGGCATGTTGAGGCACATTGCTTGCGTTTTGGTGATGTTGAGTTTGTAGTAGGATTGTTGGCTGTATGCGTGTAGTTCTTTGTGTAGGGAGGGAAGAGAAATGAGTGGTTGGGTGAGTGTGAGTAATATGTCATCTGCGAATAGATTGAGCTTATATTCCTGTTGGCCAAGTGGGACTCCGTGTATGTTATTATTCTCGTGGATGGCTATGGCCAGGGGTTCTAGGGCCAGGACGTATAGGAGGAGAGACAGTGGGCAACCTTGGCGGGTGCCGTTGGTTATCGGGAAGGGTTGAGAGCAGAACCCCGAGGTCAGAACTGTCGCTGTGGGGTTGCTGTATAGAGCTTGTATGACTGACAGGAAGGTCGGTGGAAAGCCGTAGAGGGTCATGGCTTCGTGTAGGAAGTGCCAGTTGAGGCGGTCGAACGCCTTTTCTGCGTCAAGTGATAGCATAATGCTCTCTGTGTTGGTGTGTTTTAGGAGATGGTGTAGGTAGGTTCAGGACCTTTCTGGTGTTATCCAGGCCCTGTCTGCCCGCCACGAAACCCACCTGGTCTGTGTGTATGAGGGAGGGTAGTATTGCTTTAAGTCGGTCAGCATGGATTTTCGCGTAGAGTTTAGCGTCTGCGTTAAGCAGTGAGATAGGTCTGAAATTTTGGCATACGGTTGGGGTCTTTCCCGGTTTGGGTATCGTGATTACGTGGGCTGACAGGAACTCAATGGGGAAGGAGCTCTGGGTAGTTGCTTCGTTGAAGAAATGGGTAAGGGAAGGGGCAAGTTCGTGTTTGAATGTCTTGTAGTATGTGTTGGTGTACCCATCTGGGCCTGGTGCTTTACCTCTGGGCAATGCCTCAATGTGGAGAAGGACTTCTTCTAAGGTGATTGGGGCACTGAGCTGTGTCGCTTGATGTGCGTTTATAGTGGGGAGTGCGAGTTTGTTGAGGTAAGACCTAATGGATGTCGGTGAGGGTCTGGGCGCATTCTGGTCGTCTTTCAAGTTGTATAGAGAGCCATAGTAGTGGGCAAATTCGTTGCATATATGTGAGGGTTGCAGTACTTTGTGACCAGTGTGTGTTTTTATGTATTGTATTCTAGTTTGTGTCTGTTGATCCCTAAGTCTGTGCGCCAATGTTTTTGTAGCTTTGTTGCCCATTGAGTAGGATGTGGCTTTTAGCGTTTTTAACGCAGCCGTTGCCTTGCGGAGGTGTATGGCGTTAATTTCGTCTTGCGTGGATTGAATTTGCTGCTGGAGTGCTTTTGTGGGGTTTGCTTGGTTCGATCTATGGAGGTCTTGGATCTTCTTAAGGAGTGAAAGCATTGAGGAGTAGTTCAATTTTTTAAGATGGGCTGCTCTACTTATCAGGATGCCTCTAACGACAGCTTTGTGGGCTAGCCACAGGGTGGCCGGGGTCGTGTCTGCAGGGCTATTGGTTGTGAAGTATGAAGTTATTTAGTCTCTTACTTGTTTTAGGAAAGAGGGTTCGTTAAGGAGATGTTCGTTCAGTCTCCAGGGGCTACGGTGTTTGAATTGGTACGAGTCTGCAAGGACCAGCGACACCGGATTGTGGTCCGAGATCGTGGATGTTTCTATGTCACACGTTCTTATTAGTTGAAGGTGCGCGGAGCGCAGGAGGAACCCATCTATCCGGGAGTAGGTATTATGTACTTGGGAGTAGTGGGTGTATTCCTTGTTAGTAGGGTGGAGAATCCTCCATATGTCGTATAGTCCATGTGCTGACAGAAGTTTGTTTATGGAGTTGCAGCTCTTGTGTAGTGATTTCTTGCGTGACGATGAGTGTCGGGCTGTGGAGTCTGTTTCAGGTTCTAGTATGTGATTGAAGTCACCGCAAATGACCGTGGTGCCCGTTTGGATTTTCTCAACTTTGTCAAGCAGGTGAGCTAGGTAGGTCTCTTGGTTGTCATTTGGTGAGTAAGAATTCACTATCGTGTACGTTGAGTTATTTAAGGTGCAGATTAAAATGATGTAACGACCTTTCGGATCAGAGTCGATTGAGATTAGGTCAAAGGCTATAGAGTGGCTTATCAGTATCGTTACACCTTTACTTTTGGTTGGGGAGGTGGAATGAAACTGGTGTGGATAGGATTTGAGACCCAGGACGGGGTTGGAGCCCTGTTTGAAGTGGATCTCCTGTAAGCAGACGATGTCTGCGTGCGTGTTATTAAGTTCTTTAAGGAGGGTGTGTCGTTTGTTGGGTGAGTTTAAACCTCTTACGTTATGGGTAAGTAACTTCATTTTCCGTGAGTGGTGTATATTGTGTATGTGGATAATATTAGGAAGTCGTGTGGGGCAGTTAAGTGGTGTGGAGGCGGGAGGGGAAACAGTCTCAGTCTTGGGGAGTCGAGGGGTTGATCAGCTCGTCCGGCGTGGGCGACCGTGTGGTTCAGCAACGAGTTTTCACGGTCTGGTAGGAGCTAGGTGCAACTAGGAAATCAATCAAATTTTCCAGCACAGAATAACAAAATAAAAATATAAACGGTTAAACAGTAAACAAAGAAAGTATCTTACAAGGTGTCTTAAAGGGTATGTGCCTTCGCTATGGCACTTCCTAGATGGGGGTAGTGTGGGCGGTTCGGTTTGAGCGTAGATCGCTACGGGCCCAATGTGAGTCCGGGGCATCTCCCCTGCCTGAAAGGTTGGTGTGTAGTGGTTGGAGCGCTCAGCACCGCTGTGGGTATAGTAGGGCCTACGTGGTTTTAGAGGAGGCCGTGTCCGCGAGGGACAGCCGCCAAACAAATAAAGGAAAAGAGAAGGATGTGCACCCTATGTAAACAGGGTGAGGTTGTTAGGCTGGGCCTAGTGTGGCGGCGTGCTCAATGCCGCTCCCTTCACCAAGGGGAGTCACTCGAGGGCATATCATAAGGGTGCTAGTTAGTATTAAACATGACATTAACATACGTTATAACTTAGGATATAACATTTAGGTAACAAAGCAAACATGTTGCGAACTTGCTGTTTCTTATCGGGTACGCTCAGTCCTCTCTCGGAGAAGTGCGTCTCGTCTTCTGGGGCCGGCAGTCGTCGGGTAGCTGTTTACCGGGGTTTCTGGGGTTTGGCTGTGTGTTGTGGGATAAACCCCACTGCTTCAGGAGGTTCAGTCCTTCCGTCGGTGTAGCAGCCGGGATGATTTTTCCTCCCTTTGTTATGAGCAGCTTGGCTGGATAGCCCCATCTGTATGGCACTCGGTTTTGCCTCAGCGTGTCTGCCACGGCCTTGAAGGATCGTCTGCGGCGTAGCGTCTCTCTGCTGATAGGTCCATGAACAGGAGTATGTCTTTGAATTGGGTAGGTAAGTCCTTTTTGGTGCGGTGCGTCCGTAGGATCTGATCTTTGATGTGGTAGTAGTGGAGTCTCATAAGGACATCTCTCGGTGTGGAAAGCGGTAGGTGTTGCGGCTTGGGGAGTCTGTGGATGCGGTCTAGTAGAAACATTTCTGCGGGGATATCAGGTAGTATGGCGTGGAAAAGCTCCACAGCGTAGGCTGTGAGATTTTGCGGTGCAATATCCTCTGGTACCCCTCTCAGCCGTATATTATTGCGGCGTGATCTGTCTTCGGCATCCGCCATTTTGGTCTCTTGTCTGTGCATTTGTTCTTCAAGTATACTGAGGCGAGTGTCAGCAGCATTGCAGGCCCCAGTGAGGCTTTCCATGCTGTCCTCCAGGTGGGAGGTCCTAGCTTCTATCTCTTTTAAGCCTTTCCTTATGTCATTTAAAGCATTGGTGACAGCAGTTTGCATTTTGGTGACTGCTGCATCTAACATAGTTTGCAGGAGATTTTGGGTCAGGGGGCAGTCATCTTGTCTGCTTACTATTTCGTCGCGTTCTATTTCGCATTCTTGGCCGGCGCCATCTTGGATCTGAGGGTCGGCGGATTTATGCTGCGGCGTGCGGGCTGTGAAGAAGGCATTTTTTTCTTTTGCCTCCGTAGCTTTTTTTCGTCCGGTGCTGGGACATTGTGTGAGCGTTGGTGGGCAGGGGATGTACCCGGTAAGGGTTGTTTTAGCCATTTTTTCGAGCCCGTGATCGCGGAGCTCGTTTAGTGTGCGTCCATCACTACCGACGGTTGGCCACGCCCCCGCCTTATGTTTTAAAGAGAAATAGATCAAAAATGAAGAAATGAAGAACAGATTCTGAAAGTGGAAGAGACAAATTAATAATGGAAGAAAAGTAAGTTTGAGGTGTCAGAGCCACTTTACCTCCTACCTGTTTCATCCATCTGGAGACCTGTATAATGGCGTTGCAGCCTCCAAGTTATCAGCAGCTGCTGTGCTAACAGAAGTCATTTAACTATCTCAGCAAATTCACACTAGCACAATTCCCATTTTGATGTTTTTGAGGAAAAGAAGGTCTTATATATATAATCTAATCTTTTAAAAGATATAAGCAAATAAGGGCGAGACTAGGGAGCTCATTGCACAATAACAGTCTGGTATGATATGTATTATACAAATGCCTGAATTTAGCCAGGTAACTGTTTATGCTGTATGTGGACACCATACCCGCACACAGAGCCACCATCAGGGGGTGACAACCATGACGGTTGTCACAGGCCTGGCGATCCTGAGCGGCCTAGACTTATCTGGTAGACTTGGGCCACACAGTTTCAATGTAGCTTTTATCGCGACATACATGTGCATCTGTGGGCCCCTGGCTACCTGCATACACAAAAATGCATTTGGTTGCTTACAAATACTGATAAGCAGGGTTTTTGAACATTTTGTGCATCTATTTTGTCTTGCAAACAGTATTTAAAGGACCACTATAGTGCCAGGAAAACATACCCCACCCTCAGGGACCCCCTCCCGCCAGGCTGGATGGTGAGGAAAGGGTTAAATCTTACCTTTTTTCCAGCGCCGGGCGGGGGGCTCTCCTCCTCCTCTGCGCACGCATTCAGCCAGTCTCATAGGAAAGCATTCATAATGCTTTCCTATGGACGCTGGTGTCTTCTCACTGTGATTTTCACAGTGAGAAGCATGCAAACGCCTCTAGCGGCTGTCAGTGAGACAGCCACTAGAGGCTTTAGAGGCTGGATTAACCCATTTATAAACATAGCAGTTTCTCTGAAACTATGTTTATTAAAAAATTGGTTAATCCTAGAGGGACCTGGCACCCAGACCACTTCATTAAGCTGAAGTGGTCTGGGTGCCTAGAGTGGTCCTTTAACATAACATTTCTGCTTCCACATTAACATATCAGATTCTGTCTGAAATATATCAAGATAAAATATACTTTAAAGAAAATTAGCTAGATAACAATACAAGTATAGGATTCCACAAGATAGGGGATAACCCATAAGCCTAAATGACAATGACAAATTGGTAAAAGCAACCTGTGTATGTCACGATTCGGGGAACCCAACACGCTGGTACACACACACAAGGTGCCGTACCGGACCTTAGAGTGGCCGGGCTAAGCACACACAGAATAGTCGGGAAACAAGCCGAGTAAGGGGAACCAGAAGACAGAATAACGTGAAACGAGCCAAGGTCAAAGGGTAGGAGAAAGTCACAAAGTCGGATAAACAAGCCAGAGAGTACGTAACCAGAAACACAAGGTAAGTAGCAATACTAGCAAGCAAAGACCACAACAGGGCAGGGAGGAACAGGAAAGGTAAGTATTTAAACCACCAGGTTAATTCTGATTGGATAATTTCCAATCAGAATTAACAATCACACGTGGGAGATATCTAGACCTCCCACTGTGATTGAGACACTGTGCCTTTAACGCCGGGTCAGGTGACTGACCCCGGCGTGTACAAACTTGGGCGGTCTCCCAGCGTGCAGCGTCATTTATGCTGCCGCTGGGGGACGTGGAAGGAACGGCGGGCGGCATCCGAGGCTGGAAGGAATGCCGCTCGCCGGACCCAGGAGGAGGAGGGGACCGCGGACGGCTGGAGGGTGAGTACCGCGAGCGGAGTGCAGCCTCCCCTCGCAGCCGCCCGCGGGATCCCGACATTACCCCTCCCTCGAAGACCGCCCGGAGGGCGGGAAGCGGAAGGCTTCAAAGGAAACCGGGCATGAAAGGAGCGGACCAAAGAGGGAGCGTGCACATCAGAGCTCGAAACCCAGGACCGCTCCTCACGACCGTACCCCTTCCAATCCACCAAATATTGCAGCCGGCCCCTAGAAACACGAGAGTCGAGAAGAGCGGCCACCTCGTATACATCGTCAGAGATAGCGCGAGGGGAAACGGGCCGCCAGAGGGGACGAGAGAACCGGTTACACAGCAAGGGCTTCAAAAGCGAGACGTGAAACGTGTTCGGGACACGCATGGAAGGAGGCAGATCAAGGGAGTAGGAAACGGGGTTAACCCTACGTAACACCTTGTAGGGACCTTGAGACGGAGGTTCCTGGAGGACAACCATACCCTATCACCCGGAACATAAGAAGGGGGCGCAACCCTACGGCGATCAGCAAACTTTTTCTGAGCAGCTGCTGAACGAGACAGCGCAACATGGACCTGATCCCATGTCTTCCGCACAGAGGCGAGGTGCTGGTCCAAGGCGGGCATTCCCTTGTCGGAGAACGCACCGGGAAGGACAGAAGGACAAAACCCATAAGCAACCTCAAAAGGACTTAAGCCAGTAGACGAATGAGACACCGTATTCCTGGCAAATTCAGCCCACGGAAGAAGGCGAGACCAGTCATCCTGGTGCGCATTAGTGAAGCAGCGCAAATACAATTCCACAGACTGATTAGCACGTTCGGCCGCACCATTAGATTGCGGGTGATAGGAGGAAGGGAACGACAAGGAGACCCCCATCTCAGCACAAAAGCCCCTCCAAAACCGAGAGACAAATTGAGGACCCCTGTCAGATACGATATCCTGAGGTAACCCATGCAATCGGAACACTTCTTTGGCAAACACCTGAGCTAACTGAACCGCAGAAGGCAGTTTCTTAAGCGGAATAAAGTGCGCCATTTTAGAGAACCTATCTGTCACAGTCAGTATCACCGTCTGACCATCCGAAAGAGGCAGGTCTACAATGAAATCCATGGATAAGTGGGTCCATGGTTTCTTGGGTATATATAGAGGCATCAGAAAACCCTGGGGTCTCATATTAAGGGACTTACACTGCGTGCAGACCGGACAAGCCTGAACAAAATCCACTACGTCTCGCTTGAGTGAAGGCCACCAGAACTGTTGAAGGAGGCCCTTGCAGGTTTTGGTAACCCCTGGATGACCAGCAGTTTTGGCTGTGTGAAATAAAGTTAACAACTTTTTTCTGTCATTTGTTTCGACGTATAGTTTACCAACCGGCGTCTCAGGGGGTGCCCGGGTTTGGTATGTCTTAATGCTATCAAAGAAAGGTGAAGAAACAACCAAACGGGTAGCAGCTATTATCTGAGACGCAGGTACAATAGGTTCAGGAGTCGGGTTAACAAATTCTACTGGTTCATGCTGCCGAGAGATAGCGTCAGCTTTGGCATTACGGCAACCAGGTCTATAGGTAATAACATATTGGAAGCGTGAGAGAAATAGAGACCATCTAGCCTGCTGGGCAGATAACCTTCTAGCATCAGCAATATAGGATAGGTTCTTATGATCTGTTATAACCATAATTTTGTGTCTAGAACCCTCTAATAAGTACCTCCATTCCTTGAAAGCTAACACAATAGCTAATAGTTCCCTGTTCCCAACATCGTAATTCTTCTCTGAATCAGACAACCTTTTAGAAAAATAACAACAGGGATGGAGGGGTTTGTCATATGACAACCTCTGTGACAGTACGGCTCCCACACCTGACTCCGAAGCGTCTACTTCCATAACAAAGGGAAGAGAAGGATCAGGGTGGTGCAGCACTGGAGCAGAGGCAAATGCCTTCTTGAGGGTTTTGAAGGCCTTAAGGGCTTCTGGAGTCCAAACCCTAGGGTGTAGACCTTTTTTTGTCAGCTTCGTTATAGGAGAGATGAGTGGTGAAAAGTTTTTTATAAATTTCCTATAATAGTTGGCAAATCCTATAAAACGCTGGATAGCCTTCAGTCCTTGGGGAAGTGGCCAGGACATTATAGCTTCCAATTTAGCAGGATCCATACTGAAACCCTGTTCAGTAATGATATATCCTAGGAATTGCACAGAGGTCTGATCGAATAAACATTTTTCTAACTTGCAGTAGAGTCCGTTCTGCAATAGCCTTTTGAGCACCATCCTAACATGGTTATGGTGTGACTCTTAAATCAGGAGAATACACAAGTATGTCGTCAAGGTACACTACAGCACAGACATGCAATAGATCCCTAAGGACATCATTTATGAGGTCCTGAAACACGGCAGGAGCATTACACAGTCCAAAAGGCATGACCAGATATTCGTAATGCCCACTGCGTGTGTTGAACGCTGTCTTCCACTCGTCATTCTCCTTTATACGGACAAGGTTATAAGCCCCCCTGAGGTCTAATTTGGTGAAGAATTTAGAACCTTTAACACGATCAAACAACTCAGTGATGAGGGGGATAGGGTAGGCGTTTTTAACCGTTATATTGTTCAGACCCCTGTAGTCTATACATGGCCTCAAATCGCCCTCCTTCTTAGCCACAAAAAAGAAACCAGCACCAGCAGGAGAGGAGGACCTTCTAATAAAACCTTTTCTTAGGGATTCCCGTATGTACTCCTCCATGATCTGGTTCTCTTTTTCAGAAAGAGGGTAGACCTTTCCCCTAGGAGGCATAGTGCCCGGTAAGAGGTTTATGGCACAATCATACTCACGATGTGGAGGTAGCTTATCTGCCTCCCTCTTTTCAAAAACCAAGGCAAGGTCTGCATAAACAGAAGGGACAGAAACCGAGAGTGGTTTAGCCGTGGGCACGTTAAGTAAACAAACAGGACGTACATGAGCCATACAGTCTCGCTGACAAGATTCCCCCCAGGAGAGTATGTCTAAACAACCCCAATCAAGAACAGGGTTGTGTTTAACTAACCAGGGAAAACCTAGAACGATGGAGGCTGTTGGGGAGTCAATTATTTGGAAGGTTAACTTCTCCTTGTGCAAAACACCCACAGACATAACTATTTCCTGGGTTTCATGGGTCACCAGAGGTTTCTCCAGTGGTCTACCATCTATGGCCTCAACGGCCAAGGGTGTCTCCTTTCGGATCAAATTCAGGGCTGCGGTTTTGGCAAAGGTCTCATCCATAAGGTTGTCTGCCACACCCGAATCGATCAGGGCTTTGGTTGTTATAGTGGTTTTATTGACAAAGAGAGAAACCGTAATAAACGGTCTGGAGATGGACATATGAGGGGACAAAGTCATAACACCAGAGGCCGACCCCTCTCTAGGCCTTAGGTGCTGCAGTTTCCCTGTACTTTAGGGCAGGCTTTACAGTGATGCCCCCTCTTCCCACAAAGGCATAACCCCTCCCTTCTACGGTACGCTCTTTCGGCCTCAGTTAACCCCGTAGCACCCAACTGCATGGGTTCAGGGGATGGTTGCATAGGAGCGGGTAACGCTAGCAGTGAAGTACTGGGTAGAGCAGGTAACACCCGTGTATCCAACCGTCTTTGGCTACGCCTCTCTCTAATACGGTTATCGATAAGGATCACATAGTCTATAACATCATCTAGAAGAGCAGGTAATTCCCTGGATGCTATTTCATCCAGTATATAAGCGGCCAGACCCTCCTGAAAGGCTGTTACGAGGGCGTCATTATTCCAAACCACTTCAGCTGCTAGAGTACGAAATTCGATGGTGTAATCTGCTACAGATCTGTTACCCTGTCGGACCCTAAGCAGAGCCTTGCCAGCAGAAGCAACCCTACCGGGTTGATCAAACGTGCGTCTGAAAGCTGTCAGAAAATCTGCAAAGGACATAGGAGACGAATTTTCCTAAATGGGGTTGGCCCATGCTAAAGCTCTCCCAGACAAGTGGTTTATCAAAAAGGCAATTTTAGATCTGTCAGTGGGATAGGAGCGTGGATTCATCACCAAATGGATGTCGATTTGGTTGAGGAAACCACGACACAATGCTGGGTCACCACTGTAGCGCTGTGGCGGCGTCATGTGAACTACATGAGCGGGAACAGGTACTGGAGTGGGAATGGGTTCGGGCACAGCAGCAGCAGCCTCCTGAACGGCAGGTTGCAAGTGTGCAGTACAAGCCAGAATGGTTTGCAAAGCTTGAGCAAACTGATCCATACGGTGGTCCAAGCCATCCATTCTAGCCTCTTGATTAACTAGGAGCTGTGGTATGTCAGCAGGTTCCATTATGGCCCTGTTGTAATGTCACGATTCGGGGAACCCAACACGCTGGTACACACACACACACACGGTGCCGTACCAGACCTTAGAGTGGCCGGGCTAAGCACACACAGAATAGTCAGGAAACAAGCCGAGTAAGGGGAACCAGAAGACAGAATAACGTGAAACGAGCCGAGGTCAAAGGGTAGGAGAAAGTCACAAAGTCGGATAAACAAGCCAGAGAGTACGTAACCAGAAACACAAGGTAAGTAGCAATACTAGCAAGCAAAGACCACAACAGGGCAGGGAGGAACAGGAAAGGTAAGTATTTAAACCATCAGGTTAATTCTGATTGGATAATTTCCAATCAGAATTAACAATCACACGTGGGAGATATCTAGACCTCCCACTGTGATTGAGGCACTGTGCCTTTAACGCCGGGTCAGGTGACTGACCCCGGCGTGTACAAACTTGGGCGGTCTCCCAGCGTGCAGCGTCATGTATGCTGCCGCTGGGGGACGTGGAGGGAACGGCGGGCGGCATCCGAGGCTGGAAGGATGCCGCTCGCCGGACCCAGGAGGAGGAGGGGACCGCGGACGGCTGGAGGGTGAGTACCGCGATCGGAGTGCAGCCTCCCCTCGCAGCCGCCCGCGGGATCCCGACAGTGTATCCCTTACACTCCATTATAAACTTTCTGCAATGCCCAAATGTTTTCATGTTGGGTATATCTCAAAACATCTTGCATAAGCTGCAGGTCTCTTGTCTGATGCGTTTGCAAGCCCTCCTATTGTAACGCCGCCCAAACTTTCTGTGGCTGTCCAATCACAGACTTCCCAATGCAGCTCACTGAGAAGCCTTTGTAATGGCGCTCTGGGCATTTGCTGCATCTTGCACTTGGCTTCAGTGATTGACAGTCACGGGGTGTAATAAGGTTAATTTATAAAAGTGCCAATTTGTATAAAAAAATCTGCACTTTTTCGAAAATTACAAAATGTGGAAAGACATAAAGCATTTCAGCTAGTGAAAGAATGTTAAGGGTCCGGAGTGCCCCTTTAAAGAGGTATTCAAACATTTTACTTTACACATACATAGTATAAAAAAAACAGTTACTGGTAAATACAGGACAGCGAGTGAGCATTTCATCCAAAAGAATTTGTTCTTACTGTCCTGCTAATTGAAGTTTAAAACTGTAAAATTCTACATAGCAGTACTGAGGAACTTTCTCATTAGAAACAAAACAATTATGTTGTAACCAACTGAGGGCACCTGAGCTAAATACGAAATCACCACAATACTGCTCTGTGCTAAAAATGAAGTTTCCCCACTCAGAAACGGGTGTGGATGTAAAGAGATTGGTGACAGGTATAGAGAGGAGAATGGGAAGATACATGCCTGTCAGGCAAGGGGTAGCAATAGGGATGGCTATTGCACAGCCCCATCAATTGTTTTGCTGATCAGGAGGCTTTTTTGGGAATGGGGCTTAAGTGCTACCTGATTGGCATACTCATGAACACTAAAATCTCTGAAACCTTTTATCCCATTCTGTTTACACTGAGAGATAATGCAATTTGCATATTCTAGCTGTTAATCCCAGGGTTTAATAAAGATTACGATTTTTTTAAATAAAAAATAAATTTTTACACTACAACTGATGATATGCCATCAGACATAAAATCAACATAAAAACAACATATGCCATCAGACATAAAATCAAAAAGACTAATTTGGTAAACAAAGCTTGTGGCGTTAAAGGACCAATATAGTGCCAGGGAAACATACTCGTTTTCCTGGCACTATAGTGCCCTGAGGGTGCCCCCACCCTCAGGGTCCCCCTCCCGCCCGGCTCTGGAAAGGGGAAAGGGGTTAAAACTTACCTTTTTCCAGCGCTGTGCTGGGAGGTCTCCTCCTCCGATCCTCCTTCTCTCCTCCCCGTCGGCTGAATGCACAAGCGCGGCAAGAGCTGCGCGCGCATTCAGCCGGTCACATAGGAAAACATTCATAATGCTTTCCTATGGACGCTGGCGTGCTCTCACTGTGATTTTCACAGTGAGAAGCACGCAAGCGCCTCTAGCGGCTGTCAATGAGACAGCCGCTAGAGGAAATAGGGGAAGGCTTAACCCATTCATAAACATAGCAGTTTCTCTGAAACTGCTATATTTATGAAAAAATAGGTTAACCCTAGCTGGACCTGGCACCCAGACCACTTCATTAAGCTGAAGTGGTCTGGGTGCCTAGAGTGGTCCTTTAAGCTATTTTCTATATTTTTGTGCATTTCCGTATGCATGTTGCTAGGAGGTAATGGAGCAACACTGCACACACCAAATATAATATTATAACAAAGAGAATGCACTGACTTCCAATAATTCTAGTAAGCAAGGATGCGATCCCAGAGGGGCTCAGTCCTAAACCCACGCGCCCCATTTTATGTTTATATATATATATATACACAAGCAAACTACATTAATTTTTCTTTGTCACCTGCATAATTTACTGAAACAGTGATGTTTCATCAGTGCACATGTAGCAACATTTCTGTAAGAACGGCTCAGAAAGACAGTAATGCCATGTACATGAAACACAAACATGCTTGGCTACCATGTTATTAAACAATAATATATATATAATGAATATATGTGACCAATGGAAATGTTTTGTTTCTAATGAAAAGTAATTAATTACCTTAAATTGTCTGGTTATTTTGTAAGTGATCATGGGTAAATACAAAGTTACCATATAAACTCATACCTTGTTATTTGAGTCAGAAAATCATTACAGGTTCTTGTGTGTCAAAAATATTTCACTAGAAAATCTGTAATTGAGATGGATGGCATGACGGGTAATTGGTTTGCCAATGTGATCATTTGAATCCAGGTTTTTGGGCAGCATAGTAAATCTAATTGAATGATCTCTGTACTCCATCTATGGACTATTTAGACAACTGCCAAGGATTTTATAAAGTCACATTAAATAAGAACCCCCAAAACTTCATGAGCTAAAGGCACATGGGCTTGTCTAACCTTAAGCACTCTCGCATAAAACCACCATTAGTTTTTCTTAAAACAATCAATAGCTATCTTGCTATCTATATATATGTCTGCTTATTGTAAGTCTACTATCCCAAGGGCAAAATTGGATAAAAACAAAATAAGAAAGTCCAATTTTGCCCTTCTGTAAATATAATGAATTTCATTCTTCTCACAGAATTTGCATATTAATTTCAGTTACATTTAGATATGCAGAAAAGCAAGGCAAATTGCTTTGATATTGCATTAAGTTTGCTTTTTGTCATCTCCTAAAAAGTAAATTAATTGCTCACCTAACATCATACTAATGTGTGCAATGGCTCTCTCCATCCATCTACTTATTTCTATTTATGTTTTGACTGACCATCAACCTGGTATTTTATAGCAGTGGTGGACCGTATATTACAAACTAATTGACACACAAGTTAACTGACACTGCTGCTAATTGTTGGTGGGATTGTATGGGGTGGTTTAAAGTGGCACCCTACACGTGCATGCTGTACATGGCCATGTCTTGCTGGGTCTCTCCAAGGGCTAGCTTTTAGGACTGAGGTGCAGTACTTGGGTGCCAGGAATAGAGGTGCAGAGGTGGTAGGAAAGGTTTGCAACAATGTCAGAAGCCCAAGGTTCTTAAACTTAAAAAAATATCGGGCTTCTGCCATCCCTTAAATTGCCATTTATATGAGTCAGGATGACAACACTTTTGAAAAAACAAACAAACATGCCAGTTATTCAATGCTATCCTGACTATCCTTTCAACTTAAGCAATGAAGAAGGGGTAAAGTGCAGCCCCTGTGCCCACAACCTCCCTCAAGACTATAACCTGGGGGATCACCCCCTCTTCCTTTTGTAGCCTGTAGTGATCATTTTTTTTATATCAGACTGCTGCTTTGAGACTATAAAAAAAAATGTAGCATCCTGCTGCCCCTCCACCAGACGTTAAGATTCAATACTAAAAATACCCTCACATCTGGGACTTCAGCCCCTAAAGCCGCCCCCCAGCAATGACTCTGTTAGAAAAGGTCCCAGGGACTTTTAGCTTCAGGGTTTTTTAACTCTATCCTGTTTTTGAGGTCTGGTGGGATTTAGATTTTCTAATAAATCCCAAATTGTGCTTTTATGTTTGTAAGATAATAGCTAAAATCCCACTTGAACATGGAAGACTTGCTTGAGGATATGTATACTATCTAGTCTGTTACAGCTTTTATAAGGATATGTTCGACAACTGGAAGGTTATTAGATGTTTTTTGATTCCTGTGCCCCTGATAGTTGGTACATAGATACATACATAAAAACATATAGATTTTTTGTATATGTGTATACAGGCAAAAGTGCATAGTTCTCTGTTAATGTCATCATCACTATATCCATTAAACTAGCATGAAAAATGTATTATTTACATTTATTTTCAATTACGTGTGGATATAACATTTTCCTTTCAATTAAATAATAAAATATATGACTTATTCAGCAAACCACTTATTAAAGGAAATAAATGTAGTGAGCAATACTGACAGGTTGATGTTAGCATGTTATAGATTTTATTATATAAATTGTAATATCTGACTACATTTTTAAAATGCTTTCCTGCAGTCCTCCATAACAGCTGGAATATATCAAGTTACCTCACAGAAAGAACAGATATGCTTTCAACTTCTTTGTCACAGGGCCAACATACTATTTAAAAAAAATTAAAAATAAATATATATATATATATACTGTTGTAATCAAAATTATTCAACCCCCAAATAAGGTTTATTAAAGAATCCCTCACAACCACACACATATGTAAAACAGGTGTTGTCGCAAGCACATCTGATGCAGCTAATGAAGGGCTTCATTAGTTTCCCCAGGTGTGCTTCAGCTGCAAAACTTGAAATACCTGAACTGGCTAGGGGTTTGTTGGGTGTCACATTTGACTGCATGCTAGAAATATGGCAAATAAGAAAAATAAGTCAAAAGAATGGTCCACAAACTTAAGAGAAGAGATCATCGCCCTTTCACAGAGAAGGAACAGGGTACAAAAAGATATCGAAGGCACTGAATATTCCTAGAGGCACCGTTGGAAGAATAGTTTGCAAGTTTAAAGTTGAAGGAACAGTGGTTACACTACCAGGATGGGGCAGAAAAAGGAAGCTATCAATGGCTGCAACCAGATTTCTGAGAAGGCAGGTTGGGAAAAAACATTGAGTGATTGCAAAAGACCTGCAGCAAGACTTGGTGGTAACAGGCACTGAGTGAACACAGAAAGGCACATACTAAAGGCAGAAGGTTTCCATGCCAGGATACCAAGATGTACACGACTACTGACCCAAAAGCACAAGTAAAATCAGCTCCAAAATGCTCAAAATCATATAAATAAGCCACAGAAGTTTTGGGATTCTGTTCTGTGGAGCAATTAAACAAAACTTGAACTTTTCGGCCTAATGGATCAGCAGTGTGTCTGGAGGAAGAAGAATGAAGCATATGCCGAAAATAACACTCTGCCTACAATTAAGCATGGTGGTGGTTTAATGATGCTCTGAGGCTGTTTGTATCCTCTGGCACTGGACACTTGGCATGTCGGGAAGGCAAGATGGATTAATTGTAGTATCAGGAAATCCTAGGAGAAAACATCATGCCGTTTGTGAGAAAGCTGAAGCTTGGGTAACATTGGACCTTCCAACAAGACAATGATCCTAAGCATATCTCAAATTCCACCAAGGCAAAAGAAGTCCTGGAAAATGCTACAGTCACTTGACTTGAACCTTATATAAAATCTCTGGTGGGATTTGAAGAATGAAGTTGCAGCACGCAAACCAAAGAATATTACTGAACTGGAGAACATTGCTCATGCACAATGGGCTAAGATTCCTTGGGAATGCTGCCAGAAGCTGCTGTCTGACTATGCATCTCGTTTGCAGCAGGTCCTAACAGCAAAATGGTGCTCTACTAAGTACTAAAGATGCTTTCCATAAAGGGGTTGAATAATTTTGCGATTGGAGAAATCACTATAAGCTGTGTTTTCAGTTGAATTTGGGGAAACCACTTGAAGTATTGTGTCAAGCTATTTCAATTGCTCTTGTTTGATTTGTTCATTGCAAAAGTTGAAAGTCTACATTTTGACAAGAAACCTGATTTTCAATGGAGATTGAATAATTTTAATTACAACTGTATATATTGAACAAAGGGCCTTAATGAATGCATCCCATATTATTTGTTCTTGCAAATGTTGCCATTGCTATTAATGTTTTGGCTTGCAATTGATTCTTTTTTTTTTTATTATTATTTAAGTGAAAAAGGTGTATGGCTAAGATATTCTAGGCACCTGGAACTGCATAACAGGTTAATCGCTGCATTTCATAAATAAGGCTTAATTGTTCATTCTAGTATTTTGTAATATACTTATTGATTTCTCTACGATTCCTCTGAGGACTAAATTTACGCCAATAGCAGTTTCGGCACCTTTGTAATTTTTTGTAAATATTGTATATTTTGTTTGATAGTGGTAGAAAATATATGGAATATACATTGCTTTATCATACATAATCTAAAGTATATATCTGCACAAATTACTGTACAGATCACTGAAAGCACTTTATTAAGTCAGCACTTTAATCATCAAAGGCACTTTAATCAACATTGGCACTTTGTATTCATAAATTGGCAACTCTGCTATTCATAGATGGCCAATATTAGCTTATTCTCAACACTCAATTGCTCCATATTTTTCTTACTGCATGTCACTTTAAGACGTTAATATCAATTCTTATTTGCACTTTCATCCTCTTTTGCAATTTCATCCTGTTTAGCACTTTACTGAAATAGTTGCATCCAATCCTGGCACCAGGTGTTTATCCGATATACTTAATTGTCTTTTTACTTAGGGGGTAAATTATTACTGATTTCATTTCCTGGTACGCTTAGCCTGTCGCAATGGCACCGCCTGCTATGTATTCCCATGGCTACGTGCTGACCTCAATCACGCATTCATGACACCACGTTACGTTTTTGGGGGCAGCGCTTGCACGCAATGCGCCAAGGACCCAGTAGGACGCCGCCGGTGTTGCACAACATCTGGGTGAGTCTATTTTTCACTTAACATTTACCTATATATTTGGTTTTGTTTGCAAATGTATTTTGTGTTTTATGCTGAAGAAGGTCCTAGATGTGGGACTGAAACCTCGATCTTTTAATGCATATCCAATAAATTTAAGTTTTAATGGAGTTTTAGCATGTTTTATCATGTTTGGTCTCATCACAACCTTTTTGGTGTATATATCTATATATTCTATTGAATTCCCTCTGTTTTATTAACTTCGCTAAATAAAATACATGCCTATTTGTCAGCTTTTTTAATAATAAAAATGTTTAAATAATATTCTAAGAAACCTTACCCATACTAGCTGATTGTGGTAAGAGTTGCTAGGGTTGTTGAACAGCAACTAGAGAGATCTAGCAGGATAACCTAAACAAATCACAATGTAGAATAAATTTGAAATCCACAGTTAAAACTAATACAACGAAACATATGTCAAAGCTTATTGAAACATTATTATTGTCAGTGGTAAGTGTATGGTGGGTATAAAGGAGATTATATAAGAAAATGAGATTATTAGTGTGCTTTTAATTAGGGGAGAAAAATAGGCTCTGGGTAAAAGACAGTCTATTCATTGGGTGCTTTGAAAGGAGAATTCAATGACATGATGAATAATCAGTGTAGGAATACATTTCTGTGTAATTAGTTAGAATATAATAGCTAGCATATGATGGGTTTGGTAATAGGTAGAACTTTTTTTGGGTACAGTTCACTTTTATAATTTTGTTATTAATTTTTATCAATGCTTTTATACAGGTCTCATTTTACAAAGCTTAGTTTAAGTTAGTTGGGTTTTACAAATATATACATGTATGAATGTATAAAATAGTAAAGTGTATTCCGTCAGTCAATCCGCTGGGGAGTATGGGAGAAGAGAAATGGAAGTCAGGAGGGGATAGCCGAATACCCTGGCTGCTCTGTGCTGGCTGCAGGCTTCTGCTCTAGGCTTCTGCCCACCCCTCCATGGCCTAATGGGTGTGGAATTTTTTTTGTCAGCCTATGTCCCCCTCTACAGCCCCTGCCCACCACTTCTTTAGCTCCTGTACCACTTTTACAGCCCCTGCCCACCCCTTCTTTAGCCCTTGTGCCCCCTCTACAGTCCCTGTTTCCCTTTCTACAGCCCCTGTGCCCTCCCTTCTACAGCCCTTGTGCCCTCTCATCTACAGCCCCTGCCCACCCCTTCTATTGCCCTAGCCCACCCCTTCTATAGCTCCTGTGCTCCCTTTACAACACTTTTAAATAAATGTCCAAACAAAATAAAGCAAGAAAAACAAACGTTTATGAGCTCACTATAAACTTTGTCAGAGTGCACTTTTTGGCATGCATCTAAGATAGGATAAGTTATTTAGCTCCCCCCTTTATCCACCCATTTCAGTTGCAGACCAGTTCATCATTGTGCAGCAGCAGGAACCCAACAGCACAAATTAGATTGGTCAGACTCCCACTCTTCCCCCTTGTCTGGATGTTGCAAGGTGAGGAGAGCTTCCAACTGCACATAAGTAAATTTGTCATGCATGCCCAATAGATAGCATTCCCATGAAAAGGACACCGATTGCTTAGACCAGTGTCCCACCTGGAGTGTCTTTGTAAAGTTTAAGAAAGGAGAAGCAGGTAAAAAATAAAATAAATAAAAATCATTGTGACGAAGTGCCCTTTGACATTTTTGCCTGGAGAGGACTAATTGCCTTGTGACTATGGCCCCTGGGAGAGTTTGCCCTTTAAAAACATTATTTGGGCATATTGGAATTTATTGCACTGATTCCCCTTTGATTCCATGGGAGAATGTGCCTCTTTCCCTTCCCCTTTTCCTGTCTATTGTTCTCCAGCAGGGCGTTGTCCCAGGGACCCTGCCAGACCAGTTTCAACTGGCTGCTTTGTCCCAACTCAATCTCTCATCAGCCCTTGCAAAACTTTAACCCCATGGCAAATTTACTGTGTTCGTGGTATCTGAGCGCTGTAAACCTATATTGGGCGCTCAGATCTGCGCTATCTGGGGATAGGTTAAATGTGGGGGTTCTGTGTAATATAATAGGAATGATGTATTTTTATGTATTTTTACTGTTAGTGTAAAATGGAGATATTTTTTGTACCTGGAGATAATTGAGTTTACTGCAGTGCCTTAAGCCAATTATCTCCAGGATAGAGGGGAGGGATTTTACTGTGTATGTGTGAGTGGTATTTTGTTAATTAGTGTTCCCATTGGTTTGTGTCCCTTTTGTCACAGTTTACCACCAGGTCCAGGGGGTGTGCCTCTGGCCTGAAAACCTGCATAAAAGAAAGTACTTTGGTACTCATTAAACAGATCTTCTTGACCCTCAATACATAGCCTTGTCTCTTATTGGAGGGAACTGCTATAATCACACTGGGGATTGCTATGCTCTGCATACTCCCTTGAGCTTTAATCACTTAGCTCTTCTAAGAGCTGTTCCTGATACCCTCTCCTGGAGGAGAGGTCTTCCCCACACAGTCCTGGATGTCAGAGGTTCATACAGGGTGGAAGGAAGAGGTCTTTCAAACACGGTCCTGGAAGACAGAAGCTGATCCAGGGTGGAAGGAAGACGGCGAGACTACCAGTTAAGCTACGGCGGTTGTGGAGTCTGTGGTGGTTGTGGTGTCCGGTGCGGTGCTTGTGGTCCTCAGTGCAAGCTAGGAAGCGTCCATCAATGGAAGGTACTCGGTCAGAGTACGGGTCATCCGTTACATTCATATTTACATGTTTTTTCCAGCTTGCACAGTGAGGCTGTCTCAAAGTGATGCATGTGCCTTAAGGCTGATTTCTTGCAATCACTTTCTCAATAAACATTTAGTCAAATAATGCAATGTGGTTTAGCCTGCCATGGTAACAATAACTGCACAGACTTGCTTCAATTTTCTAGTCGGCTGCCTATTTGGCCAGGTCACTTAAAGTAGTAAGACCATTCAGCTCTGATTATTTTTCAGTTAGTTTTAAATGGTTCTCCATTATTATGCTATCACAGGAGGTGCTCAGTAAATATTCCATATACATTATAAATAAGGTTACCATAACCACCATGTTTTCTGGGACACATGTCACAGAATTCAGAACAATGTGCATAAGATTAAGTATTTAAACTATGAAGAATCCTGGAGAATATGCATTAATCATACTGCAAGACAACCCTTTTCATGCATCTTCATAAATATGACAAAATTATGTGTGTCCCAGAAAACATGGTGGATAACCCTGAATACTGTACGAGTGATTTATTTTATTCTCTCTGCACCATAATGCCACCAGCATAAATGTAACATCACACTGAAATAAATTATACCAATTCATGCACTATAGAGGTTGTGTTTCTCTTTAAATTTACATCATGATAAGGTGGAACAGTTTTAAATATTAGGATGAATGACTGACAGAGCACAGAATACTTGTGGAAATATTTAAGTGCATTGTACTTAAAGTTGTCAAAACAAATTTCTTACTGTGCCATAATTCAGCGAGATTAGGTAAATGAAAGGATCTTGCTGAAAACGTGAATGTCACATAAGATGTATGTACATAATTTGATTCAGTGGATCTTGAAATTGAAACATATCTTCAAATCTAAAACTGAGGTTTAATGTATAATTAATCTGTAAAATCAGCCTTACTACAGTTACAAGTATAGAAGACTTACACTCGTTTCTCAGCTTTCCTTCCTAGTATTACAGCATCACATATAAATATACTTAAGTCTATGCTTTCTTCTTACAATACTGCTTTCTATAGTGTAGATAAAAAATATTATTGAGACAGCAGCCACTACCAGTGGGAAACTCACATATATGAGAGCCAAAAGATGCACTTGGCTCTAGTGAAGAGCACTTGTAGGACTGTGAAGGCAGGACTGTCACATATAAATATACACGTACAAGTCTATGCATGTAATAAATGCCTTTATGGTAAAATTAGGTTTTCATAGTGTAAACCATATAAATAACTTAGTGTAATCACAGTTTCATAGATCAACTCACATGGTATAGAGTCAATTACGTTGGTTCCACGCTCTGTTCAATTATCAAGTCCCCACAAAAAAGTTTAGGAGCATCCCTTCAACTCTTCAAGATTTACTGGCAAATTAGATTAAAATAATAAAAACAAGCAGTTCGTAGAAACAGGATATCATGGTTCAAATCTAAATTCCACAATAGGACAAGTAAAGTAAAACTAAGCATAGCGAACTACTAAAATATAAAGCACCATTATCACTGTACTATTATTAGACGATGTAGCGATACATGATGACAGAGTATGTTTTCACCCTGTAACATATAAAATAAGAGATTTTACATAATTTACTATGTATACATCCTAAAATAACCCATGCTCACTGTAATTTGCTATTGTTTTGTGAATATATTTATATCTTTAAATTAGTTGGGTTTCTTATCTTTTTTTTTTTTTTTCAAAACTCCTGTCTAGCATTCTCTGTCACAAGACAGACATCAGGAAGCTACAAAACATGTTATCAAACCGACATTCCAGGTTCTAGATCAAAGGTCAAGTATGGTCCTGGATGAAGATCAGTCACTGTGGAATTGTGGATGTGTGCATAGAAGAGGTTTTATTATACGATGGTACTAATCTATGAAATGTAAATACCATATTATAATTGTATGATAAATTCTTTTGTAATTTGTGTAAGTACCATATCCTACAGGCTGTTATCAATAGCATTTTAAAGGATGAATGAGGTGAAAAGAAATTGAATGACGTTGAAAAGGGATGAATATTAAGTCCAAAAGTAGCATCTTAATCATCAACTTCTATGTGTTAATTTAGAACTTTGCAAGCCCTATTTCACACCATATATTACATTTTAAGCTTTTTGTAGTCTTCTTATAAACATACGTAGTAAATTTATTGCAAATTTCATTATGATCTCTGCTGCCGAGTTCTTTCTCCTATTTGGCCTCTGCTTGCCACCCTTTGGGTGAGTGCCATTTCTAATTTCTTGTGATCTGAAGAATTGTCTCTTTGAAGTTAACAGAGGTCGGAAAGAGGTTTCTGGCAGGGATGATGTGTTCTAAACAATAAAAAGCTTACTGTGTTATTGTATATATTGAAAGCTTATTAGCAATTTTCACAATATTATACTATTCGTTAGCCAACAATTTGTGAGGTTTGTTGAAACCTACATTATGGTTTCCTAAAATACCACTTGGAATTCACACATGAATTCTGAAGGCATGTTGTTACCGTACTGGCAGCCTCAGCTATGAACATCAGCTCAAGTGTCCACAAAATTGTTATTTAATATGGAGCCAAATTGTTACATCATTAAAAATGAGCAATAAATACCATAGGCATGAAAATAATAATAGTCAATGTGCAGAAACAAGACTCCAAAATGCAGCAATATGAAATGAAGAGTTAAACTGTGTGCCCCAATATTTTCCCAATAGAGATGTCGCGAACCGTTCGCGAACTTCCCGCGAACGGCTCGCCGCGGTTCGCCACGAGCCGTTTGTGGCGAGCTCCGGTCAGCTGACACATCCCGGCCAATCTCCAGCAGACACTCCCTCCCAGACCCTCCCACCTCCTGGACAGAATCCATGTTGAAGCTGCCTTCAACATGGATGCTGTCCAGGAGGTGGGAGGGTCTGGGAGGGAGGGTGGTTCGCGACATCTCTATTCCCCAACCCATAAAAACAACCTTGTTAATCCTTAATGGGTAAAAAAAAAGCAGATATTGTTTTGTTTATTTACTCTGAACTCAAGTTTACTCTGAACTCAAGATTAACCATAAGGCGGCCCTTGGAAGCTGTCTTGGGCCAAGGGAGTTAGACAGAGACTCTGTAACCTTGAATTTTCTTGGCTCCATTAACCATAACTATGTGAAGAATGAAGGGGGGGGGGGGCAAACTGTGGGAGCATATGCCTTCTCTGCCCTCACCCCTCTGCCAAAGTTGTACAGTCATTAGTATCCCACTCATTCCATCCATATCCAGAGGTTTTGGATAGGAGTGAATAAAATGTGTTTTGGGCTAATAGATGCTCTCTTTGCTGGTCCATTAGAGTTCCAATTAAAAAAAACTCCAGAATGCCCCCATTCAACATATGTAATTGTGTCTCAAACTGTCAAGATAGGATAAATGTTGTTGTAGGTCACACCAAAACAGGAAAACATGAAGATCAAAGCACTGGGAAAGAAGCCTTTTATAAGTGTGGAGTATGATAGAACATAGGACCCCCTATGAAGCGTATTAAAGTTAGTTATGAACTATAAGGCATATTATAAGTGAAATTTGTTATGTTAGAGAAGTGTGCTCCCAGAATATTCTTAAAAAATAATAATAGTGTTTCATACAATATTTATGTATTGCAATATGTTTTTAAAAAGGCACTGTCACCCATCCCTCCACCTCGAAAAATTTGTATTTCATAAAGACCTAAATTAAATACTCATTCTGACTGTGTTGGATATAGAGACAAAGAAGGAACTACTCTGTCTCTGTATTTCTCCTCTGTCTGACTTTCTTTGACTCAGGGTGGAGTCTCAGAGTCAATTACTACGGAAGGCTGCTGGGGATTGGCTGTTTTTTGGGGGGTGGATCCTGTGGTCTTGCTCATACAGCAGTTACAGCTGCTCTAATGAAGACATGCCAGATTAAGATGGCCACACCTGCGAGGGACTGTTTCAGTTAAGTAAATCTCAACTTTATCTGCCCCTCAAAGCCACCAGACCCCCGAGCGGAGATATCACCATCGGTAACAGTGCCACTTTAGTAGACTTGAAGATTTGCTTTGCTTCGAAGTGCAACTACACTGATTGTCTCATTTATGTGCCCTGGTTTGTATGAATTATTTCCGTTTTGGGTTTTTGGTACTAAAAATTCTGCCAAGCCAAACCAAATTATAACTAAAAATTTAGGTATCCTGAAAAATGCTTTGTGTGAAGGAAACATTTTTGGTTGAATTTTACCATGCACTAGTTTTTAAAATGAGTAAAATAATAAATAAATAAGAATATTAATAATATACATTCCACCAATATTCATGCTTGCTGTTTTCCCCAGAGATGGAGCTAAAGGCTGCAACAGAAGATCTCAGCACTGGAAAAGAGGTGAGTAATATTTATTTAAGTTCATTTTACAGAGGAAAGGGGGTAGACACAAGGGGGGTGGACAGAAGGGAACAATTGTTATTTTTGGGACTATAGGTTCCCTTTAAAATCAAATGTAACTTCTTTGTGAGTTCATTTCAAAGGATTACATTTCTTTACACTTCTAATCAATGCTCAAATTACAAAGGGGTCTAGATTATTACGAAGGTGTCTAAACTATTAAACATTTTGGTAGGAGGCAGATAATTTATACAATTCATATGTTCCAGTGGATCCAGAAAGTCAGGCCAAACCAGATACACTGTCTAATCTTTAAGCATGGACTATGGGATTTAGGACACATGTTTAACCATAGACATAAATCCAGAAACTGTTCGGTAGAAATTGAAGTAGGTAGTCACAGGATGTTTTCACATTAATGGGATATTTACTTATCTATTTATTATATATATATATATATATATATATATATATATATATATATATATATATATATATATATATATATATATATATATATATATATATATATAAAACAAACAAATACCTTGCAGATATCATATTAATGTATCTACAAACTCTTAAATCACTAGAATGTTTTACTAGATTAGTTAACCATAATTTATGCCTTTTATATGATTCAACCTCCTCCGAGAAGCACAGATAATGAAGGGCAAGTTAGGTTGCTCCATTGTTATGATTCTTGCTTATTATGCCCACATACAATATAATTATTATATTCTGCTAAAATGTTCAGAATCTACATTACCAAAACACCAGCATGGTCCATACAAAAACTCATAAGCAGGTTATTTAAGGAATGCAAGACACAGGAGACCATATATTTTCAAATACTTCTTTCCTATGCTTCAATATTTTTACAAATGGCAAATGAATAAATTTTTTTTACAAGTTTCTACATTTATAAGAATGTAAATTTTTAGGTGCCCCTAAAGAACAGTATGTAACAAAATTGTACAAAATTACGTGTTCATATATGTTGAAATGCAAGGTATGCATCCTATTTTCAATGTTTTTTTCAGTGTTTTTTTTTGTAATAGAAATAAATTACTAAGAATTTAAATAGTTTAGTAGCAGGGAATATTATACCTCCATAATATCACTAGCATTTGAAGGAGAAATGCCCAGTTATAAACCTTATTGTTACTAGACATATAGGAGATGCAGTGGACACAACAGAATGCAGTACAAAATGATTCTATTTTGATACTTTTATGCTCTACATCATGCATGTCAAACTCGCAGCCCTCTGGCCGCATGCGGCCCACAACTAATATGTTTGCGGCCCGCGGGCTGTGGCGAGGGAGCGCTGAGTGTAAGTTCTCCCTACTCAGCACCCTGCAGTGATGCAGGGAGACAGACTTTGACGTCACTCCGGCTCTCTGCATCACTCTACGGAGCGCGAGGGAGCTGAGCAGGGAGAGCTTACACTCAGCGTTCCCTCACCTCTTGTCCGCCCTCAGCCTGCTCACCCGCCTGCCCAGCAGCCCCACTAGACCCCAGGTAAGAAATCCACCAGCTCTCCCAAAGGTAGGGAGGTTGGGCGGAATTAAAAAAAAAAAAAAAAAAGAGTGTTGGGGGAGAAATGTGTGTTTGTGTCTGTTCATGGGTGTCTGTGTCCATGGCTGTCTGTATGACTGTGTGTGTATGGATGTCTGTGTGTGTTTATATCTGACTGAATGGCTGTCTGTGTCTGTGTATGTCTGGCTGAATGGCTGTCTGTGTGTATGGCTGTCTGTGAGTCTGTGTCCATGGCTGTCTGCATGGCTGTCTGTGTGCATGGCTGTGTCTATGGCTGTCTGTATGGCTGTGTGTATGTATGGCTGTCTGTGTGTGTGTGTGTGTGTATGGATGTCTGTGTGTGTGTATGTCTGGCTGAATGGCTGTCTGTGTTTATGGCTGTCTGTGAGTCTGTGTCCATGGCTGTCTGTGTGTATGGCTGTCTGTGTGTATGGCTGTCTGTGTGCATGGATGTCTGTGTGTGTCTGTGAGGAAACGTGTGTTTCTGTGAGTGTGTCTGTGAGGGAGCCTGTGTGTCTGTCAGTGAATGTGTGTGTCTGTGAGTGTATGTATGTGTCGAAGTGATTCTGTGTGAATGTCAGTGAGTGTGTCTCAGTGAGTGTGTATGAGGGTTTTAAGAAGTAACGGGAGGATACACTTTTTTAAAGGTGCAGATGGGGCCATTGGGGGTATACCAGAGGCCAAACTCTGGACACTGCTTGTTGGCTAATGTTGTTGTTGTTTTTTTATAAAACAGGGCAGGGGTTTAGTAGACATGAGGACTGGGATTTAGTAGACGAGGGGGGGCTAAGATTTAGTAGACGGGGGAGACTGGGATTTAGTAGACGAAGGCGGCTGGGATTTAGTAGACAAGGGGGGTTGGGATTTAGTAGACGAGGGGGGATGGGATTTAGTAGATGAGTGGGATTTAGTAGACGAGGGGGGGACTGGGATTTAGTAGATGGGGGGCTGCGGTTTAGTAGATAAGGGGGGCTGCTATTTAGTAGATGAGGGGGGGCTGGGGTTTAGTAGACATGGGACAGGGGGTTTAGTAGAGGGGGTCGCTTTTTTTTATTCTGTACTTTTCAAAATAAACCTACGTTTCTATGTAAATTTAAGTTTTGGTTTTTTTTGCGGCCCACATAAACTTAAACCTTATTTATTTGGCCCTTGCTAGCCTTTGAGTTTGACATGCTTGTTCTACATAAACCAAAGAGCAGATTATATCCCTCATCGAATCAACTTTGCTAAAAAATAAAGTGCATAAAAAGTCATTAACTAAAGTTCAATCTTAGTTTCTTCATGTCTGTTCAAACATTCATTTGTAGCATTTTGTCAGTATGTATACAAAAAAATGATATATTACTAATTATTTAACAGCAGGTTCCAGGAGCCTCTCGCATTTTAAATATGGCTTCCTGACACCCACAAATCATACACAATATGCCAGAAATCAAACATGTTTTAACATACAATGTATGTCAGATTGTGTGTGTGTGATTTCAAGGATATTGTACATGATATGAAGCCACTCGAGAATAGCATTTTAAGAGTATGACCATATCCCTGTAGTATCAGCCTGTCACTTCCTCCCAGCTTCACAGAGTGCTGTGCCAGAGTATTGGAGGGAAAGGTGGAGGCTGAAGGCAGCGGCAGTACAAGGAGCATGGAGGCAGAGGAGAAGCTGGAGTGAGCTGCTGCAACATGCTCAATCCCATCAGCCACAGCCAGCATCTACAGGACCCCAAGCAAGCTACTTTCCTGCACACAAAAGGTAAGCTAACAGGAGGGTGACTGCAAATATATAAAGTATGACATGTATGTGTTTCTGTGTGTTAGGTTGTGTGTGTGTGTGTCTGTATCTGTGTGTGTTTCTGTGTGTATGTCAGTGTCTGTATGTGCAAGTGTGTGTGTCAGCATATGTCAGTGTGTATCTGAGTGTGTATGTGCAGTGTGTATCTGTGTATATTTTAGTGTGTATATCTGAGTGTGTGTGTGTAAGTGTGTGTATCTGTGTGTCAGTGTGCATCTGAATGTGTGTGTGTATATGCCAGTGTGTGCATTTGTCAGGGTGTATCTGATTGTATGTGCCAGTATGTGCATCTGAGTGTCTGTATCTTTTTGTCAGTGTGTGTATCTGAGTGTATGTGCCGTTATGTGCATCTGAGTGTCTGTATCTTTTTGTCAGTGTGTTTATCTGAGTTTGTGTGTCAGTGTGTATCTGTGTGTCAGTGTATATTTGAGTGTGTTTGTTCAAGTGCATATCTGTATGTCAGTGTGTGTATCTGAGTGTATGTCCCAGTGTGTGTTTATTAAGTTGTGTGTCAGTGTGTGTGTGTGTCAGTATGTATCTGAGCGTGTATGTATATGTTTGTCAGTGTATTTCTGAATGTGAACATGTGTAGGTGTGTGTATCGGTGTGTATGTGCCTGTGTGTATCTGTATCTGTGTGTCCGTGTGTATCTAAGTATGTGTATGCACCAGTGTGTGTTTCTTTTTGTGTATATGCCAGTGCGTGTATCGGTGTCAAGGTGTTGATACATGTTTGGTGGCTGTGTTTGTGTGAGTGTGGGTGTGGGGGGTGGAGGGCACAGTTGCTGGTGAAGCCACCTCCCTGAAATACATGTTTGCATGTTGGGAGGTCTGTATATATATACAGACCTCCCAACATGCAAACATGTACCCATCTGTTTACTGTAATATATTGGCAACCATAGGTAATTTATTATTGCAACCTCAATTTATTAATTAATTGTGATGTACATCAAAGTGCAACACATCGAATATACATTATTATGGAATTAGTTACCATGGTGGTTAAAGATAACTACATATCAAGTCTACTCACCAATAAGAATACCCAAAGCAGGAGGGTCTCACACCACTCTTCACTCATCCTCCTGTAGCATCCAGCAACACATACCTTATGCTCCTCTGTTATAGGGGGTCCAGCCCATGTCAATTTGGTGTTTATCCCTTAAAGGACCACTCTAGGCACCCAGACCACTTCAGCTTAATGAAGTGGTCTGGGTGCCAGGTCCAGCTAGGCTTAACCCATTGTTTTATAAACATAGCAGTTTCAGAGAAACTGCCGGGAGATGGAATATGACGTAATTCAGGCCCCAGCATACTAAACAGTGGGCGGGAGGAGTGAGGAGCTACCCCACACTGGACCCCAGGGAGTTTAGTGTTTGACTGTGAGTGTGTTAGTGAGTGTCTGCCTGTGTGTGTGTGTGTGTGTGTGTCAGTGAGTGTATGTCTGTCAGTGAGTGTGTGTGTGTGTGTGTGTGTGTCTGTCAGTGAGTGAGTGTATGTGTGTCAGTGAGTGAGTGTATGTCTGTCAGTGAGTGTGTGTCTGTGTTTCTGACAGTGAGTGTGTGTGTGTGTGTGTGTGTGTATGCCAGTGTGTGTCTGCTCAGCTGCATATGCAAAATTATCTGATAGGAACAGAATATTGAGATTTGAATTTGTGCACATTCCTTAAAATAAATGGAAGCTTTCCGGGCAGTCAAGAGTTAAGAGAATTGCTTCTATTCTTTAAAAGCTGGAAACTATGTTATTAATTCCAGCAATGTGGTCTTTCTAGATCACTACTTAATCATTAATTAAACAAATTTAAAAAAATTAACAGTGCAGAACTTATTTTACCAAATGATGTGTGCAGAGAATGGCAAAGATATTTTTGTGAACAATTATAGTACACATTAGAGAGACCTTGTTAATAACTTTAAAGGGACATGCATCCCTTCATCTCTTTCAAAAACTTTAGGACTGCAGGATGAAAGAAAGGAGAACTATGATTTTTCTTTTCATATTTACCTACTTCTTCTTTCTTATGCTTCATATTGCAAGGTGAAGAAAATCTATTAAATTGTAAAAAACAAATTCCATTCAAAAAGTACCTTACTCTGAGACTTAGAACAAGTCACAAATCAAACTGCAGGTAAGATAAATGTCATAGTTTTTACATTTTTCATAATTCTTGGATTCAGACCTTATTCTGTTTATTCAGTTTTTTCTGTCAATATTGTGTTTGCACAACTGCAGGATAAAGTAACTATTTGTGTCAGTTTTCTGATGGAATTTATTTTCCTCTATGAAATTTATATGTTTGAGTTGCCCATTATTTTAGTGCACTTAAAGGGATATTCCTGGATTATAACAAACGTTAATTAATCTGAAAGTACATCATGTAAAAAAGTATCCTGCTTTCATTGCAGGATGGTAAACTATTGCACATTCGTTGCATTTTGATGTCTGACACGTCTAAGATAAGTGACGAAATCGCCATAAGGGAAAATATAGCTCTATGTTTCCTTAGGTTTAATTAATATGCACACTGTCAAATAGGTTTTCCATAAAACAACACACAATAAACTATGAAGTAACTGTGACATCTTACGGTGGAGCAAGAAGTGGTAGTATGTGTTCATGGTGTTCATACAAAGTTACATGGAATTTACAGATTTATACATGCATTTTTGCTATAGAAAACCCAGGGCATATCCCTAGCAGAGAGATTTCAGCTATGTAGTGTTTTAGATGCCACCATGTAACGCGGAACATTCTAAAGTGAATATCTTTTTTTCCGTCTTTTTTTCTCTTCATTATATTATATTATATTTAATTATATATAAATGAATATTTAATGCCTTGTATGCCTTTAGGACATTTAAAAAAACAAAATACAGATACTAACTCGTAGCATCCCTTTAAATGCGTGTAACATTACAGAAAAAAAAAGGTTTGTATCTCCAAATGTAAGCTAGTCCTATTAAATGGGTGATGCTTATGGAAAGTGTATGCTGCCATCCATGATGTATTTATAGAATTGTCTCGTGTTAAAAGGGAAATTTGTTCATAGTGACAATGAAGGATTAAATGTGTATGTGTCTCAAGGCTATGTGAGAGAACTTTTCTTGTGTTCTGCTCTGTGTTTCTGTGTTTCATGCAATCTTACCATGAATATATTCCCTACGCAGGAAACTAAAATAGTGACAAATAATGACAGGGAACTCTTCCAAACAGAGGAGGTAAGTTTGCATTTTCCCCAACATTTCTCTTTAATTTTAGGGATGTGAGTGTAGAGGGGGGAGGGGCAGGGGCAGAGCTATGCTGAGAATTTTTTTTTTTGCAATTTATATTTTATTCATGGTTTTATAGTTTGACATCAATAACTGTTATTTTATGTAATGCGTACGTCGTACGTATAAATCATATAACATTTAACCAATAGAATGTAGATGTTCATAATCCCATTATGGGAAGGAAGCAGTGTCAGATACATTATCAACTTAAACGGCCATGCAGTTCCCCCACCTCATTTTCTAATTGACCTGTGGTCCGATCTCCCCCCTTTAGCTTCAGAACTTGGGAGTTCTAATTGGTGCTGCGCCTGTACCCGTTGGACCCATTCATGTGGGCTATGATCTCTGGGGACCAAGCGTGCGCAAAAGTAGAAGTATTGGTCCCTTCTAGTCTGCCCCGGATCAGAGGTCTGCTGCCAGTAAGCTACATCTGGTCTCACACTCTGACAGTAACATCTCTGACTCAGTGCCATGCCCTAGTACATATGCGCTGTCGTTGCCCCCTAGTGAAACAAGCTCTAGGGCCCGTTTCGGGAGCAGTCCAGCTCTAAGGCCTCATTTAAGCACTGTGCAAGTAGGGAAATAGATGCTGCAACCTGTTCCTCTGCTGTGTCTATACTCTGCTTGTGTAACTTAATGGCTATAGATTTAGGAAATGCATAATATTCATTTATGGGTGCTATCCCTGCTGCCTCTAACTAAGCTAGTAACAAGAGTGTCGTTCTGCAACATATTTATATGGCTGGTCAATTAGGGTCTATAGTGTTCAACAAGTATGTCCTCCACCGGTTTAAGCGGCTGTGTTCCCATCTTGAACTAAGTGTACTTAATGACTCTCTGCAGCCACAGTCCGGTGGTTGCATATGGTAAAGTCATGGGAAACCTACATTTTCTTGTTCGTGGTTACTCCAGTAGGTCTGCACACGGCGCGGTTTAGGATCTGTCCTTGGTTCACTCACCTCTGTGCCAGTCCATGTCTTCACGTTTGTCTGACATGTTTAAGATAAGTG
Organism: Pelobates cultripes; assembly: GCA_933207985.1. Taxonomy (NCBI): domain Eukaryota; kingdom Metazoa; phylum Chordata; class Amphibia; order Anura; family Pelobatidae; genus Pelobates; species Pelobates cultripes. The sequence goes on along the minus strand of OW240912.1, from coordinate 250,740,925 downwards.
ACGAAATCGCCTTAAGGGAAAATATAGCCATAAGGGAAATCGCCATATGGGAAATCGCCATATGGTAAAGTCATGGGGGAACCTACACTTTCTTGTTCGTGGTTACTCCAGTAGGTCTGCACATCGGCGCGGATTAGGATCTGTCTTTGGTTCACTAACCTCTGTGCCAGTCCATGTCGTCACGTTTGTCTGACACGTGTAAGATAAGTGATGAAATTGGGTATGACCCTCTGCTCTGTTTGGAGGATCTGGATACCTCACCTCTGGGCGCTGGTGTCAGCTTTTTGATCTTGTTTCCGGGTGATGTGCCTTGCCTGTGTTTGTTAATGTTCTCCTGTTCGGCTGGTGTGTTGGTGGGTGGTGGAGCTTTTTGCTGCTGCAGCATAGCCAGACCCACGAGTCGCAGGAAGCTGTCAGAGTCGTCCTCTGAGGTTAATGTGTGGCTCTTGCCTTTGACATCTGTTGCAAGGGACCCCAGTAGTACCTTATATTTGCGTCTCTTAATTTCTTGGCTATAGGTGCCAGTTTTCTTTTTTCTACAAGGGCAGGAAATGGTGTATCCAGGTAAATAGCTACCCTGTGCCCCTTCTGAAGCACTGACCCTAGTTCTCTAGATCGGGTCATTATGGCAGCCCTCACAGAGATGTCTCAGGTTACCACGATGATGTCCCTGGGAGCTTCACTGGGTGCCGTTGCAGCTTTTCTTACTCTAAATGCTGTGGTGATCTGCATCTTGTCTGTGGCGCTTTTGACACCCATGGCTGCTGTGAGATCTTGGACATAGTGTAAGAGCTGTGTGTTTTCCACTGATTCGGGGACACCCCTGAGGCGCAGGTTTTTATGTCTTTGTCTCGCCTCCATGGTGGTCACTGTGCATCTCAGGTCTTGTACCTGTGAGGTGAGCTCCAGCAGACTCTGGTCTGTGGCTCGGATTTTCCCATCTCTGGAGGCCTCGTGTGTTTCCAGGCCTTGGACTATCCGGCGTCCTGCTTCCACATCAGTCTGGACCTTCTGTAGGTCTTCTCTCCAGACCTGCCTCATCTCAACCAGGATCTTTTTTATATCTCCCTTCGTGGTGGGGGCCTCGTCTTCCTCTGTTTCTGGCATGTAGGATCGGGCATCCAATCTAGGTGAGGGTAGCGATTCCTCTTCCTCTATGGAGGCTTCAGATGCCTCGGGTGAAACACAGGCTACAGGCGCCATTTTAGGTCTCTGTGGGAGTTTGAACGACAGCCTGATATCGGGCTGTCTGGGCACGGCAGAGCCCTGGAGCTTCTTATTTTTCTTCCCCATTCTCTCTGCTTGGGGGTAGTTCGTATCTCTAGTAAAAACTATTATTTTTTTCATGGCCTTAGTCATCTATATCCAAGATTAGAGCCTATGCTGAGAAATTTTTAGTGACTTACTAATAATTAAAAAGAAAATGTAAGGTAGAACAAAACCTATGCATTTTATTTACAAACACTGATTTCTAAACATATTTATTGTCATTTTAATTACTGTGAGTGATATGCCTTGGAGCTCTGTGGAGCTCTGTTAGACACTCAGACACATCAACACTATGGAGCTCCTAGAAACATTATAATAGAAAATAGGGACTGTCCCTCCTAAATAGGGACACTTAAGAGGTACACGTTTAGATCAATTCTAGGGGGTGATTTAATTTATCCATACAGTGAACAGTATGCTTGGGGTAAGGTATAGCAATAGAAGACTGTTTTTCTGTTCCAGAGAAGGGAGGGATTTTTTGTTTTTCTGCTTATTTTCCTGCCAAACCAAGTTAATCTCTGAAATGTGTTAGAATTGGCAACACTGCAGTTCAAATCTGTGCTTCAAAAGAAACCCTATGTTTGACAGTAATTGTGTTCAGTTTATTAGGAACATTACGCAATTTCTCCATATTTCTTTATCACATAACTTTTTTCCTACTTGGGAAATTGATCATATGTGTTAACGGACAAATTGTATTGAATAAAAAGTATTTGGAGACAAATCTTTACCAAGAGGGATATTCTAATCTCTTATGTTTGAAAATATGGTTGTGGCATATTCCCTATTTAGTACTCAATTACAGTAAAAAAATGTTACAATAACGACTGCTGACATTTTTTATTCTTTATATACCCAATGGGTTTATTTATTAAACTTACCTGAAAACTGAATTGCAAAATATAGGCTGAAATAGCTGATTTGATACAATTCTCCAATTTGGCAACAATATAGACAGATAAGAGTTAAAGTACTGAGACAGTCTGTCAATTTCTTAGCAAAAAATAAAATAGGCTTGAGTATTTTAATTTATTTTTCATAACAGCAGAGTTTTTATCGCAATCTTTACTGAAATTGTCTGTATTCATTCTCTGCCATGCTTACAGGAAAACTATTTCATGCATCTAAAACTGTTAGTATAAACAAGCATTTCCTGTCATTACTCCTTAATATTCCCATCCAGAAATATAAATTAATTTGTTTTGTTTTTCTTGACAGTGTGACAGTACCTTTACCACACATATACAGGGTTATTTACTAAAGTGAGAATTCAAAGTGAATTTTAAATTTAACCCCTTAAGGACCGAGGACGGTTCAGGACCGTCATCGGCATTTTTGCCTTGCCGACCGATGACGGTCCTGAACCGTCCAAACGGTCTGGGGCTACTTACCTGATCGCCGTCGTTCCCCCGGCGGCGATCAGTGTTCCTTCGGTTGTGGGGAGACTGCCTGCAGCCCAGACAGTCTCCCCACGGCAGATTAGGACCCCTGTGGCCATGTGATCGCTTAACACAGCGATCACATGGTCACAATAGGTGTCCATGTGTCTGCCTGCAGGGGGACTGTCTGTACTGACAGGCAGTCTCCCTGCAACTGTAAAATCAGAAAAAAAATTAAAGTTAATGGTAATAAAAAAATAATAATAATTATATATGTATAAATATGATATATAGACATATATTATATCTATATAATATATGTCTATATATCATATATATAATGTCATACTAAGTGTATTTTTATATTAATATGTACTTATATTAATATAAAAATACACTTATAATTAAATTACACACGTATATATATAATATATATAATAACTATATATATTGTATATATATATTATTATAAAATATAAATAATTAATTTAAATTAAATAATTTTTTTAAAAAATAATATTAAAAAATTTAAAAAAAATTATATAGCTATATGAAATTTTATTCTAACTGTATTTTAAAATTAATATATATATATTTATATCAAAATACACTTAAAATGAATTTGTATATATATATCTATGTATATATAAATAAATAAAAATAATACGAAATATACATATGTCCATATAAAAAATTACATAAATAATTATATAAATATACACGTAGACTTCAAATATATAAATATGCATATATATTTAAATTCTATGTGCGTATTTATGTAATATTTTACATAATTCAGTAATTTTATTGATTGCAATTTGAGGGACCTGCCTGCCCACCCAGGCCGAAATTCCAGAGAATTTAATTTGCTAGCACTGTATTTTACCCTGTAACGTTCTACGACACCCTAAAACCTGTACATGGGGGGTACTGTTTTACTCGGGAGACTTCGCTGAATACAAATATTAGTGATTCACAACAGTAAAACATATCACAGCGATGATATTGTCAGTGAAAGTTACTTTTTTTGCATTTTTCACACACAAACAGCACTTTTACTGATATAATTGTTGTGATACGTTTTCCAGTTTTTAAACACTAATATTTGTGTTCAGCGATGTCTCCCGAGTAAAAAAGTACCCCCCATGTACAGGTTTTATAGCATTTTTGAAAGTTACAAGGTCAAATATATGGGTCAAATATTTTACATTGAAAATGGCCAGGTTGGTTACGTTGCCTTTGAGAGCGTATGGTAGCCCAGGAATGAGAATTACCCCCATGATGGCATACCATTTGCAAAAGAAGACAACCCAAGGTATTGCAAATGGGGTATGTCCAGTCTTTTTTAGTAACCACTTGGTCACAAACACTGGCCAAAATTAGCGTTCAATTTAGTTTTTTTACTTTTTCACACACAAACAAATATGAATGCTTACTTTGGCCAGTGTTTTCGACTAAGTGGCTACTAAAAAAGACTGGACATACCCCATATTGAATACCCTGGGTTGTCTACTTTAAAAATAATATGTACATGTGGGGTGTTATTCAGAGATTTATGACAGATAATAGTGTTACAATGTCACTATTGATAAATTTTAAAAATGTATGTTTTGAAACCGCAATATCCTACTTGTACCTATAGCCCTATAACATGCAAAAAAAAGCAAAAAAGCACGTAAACACTAGGTATTTTTAAACTCAGGACAAAATTTTTTCATTCGCTTTTGTAGATGAGTAAAAGATTTTTCAAGTAAAAGTCAAAAAACATGTATTTTTTCAATTTTTCATCATATTTTTTTATTTTTTTTAAATTAAAATACATGAGATTATATAAATAATGGTATGTAAAGAAAGCCCCTTTTGTCCTGAAAAAACAATATATAATTTGTATGGGAACAGTAAATGAGAAAGCGGAAAATTACAGCCAAACACAAACACCACAAAAGTGTAAAAATATTCCTGGTCGCAAATGTACAACATCGCAAAAACAGTCCAGTCCTTAAGGGGTTAAAGGGACACTATAGTCCCTAAAACAACTTTAGGTTAATGAAGCAGTTTTGCTGTATAGAGATTGTCCCTGCAGTCTCACTGCCCAATTCTCTGCTATTAAGGAGTTAATTAACTTTGTTTGTACAGCCCTAATTACACTTCCCAGCATGTAACATGCACAGCCTTCCTAAACACTTCCTGTAAAGTGAGGTCTAATATTTACATTTCATTTATTGAACAGTCTGTGCAATTTAGCATTTCTAAATTGGAGTATTTAGAACTTAAATTTGAAATTCACTTTGGATTCTCAGTTTAGCAAATAACCATCATGACAGTTGAAGATGTACACATATACATCATTAAGGACAACTTGCTTTCATCATTCCCAGATAGTCCACTAGTATTGCATAGAAACTGGACACATAATACATAATCTTTCCTTGTCCTGACTCCTACTCTTCATCTGTTCCTGTCAGCTCTGCTGATATGACTGATCTACCCCACATAGACACAACTATGTGCCCTAGAGCTGTACAGAGGCAAAATGAAATATAGGCAGGGTTATTTGTAAAATCCAGTGTTGCAGTAAAAATTAAGGTAATTGGGATTATATGGATTAAATTTAATATTATTGGTTTATATTTCCAAATGATAATTTACTCAGTGTTGGGAGGCAAATGGTTTAGTGGTTGTCCTTTATGCAACATTTACAGAATGCCTTTTCTAGGTGATGGCTGGGTCGTATCGAAGACGTGTTAAACACTGCTTTGGCATGCAAAGTGTTAGTCCCTTAAAACTGTGCAAAGCGCTTTTCTGACATTTTTTTAAAATAATTCTTTATTTATAGATTCTGAGTAAGTACCAGTATTTGGGGGGAGGGGTACAGAAGAGAGAGAGGGGAGAGTGAGGGTGGGGTATAACATTGCCTTCCATTCGCATGTGTACCATCGCAGGGTACTCTTTCAATCATTTTATTACAGTCGCATAAATTGGTAATTCGACAATGGGTTGTGGGTTTTGTGAGTAAGGTTCGTTTTAATTTACCCTTATCGGTCAACTTTCTGTATCTGTGTACGCCTATGTTTCATCCGTGTAAGGATGCACTAGGGTGGAGAGAAGGGGGTCAGTTCGGGTTGAGTGCCCGGAGGTGGGTTTGTGTGCTTTTCCGACAGGGTTGCAGTTGGTCACCTGTTGAGTGTTCTGTCCTGGGTGACATGTCCCGTTCAAAGGTGTGTCTTTGGGGTGAGTGTATGGTATTAGTGGGTTTGCCCTGTAAGCTTCATAGGTGGGTTACTGGGGTGACCGAGGCAATGTCCCTGGTGTAGTCCATTTGGGTCTTGTGTTGTGATGGGTTCCCGGGGTAATGCCTCCTGTGGTCTCTCCGGTGGTCCCCGCCTTTAATCCCCATGTGTCAGTCTTTCCTTTTAAGGTAGGAGTTCTGTGTTTGTCTGCATGTCTTCCTAGTTCGTGGATGCCATTTGCATCCTTTTTTGTGGATGGCTTGGGGGTGGGGTGAGGTAGGGTGTGGGTTGGGATGACATTGGTGTAGGGGTTGGGGTTGTAGCCTGTGTACCGCCCGGGTCGCGGCGCCCTGTCATTCAGATTCTAAGGGAGCCGTGTATGGTGTGGGGCTGGTGGTAGAGTTGAGGTGTGTTTATGAAGGAATGTGTGCTGGTGTCCTGGGTGTTTGTCCTGGGGTTGTGTAATTACGTCTCAAGTTTGGATGGTTCACCACGGGGTGGTTGTGTCTCCCTCTAGCCATGGGTCCCATATTTTGTGAAACTGTTTGGGAGTGTCTCGAATTTGTGCTGTAAGTTTGTCCATCTGTGAGCTTTCCACTATCTTTCTTGTGATCGTTTCTTGTGTCGGAATGCGGGTCGTGGACCAGAGCTCTGCTATGGCTCTGTGTGTTGCTAAAGTGATTCGGGTGATCAGCTTGTTTTCTGCTCTTGTGAATGGTTCCATAGGTTTGGAGAGCAACATGGCCCAGGGGTCTGTGGGGCAGGGTTTGTTCAATATTTTGGTTATTAACTGAGCGGTGCTCTGCCAAAGTGGCCGGAGTTTCGGGCACGTCCACCAGCCGTTTCCCCACATTGTTTCCAGCAGGTGTTGGATGGGATGTGGTGCATGGTGGCAAGGCGTTGTGGTGTGAGATACCAACGGAATAGCATTTTATATGCTTGTTCCGTGTGTGTCACGCAGGTGGAGATGGAGGCTGTCGCCTCCCATATGTCCCACCAGTCTGTTGCATCGTCTGGGGGGCCGAGGTCTGCCTCCAATGCTGCTATATATGGGAGGGAGCGTTGCGTGGAGTGATTGGCTATGGTCATGTAGATGTCCAAGATTTGTCCCTGTCTGTTCGGGTGGATCGTGCAGTCGCATTCGAATCTAGTGAGCAGGGCCGTGCCAGCTTGTCTGATGCTTGGGGTTGCTGCGAAACTGCGTAGTTGGATATATCTAAAGTCGCCGAACGCTGTGAGGGAGGATGACTCTTTGATGTCTGTGAATTGTATGATTTCGTTGCCCTTGTATAGGTGTCCTATTCTCGAGATGTCCCTGTGTTCGAACTGGGAGAAGTGTTTGGGCGTGAATCCTGGAGGGACCAGTTTGTTCCTCCAGATCGGGGTCATGGGTGAGAGGAATGATGATCATATTTATCTCTCGTTTTGTCCCATAGGTCTAGCGCGTGACTAATTGTGGGTGCGGTCGGTGGAGGTAGGGGTCTGTGTGGTCTGGGGGGTCCCATCTGAATATCAGGTGTTCTAGGTCCACCCATCGTTTCTTCCCAGGTGGTACATGCCATTGCTGTATCTGTGCTAAGTGTGCCGCAGAGTGGTAGTGTGTGAAGTTCGGGAGGCCCAGGCCTCCATATTTCTTGGGCACGTATAGTGTGCACCTGCGTACCCTTGGTTTGCGTCCGTTCCATATGAATGTATCGATTGCCGATTGCAGGGCTTTGAAATCCGGTTTGTGGAGCGGTATTGGGAGGGTCTGGAAGAGGTATAGGAATCTAGGGAGGAGGTTCATTTTAATGGAGGCGATAGGTCCCAGCCACGAGATTCCTAAGAGTTTCCATTTGGTCAGGTCTTCGTGTGCTTTAAGTAATAGTGGGGTACAATTCTTGGCATTTAGGGATGAGGTATCTGCTGAGAGTTGAATCCCCAGGTATGTTATTGTCGTGTGGCGTATCCTCAGCGGGAAAGTTTGTTGTATCCTAGCTAGGCTCTGGGGATCTATCTGTATAGGGAGTAGTTCAGATTTAGTTAGGTTGAGCTTATATCCTGAGAGTTCAGAGTATTCTTGTACTATGGCTAGGAAGGGGCTCAGTGATCGTTCTGGGTTGGTCAGCATATGCCGAGATCTTGAATGTCTCCCCCCGTACTGTGATCCCCTCTATCTCGCCGCTGGAACGCACCGCCTGGAGTAGGGGTTCCAGGGAAAGGGCAAATAGCAGGGGTGATAAGGGGCATCCCTGGCGCGTGCCATTAGTAATGGGGAATCATGGGGGTGGTATGTTGGGCAGCAGGTGGTATGTTGGGCACCCTTGGGGGGCATGGTATACTGCATGTAAGAATGAGGTGAATTCCGGCGGTAGGACTATGTAAGAACGGCCATGTTAGGTGATCAAAGGCCTTTTCTGCGTCAAGTGAGATGACTGCTGTTGGGATACGTCTATTGTTGGCTAGCCATATGAGGTCTATGGCCCTGCGGGTGTTATCCGCGGCCTGTCTGTGGGGGATAAATCCCACCTGATCTGGGTGGATGAGTGATCCCAAATACGGGTTTAATCTATTAGCCATGACCTTGGTCATGAGTTTGAGGTCGACATTGAGTAGTGAGATCGGCCTATTGTGGGCGGGTTCTAAATTATCCTTTCCCAGTTTGGGTAGGAGACAGAAATGTGCGCTAGTCATTTGAGGTGGGAGAGTTTCCCCTCTAAGTGTTGCATTAAACACTGTGCAGAGGTGGGGTAGCAGTAGGGGGCTAAATTCTTTGTAATATAGTGCTGAGTAGCCATCGGGTCCTGGGCTCTTGTTGGGTTTAAAGGATCCTAGGGCCAATGTCATCTCCTCCACCGTTACTTCTTGTCCTATTGCGGCTTTGGCCTCTTGAGACATGGAAGGGAGTGCCAAGTTCTGCAAGAACTTGTCAATTCGAGCGTGAAGGGAGTCTATGTTGTGTAGGGGCTGCCGGGTGTGATTGTAGAGGTCAGTATAGTATTCCTGAAAGACGTTCCCAATTCGGGTTGGGCAGTCGCTAGTGTCGCCTTCCTTGGTGCGAATTGAGGATATCCGTTTGGCCTTGATGCGTTTCTTAAGGCAGCGAGCCAGCATAGTGTCCGCCTTGTTCCCTTTTTCGTAGAATTTTTGTTTTAGCCACATCAGGGCTTTAGAGGTGTCTGCCTGTGTGAGGTTTTTTAGTAGATTCCTTAGTGCTATCAGTTCGGTCAGAATGGTAGGGTGGGGGTGTCTTTTGGGTAAGGTTTCTAGGCGGCGCAATTCCGTCATCGCCTCAGTTATTTGCTGCCGCGTGCATTTTTTCTTGTGTGTGTGGTTAGGCTGATGAGAGTGCCCCTAATGACCGCTTTATGTGCGGCCCACCGTGTCATGGGTGTCTGGTCTAGGCGCACCTCAATTGCAGTTGTTCTGTGTGTTAGGTCGCTGAGGCCTTCTTTGATGGGTGTCATGTGTTTAGTGAATTCTGCTGTCATATTTAATTTTATCTCATGGAGGAGCTGTCTGAGGTCCTCTTTTGTGAGAGGCGTTGAGGTGGCTGTTCGGCTTGTGTCACTTGCCGCCGAGTCAGAATCATAGTCGCGGCCATCTTCCGCACGTGTGGAGCCTCCGTCCTTGCGGGTGCAGAATATCGGCACTACCTCCGTTCCTTGTTTGGATTTGCGACCCCCTCCCATGACTGGTCGGTTGTGTGCCGGGATAGGGGTGTTGTTGACCGAGTGATCGTATATTTCGCCAGGTTTAGGTATATTAGCCTATTGTTTGCCTGCTGGTACGGAGCTCTAAAAGAAAGCAGCTATCTGTACCAGAAGTCAGGCGCCGCCCCCTGCTTTTCTGACTTTTTAAAAATAGGTTCCCTGCTTTTAGAACACAGGGTACAACAATATGATATAACACCCGCTGCTCTGTCTGCGTTGAGAGGAAACAGGTAGAAAGTTCCATGTTGCTTCTGGATTGTGGAGGATGCATTCCCCCCATGCAACTTCCTGGGGTGCTGGATGCAAATGTGAGCCCCAAATATGCCATATTTCTTAAACACTTTAAAAATATATTTTAATTCCACATTTCTGTATGTATTTTTTTTTCTGTATCTATTCTACTTTTCCTTTTTGGCTAAGTTTTAATGTTAATTAACAGATTGGTATCTAATTTGTAAAATAATTTTACTCTGCTCATATTTTGCAAAGACAGCCCTGGAGATTTTGCCGGTTGCAGTGTGGTGCTAACAGGGTGCAGGGAAAGGGTGCCCCATCTTCTTCCACAGGACCCTCTTCAGTTCTTGGCACATCATCTACCAGGAGTACATGTCAGTGCCCGAAGAAGAGTACATCTTGATGTCTACAGAGGATCCTGCAAGAACACCTTTGTCCCATAGTAACGGCTGAGTGCTTGACAAAGCTTAACAGCAGTAGCTTCCCCTTTTTTGTCAACCAGATGAAAATTACATAAGGAAAAGTAGTCACTATTTTGACTTGTGATATCTTTTGAATGCATTAGAATTTTAGTGAAATTCCAACAATGTCAATGTGAGCATTTCATAATGATTTTATCTACATTATATACTATTTTTTTATGGGGGGGAGGAGTGACTGAGTAGCTTTAAAACATATACTATATAACATGCTGTTACAGGTAAACCATTTCCTATTTCTACTGCTAGTTAGGTTTATTCCTCAAAAAAAGTTTTCCCCTCCCCCTTCCAATTCCAATGACAGCCTGGACTGGCATTCGGGCAAAAACCTGTGAGACACTATAGTCATGGGCCAAGGCTGACAGAGGAGATCAAAGGATCTCCCCTGTTGGCCCATGCTGTGAGACGTCACAGTTCTTTGGTGAGGTAAAATATCTCCCCAATTCTTTCAGGACACCTTACTGTAGGAGAGTGGAGGAAGATCTGGAAGAATATATACACTCTCTGGATCTCCTACGCACACACTAATTCCCCTGTACACAAAACACACACCTCATATCTTAACACACACTATACACCCCCTTCACACAATACATCAGCTCACTCTACACACACACAATTCCACAAGCAGCCTCTAAATACATGCACAATACTCTTTTAGTGCCCTTTTGTCCACTGGTATCTCACTTATGGAGAAACAAGAGACAAGCTGCAAGTAAACTCAGTCGTTATACAAACGTGTCATTAAATTCACCTGTATTGAGCAGAACAAACACAGGGCATTTTCCCCTTTTTGCAAGAGCTTTTCAGCAGAGCTTGGAACATGGGCTGTCCTAGTAGAGTATTAAATCGACGTGCTCACAAGTGTGTGTCACTATATTACACTAAAGTAATGTTTCTGGAAAGGATTTAGCAGTTGTGATGATGTTTTATTATAAAAACTGTTTACTAAACCGTTTTGATATAATGTTATTGTTTTTTCAGTATTCTTTTCATTATACTGTGCATATCTTAATGCTAATACTACTCCCTTGCCATTTTCCCTAATTTATATTTATCTCGTCTTCCTTGTACCAGATCACTGTAAGTATCTGGGTGCCACCATTTTGTTCTTCTCTTTCCATAATGTTTAGTTTGACCTTCTGTGAAATTCTTCTGACTGATGGATTGTAAGTAACTTTCCTTGACAACTAAAAATCAACCTTGCTTATGTTCTGCACATTGTCAAAGATCATACTCCAAAGAAATGATGAATTTTACAAAGTAGGATTCATTTAAAAAAAAATGTCAATCTACTAAATTAATCATTTCAGAAATTATGGAAAATGTTATTCTGTTGAACATGTTGCCACATTAGAATGGTGAATTAGGCAAAAAGAATTCAAAAAAATAGGAATAAGTGATTTCAGAAAAGAGCCAGAGTTTAAAAACAGTACATCATCTTTTTTTTTCTTGACTACATTTTCCCATTGGTACCAGAGAGTAGTTAGTTTTGTGTGCATGAGTGATGGTTGCCTTATTGCAAGCTCGTATTGCTTGTTCTCACAAATAAAAGCAAAAATGTCTGACCTGGTAGGTATTTGTGGTGTTTTCCAATAACGTGGTAATGTTGAGGTAGCTGAGATCCGTATATGGGAAATAATGATCGTATCTACTTTATCTAGAAAAGTGGAAAGGAGTTTAAACAAACCAAATTTTGGAGAGAGAGAATTGATAGTGGGTGCAACTGCTTGAATTAGGGATAAAATAATGTCCCAAAATGTTTTTATTCTATTTGCAAAATTATCGATTAGATTTGGTTTAATGCTAATATGTTTAACCCTTTGATGTTATTTTACAACATATGTTAAGTCTCTACTACTACATAGTATTGCTGGATGTTTGCTCTAGAGCATACAACCTATTTATATATCACCAAGTAAATCTTTAAGGGTTATAACTCCCTCTCATCTCATCTCCCCTCCCCCTTCTCTTTTTCTTTATCCCTAAACTATAGAATCACATGAGATATGTTTCTCATTTTTTTCTTTTCAATCCAAAAAGTTAACTGTTAACTACACAAGGAGTAAACTATATAATGAAGTAATTGTACTGTTGTCATTATAAACTAATTTTATTTTTTTTGTTTGTATTCTTTTTGTACATTTGATGTATGTATCTCCATTTCCAATTCGTCTTGTATATATTCAGTATAAAAGTACTGCATATATTGATGTAAAAATATAAAACCTTTAATAAAAAATATTTGAAAAGAATGGTGAATTATTTCTAAGCACTGGATGTGCGTGCTGCAAATCATCCAAATTTGTGAAGAAAATATAAAAAAACCTGTGTATTACAATGTTAATGTTTTGAAATAAAAGATGATTGATCAAACATGCAATAAGCTTTTTGTTAGCATGCTCAAAAATGCATTTTAATATGTTGCACCCTTTTTGTCTAAAGATGTTTTAAAATTATAGCCTGAAGTACTGCAAACTTGCTTTCCAAGATATTATACGTTCTTCAAATGTGGTTCCAAAAACACTTTTAAAATGTTCTAGAGCAGGGGTGGCCAAAAGGTAGAGCACGACTAGTTGTAGAATTACAACTCCCATGATACTTTGCATGCCTTTATAAAGACAAAGAATCATGGAATCTGTAGTTTTAAAACATTTGAAGATCTACCTTTTTGGCATCCCTCTTCTAGAGACCTGGGAGAGTGCCTTTTAAAAATCCCATTAGCTCTATAAAAATCAAATGAACAACTGAATATGAAAGATTTATTGTGTGCATTCTGCTCTGCTCTAACTGGTAGACAAACATGCTGAAATTAGAACGTAATAAATTGGCTATTGAAATATGTATATAGTGTTTCCAAGGACTATGATGTACGCAGAAATATGCCATGTAGGAGTCATGAAGACGCCTTATCTAGTTTGAAAGATTCTGTCATCTTTGAACAGCCATGACGTACGTCATTCTAGTTAAACAAGAGCATTACGATTTTGGAAAATAACTCAAATATTATTCTGTAAATGATTTACACCACACCAAATACACACCAAAACTTGTAGGATAACAGCACCTAAGGGACAAAGTTTTGCATCCCTGTAGACATTTGTGATACTAAAAATCAATATCTCTGTCTCTATTTAAAGTATTCTTATGATAACATCATCTACCATGAATCTAATGTTTGTCTAGAAGTGAGAACTAAAAGTGTCTGTGAACAACAATTCTCAGTTTTGTACCAGATGACATCATTTTTACTTCTTTGAAAGTAATTACCCTGCCAGACAGTGTTGACATATGACATCACCAAGCTTATCATCAGATTGCTTTCCCCCTGAGAAGTTATGTAAATATTTTTTATAAAACATCTAAAAAAATCATAATCCTCTGTGTAATTGATTCAGTAATACAGTGCTATGCAAGGGCAAAGTCCTTGTACTTATCCTTCCATGCTGTAATTAAAGTGCAGTTCATTGATATTTGATGTTTTATAGTTCCAACAGCAGTGCAAACAAGATTACAAGGTAAGGCATTTGGCGGAAACTTGGCAAATATTATGCTAAATTGTCACATGAGCTCCCGGTATTATGTCTGTGGCAGGAATTTAAAAAAAATACTAAATGCAGTTAAAGGGCAAGGCTTGTGTTCTCCTAGTATAAGCATACCAGTGGTATCACTTATACACAGGGCCGGGGCTACCTGTAAGGCGACCTAGGCAGCCGCCTAGGGTGCAACTTAGCAGGGGGCGCTGGACCCCTGCCCCCGGAATCACCGGTGCGGCTCCTCATGCCCCGCCGCCTGAGCACTTTAGCAAGCCTCAGGTGGCGCAGCACTGCTGTATGGGGGCCAGCTGGATTTGAGTAACCGGCAGGAGGAAGCGCTCTGCGTCTCTCAATGTAGCGTGGCCGGGCGGCGTGGAACGCGGGACAGTAACTTCTATTTCCTGTACCCAGCCGCCGGCGGACTGACAGGAAGTGCTCACTCAGTGAGCGCTTCCCTTCAGTCCGCCTGCGGCCGGGTACCAGAAACAGAAGTCCCTGTACTGTGGTTCGCGCCGCCCGGCCACGCTACAAAGGCAGGAGGGAAGAGGAGGGTAAGGACCACTGGGAGAGAGGAGGAGTAAGGACCACTGGGGGAAAGTAGGGACCACTGGGGGGAGAATTGTGATGTCACATGGTAGGCAGGACATATGGGGGGGCGGCAAATATTTTTTTGCACCGGCCCTGTTTACATCCCTTGGTTTCAGTTTGTATAAGGATTATAATACACCTATGGGTGCGAGAATGCATCTTTGCTGTATATCTGTAAGTCCTTGATGCAATTCAAATGCAGCTTTAGAACTAAATGACCTGGTCACCTATGCGTTAAGGTTGAATGATTGAACATGTTGCACTTATACAAATATAGGGCACTTGTAGTGCACTCTAAATGGAAGGCAGTGTTGTTTTCTGTCATTGTGAGCTTTCATCTTATGTCTTACATGAAAATAGTCAGGCTCAGGCATGAAAACAATGTGGAGTGCTTTCATCTGCTTCAATTTTTTGCTGAATTTTTACTATCTGAAAGGACAGTTTATGTAAAGAGAGACTGAATATGCACAAGACAGCTTGATAGACTCATTGCTGCTTAAGTTGGAAACAAAATCAAGACGCCTGTAGATATTGATACGGTGGGCGCTGACTAGATAAGTCAGTTGGCTTTTATGCACTGCTAAATCTACTTTTATATACAGGAAATAAACAAAATTAGACTTCCCTGTTAGTTTCATGGCTCAGATCGAAGAAAACTTCACATACAGCCATCTGAAAAATTAGAACACTGTGCGCATTCAAACACAGCTTTAAAGTGAAACTACAACTATCCAGGAATTTTTGATATTCTATTTACTTATCCGCTATATTTAGAAGATGTTTCAGTGAAGTGTAAAAAAATCAGGGTCATTCACTAGGGTGCCCTATGTTGCTTGGCGTGGAGATGACGTGGACCAATTAAACCACAGGCGAACCAATCTTAAAGCCTGCAGGCCATTATACATTGCATCTATTGTATAGATGGACAAAATTTGATGAAAATCTCCAAATTAAAACTGTAATACCAATTCTCATATTTTATAAAGATAAATACGGTTGGAATTCAGTCGACTCGAGCGAGTCTACAGCAATCACCTAAATGCTTTCAGTGTCCGGAATAAAATCAATACTTTCACATCCAAATCCTATGGAGGTAATAATTTTATTATTAGTTTGATATCCAAGGTCAGCCACTAGGACTCTAGTGAATAATCTCATAAATGTAGAAATTTACACATCTATCCTGAAACTGGATGCCCCCATCTTGGCTCCCAGTCAAACATCACCATAAATGTTTTCTATTTTTCTGCCACATAGTTAACTAAATAAAAATAATAGAACAATGGTTTTGTTCTCCTCCTCATTTGAATTGCGTGCCCTGGCTGTGCCTGGATCGAGCTGGCTATTTAATATATATTTAAAAGTAAACGGAGCATCACATGAGTAAAAAAAACCCACAAGTTATATGATTTTTAATGTTTTATTCAAGGGTGTAATTTCTAGAGATGTGACATGTCTACTTAAAAATGTAATTTTTGCAATAAAAAGAAAAAGGCTTATACTGAAGTTACATGTATACAAAAAAAAGTGCTTCAAACGCACGTGTCCATCCTTGTAAATTATACATTTTTTGTCTATTATAAATAACAGGTGTGAGGTATGTTTAACAAAAATCCAACAGATTATATCACCTCATTTCCGGATATCAGGGAAATGTAAATGGATCATTCCTTATAACATTATATATACAACATTCATTACATGTTTGAATGTTTTAAAAAATCTGCAATCAGTCATGTGTAATAGCACATATGTGGGGTTTTTTTTGTTCTGAAATTACACAAAGGTCATTTATGTTTTGCAAAATTGATGTATTGCTCCATATGCTTTGCCAAAGTGACATAGCTATTTGTTGTTGTTAGATTTTTTATGCATAAGTCCTAGCACAAGCCCAGTTTATAAATTTCCATTGTAAACTCACATCAGCTAATGGTTACTTTGCTCTTTGTAAGTATATGATCGATTTTTTTCATGTGGGCTCCTGAGTAACACAGCACAACATTTGCTTACATGAGATTGGCCAATGCAGTTACTATTCCATGGTTTTGACTATCTCCAGTAAATCCTTTTAAAGTTAGAAAGAAAGTAAATAACATATATAAAATATTGTCTGGCTAGAGATGTAATAATATCACTGCCTATGGTAACATCACTGCCAAATCCTGATCAGACTACCTTGCCAGTAAGTGTAATTGGACCAGACAACTCATTATATACATCTGCCTACCCCATAGCTTGTGATCTTGTTTGAGCCGTGTCTTCTTCACCTCTAAATATCCTCTTTCTATAATTGTAAAGTACTGCTGAATATGTGAGTGCTATGTAAATGCAAATAATTGTGTCATTGTGTGTGTTTGTCCATGCACCCTCCTTTTTGTTGTCTTCTAGTTAAATCACAAAAAAATAAATAGAAAAAGTCCACTGAGAAACCCAGACATAACTTCTAGCATACTGTACTAATTAAAAGTGATCATTCTATTAGATAATTGCTGTTTTAGTTTGCTATTCTTTGGATATTAACACCAGTTGGATATTAACACCAGGGTCTTAAATCATCAGTTCTCAAAAGGGAATGGGTTAATTGTAAATATGTGTCTTTTTGTCTTATTCAGATATTCTGGGAATTCATGTAATATAACCAATAGCCGAATACAATTAAACTAAATAACCCAAGAGAAATCAAATTAAATCAAGTAAAAATTACTTGAAACATGGCTATTTCTGGAAACAGTGTATAATTCATTAAGTATCATATTAACTTGAATACTACACTAGAACAACAAAATGTAACTCCCCTGTGTAGCCCCCAGGCAGTTGGATTCCAAGCTTGATACAAAACAGAACTAAAGTTTCTTTTTTTCCCATAAGATTAATAGCTGTTCCAGTCAACAAAAAAATCTTGCAATGAGCTCACATAAAGAAAGAAAAAAAGTCTCCTCAGGTAATGTGGCAAAGGGTCAGTGTACGTATTCTTCTGTATGACATCTGGAAATGACTGCTGGGATTCTGGGTAGGTGTATGCAAATGAGCTCAACAAAGAACCACATTTTTGCTCCTCTTCCTGAGTTGTTTCAAAGCTGTTGTATACAGCAGACACATATTCCAAGAAATCCATGTATAAAGTGGAACTATGAGGCAAAAATGTGGTTCTTTGTTGAGATAATTTGCATACGCCTACCCAGAATCCATTGAGGTAGTGAGAGCACTGTTAAAGTGAGATTTCTGTGGGAAAAGCAAGTCTTATGGCTTGACTGGTGTGTGTATTTGTGTTTAGCAATGTATTAACTATATATGTCTTCTTAAGTCCTTGCACTCAGACTGATCACCTTAGTTAAATGCCAGGTGCATATATAGCCATAGCCACAATATAAAAGTGTAAAATAATGGCTTGCACTCACGGTCTTTGAAGATAAAGTTCCGTTATTGAAAGTATTCCATAAAAAGATCGACGTTTCAGCCCTCGTCCATGGCTTTCCTCTGGATCAACATGTGTTGATCCTGAGGAAAGCACCGGACGAGGGCTGAAACGTAGATCTTTTTATGGATCACTTTCAATAAAGGAACTTTATCTTCAAAGACCGTGAGTGCAAGCCATTATTTTACACTTTTATATTGATATGGAAACACAATCAATAAAATAGTTGTAGTTAAAGTGAAGCTCTCCGATCTGAACTTATGCAGATCTGAACTACAATCCCATGATGCTCTGCCAGCCATTTATTTAGGATTAAAACAAATAATAATTGAGTTCTCTCATTGGGCTTCCTGCTAATTACCACATGTCAACAAGCTGCATGTTAAGTTCATCCTAACTGAGAGACTTTTGAGAAAAACATCACTGTTTGATATTGTATGTGTGCAATATAATCACAATTTAAGATAATTGCATAGGTTATGGTACAAAAAGGCCACCTACCACCGTGGGGCTTGTTTCCACGTGTGTTACTATCATTACTGACAAACAGTTATTGTGGTTAAAACATTCAATACTGGAGCGCTTAAGATTAAACAATCTATAGGGGCAAAAAAATATAGATTTAATTTGAATTGTGCATATATTAATTTTTAATTTTTATACTGCCAGCTACCACACTTCAAAGTGATCCCTTCACCACATGTCAATTCAAGAAAAATTATATTGTGAAGTGGAGCGGTCTTTAACTGCAATACACCCCTATCCCACATGCAGTACAGTTAGCAAGTTAAAATATACTTATTGTATTTCTTGCTCAATGATGTCTCAATTGTGATTCAGCATATACAAAAGGAAAAAAATAAAATGATCATAGAACAGATCTGTTATATTAACTTGCACTTCTATGAATAGTGCTAGACTACTCTAATGCAAACATTAGAACCAATGGTTCAAGGTGTTATATTCTCATGTGCATATTTCTCAAAATGAAAATAAGTACAACTGACAAAATAAATGTGCACTGTCTTTAGATATACAATTAAATTCTCTTTTTTTTCTAATTCTTTATTTTTGTGGGTATGCAGGAATTAAACACGGTGTACATTATGTGCAAGAAGAGATAACATGTATGAGTTACATTTGAGATAATCAATACAGGGAGTGCAGAATTATTAGGCAAATGAGTATTTTGAACACATCATCCTCTTTATGCATGTTGTCTTACTCCAAGCTGTATAGGCTCGAAAGCCTACTACCAATTAAGCATATTAGGTGATGTGCATCTCTGTAATGAGAAGGGGTGTGGTCTAATGACATCAACACCCTATATCAGGTGTGCATAATTATTAGGCAACTTCCTTTCCTTTGGCAAAATGGGTCAAAAGAAGGACTTGACAGGCTCAGAAAAGTCAAAAATAGTGAGATATCTTGCAGAGGGATGCAGCACTCTTAAAATTGCAAAGCTTCTGAAGCGTGATCATCGAACAATCAAGCGTTTCATTCAAAATAGTCAACAGGGTCGCAAGAAGCGTGTGGAAAAACCAAGGTGCAAAATAACTGCCCATGAACTGAGAAAAGTCAAGCGTGCAGCTGCCACGATGCCACTTGCCACCAGTTTGGCCATATTTCAGAGCTGCAACATCACTGGAGTGCCCAAAAGCACAAGGTGTGCAATACTCAGAGACATGGCCAAGGTAAGAAAGGCTGAAAGACGACCACCACTGAACAAGACACACAAGCTGAAACGTCAAGACTGGGCCAAGAAATATCTCAAGACTGATTTTTCTAAGGTTTTATGGACTGATGAAATGAGAGTGAGTCTTGATGGGCCAGATGGATGGGCCCGTGGCTGGATTGGTAAAGGGCAGAGAGCTCCAGTCCGACTCAGACGCCAGCAAGGTGGAGGTGGAGTACTGGTTTGGGCTGGTATCATCAAAGATGAGCTTGTGGGGCCTTTTCGGGTTGAGGATGGAGTCAAGCTCAACTCCCAGTCCTACTGCCAGTTCCTGGAAGACACCTTCTTCAAGCAGTGGTACAGGAAGAAGTCTGCATCCTTCAAGAAAAACATGATTTTCATGCAGGACAATGCTCCATCACACGCGTCCAAGTACTCCACAGCGTGGCTGGCAAGAAAGGGTATAAAAGAAAAAATCTAATGACATGGCCTCCTTGTTCACCTGATCTGAACCCCATTGAGAACCTGTGGTCCATCATCAAATGTGAGATTTACAAGGAGGGAAAACAGTACACCTCTCTGAACAGTGTCTGGGAGGCTGTGGTTGCTGCTGCACGCAATGTTGATGGTGAACAGATCAAAACACTGACAGAATCCATGGATGGCAGGCTTTTGAGTGTCCTTGCAAAGAAAGGTGGCTATATTGGTCACTGATTTGTTTTTGTTTTGTTTTTGAATGTCAGAAATGTATATTTGTGAATGTTGAGATGTTATATTGGTTGCACTGGTAATAATAAATAATTGAAATGGGTATATATTTGTGTTTTGTTAAGTTGCCTAATAATTATGCACAGTAATAGTCACCTGCACACACAGATATCCCCCTAACATAGCTATAACTAAAAACAAACTAAAAACTACTTCCAAAAATATTCAGCTTTGATATTAATGAGTTTTTTGGGTTCATTGAGAACATGGTTGTTGTTCAATAATAAAATTAATCCTCAAAAATACAACTTGCCTAATAATTCTGCACTCCCTGTATATAACAAGTGTAATTGCACAGAAACTATGCAACACGGTTTTTATTAGGTAAAATACTGCTTTACTCCCTCATGCTAGAAACCGTGTAGACGTGCAACATCTTGGAGGGGCTAGTAGATAGGTAAAATTTTGGGTCCCTGCACGTGCTTTGTGGTGGGGGGCGGGGGGGGAGAGAGGCTTAAATCTGCCTAACCAGGATCAGTGGTTTTTTGCTTGAGGAGCCAGAGTCTTAACTGTGTCTGATGCCCTGCAACCTTTATAAACTGAAAAGCTTAAATGACTTAGAAAAAATAAAGTAAAGTATGTGTGTGCAAGAATATGTGTACGTGTGTGTGTCTGTCAGTGCGTGTGTGTGTGTGTCTGTCAGTGAGCGTGTGTCTGTCAGTGAGTGTGTCTATCTGTGTGTCTGTCAGTGTGTGTGTGTCTATTTGTGAGTGTGTTTGTCTGTGAGTGTGTCTGTGAGTGTGTGTCAGTGAGTGTGTGTGTCTGTCAGAGTGTGTGTCTGTGTGTCTGTCAGTGTGTGTATTTGTGTGTGTGTCTGTCTGTGAGTGTCTGTGAATGTGTCTGTGAGTGAGCGGATGTCTGTCAGTGAGTGTGTGTCTGTGAGTGTGTGTCTGTCTGTCTGTCTGTCAGTGAGTGTGCGTGTGTCTGTCAGTATGTGTGTGTGTCAGTGAGTGTGTGTGTGTTGGTCAGTGTTGCATTGGCTGCGACTGGACAGTGGAGTACCTGGAGTAGCATGGAGGCACGCAATGACACATCACATTCCGACGTGACATCAACGTGCTCCACCTTCACAGGGTTTCAAGAAGTAGCGGGAGGATCAGATTTGGCACAAGGTGTGGACGGCGCCATTTGGGATATACCAGAGGCCGGACTCCAGAGTCACATACTGGCAGCGGCAATGTGAGTGGAGTCTGCTTGTTGGCTAGAGGGGGTGCTGGGATTTAGTTTATGGGGGGATGACTGGGATTTAGTATATGGAGGAGGACTGGGATTTAGTATATGGAGGAGGACTGGGATTTAGTATATGGGGGGGCTGGGATCTAGTAGAGGGGGAGGACTGGGATTTAGTATATGGGGGAGGACTGGGATTTAGTATATGAGGGGGGGACTGGGATTTAGTAGAGGGGGGGCTGGGATTTAGTAGAGGGGGGCTGGGATTTAGTATAAGGGGGTGCTGTAGTTTAGTAGAGGGGGATGCTGTTTTTTTTTCTATGAAAATTTAAGGTTTTTTATTTTTTGGGGGTCCACATAAACTTAAACCTTGTTTATGTGGCCCGTGCTAGACTTTGAATTTGACATGCTTGACCTAGCAGGTAAAAGGTATTGAGTGGATTTCAGGTGTAGCATTCCTATTTGGAAGCTGTTACAGTGAACCCACATCATGAGGTCAAAGAAGCTCTCAATGCAAGTGCAGAAACATTAGGAGTGGCTAAATCAACAGTTTCATACATTCTGAGGAAATAATTACTGCGAGTATGTGTTTGAGAGTGTGTAACTGATTGGGTGTCTGGGAGCATGGATCTGTTGACTTGAGAGAAGATGACTTGATCTGTGGCTTCTGGGTAAGTCGACTTTGAGACCCCTGCATTATAGCAATTGAACACAGATGTATAACACAATCTCTCTTATGCACTGGTAGTCCTTATCCTTTTTATTTTCATAGGTAGCCTAATAATCTACAGGGTATTGGCTAGGTGAAATACTCTACACTTATAAATAATCTCATTCACCCATCCTTCAATTGTAATATTATTGTATACATCTTTTTCCATATAAATAAACACAGATTTTACAACAGATCTGTTACCTTGGTAGCACCAGAACTGCTATATTAAACCATTTATTTTGGGAAAGTAGCAAGGCTTGATGAATAAGATGACTCTGTTCTTACAGGTTATATCCTAAAATGTAATCTGACCAATATTTGAGTCTTGAACCATGGGCTAGGAACCACTGCTTTATATATACATTGTGCAACATAAATACTTATAGGTATCAATCCTCTAAAGCGCATATCACATGTTATATATGTATTAAAGGCACAGAATACATAGAATTACAAACAAACTATTTTCTATGATAAAAGGTTGTTGGATATTTCTACATAAATAAATAATGCTGGACAGCACTAAGTTGTTCTGTGGACAAAACTTGTAAAATATAACTTGTCTGTAAACTGTTTAGAACTGAAATTCCTTTGAAAATACTAATTCCTTCATGACGTTGGTGAATTTGCTTTTATGAGATTGTGAACCCAATTCTTTTTAAACACTAAACGTTCACTGAGAGTCGATGCTCGTCACCGAATGTGGCTTTCCTGTCTAGTAAACAGACAAAGAGCTACAAGTGAGCTTCTTGTTCAGCAATGAATTCCAAAATAGCTTTCATGAAACAATTTTTACGAAATGGAAATTTGTACAGCGTGCCAGGTGAATAAGTCTTTTTTGCTTCACTAAACTCGTTGTTTGGGCTCACGGGAAATAAGGAGCAATAACATTTCACCCATGAGAGCTGACAGAGCTTCATGCTTAGTATTTCTGATAATACATCAACTCTAGATTGTAAGCTTCTTCACAGCCTGGTATTTTGGCTTGTTTCTGTATGTCAAATTGAATCTATGAGTACAGTTTATTTACTATATTATTCTCTATGGAATTTGTTGTTGCTTTATAAATGAATAACAGCCTCACCAAAGATCTAGTTTTTTCAAGTTCAGAAATGTGCTGTGCTGGATCTCCGTCTATGACGAAGACCTTCCTAAAATGGCACATAGATCAAAAAATCTCACTTCCTCACTAGCTCAATGAGCTGCTGTGGTCTGAACCACTATAAGGTGCAGATCATTTTAAGAATTCTCTCATGGTCCTGACACTTCTCAATGTCTCAGAGCCAGTGTCTGAGTCATTGACTCAAACGAAATGTAACCACACAGAGTCACAATCAACCACCACACACACACACACCATTCAACCACCAGACACAGGCTTACTCAGCATTTCCTCCAAAAACACATACATTCAGCCACCATTTACTCTCTCTCACACACAAAACACTCAGTTACCACATACACAACACTCAGACACCACACACATGACATTCAGCCAATGACACACAAACACAACAATCACAGAAACTTTGTGGAAATGTTTGTGTGTGTGTGATGTGGCTCGTAAGTTATAGTGTCTGAATGTTGAAGACTCCAATAGGGCTTGGGTAGACATTACAGGCATGGTTTGAGCTTAGTGAAGCTCAGGCGCACCCAGTAAGGCATGTCATTGCTGATTCTCATAGAGAATCCCTGGAGCATGTCCAGTGGTGAACAGGCTGGCTGAAATACAGGAAGCAGGGAGATATGACATGAAATCAGAGGAGGGGAAGAGAATCTGATTAAAGTAAAGATTAAATCAGGGACGTCTAAAGCTCATTTTTACACTATTTAAGGAAAAAAGCATTTAGTGACAATAGGTTTAAAAAAAATGTGGGTATAATTTGTATATTGTGTGGGGTGTCAATGTGTATCACAGCCTAGAGCTTCTCTGTGTTTCCTATATTTGTGTGCATGCATGCATTGCCAGTGTGTGTGTGTATATCAGTATTCGCGCATGTGTGGGAGTGTGTGTGTGTATATATATATATATATATATATGTATATATATATATATATATATATATATATATATATATATATATATATATATATATATATATATACATATATATATATATATATATAGAGAGAGAGAGAGAGAGAGAGAGAGAGAGAGAGAGAGAATTTGGACATGAGACCCGATGACAAATTCAAAGTGCAACTGTAGAGTGGAGTACTTTAAGGGCTAACTGTGCTGTGGAGGTCTTTAAGCACCACAGCAAGCCAGTATTGTAGGTGTTGCGATCACACTCCTTTCTATTGGTTGCACACCCATAAGGCACAAACTGTAGTTATGAAGTCTTCTAATGGGTATGCAGTAGGGATGTGCATGGGCAAAAAATTTGGTTCTGCACCTCCGAAATTCTGGAATTCAGCACTTCAGTTCTTCTGAAATTTGGGACTTCGGCACTTTGGCAATTCCCTAACCCTACCCCTACTAGGGTTAGGGGTGGGGTTGGGGTTAGGTGTTGGGGTAGGGTTGGGCTTGGGGTTGGGGTTAGGTTAGGGCTAGGGTCAAGGTTAGATTCTGGTCATCATTCCCTTAATTTTCCCTCCCTCTCCTGTTTTGCCACTTTTTAGAAATCCGAAGCACTTCAGCACTTCCGGAATTCGGCACTTTGGCAATTCGGTTTGGTTCGGCACTTCCAAAATTCGGCAATTCGGACATTTGGAAGCATCCGAATGTCCGAATTGCCGAAATTTGTCAGAATTTAAATTTGGACCGAAACGAATTGCACATGTCTAGTATGCAGAAGCTGGACAGTTATCCAAGTCATGTTGGGATGGAGATGACAAATAGCAGTTGTTATGAAGGATTACAGAGAAGACAGAGCTTCAGCTACACAAATGTCACCGGGCCTCAATCCCCACGGGCTCTTAATGGTATTTGGTGGATAAAAGGTTACTACTGTTATTAGTAGTGGTTGAAAATAAACTGAAGTGAATGGTATGAGGTGGGAAATGGGCATCTAGACATAACTCATTACCAAGCAGTCAAAATGTATTTTTAAGCAACAACTCCATGTAAACAGAACTAGTTAAATAAGCTTGCAGAGACATTTGTTGAAGTCTTAAATATGTCTTGCATAGTGCAAAACCAATGCTGGATGGACAACAAAAGAATTCCTAGCTGCAAAAAAAAAAAAAAAAAGAAAAGAAACATTTGTATTGCAGCCAATGTTTAATGAACATAGTTTAAAATTAATATCAACCATTATTTCCATTTGCCAAATCAAATGACTTAATGTAGAGTTACATTTCTCTTTCAGTAGAACAAACATTGAAATGAATGAATAATAACTAAAATAACCCTAAAAGCCTTACGATCTGTACATGTTAGGTTGCAAGGGTGATGTAAATGTTTCAGCTGTCTATTCATATTAGGGCATTGAACTAAAGGCAGTCAGTTATTTGTAACTTAAGACAACAGAGTGTACTCTACCTCAGTTGCACTCAGATGAAAAACAAAATGGCTGCTTCCATGGTATATATGAATTTTTGGATAGAAATGGCATAGTAAAATTAATATTGTAAATATCATCCTTCTGTGGTTAAATGTTTGACTTTATGATACATTTGCTGTTTAAGATCCCTTGCCATGCTGTCACTTGCACTCTCTTCAAATATATGAATGTGGAGCTATCATAACCTGTTAGCTAAATCAAACTCTTCTTAGGTAAACAAGACTAATTTAGCATGTTGTTCCTTAGAACTGAGTTTTCCAACTCCCTTATTAATTTGTTCACCAACTCTGGATTGTTTCAAGGTCTGCAATGTGTTTGCCATTAACAGGTGACCAATACTGTAAACTAAAAGATATAGTGTTGCAATGATAGATTTATAAATAAAGTTTATCTAAAGTAATCCAAAATAATAATAATGACCTCTACACATTTACTTATAAGAGAGTGGTCAATTATTCATCCATTCTTACAAGTAGAAGTTAAAAGTGGCATTAGGCACACTAAATAATTCCTAAAAAAGGAATCACAAATGCATTCTTGTATAAACACATGAGAGGGTTCTATTTAATGTTGTGTTGTTAGTACTACATTGGAATTTCAGGGATAATCTGTAATATATTCGGGTCTAATCTACTTGCAGTATTTAAAGGAACACTATAGTGTTAGGAATACAAACATGTATTTATGAAACTATAGCTGTAAACATATTCTTTAGGTGCCCTGCCCCTATTAGTGGAGTAAAAAGGGATTTTACTCACCTTCATACCAGCGACGTGTCGGTCTTGCCGCATCTGGTTCCACCCTCTTCCACCTCCTTGGCCAATCCAATGCTTTCTCATAGGAAAAAATTGGGAGGCTATTGTGCATGCATGGCAAAATGCAGCGCTGCGCCAATCAGTTTCTCCTCATAGAGATGTATTGAATCAATGCATCTCTAAGGTGAATGTTCAGTGCCTTCATGCTGTAGCCCATGGATCAGCGCAGCTAAGAAGAATAGGCCTTGACAGAGCCAGGAGGTAGGTATAGCAGCCACAGGAAGTTAGTGACAGCTAGCATGCTGGGTAGGACGCAGCCATAAGGGGAGTATTTATACTGGCCATTATATGAAGTGGCCATTTTAACTAAACCTAAGCTTACCTGTCAGTTGTGAAAGCTGCCTGTCCTGGAGGGAGAAGACAGCAGCATGGAGGCAGCATAGAAGAACAGAGCAGTATTGAGGCAGGAGGCAGCATGGAGGTACAGGAGAGGTTGGAGTGAGCTGCTGCTGCATGCTTACTTTCATCAGCCTCAGACAGAACTCCAAGCAAGTCACCATACTGGACACAAATGTTGTGGCAGATATCGTGGCTGGTGGC
Organism: Pelobates cultripes; assembly: GCA_933207985.1. Lineage (NCBI taxonomy): Eukaryota > Metazoa > Chordata > Amphibia > Anura > Pelobatidae > Pelobates > Pelobates cultripes. The sequence goes on along the minus strand of OW240912.1, from coordinate 250,713,914 downwards.
TGCAGGAGCAGCTGGGGGGCCCCGAGTACATTGGCTCCCGCCCCCCGCGGTGACGAAATGGAAGCCGGCAAGGAGAGCGAGGTCAGGCGAGGTGGCAGGCCAGGATGAGGCCGCACAGGAAGAGCACCCCCTGCCGTGGGGCGGGAAAGCACGAAGGACAGCAGAATCCAGCATGACATGATGGCCGCCGAGGAGGGAGACGGAGGAGAGAGCGGCAAGACACACACACATGGTGAGACTGTCCCGGGGGGCATACCTGAGGGACACAGGGGAATGATGCAAGGGGCCAGCAGTGTCCAGGTCGGCAGGAGACAGACGGAGTAGCCCTGGATGGGGCCAGGGTCAGGTCAGAGGTGAAGGAAGGGGATAGTGAAAGCAGCAGGCGGAGTCGTCACAGGCACAGCAGAGCAGCTATGGAGGGTAAGGCCAGCAATTAAAGGGGCCACAAGTGGATGAGGCGGCCGGGGAGAGGCCAGGTACTGAAGGCAGAGGGCAGAAGAGAGGACAAGGACGGGTGGAAATGGACGTAAGGGACAGAGGCAAGCTGGAGCCCCCTCGGGAGTGTTCTCAGGAGCAGGAACACAGGAGGAGCATCAGCAGGTGTGAGTACGGTAGGGAGCAACGCAGGGACAATGTCAGGCACAGTAGCACCAGGAGGTTGGATGAGGGATGGAGGAGCAGGTGAGGAGGCTGTCAAGAAGTCGGTGTGGTAGGAGGAGAGGAGGAGAAGTTCTCAGTGCAGCACTTCAGCTTCATCTGGCAGGATTTCCCTAGGGAAGAGGCGTGACGCCTGCAGCCGGGAAGGTCAGGCAGCAAGAAGGAGAAGAGATTAGGATGACATAACAGAGCGCAGGGAGGAAGGGCTGGTAAGGCTATATCAGAACAGACTAACCAGGTTATCTTCTCCCAGCAAGTCGAGGAGTATTACTCCTACGGGCTTGAGGCAGGACCAGCGCGGACAGGAGTTGGCGTCCACCGGATACTCCAGAGCCTGGCAAGGTGGACAGAAGGACAGCGCAGACGGGGGTTCGGGCGGTGAGTCAATAAACACACCACACTCTGGGAAGCTTTTTTAAATAGCAAAATCATTAGCAGATCTGTGGGTGTCTCCGTAAGGGGTGGTGCCCTAGAAAGGGGCGGGCAAATTCCGGCTTGTACAAAACTTATTGCACCCAAAAGGGGCATCGGTAAATGAGGACATCGACGTGGCATCATTAAATGAGGGGCATCGGTAAATGAGGACATCTGTATCTTAGGCATCATTCAGCCTTGCCGTCGAGTTGGTTCAGGGGAGCGGGACGCGTTCGATTATTGGCGACCCTTCCATCTCTTGGCTTGCATGTTTGCAGGTGCCTATTGGTAACCTCTGCTTGCCAAGGGGCGGTTCCATTTCATGTTCCTATTTCGAGAAGTCGGTTCAGTCTGGGAGTGGGTGGTGAAAGAGGAATCAGGAAGGGGTTCCTTAGTACATTATCTGGAAGATAGCTTGCTGTGTGAGCTCGGCTTGGCCGGGCCATTGTGGACATACCTTACGGTCGCGGGAATCCTACCACACGTTTTTGCTTGGGCTGGGAATTGTTTCGGTGGTAGGAGAGTGTTGATTGCCTAGGGATCAGTTGACTGCACTTCGGGAGTTCAGGGCGAAGGTTCGCAGGTCCAAGAAGGTCACGCTGAGAAATTGCAGTTGTTCATAAGGCAGTTTCAAGTTCGCATGTCAGGTTAGTTGCGAGGGATGGGTCTGTGGCCGTTTCATGGCGAAGGCTACTTGTGGAGCCTTTGAAGGTGGTATCGAGTTGTTCACGGATGCCTCTGGGAATATAGATTCCGGGGCATACCGGGAAGGCAGGTGGTGCACGGAGCAGTGGCGGGAGGCATGAAAGGTAAGTCCACTCATTCGAAGTTGGCATCTTTTGAGTTATTTCCATTGGGAGTGGCCGTAGCTCTAAAAGGTGAAGGATTAAGGGCCAAAATTCACGGACAATACGTCGGGGTTCATGTGGTTTACTATCTAGCCGTGTCCTCAGTTTAGGAGGTATGCCGATGGCGGTAATTCGTATCACTATGCAGGTCATTTAATATCAGGTGCGGCCATGCCACGTTCCTGGTTGGCGGAAGGTAGGGGCTGATTACTTGGCTCGCGTACAAGGGGACAAGCTGCGAATGGCGGCCCCAGGGGACAGGCCATTCTGGAGGAAATGTGGCAGCTCAATATGCCATGCTTGGAGGATCGATATGGAATCCTATGGCACTGGGCACGGGGACTGCCTATGTGAAGGTTTGGGATATGTGGGACGAGGCAGTTGGTTTCACAAGGGGGTTCCAGTCAAAGGAGGGGCGAAGGGATACCTTGCTGTGGTTCCTAAGCCGCTTGTTCGTTCAGCGTTAGCTCCATCGGCAATGGACAGGAGCATGGCGGCATTGGCGTTAGGGTTCAAACTGACCGATTGGGAGGAAGTGACGGAATGTTGTCATGTCCGTCAGGCATCGCAGGTCTTACAGAGAGGTATGAAATATGTTGGTGCCGGGCGGCTGGTTTCCTTGGGTAATGCAACACCTGGTGGGCATGCTAAGGGTGGTGTGTTACTCTACTTTTGCGGTGAGTTTGTTTGTGGTGGCCTTCTCGGGGTCTTGGGGCAATTCGGATTGGGAGCTAGTGAGTGCCTTTCGGGCGAGTGTTGTCGAACCTCAGGCGGTTAAGGCAATGATTCGGTAGGGTTATACAAGAACGGATGTGCCTGGTATAGGAGGTTTGGTAAAGCTATAATCCCTGCCGGGGTCAGGGGTATGCCCGGCATCAAGCGCATCACGCTACTTGGAGCTTCGCCCGGACATCCCAGGTGGCTTATTGGTAAAAGGGGACAGATCGGCGCTGTCACGATTCAATTCCTGCAGGGGTTTGTTCGGAGGGGTTTGACAATGTTGGGTTTGCATCCCGGGCACTTTGGGCCCATTCTTCCTGGATAATGGCGGCGACAGAGGCGTCCCGCCCGGTTTTAAGTTAGGACCTGGGGAAATGTTTAGGCAGGTGGGAGTCAGTACGGTTTAAGTCCTGTTTACGGCCGGTCTATTTGGTTTAATGGCTATGGACGTATGGGTTTGTGTTTGGGGCTATGCCTTGTCGCTAATTACTTTCTTTTCAGGTTTGGCAACATGGTTGGTGGGCCACTCTTACGTTTAAGGGGCGCAGAAGGGACCCGCGGTTCGGGTCAAGAGCAACTGGGCTTTCCTTTGGAATTGGTGGAGCTGGAGTGGTTTTGGTTTTCGTGGATTTTGGTGGCAAGGCATTAGTGGAGAAAATTTTATGGAAGGTATCAAGGGGTACTGACCAGGACATTCTGGTAATTCGCGAGGGAGGGAAGAATATCGGCATGGTCCCGGAAAAGGAATTGATCAGGTGTAGGCAGAGGTATGTGGACTTGGTTTGGGAGCTGGCCACAGGTGTGGTGGTGGTGCAGTCCGAGATGGTTCCTCGCTTACATTGGAGACATACTAGGTACCCGGCCGTGGTGGCTCGGTGTCGAGGACGAGTTAATAAAAAATTGATGGAGGTATTTATCGGATGTGGGGGCAGTGTAACAGTGAGACACAACAAATTGGGAGGCAAGCTCCCTGGGTACTCCAGGGGGGATGGGGTACGTTTTCAGATGTAAGGTGTGATCTGTTTAAATTGGGCCTTCAGGAAGGCATTCAACAGGCTTTATTCCGGTGTGGTGGGGGTCGCTCAGGAGCTTTAGGCATCAAGTGTTGAGCTGTGGCGGGGATGGCCTGGTTAAATCGGAGGGTAGATGGAGGAGAAAGTGGGCATCCTGACGTTAAGTGTGGATTGGGCAGTGTCGCACGTGGTTGGTAGGTTCGAGCCCGTCAGTGGCTCCGAACCTGGGGGTGTGGTGGTGTTTTGGTACACCCTACACTGGAACTGGTGGGTAGCACCACCAGTCTTGGTACACCCCTACAATGGATATGTTGTGTAGCGGTGTCTTGGTACACCCCTACAATCGATATGGTGGGTAGAGGTGTCTCGGTACACCCCTACAATTTAACCTAGTGGAAATGTGGTCATATTGGGCGGCCAGTTTCTGTATTAACATGTTATTTAGATTGCTATCTATTGTTATTATTGTGGGGTCATTGCTAGGGGTATGTTATGTATATGGGGGGATGTTAACTTTAATAAGATTTGTTGGCGTGCTTCAATTATGCTCTGAACAGGCTGCATCACCAGACCCAGGACCATCCCAAACATACATAAATTCAAACTACCCCACAAAGGCCTACCATTTCTTAAAGTAGACACCCCAGGGTGTTTCAAAAGGTATATTTTGAACCTTAGCGTGGGATCATTTTTCTGCTAGCTTTTACCAGATGTAGTGGTAATAAGCGTTTTTTCTGCCTTTTTGACATACAAAGTGAGTTTGCACAGTATATTTTGCAAACCTTATGTGTGCTACGACTGTATAATACTTCATATGTTGCTCAGCTATGTCGGCTGAGTACAGCAATACCCCCGTATGTACCTTTGCCAGGTATGTGTGGATATCGGAGGGGCACCTTTGGGACACAGCCATTCTAGTTTTTTTCAAACTTTGGATTTTTACACTGTGCCTATGTCCCATTTTAGAGTATTTTACCAGGCTATATAATCCAAATACCCCATAAAGCCATACCATTTCTTAAAGAAGACATCCCAGGGTATTTCAAAAGGCATATTTTGAACCTTAGCGTGGGATCATTTTTCCGCTAGCTTGTACCAAGTGTAGTGGTAATAAGCGTTTTTTCTGCCTTTTTGACATACAAAGTGAGTTTGCACAGTATATTTTGCAAACCTTATGTGTGCTATGACTGTATAATACTTCATATGTTGCTCAGCTATGTCGGCTGAGTACAGCAATACCCCCGTATGTACCTTTGCCAGGTATATGTGGATGTTGAAGGGGCGCATTTGAGATGCAGCCATTCAGTTTTTTTCTAACTTTGAAGTTTTACGCTGTGTCCATGTTCCAATTTGGAGTAGTTTAGACGGTTGGTTATTGAAACTTCCCCACAAACACATACTATTTATTAAAGAATACACCCTGGGGTAATTCAAAAGGCATATTTTGAACCTTGGCGTGGGATAATTTTTTCTCTAGTTTGTTCCAGGTGTAGTGGTAATGAGCGTTTTTAAAATGTATTTTTTTACTTTTTTTTACTTTTTTACTTTTAAAAACTAGTTTTGCTTATTCATTTTTTTTTAAACTTTCCTAAACTTTCTTAAAACTTTTTTACAGATTTAAAATTTTTCTAAGCTTTTTCTTTTACCGTTAACCCCTAACTAGCAGTAAGCAGCACTAACAGTAAATTCCCCATTTTCCCATAACTCCCACCCACCCCAGCTAGCAAAATATATAGTTATAAAATATTTAAATTAATTAATTAAATAAATTGAACCCCTGAGGGCTCAGAAATAAATAAAAGTTAATCTTCAGGAGTTAAAAAAAAATAGATCACAGTATAATACTGTGATCTGTATTTGATCACTGTAGGCAGTGATCGACTGGCAGGGAAGGAGTTAATTTTTATTTGGACTAGGTAAAGGGGGGTGTTTTTTTATTTTTTTACTTAAACATTATTAAAACTTTTTTTAAAGCTTAATTTTTAACTTTTTAAAGTTTATTTTAAAACTTTTTTAACGTTAACCCCTAGTTAGCCTAATGCCAAATCCCCCAATTCCCCACTAACTTCCACCCACCTCAGCTAGCTAAATATATAATTTTAAAATATTTTAATTAATTAATTAAATAAATTGAACCCCTGAGGGTTAAAAAAAAAAGAATTAACCCTCAGGGGTTAAAAAAAAAATCAGATCATAGTAAAATGTAATCCCTGCCAATTGATCACTGTAGTCAGACCTGTAGTCAGTGATCAATTGGCAGTGAAGGGGTTATTTTTTTATTACAATGGGTAAAGGGGGGTGAGACTTTAAATTAACTTTATTTTTTTTACAGCAGGGGGCAGGATCAGCACTGTTCCGGCTCCCTGCACCTCACACAGAACCAGGAAGTGCAGGGAGCCGGAAGGTAAGTATACAGAGCACATGTGCTCGCTCTGACTTGCGGTCAGAGCTAGCACATGTGCTGGGCAGCCTGACCGGGTGCTCCCGGTATGCCTCTAATGCAGAGGCATACCGGAGCACCATTAACCCCGCGATCGTGGCGATCCGGGGTTAATTTTACCGCGTGATGGACGAGGTCCGTCACTCGTCACTAAGGGTCTCCCCTCTGTGACGGACCTCGTCCGTCACCCGTCCTTAAGGGGCTATACTTGATATGTCCCATCGTATAAATGATACTGAAGGGCAAACTGAACACAGACAAACGTCAATGATGGAGCTTACAATTTTTTATATACATTTTTATATAGTAAGATATTTGACATCAAATTGTTGCATTTTCGATTGTTCTGGGCAAAATGTGTCATGCACTTTATTAAAGTAATAAGTATACATTGGGAAGCCACAAAGACAAAGCTACACATGCAACCGGTTTGTTGTGTTTCCAGTACAGAAAAGCTGATTAGCAGTAGTTCTATAAACAATTAGAGTTTGAGTGTGTTCGAGTAGGTATGTAAGTTTGAGTTTTAAAGATGTGCATGTGTTTGTTATGAATACAATAGATTATCCATGCCAAGTTCTGCTGTGTAAATACACTGCCAGTTAAAACATGGGTTTTAGATTTGCAGCAGCCTGGCACAGAAATTCAGTGCCTGTCAAAATGCAATGACACTATTGAGACTTAAGTTGCTCACAGAAAGGTTTATCATGCCTCCCTCTTGATCCAATGTAGGGGGGACCATCCTTATTCTTTGGCCTAAAGCCCTGTTTTTCTAGGTGCTCCATGTTTTCATATTGTTGGTGTGTCTGAGTATATAACAGAGCTCCACAGCAATAATACTAAAAGTAATGTGTCTTTAAATAAATGTTTTAAGAAATCCACCTCTTTTTCTAAATTATGCTCTGCTTGCATAAATTGTTATTAGTAACAATCCTCGGAGATCTCGGTGTTGTCTTTTAGGCTCTGCTCCACTCCAGGCCTGGCGCCATAAGTCGCCGATATTCATGCCCATGCTTGGCTTCTCGGGTCTTGGCTTTTTGTTTTTTCTCCCCATATCGTGAGGGTCTGCTGCAGAGTCGGTTTGCAGGATTTTGGGTGCAGGAGACCCCTTTAATCACTTGTTAATGTGTTTGTCAACCCGGAGCTTGGACAACATGCGGCCATTCAGCTCCGTTGCTTGGCTCCACCCCCGAGTTTCTGGGGTTTTAAACTAAAATGGCAAATATTATGCCACAATAACTCCAAATCCCCTGTTGAATATCTGATATTTCATACTTTAGTGAATAACCTTGTAAATAATTTGTAGAAAATTTAAAGATTTAGGCAACGTTTTACCTACATACAATTTCCTTGTCTTTCCTCCATAACTTAAGCTTTAGATCAGTGGCGGATCCAGAAGCTAATCTCAGGAGGGGCACTGGCAGATCATTTTAAGAAACAATCCAGGCACAATAACCACTAAAGCTCTCTGTGGTGCCCTCCCAGAGTAAGTAGTCAAACCGTTTAAAAAAACGTTTGATAACTTACCCAGTGTCTGCTAGGATAGGGGCTGTAGTGTGTGTGTGTGTGTGTGTGAGTGGTGCCGTGTATGTGAGGGTCGCAGTATGTGTATGCAGGGGTAGTGCATGTGTGAGAGGGGTGCAGTGTATGTATGGGGTAGCAATTTGTATATTGGGAGCAGTGTGTTTGTGTGTAAAGGATGCAGTGTATTTGTGTGTGAGTGGCGCTGTGTGTTTGTATTGGGGCTGTGAGTATAAGGGGGCAGTGTGTGTATTGGGGGCTATGTGTGTTTATGGGGGGGCAGTGTGTGTAAGGGGGGTGTGTGTTAGGGGAGGCAGTGTGTGTAAGGGGAAGCTGTGAGTGTGTAGGGGGCTGTGTGTGTAAGGGGGACTGTATATTTGTGTGTGGTGCAGTGTGTAGGGGGTTAAAGTTTGTGAGTGGATAGGGGGGCTGTGTGTGTAAGGGGGGTTGTGTGTGTAAGGAGGGCTATGTGTGTATGGTGGCTGTGTGTGTGTATGGGGGCTGTGTGTGTAAGAGGGGCTGTGTGTGTGTAAGGGGGGCTGTGTATGTATGGGGGGACTGTGTGTGTGTAAGGAGGGCTGTGTATGTAATGGGGTCTGTGTATGTAAGGGGGGGCTGTGTGTAAGGAGGCCTTTGTATGTAAGGGGGGTTGTGTGTGTAAGGAGGGCTGTGCGTGTATGGGGGGCTGTGTGTGTAAGGGGGCCTGTGTGTATGTAAGGGGGGGCTGTGTATGTAAGGGGGCTGTGTGTGTATGTAAGGGGGCTGTGTATGTAAGAGGGAGGCTGTGTGTGTAAGGGGAGCCTGTGACTGCTCACTGTTAAAAAATATAAAAATGTCCTCCTCCTGTGGGGGCTTTTAAACTGAAGGGAAGACCTATTGCCCCCCCTATCCTCCACCCCTGAGTGGCAGGTGGGGGCCCTAAAGAAGAATAAGGGGGAGATCTATTGTCCTCCCCCGCGGCCCCCACTCCTGAGCGGCGGATCGGGACCCTAAAGTAAAATATTGTCCTCCCCCAGGCCCCCAACCCTGAGCGGCGGGTGGGGGCCCTAAATTAGATTGCCCTCCCCCCTGGCCCCCACCCCTGAGCATGCTTATATCAGTGTGAGTATTCAAAAAATCCCACAAAAGGCTTCCATTTGATAAAGTAGACACCCAGGGGTATCTTATATGGCGTATATTGTGCCTTAACTTGTCACCATTTTTTCACCAATTTAAGTCAATGTTTGTGGTGAGGGGAAAAAAATATGGGCGAAGGTGAGTCTCCTATGAAAACCGGAACCGCAGCGGCCGGCGTCTCTAGGAATGTCATACTTGCTGGGGAACTGAACGGAAGGAGGTCGGGCAGCGGTTTGCCGCGACCCAGGTAAGAATACAATATCTCTGTCAGCATGGCCGCTTAGTTTATGTTCAGCCACGCCGGCAGAAGAACAGGGAGCCGTGACAGACAGCCTGTCAGAGCGATCACAGCTGCAGGGACAGTGCATTCGGGTGCTCCCTGCTTGCCTTGAATACCGAGGCAGGCCGGAGGAGCATTAACCATGCAACCTGGACCGGCCATTGTTTGGTGTTATAGTACACAATCCTCCCTGTGTCAGGATGCAGTTGTACAGTCCCCAGTGCAGTAAGCTTTAATCACCAAACATGTTTCTCTGTAAATCAGGCTTTATTAATGGTATCAATGGACTTGTGTATTGTCTGCAATTTGAATCGTCTGCAATTGGAAGCCCTCATATTCAAATAAAATGGGCGTTCTTAATCGTACAATGCACATCTAAAATATTAAGTAATTAACAAGATTATTAATAAATAACAGCAATCCTTTTGAAAAAACCCTACGCACTTTTTGGAGTTTTAACTTCCTAAATATATAGATATTAGTGCCTCCTTTAATAAGTGGGCTAGCACATAAATGGTTAAAAATGGGTTGCCGTGGAGACCCACGCTAATTCCTACACGTTTGTGAACACAAATACTTATGTCCTAAACTCCTTTTAAAGATTATACAGACTTAGAATCGGTTTAGTTAGCTGCAATCGTTGATTTTAATGCTTTTATAAACAAGCAGTATCCTGTTGTTTGGGTTGTCATAGAAACCTGGGGAAGCCATTCCTTCATTTTCATTTAGCTTTATAAAATACAAATAACTGTCTTTCTTGGAATAATAGTCAAAAATTGAATCACATTGCTATGGAAAAAAATTGAAAAACAGAGTATTATCACTTGAGAGACGTATAGTTACTATGGTAACCCATCTCAACTAATAAAATGGAAGCTTAGGTGTGTAGTACACATTTAGCAGTCCCAAAACAAGTGAGCTGTAAACCATGTTATGATTGGATATTTCTATCCACGTGAACGTATTCGTCATAAAGAATTCTAAGAGAACTCTGTGCTCCATAGATGAGATAAGAACTATTAAGCTGTTAACATACAGAGAGGAAACATATAAATGTTGCACCTTGCAACTATTGGGAATGGAAAGTTACATTTGGACACTATGTGGGTATTTATCTCACACCTAATAGCATTAAAGTAAGTTAAACAGTCTATAACAGGAATCCTGTAAAATAACTGTTACATCACTTACAGAACCAATCCTATTATAGTAATGGATTATTCACCCTTTTTGATTAATAACAGTGTTGAATGTTAAGAATATCACTTCCCTCTTATTATGGTAGCAAATTGTTCACCATTTCTTAAAAACATAGGGTCATATGTTAAAAATACCATTCCTTAAGAGTCTTAAGAGTAATTGCCTACATAATACTTTTACAGTTTGTGGAGAAAGAGAGAGAGAGAAAAACATTGAAAAAATAAAATAAATAAAATTGGTTCCCTATTAACTAATACTTCAAATATATTTTGCTAGTACATGGGCTAATGGGAACTTTTATTTAAGTAAAGAAATGGAACAATTCAAAATGTGCATTCAACTTGTGGGGTGTAATGTATCCAATTGGAAAATCCTCATTGTTTCTTTTTTTCCCCTGTTCTCAGCTTTATGCGGTCTTCTCCTCTCTAATGTCTAGGAAAGTGACATATTACTCCAAATTCTGGCAAACTAGCAGCTGCATTGTGTTTTTCTGCAAAGTAGGGTATCAGTGCGTGTAAACTTTTTTGAGATGTTTCTTGTATGTTCCCTTATTCTAATTAATAGTTTACTCATCATTGTACCAACTTTTTGTAGTCCACAGAGTCACTGTAGTGTTTGGGGGTTTTTTTGAGTAGAAGAACTTAATCTCCTTGATTGCTTTACTTTACATTAATTTCTTACTTGTTTTGCATACCCGACATTGGTTGCATGCAAAGAAACCCTTCTTCCTATTGTTAATGCTATTCCTGAGTGGGTGTTTGTGGTTTTTGACCAGTTTATTCTTGATGTTAGGATCCCTATAAAAAGGATTCTTAGTTTGTTGCCTAACAAGTTAGACTTTGATCCCTTCTGATGAGATTCCAGTGTTATTTAAGTACTGGAACCTCTTTATTATAGATCCCAGGATCATAGGAGGGATTGTTTTGTTCTTGTTAATATTTACCTTTTCTTTCATTCTGTTCTTTAAGAATAAGAATTTTGTTTCCACTTTCGTTTGTGCCATAGGTAATTCCTCATCATCGTATGTTTTTCCTGGAACTTTTCTTTTATGATTTATGCCTGTTCATTGTATGTCTTTACTTCCATATATTCCAATTTCATCTCAACCTTCTAAACTCAATAATTGGGATGTTCTTCAGCTAAATTAGATAGTGACCGCTATCTTTGAGGATGAAACTGTTGATGCCCACTTCTTTTATTTAGGTCTTAGTCTTATTGACACATTTCTCTGCATATTATACCAGGTCTAATGCTGCTACCTTCTGGTGACTATAGTTGGTAAGATGTACTACCCACATGTTTGCATTGAGGTAAGATAAAAATTCCTCCAACATTGTGGTGCTCCCTTGCCAATGAAGAAAATGCCACCTATATATCTCCTCTATGCTCAGACATTTTATTTTTGTTTCCTTGGTGTTACTGGATAAAACCATGTGTTCATTTATTATGAGTTTTTCCCTAAAAAAACTTCTTTCATTGAAAAGTGGCTGTTATCCCCGGATCTCTGTTTTCCAGGGTGTGATTGGTTAGAACTGGGAGGGAAGATGTGATACTGGGAAATGTTTTTCTATTTTCCTCTTTCTTATTTTGTGGTTGAATGTGGAATGGTCTGTCTTTCTCACTATATTTGGGTTTCTGTTAGTTAGAATTGGTACCTAAAGTTAATGCTCCAGAATTGTTGTTGTTGCCGCTCCTGTCCCTCGGTTTGGAGACATTTCTGTAGATAATCCAGAATCGTTGGTCTTTCTGTATTCATTCCCCTGCTCTAAAAAGTTTCTCTTTCTCCTTAGCAGCGTGAGGTTGGGGTTACCTGTTCCCTGGTTGTATTTCATGATTATGGACTTGCTCTTGTCAATTGCTTCATGTCTATGTTTGTTTGTCTCCTACAACTTCTGACTCTGTTATTCTTATAGTCTTCTAGATCCCTTAGAATTTTTCTTTTTATGTTTCTCTAATTTCCATTTCTAGTTTGTTAACATTTTCCAATATTTACTTAATTTTCTCCTCCTGATTTGAATCTTCTATGGACTGCTCCAGTATGTTTTGTATTAGATTTTTTCTCTTTATCTAACTCTTTAAGTTGTTTTTAATGCTATAACCAATGATGATATCGATTTAACAAAAAGGAACAATCTTCCGTGGTCTCGTACCATCTATCCTTCAGTTTTTGATCTTCTATAGTTTAGGCATGCCTTCCCCAAACTCTGGCCCTCCAGATGTTGCTGAACTACAACTCCCATGATTCTCAGCCAATCTATTTCATTCATAGAATCATGGTTTAGGCGGTGTCTTTGAACAACCTTAAATCCCCCAGGGGTAATGCGTAGCCACTTCCTATTTTATTTAGTTTGTGTTTTAATAATCATTCTAATTTTAAAAACATATAATTGATATTGTGTTTTTTTGGTGTAACTGTTTAAAATACCATTGCCAAAACATTTAGCAACATTGGTGGAAATCTGTTTTCTAAATCTTCCAATATCCATTATGTACTTTCTTTTAAAATAAAACATATAGGAATAAAAATAGAGCACATTAAGAGAGCAAACAGTGGGACAAGTGGGTATATAAAAATACTAATTAGAAAATCAGTTGGAAAAAGTCTCTATAGTTACCAGAAGATGGAATTTTTAGATCTGGTAGTGTACACAGAGTTTAACTTCTTTAAAGAAGTGGACATTATCTGTTTAATCCTGAAAGATAGCTTACCCAATTTGTCTCATTGGAGCTTAAATATCTGACCCCGAAACCTGAACCCAACCCCAGTGGAAAGAACAGCAAAAGAGGTTCTACCAACCCCAACCTGCAACAGAGCAGGCATTTTCCTTCTAATGATCTTGTAAATGCAAAATTAATAGTGCTAGTCGCCTTATTTCTTTTAGTACTTCACTATGTGTTGTTAAATCCTTTTTGTAGATGTTTAGTGATGTCCCAAATTTGAGTATATTTATACATATTTGTTGATTAGAAAGGGGTTACTATTTAGGAAGGCACCCTGGAAAGCTACATCTATATGAGTTAAGTGTTTCTATTATACACAATGCTGTGAGGGTGTAATATACATGACTACATTTTACCTAGGTTCAAGAGAAAAAACAGGGAAAGATTAACTTTCACTTAAATCTAGCAAACCCGCTTGGAGTGTTGCTTTAAACCAGGGCTAGGCAACCTTTGGCACTCCAGATATTGTGGACTACATCTTCTATAATGCTCTTTCAGCCATATTACTACCAAATCACCAAGGGAGATGTAGTTTACAACACCTGGAGTGAGAAAGGTTGACTAACCCTGCCGTAAAACATGACCAAAAATGTGCTCTTATATCCTGCAGTACCAGTTGGCTTGACTTTGTACACTGCTCAAGTTCTAAACATGAGGCATTAAATATGCTTAAAGTAAATATATAGTTATTAACATTAATGCTGATTTTGAGTAGATCCTTAATGTGAAAAAAAAATGACAATAAAACAAATATATATATATATATATATATATATATATATATATAAATACTAGAAATGGTTTGAAAATAGATTAAAACATTAACAAACACAAGGAGTACTTTAAAGTTTAGCACATTATGAAGTTTGCCACAGAACATAACCTTGATTTTCTAAATGATTTCTGTAGGAAGATAATATGCAGAAATGACGTGCATTCTCTTTATACTTCAACTTAGCACAGCGGGACTCTAAATCCTAACATAAATCTGAATAACCATAGTGGATCATTTCATGCAATTATGTAGTCACGAAGTGAAAAGAGAGATCACAAGCCCTCTATTAGATAATGTGCACCAGTCCTTTATGCTGCACCCTCTTTAAAGGACTCATACTGAGAGTTCCAGTAATTTACTGAAATTGTGCACTATATGTTCTGTTAGATATGGCAATAACGTAGCATTATTTCACATACCAGAGCTCCTTAAAGATCTCACATTTAAACTGACACTTCATGCCTAATAAACAAACAATACTGTTTCATGTAAAAAGAGACTTTCTGCAGGACCTCACTGACCAACTGATCACACGTTTCTTGATAGACCTGTTAAAACACTTGCTTATGGCTCTATTATATTCTGAAGGCCCAATCTATTCATTTTGTAAAAGATCTTCATCCATGTTCTAACACCTGATAAAGCCAACCCAAATGAACAAAAAAAGTAAGTTTTCATGTACACATTCCATGTATTAGATGAATTTGCTATTTGGCATAAAATCAGGTATAGCCCATATTTAGAGTCCACATATTAGAAAGCCTTTGTGCTATTTACAAAAATATATTTTTCCGTAGTAAGTGGTTAGATAGCACAATCCCAGAGAAACACACCGTGCAACTGGCAAACACTTCCATAAACAGACAAAATATTGTTACTGTTTATCGTCAAAATGTACTTATTTATCCCCTTAAGGTTGCATGAGGTTGGCCTTTTATTTATGAAGCTGAGTCCTTAAGGGGTTAAACATTTGTATGCAGCAAGGATGCATTGAGATTTTACTTAAAGGGACACTATAGTCACCCAGACCACTTCAGCTCAATGAAGTGGTCTGGGTGCCAGGTCCCTGCTTTTAACCCTTTTAACCCTTCAGATGCAAACATAGCAGTTTCAGAGAAACTGCTATGTTTACATTTGGGGTTAATCCAGCCTCTAGTGGCTGTCTTCCGGACAGCCACTAGAGGCACATCTGCGATGCTGGATGCAAATTTTGCATCCATCACGCAGAGCGTCCATAGGAAAGCATTGAGAAATGCGCATTCGCATTCGGCGCATGCGCATTCGGCTCCACTGATGTTGGATGGGGGAGCTGACGTTGGCGGGGGAGGAGAGGTTTTAACCCCTTCAGCACCATGGAAAGGAGACCCTGAGGGTTGGGGCACTCTCAAGGCACTATAGTGTCAGGAAAAATGCTTTGTTTTCCTGACACTATAGTGATCCTTTAATTCCAGGCACCAAGAGAACTTCAATGCATTTGCTAAATTATGATTTCATTAATTTTGTGTATTTTTTGCATGCTCAAATCTTTATGATGTTTACACAAAAAACAATAAACACTTGAAGAATGCTACACCAGAAACCTGACTCTTAAGCCTCTGATGCCAGAAAAATACTTCCTTATCAGTGTATCGGTGTATATACACAGCTCATTCTCTCTGAACTACAAGTCAGCCTGCATTAGAAGGAGATGTCACCCAGACAAAGATATAGTATGGATTTCACTACCTATCTGTCTTAGTCATATTCACCCTACTTAGCAGAGACTTGTCCATAGGGCAACTCCTCACCAAATAATTGCTGTTATACAGTGAGGTAAAAAAGTATTTGATCCTTTGCTGGTTTTGAACGTTTGCCCACTGTCAAAGGAAAGATCAGTCAATAATTTTAATGGTAGGTGTATTTTAACAGTGAGAGATGGAATAAAGAAAAATCCAGAAAAATGTTATAAATTGATTTGCATGTCAATGAGTGAAATAAGTATTTGACCCCTTTGACTTAGTACTTGGTGCAAAACCCTTGTTGGCAATCACAGAGGTTAGACTTTTCCTGTAGTTGGCCACCAGGTTTGCACACATCTCAGGAGGGATTTTGTCCCACTTTTTGCACACATCTCAGGAGGGATTTTGTCCCTCTTCAAGTCACTAATGTTTCAAGGCTGATGTTTAGCAAATCGAACCTTTGAGCTCCCTCCACAGATGGGCAAATGTTCAAAATCAGCAGGGGATCAAATACTTTATACTATTACATAGAAACATAGAATGTGATAAAAACCATTTGGCCCATAAAGTCTGCCCAATTTTCAAAATACTTTTATTAGTCCCTGGCCTTATCTTATATCTTAAATTTCCTCACTGTGTTAACCTCTACTACTTCAGCTTGAAGGCTATTCCATGCATTCACTACCCTCTCAGTAAAGTAATGCTCACTGATATTATTTTTAAACCTTTGCCCCTCTAATTTAAGACCATGTCTTCTTGTGGTAGTTTTTCTTCTTTTAAATATAGTCCCCTCTTTTACTGTGTTGATTCCCTTTATGTATTTAAATGTTTCTATCATATCCCCCCTGTCTCATCTTTCCTCCATGCTATTTATGTTAAAGGACCACTATAGTGCCAGGAAAACATACTTGTTTTCCTGGTACTATAGTGCCCTGAGGTTGCCCCCACCCTCAGGGTCCCCCTCCCGCCAGGCTCTGGGGAGAGGAAGGGGTTGAAATCTTACCTTTCTCCAGCGCCGGGCGGGGAGCTCTCCTTCTCCTCTCCTCCTTCATAGTGACGTCATCGGCTGAATGCGCATGCGTGGCAGGAGCCGTGCGCGCATTCAGCCAGTTCATAGGAAAGCATTTATAATGCTTTCCTATGGACGCAAGCATCTTCTCAATGTGATTTTCACAGTGAGAAGCACGCAAGCGCCTCTAGCGGCTGTCAATGAGACAGCCACTAGAGGCTCTAGAGGCTGGATTAACCCTATTATAAACATAGCAGTTTCTCTGAAAGTAGGGGAATTAAATAGTTTGTTACAGAAGGGTTTATTAAGTGCTTGGTAGGTCATTTTTGACAGGTGAAGGAACGGAGTCATGGGGTGGGGGATGAGAAAACTGCTGACAGTTTAATTGATACGCTTTAATGAAGAAGTGAGTTTTCAAAGATTTTTTGAAGGAATCGAGGCTGGGTGAAAGTCTGATTGAGGAGGGAAGGGAGTTCCACAGAATAGGTGCAGCCCTGGAGAAGTCTTCAAGGCGAGCATCAGAGGTGGGGATCCGGGCAGAGGATAGGAGTAGGTCTTGGGCTGAGCGCAAGGGGTCTCGACGGGACATACTTGTGTATGAGGGAGGATAGGTATGTTGGAGCAGCATTGTGTAGGGATTTGTAAGCAAGCGCCAGAATTTTGAATTAGGCCCTAAATCTAACTGGAAGCCAATGCAGAGACTGACAGAGCGTGGAGGCGTGGAAGGTGCGACCGGACAGGAAAATTAGCCTCGCAGCCGCATTCATTATAGATTGCAGCGGTGCAAGCTGGGAACATGTAAGACTGGTGAGAAGGGGATTGCAATAGTCAAGGCGAGAGAGAACAACAGCATGAACCAGTACCTTAGCCACGTCCGGCGTTAGATATGGGCGGATGCGCGCTATGTTCTTGAGTTGGAAGCGACAGGATTTGGCTATCGATTGAACATGGGGAGTAAAAGAGAGATCAGAATCAAAAAGAACTCCTAGGCAGCGAGCCTGGGAGGTAGAGGTGATAGTAGCGCCGTTGACTTGGATGGCGACAGACACAGGAGTAGCAGCACTTGAGGGAGGAAAAACTAGAAGTTCTGTTTTGGACAGGTTGAGTTTAAGGAAGTGAGCAGCTATCCAGTTGGAAATAGCAGAGAGGCAGTCAGAAACACGAGACAAGGTGGGCGGAGAGAGATCAGGGGAGGACAGGTAGATTTGCGTGTCATCTGCATATAAATGGTATTGGACGCCAAAAGAGCTGATGAGTTTACCAAGGGAGGCAGTATAGATAGAGAACAGTAGAGGGCCGAGGACAGAACCTTGGGGGACGCCGACAGGGAGGGGTTGGGGAGAAGAGGCAGAGCCAGAGAAAGAAACACTGAAGGAGCGCTGGGAGAGGTAGGAGGAGCACCAGGAGAGAGCAGAATCCCGTAGACCAAAGTTACGGAGAATGTGAAGAAGCTGTTGATGATCAACAGTGTCAAAGGCAGCAGAAAGATCAAGGAGGATTAGGATAGAGTATTGGCCGCGAGATTTAGCAGCAATTAAATCATTGGATACTTTGGTCACAGCAGTTTCGACAGAGTGACCAGCGCGGAATCCAGACTGAAGGGGGTCAAGCAGAGAGTTGGTTTCAAGAAAGTCTGTCAATCTGGCGTAGACAACTCTCTCGAGGATCTTGGAGGCAAATGGCAGTAGCAAGATAGGGCGGTAGTTGGATGGGGAGTTGGGATCAAGGTTGGGCTTTTTCAGAATTGGGGTTACGGTTGCATGTTTGAAGGCAGAGGGAAATGTGCCAGAGGAAAGGGAGAGATTGAAAATGTTAGCGAGAGGAAGAGCAAGAGAGGGAGACAAAGTGTGGATGAGATGCGAGGGAATAGGATCGAGGGAGCAGGTGGTGGGGCGGGAGGACAGGAGCAGAGCAGAAACCTCCTGTGCTGTAGCAGGTGCAAATGAGCTTAGGATGGCAGGGGGAGTGGGGTTGGGTGATGTATTGATACTGGTTGAAGAAAGATTAGAGATCTCTTACCTGATTGTAGAGATCTTCTCAGTGAAATGAGATGCAAAGTTTGTGGCGGTCAAGGTTGTGGAAGCAGGGGGAGTCACAGGGCAAAGAAGTGCATCAAAAGTGTGAAACAGGTGTTTGGGTTGGTGGGACAGTGTGCTTATGAGGGTGTTGAAGTAGCTTACTTTTGCAGAGGAAAGAGCCATGCTGTAGGAGCGCAGCATAAATTTATAGTGGACAAAGTCAGATGCAAAGTGAGACTTTCTCCAGCAGCGTTCAGCAGTTCTGGAACATTTTTGGAGGTAATGGGTCAGCTTGGTGTGCCAGGGTTGTAGTTGGGGGCGCTTGCTGCGTTTAACTGTAGGAGGTGCCATGATGTCAAGTTGAGAGGAGAGAGTGGAGTTGTAGAGTGAGTTTGCAGAGTTAGGGCAGTTGTGATTTGAGATGGGTAAAAGGAGTGTTTGGAGTTTAGTGGAGAAGTGCTGGAGATCGAGAGAGTTGAGGTTTCTGCGAGGTTGAAGAGTGGATGGTGGTGAGATTTTGATATGGGGTATGCAGATGTTAAATGTTAGCAGATGGTGGTCAGACAAAGGAAATGGAGCAGTGGCGAGATCACAGGTGGTACAGAGATTGGTGAAGATGAGGTCAAGAGTGTTTCCTGCGGTGTGAGTTGCTGAGGAAGAAATCTGTGTGAGTCCAAAGGAGGAGGTTACAGAGAGCAGACGAGAGGCATCAGGGCAATTGAGCTTGTTGATAGGGATATTGAAGTCCCCAAGTATGAGAGAGGGAGTGCTAGAGGAAAGAAAGTGGGGTAACCAGGAGGAAAAGTGTTAAATGAATAGTTTAGGGTGACCGGGGGGGGCGATAGATGACGGCAATTCTTAAAGGAGTGGGCTGAGCACTGTTCAGGTTTGCTAGAAGTGGTCTTTTAAAACTCAGACTGTGGAAGACAGAGATGATAAAGTCAAAACAGGACTGCAATAAAAGCTATAGAATGGAGATGCACAGAGGAGGTGAGGATTGGTCAAGCAAGACATTCGGGTGGGTATCAATAAAATAAGGGGGGGGGTGAAGAAATAACAGAGAAAATCTTTAGAGATAAGCAGGATGTTGAATAACATTTAAGTTAACAAAACCAATGTTGAGCAGGGCAGGGAGCAACTAGCTTTAGCATGCAGGACAAGACAAACTGCAGAATATATGTGTGTATGAGCAAACACACACACACACATATATATATATATATATATATATATATATACACACACACATATATATATATATATATATATATATATATATATATATATATATATATATACACACACATACACACTAAAGAGCAAGCACGTCCAGTTAAGATACAATGACAAAGAAATGGTGGTTAGAGATATATAGTTTAAAAATATGCAAGGGGTTAAAATTCAATACAATTATAGTGTCCAGTATTAAGGGTAGATAGTTTCCTCCATAGTCTACCCTGCAATCTATGAACCAGTTTAGTAGCTCTGCACTGATCTCTTTTAAAAGTAACAATATCCTTCTGGAGATATGGTCTTCAGTACTGCATACAATACTCCAAGGGAAGTCTCACCAGTGTTCTGTACAATGGAATTAGCACTTCCCTCTTTCTACTGCTAATACTTCTCCCTATACAACCAAACATTCTGCTAGCATTCCCTCTATTACATTGTCTGCCTACCTTTAAGTCATCTGAAATAATTACTCATAAATCCCTTTCCTCAGGTCTTGAGGTAAGGACAGGGCCGGTCTGGGGATACAAAGCAGCCCTAGATAAAAACTCTTGTTGCATGTAATATGTAAGGCTATGTCTTGCCACCCCAGATGATTGAGTAATATATATATATATATATATATATATCTCAAATATATATTGCTTGTTCTAATATAAAATATTGGTCCTTTCAGAGTAAAACATTTAATTATACAGTAAGCATACTCACATGCAGACACAGACAATCTCACTGACACACACAAGCTCATTGACATAAAAACACAAGCTCACTCACTAGCTGGCACACACACACACACACACATGCAAGCAAGCTCACTCACTAGCAGGCGCACACACACACACACACACACACACACACACACACACAGCTTAATGTAGTGGTTCTGGTGTCTATAGCCTATCCCTGCAGGCTTTTCAATGTAAACACTGACTTTTCAGAGAAAAGGCAGTGTTTACATTGCTTCCTAGTGACACCTCTAGTGACAGACACTCAGACGGTCCCTAGAGGTGCTTCCTGTGTCAGTGCGGATTGGCTGAGATCATAAAGCTTGATGATCTCAGCCATAGAGGCCGTCTCTAGGTAAGGACTGTATCAAATATTCTGTACTCTGCCCTAGGATTTTTACACCTAAGATGCATAATTTTGCACTTATCCACATTAAATGTCAATTACCATAGCGCTCACCATTTTTCTAGTTTACCTAAATCATTTGCCATTAGGCTTATCCCCCCTGGAACATCAACCCTGTTGCAAATCTTTGTGTCAGCAAAAAGACATACTTTACCGTCATTCATAAAAAATATTGAGGAGAATGGGTCCAAGTGGGGCCCATGCCTGAGGTACCCCACTCACCTTGCTTCAAATATACTACATTGACTACAACTCTCTGTTGCCTGTCACTAAGTCACTACTTAACCCATTCAACAATATTGGATTAAAAACTCAAAAATTCATAAGCCTTCTATGTGTGACAGTGTCAAAAGCCTTACTGAAATCTAGGTAAGCAATGTCTCCTGCACCAACTTGATCTATTAGGCCAGTAGGTGGGGGCTACTTAATAAAAGAACATTGAAAGACTATCTAATGTTCTCTACATATTCTCACGCACTGACAGCGAGGGTGGGGCCTATTAGATTTATTATGGGGGGACATGCTAACCCCAGCATCTATCCACAGGTTGTGGGTGTCAGTTGTCACTGACCCTACCACTACTTATCCACATTCACCTGTTCAGTTTTAAGCTGTCATTACCTCACAAGACATATACTTAGATACATACTCCTGCCCAACAAGACACATACCAAATAATCAACCACCATTGATATATAACTACCCAGCCACAGGCCCAGTAAGGGAACAGGATATTGGACAGCTTTTATGGCTTTAAAAAAGTTCCTGCTAAAAAAAGTGCAGGAACGACATTCCCAAGCATTCCTGCAGGACTCTAGCACTGCCTGTAATATGTAGCATTGTCATTCAGGTGCTCTTTAAGTGTGCTCTTACTTACACACATGCATCAAAATCATATGGTCAGTCAGATATATTGTCTCATGTGTTTTTTAGAAGAGCTGATCATCAAATTCAGCCTAGTAGTAGCCTATCATATCTTTTAATATTTGAGAACACTTCAATTTAAAAAGTTTGCTACATGCGGAGAAGATTAATTAAGGCAAAATCAGGTGCTATTCTGGGGATAAATAAGAAGAAATCACCATGGAAGCCATTAGAATGTCTCTCAGTATTAAGCACTTTGCATCCAAAATGGCACCTGTTTTGCCTTTATAAATATCCCCTTCATCTCCAAATTATACAGTATATGCAAACTATATTCTGTATTCACAGCAGGAATTCCTATCACTACAGTGTCAGAGGTTATTGTCTTGGGGGAGTTAACAGTAGACTGACCACTAAATGGTGTCTTTTTATTCAATGCTCTATAATCAAAGGTTTTTGCAACCAAAGCCCTAGAGCCATTTTGAAGACCTGATGTTTAACCTATTGGTCTCCCAACTTGTATTGGTTTACTTGTTTTTGTCTATACATGATTTTAATTGCTTATGTCTGTTGATAATAAACTGGATGCCTTCCTCTGACACAATCACTCTTAGAATTAGTTCCAGTCTGGGACACAGACAGCTTTTGTGTGTCACTTTAGGTAATAGATGAGAAGTAAGTCTTATTGTTAAGTAATGCCATCAATTCAGAACCTGTGCTTTGAAAAGCTAAAAAACAGGAAAAAAATCCCCATATTTATAGATACAAATAAAAATTCCCTCAACAATGCAGTGGTATCTGTAGGCTTGCATTTAAACAAAAACTATGCAAGAGCTATTAAAAGAAGCCTTTCCTGACACATAACACCAGATGCTCTTTGCAGTCCCTAAGGAATGAGAAAAACAGAAAGCATGGCCACAGACAATTTTATGTACCCATACAGAGTTGCAAATGTTTATACCTGAGAGCTTTCAAATACTAATGAGCACAACAGCCATGAACACATTAGACATTATCATTCTGTACAAATTTGATGAGCGGTAATTTGTCTAAACCAACTGAAATTTATTTTTTTGTTTGCTTTTTTGACACATCATAAATAAAATGTTAACTAGCATTTATGTAGTAAGGATGTGAATATAGGTGTGCTGTGTCTTTAAATACAATTAAAAATGAGTGTAAACACACTATCTTATTTTAAAAAACCTCAAAGTGTATATAAATCACTAAAGTGATCTTGTATGTAAATGCTTGAAGCCTAGTAATGCTAGATTTGGAAACATCGAAACAAACTAAAAGAAAAAACAAAACAAATAAAATAAAACAATTTCATGACAAAACACCATAGTTACCTCATTCTGTATATTTTTAGTTTCTTTAATTTGGTACCTAGAGTTGTAAGTTTTTTAATAATATATATATAATAAAATCATTATTATAATTTTTTTAATGTTTCAATCAACATGCACTGTTTCTGTCTGTCTGTGTTGCTTCACATGAAAAGCTGGTGCACGTATTCTATATAACGGTGTGCAAGCTGTGTAGAGTTTCAAATGCTGGGGAGGCGGGTGCAGAGCTAAATATGAGGCAGGACGGGGCTAAATTTGTTGCAAGGGATTTTTAGCTGGGGTGGAGTTAAGTGCGGCCTGAACATTATTATTACTGTCTTACTGTATTATTATATTATTATTTGTGTATTACTGTCTGCCTGTAACTGTGTGTTCAACCTTTAACTGTGTGCATGACTATCTGCCTGTAACTGTGTGTTTGTGTGATTGTCTTCCTTTGACTGTTTGTGACTGTCTGACTGTAACTGTGTGTGACTTTCTGCCTGTGACTGTGTGTGAGTATCTGCCTTCTGTGTGCCTGTGTGTGTCTTTTTGCATCTGATTATGTGTGACTCTCGGCCAGTGACTGTGTGTGTGATTGTGTGCCTGTGACTGTGTGTGTGTGTGCGACTTTCTGCCTGTGACTGTGTCTGAAACTGTCTGCCTCTGACTTTGTGTATTTATCTGCCAGTTAAAAAGATGCTTTATTTAAATTTTAGCCCTTGCAGTGCCCGTCTCCTCTGTATAGCTCCACCTCAATGTCCAATGCTTTCCCACACAAAATGATTGGAAGGCAAGTGTGATGTGCTAATCACATGGTGTTCTGAGACCAGCTGACTAAAATAGCAGAGCTTTACTCTGCTATTTTATGGGAGGGTCTCTAATGGCTGTCATATTGACAGAAACTAGAGGCAGGTTAACCCTGCAATAAAAACATTCCTGCAGAACAGAATTGAGAAGTGGTTTGGATGCCTATAGTGTTTCTTTAACTATTCAGCAAAATACATCATAAAATAAGTTCATTCAGGGCAAAGCGAGCTCAAACATTGCAAATAAAAAGGAGAAACAGAAACATTTGTTTAATTTTGTCTCTTCTTTGTTCCTTTCTCTATTCTGACTACCAGGTATGATAGCGTTCATAACAATTATAAGGAGCGAAGGGAACTAAGATGGAGGTACCCAGCTGGAAGTAAACACGTGCAAGATAATGAGGTGTGGATTTCTATATTTCATTTTATTTTTCACACCTCACAAACATATATTTGTTAAATATAGGGATAAGTAAACATAACATTAAACCCCTTGAGAAGTGACAGTTCCTCTTTAAGAAGCCCACAATACATCTGGCAAAGGCCTCCTTTCCTGTTTGCTACCGCATTCCTTTGGTTCGGATTTAACTAACATTCAGGTTTACTCCTTCTATGTTTTATTAGTGGGGAGTACTAGTAAACAAGAGATTGAGATAAATGTAAACTTGCTGCTGTTTCCTTTTTGTTTACATCTTAGCTTCCTGCACTGATCTAAACATCACAAATCACAAATACATTGCTGTTTTAGGCCTTGTCTTGTATATCAAACTCTGGATAACACTGTGGCACTCAGATTGACAACAAGATATATTGAATGAATGCAGAGACAATGCTACAAAAATTTTGGCAAAAACAGCTGAGTTAGAAAAATTTGTTAGTTACACTAACTTCACTATTTCTAATATAGGGTTTGTTCAATCAACAGGGAAATTAGGTGAACTGAAACTGCTGGAATGCAACATTAAGGCAAAAATAGCCAATTTGAACCTGTCATTGATTTGGAGAATGTTTCTAAATAAGGTATTTTTGCCAAAATTTTAAAACTTTATTTTCAGTTAACCTTAACTTACTGTTAACTAGATAAATTCTTAAAAAGAAGATTGATATTTCATTACAAATCATTGCTTAGTGAATTGCCCCCTAATGGTTTACATAACATACATTTTTAACTTTAAGCAATTTGTACAATAATGTGCGAGAACAGAATTTGTTCCAGATTCCACATTAGGGAAGAAAAAAGCAAAGATCATCAAAGCATGCTTCAGAACTTACTGTCTGGAAGAAATTAGATCTCATTCCTGTGCTGCATACTGTTTTGGATTTCAAAAAGGATTTAACTGCTATAGAATCAAAATGAGAATTTTTTTTTTTCCAATAATGTGTTACCATCTAAATTTAAAAATATAGTTTTGGAAGGATGTGTTACCAAAGTGTACTATACAGACAGCAAAGTGATGTTTTTGTCAAATTAAGATCGATATATAAAGTATGGCCATAATGCCACCAGTACATATAGTGCTAAAATACAAATTTAATTGCAAACAGGATGCAGGGATTCTCGGCATGCACTTTAAATTAATCTGTTACCCGTAAATTGTGTTGAGCTAAGGTGGAACTAGCAGAGGGCATAAAGATCTACAGCTAAATTTACCTGAACTTTACTTCCTCCTCCTGTAACCTTACTGCTTTACCCCACCCATCATCCACCTTCCTATTCACATAACCCTACCCACCTAGTTAACTTAAACCTACCGACCCATCCAGATACCGACCCTACTGGCATATAGCTTCTGACAAAAACAACCTATGTGTATCCAGGCAAATTCACCTTCCCTCTCACCAATCACTCCCTAAATGCATTATGCAGAAGCTCACCTACACACATCATATACAGGTTCTTATACAGAGATGTACCCAGGGGCAGAATTGCCTGGCAATCCCTCCTCCTATGAATTTAAGAAAAAAAAAGGTTGCTTCCTATTTGTGAGCATGGGTATATATCCTACAGCATTACTACCATTCAGATTGTACTATATAAATGCAGTGTCTGCTTTGTGTGGTAAACAGGGCCGGTGCAACCATTTGGCGAACTAGGCATTCGCCTAGGGCACCGGCCTACAGGGGGCGCCCACCGGGATATTTCCTGATGGACTCCCCCAGTCCTGGGCCGCAGGGATGGGCAAGCAGCTATAGAGCTGCCCCCCTCAGCGCTGGGCCGATCCTCCAGGCGCCCGAAAATGGGGGCGCCGAGAGGAGCCCTGTCACATGGGGCCCATTTGGCAACCTCAGGGTGCCTCCCAAACTGTCCATCAGTATGGTAGAGCATAGAAACATAGAATGTGACGGCAGATAAGAACCATTCGGCCCATCTAGTCTGCCCAATTTTCTAAATACTTTCATTAGTCTTATCTTACAGGGAGTGCAGAATTATTAGGCAAGTTGTATTTTTGAGGATTAATTTTATTATTGAACAACAACCATGTTCTCAATGAACCCAAAAAACTCATTAATATCAAAGCTGAATATTTTTGGAAGTAGTTTTTAGTTTGTTTTTAGTTATAGCTATGTTAGGGGGATATCTGTGTGTGCAGGTGACTATTACTGTGCATAATTATTAGGCAACTTAACAAAAAACAAATATATACCCATTTCAATTATTTATTATTACCAGTGAAACCAATACAACATCTCAACATTCACAAATATACATTTCTGACATTCAAAAACAAAACAAAAACAAATCAGTGACCATTATAGCCACCTTTCTTTGCAAGGACACTCAAAAGCCTGCCATCCATGGATTCTGTCAGTGTTTTGATCTGTTCACCATCAACATTGCGTGCAGCAGCAACCACAGCCTCCCAGACACTGTTCAGAGAGGTGTACTGTTTTCCCTCCTTGTAAATCTCACATTTGATGATGGACCACAGGTTCTCAATGGGGTTCAGATCAGGTGAACAAGGAGGCCATGTCATTAGATTTTCTTCTTTTATACCCTTTCTTGCCAGCCACGCTGTGGAGTACTTGGACGCGTGTGATGGAGCATTGTCCTGCATGAAAATCATGTTTTTCTTGAAGGATGCAGACTTCTTCCTGTACCACTGCTTGAAGAAGGTGTCTTCCAGGAACTGGCAGTAGGACTGGGAGTTGAGCTTGACTCCATCCTCAACCCGAAAAGGCCCCACAAGCTCATCTTTGATGATACCAGCCCAAACCAGTACTCCACCTCCACCTTGCTGGCGTCTGAGTCGGACTGGAGCTCTCTGCCCTTTACCAATCCAGCCACGGGCCCATCCATCTGGCCCATCAAGACTCACTCTCATTTCATCAGTCCATAAAACCTTAGAAAAATCAGTCTTGAGATATTTCTTGGCCCAGTCTTGACGTTTCAGCTTGTGTGTCTTGTTCAGTGGTGGTCGTCTTTCAGCCTTTCTTACCTTGGCCATGTCTCTGAGTATTGCACACCTTGTGCTTTTGGGCACTCCAGTGATGTTGCAGCTCTGAAATATGGCCAAACTGGTGGCAAGTGGCATCGTGGCAGCTGCACGCTTGACTTTTCTCAGTTCATGGGCAGTTATTTTGCGCCTTGGTTTTTCCACACGCTTCTTGCGACCCTGTTGACTATTTTGAATGAAACGCTTGATTGTTCGATGATCACGCTTCAGAAGCTTTGCAATTTTAAGAGTGCTGCATCCCTCTGCAAGATATCTCACTATTTTTGACTTTTCTGAGCCTGTCAAGTCCTTCTTTTGACCCATTTTGCCAAAGGAAAGGAAGTTGCCTAATAATTATGCACACCTGATATAGGGTGTTGATGTCATTAGACCACACCCCTTCTCATTACAGAGATGCACATCACCTAATATGCTTAATTGGTAGTAGGCTTTCGAGCCTATACAGCTTGGAGTAAGACAACATGCATAAAGAGGATGATGTGGTCAAAATACTCATTTGCCTAATAATTCTGCACTCCCTGTATAGTTAGGATAGCCTTATGCCTATCCCACGCATGCTTAAACTCCTTTACTGTGTTAACCTCTACCACTTCAGCTGGAAGGCTATTCCATGCATCCACTACCCTCTCAGTAAAGTAATACTTCCTGATATTATTTTTAAACCTTTGTCCCTCTAATTTAAGACTATGTCCTCTTGTTGTGGTAGTTTTTCTTCTTTTAAATATAGTCTCCTCCTTTACTGTGTTGATTCCCTTTATATATTTAAATGTTTCTATCATATCCCCCCTGTCTCGTCTTTCCTCCAAGCTATACATGTTAAGATCCTTTAACCTTTCCTGGTAAGTTTTATCCCGCAATCCATGAACCAGTTTAGTAGCCCTTCTCTGAACCCTCTCTAAGGTATCAATATCCTTCTGAAGATACGGTCTCCAGTACTGTGTACAATACTCCAAGTGAGGTCTCACCAGTGTTCTGTACAATGGCATGAGCACTTCCCTCTTTCCACTGCTAATACCTCTCCCTATACAACCAATCATTCTGCTAGCATTTCCTGCTGCTCTATTACATTGTCTGCCTACCTTTAAGTCATCAGAAATAATCACCCCTAAATCCCTTTCCTCATATGTTGAGGTTAGGACTCTATCAAATATTCTGTACTCTGCCCTTGGGTTTTTACGTCCAAGATGCATTATCTTGCACTTATCCACATTAAATGTCAGTTGCCACAATTCTGACCATTTTTCTAGTTTACCTAAATCATTTGTCATTTGGCTTATCCCTCCTGGAACATCAACCCTGTTACATATCTTAGTATCATCAGCAAAAAGACATACCTTACCATCAAGACCTTCTGCAATATCACTAATAAAAATATTAAAGAGAATGGGTCCAAGTACAGATCCCTGAGGTACCCCACTGGTGACAAGTCCAAGCTTCGAATATATTCCATTAACTACAACACCCTGATGGCAGGTGCCTGCTCTGCCAATGAATGCCGGAGGAGAGGAGGCAGGAGACGGCAATGTGGGCGGCGAGGGAGGCTCTTCTTGCAGCTTCCCACTCCTCCCTTGTATGCCTTCTGTAAATGTCGGTAGGGAGGCTGGATGTCTGAGTCTAAGTCTGTGTCAGTGAGTGTGTGAGTGTTGTTTGACTGTCAATGTGTGTGTGTGTGTGTCTGTCAGTGAGTGTCTGCCTGTGTGTCTGTCAGTGAGTGAGTGTATGTATGTCAGTGAGTGTCTGTCTTTGTGTGTCTGTCAGTGAGTGTCTGTGTGTGTCTGTCAGTGAGTGAGTGTATATCTGTCTGTCAGTGAATGAATGTCTATCTGTCAGTGAATGTCTGTGTGTGTCAGTGAGTGAGTGTATGTATGTCTGTCTGTCAGTGAGTGTGTGTGTGTGTATGTCAGTGAGTGAGTTTATGTCTGTCAGTGAGTGTGTCTGTCAGTGAGTGAGTGTATGTATGTAAGTGAGTGTCTGTCTGTGTGTGTATCTGTCAGTGAGTGTCTGTGTTTCTGTCAGTGGGTGAGTGTATGTATGTCATTGAGTGTCTGTCTGTATGTGTCTGTCAATGAGTGAGTGTATGTCTGTCTGTCAGTGAGAGTCTGTGTGTGTGTGTGTGTGTGTATGTCTGTCAGTGAGTGAGTGTATGACTGTCAGTGAATGTCTCTGTGTGTGTGTGTGTGTCAGTGAGTGAGTGTATGTCTGTCAGCAAGTGTTTGTCTGTCAGTGAGTGTGTGTCTGTCAGTGACTGTGTGTGTCTGTGGGTGTGTGTCTGTCAGTCAGTGAG
The DNA here is from genome assembly GCA_933207985.1 of Pelobates cultripes. Taxonomy (NCBI): domain Eukaryota; kingdom Metazoa; phylum Chordata; class Amphibia; order Anura; family Pelobatidae; genus Pelobates; species Pelobates cultripes. The sequence continues at coordinate 250,684,363 of OW240912.1, read as the reverse complement.
TGACATGAGTGATCTTTGCCTAGGGTGGCAGAAATCCTTGCACCGACACTGGTGGTAAATTGTTATCTTGCAGGCTGGGCTCTCAAAGCCTACTTTATCCATTTGTTTTTACTCAATACATTCAAAATCTGCAGAATTTATTAGTGCCATAAAATAGATAATAATAAAGAAATTGTGACAAGAGCAGTAAACATTCAAATACCAACAATTTAATTTTAGACATTTTATTTGTTTTACTTATTACAATGCATCTTGTCTTTACAGTCTCCCTGCTGCAGCTTAATCTGCCTCCTGTGAAGTCAATCAGCATTGGGACACACAGTGTATATTCAGAAAATCAAGCAAGACTGGAAAATGTCCTGACTGGGATTTTTAAAAATATAAATTTCTCTTGAAATTAGCTGTTAGTAATATGGGATGCACAGGGCCGGTGCAAGGATTTTTGCCGCCCTCGGCAAAAGTAAAGTTTGCCGCCCCCCCCATGTGACATCACAATGCCCCACCCATATGATCTGCCATGTTAACTAGCGCCAGTGCCGCAGTGCTGCAGTGCTGCCGTGTTTACATTAAAAGGCCTGCAGGGACAGGCTGCAGCATTAGGGGGGCCGGCGCTCCTGGCGGCGCCCCTTCCCAAGGGGCGCCCTAGGCGGCTGCCTAGTCCGCCTAACAGGTAGCGCCGGCCCTGGGGATGCACCACTCCCCGGTTCCTACATCCTTGACTAATGCAGTTCAGCACTGGATTACAACCCCCACCTTGAAACTATTTATTTATAAAATATTTTACCAGGAAAGATACATTGAGATTTCTCTCATTTTCAAGTATGTCCTGGGTCCACAAATCATTGCATTGTTACATTAGGGTAAACTAGACGAAAACTGACAATGTATTGCATTTTATCATCAAAAAGTAATTTACTGTTGCAAAACTGGTCAGAATGTACTATCACTGCTCCTTGAGGACTATACTTATTAGTTTCTTTAAATAGACATAGGGGCCTGTTTATCAGAGTTCTATAGTCAAGATTTATGGCAAAGGTGACCAATAAAGCAATACATTTTGTCAAAGTATTAGTAATGTCAAGGAAAACAAGATTTTTAGCTCTTCTGCTTTGCGTGTCTCGTGTTAGAGAACGATAAAGAGATGACTGGTTTTATATATATATATTATGAATATATAATTATTATTATTTTGTATAAAAGTTGAATGCTAATTATTTGAGTAAAAATAGTAATAAAATATACATAAAGAGTATTAAGATAAACTTTACAGACTTGCCTTTCGCAAAACCTTTATTGTTGTCTGTGGCTCTACTAATTCATAGAACCTTAAAAATATATAAATATTTACTGTATTGGACTACAACACACATCATGCTAAGGCATAGACTTAATAAAAGTGATTGTATTCTTCTGCTGATATACACTTTGCAGTAAGAAAAAAACACTGTATAATACAGGCTTATTAGTGTCAGGGTGCCCGATCGACACCATGTGGCTGCACCCTATAGGTGCGCTCGCACAGGGCCCAATCATGCATGAAGCATCACCTTTTTGGACGCACACGCACGCACGATACAAATGTGCAAAATATATTGGTGCTGAACAAATCTTGAGTGCAGCCAAACCCCACTGTGAAATGAACCACTCAATTTCACCATAACAATATATGCAACAGAAGACAAAAAAATAAAGGGTGCGTAGCACACTCTGTGTATGTTATATATCAGTGCGCTGTGTTTAGTGAATCACAAAAGGATATAAAATGTCATATCCTTTTATATATATTTTTATATATTTTATATATACATATATACCAAATATAGTTTTCTTCCAATAGTAGCTGAAAGATATAAAACATCTCACTCATATTTTCACAAGCCTGCATGATACTGGCTCAAGTATATCAGCATATGGGTGGTGAGGAATTCCTCTCCAGGTGAGAATTGTGTCAGTAAATCCTCCTAATCAACATAAAGATGAAGAAACACCAAATTAAAAATACAACATAAAATATATTCACATAAGAACAAATCAACTCTTACATCTGAGTAAGGTGTCTTTAACAGACAGTTCTTAAAGACAATGCCAGACACAACACGTTTCAACCCTATCAGGGTCGTCTTCCTCAGGTCCAGTCTAATCATGTAGGGGATAGTGCAAGAATACATACCCCCCCTAAATAGATAACATATGATCCACATGTGCTAAATCACCAAGACACTGTTGTGCTTCCCTTTGTGCATGTTGTGCTTCACTTTGTGTTACTTTTATGCAACTATGTTTAAAAGTATGTATATATCTCCTTTCAGTGACAAACTGAGTTATATTGCCCCTGTGTATTATTTGTTAGGACATGTTTAAGGGTTTTAAGGGAATTTATTTCCATTAAAAACTTTAGAACACATTTAGTCTCATTAGGAACAGGTTGTTTTTTTCAAATACATGGAGGAAATATAAAAAACAGATTCCGTTTAGAGGTGGTACAGCCTTAGACCTCAGTAATCCAATGTATTCCTCTCTAAAATGATTTATTTACCTTTCTCCAAATTTCTAGCTCTTACAGAAAGATCCTTAAAAAATCCCCAACATTTCTCTTGTAAAGCAAACTGTTTACCATGTAGCTTTTCTATACACAGCAGTATTCTCTTTTCACACCTGTTTTCTACTCAGTTATTGTATATGTAATATGATATACGTGTTGCTAGATATGGTTTGTGTACCACGCAATCAGTCTTTAAATCTGGATACGCTGCACTTTATATTTTATACTTAGCTATACTGTAATACTTTCTAACCAGGTCCTTGATGGCTACATGTATCTGCATGCCTTAGTATGTTTGATGCCAATTATGTGTATGATTATATATCTACTATATATCGCAGTGCAATATGCTGATGTGTTTTAAATAAAAATATCAATACTTGACTATTAGATTCTAAATGTTGAACTATTAAGCTGGTTAATATAAAATAGATGTTAATGAACTAAATGGAGAAGAGAAACCACCCACTCAAGAGGAGACATGGAGAAATGTCCACTGAGACAAAAAAAAAATGTGGGAAGAAAATTCAAATGTATTAGAAATGTATCCATGTTTGTGCCACTATAGGAAGTGCTGCTTTTTAATCAGTAGACCATGCACAGTGAGCATGATGAAGCTAGAATCCAGAAGCAGTTCTTCACAACCACTCGGTATTGAATTAGGAGAAAACAGAAGACAATGAGTATGCAGAATGTAGACTGTAGAATAGAGACAGAAAGCTAGGTGTATAAGAATTAGGTGGAACTACTGACGTTGGTGGTGAAGAGAAGTGTGTTCATTCAAGAAGAGAAGTGACTTGGTGTATGGTCTGTAGTTGACTCAGAATTAGGTTTGAATTTGTATTAAAGAGTTGCACCTGGGGGACAGGAAGAAGCATTGGTGGTGGCCATGCTAATATGGATGAGGATGCCATGGCTTGGAGATGTGCAATTATTTTTTGAAAAGTGTTATTTAATGGTTGATTATTTTTGCTCAAGTAAACTGAATAATTAAGAGAATTAAAAAAAAAAAACTAAACCTTTAAATAAAAAAAAAATATTGCATTCTACGTGGTTTTCAAAATATGATATATAGCAGGGTAACAAACATTAAAATGTGAACATTAACCACCCAAGAGTGCCTAATCAAAGCAAGATGTGTAATTTAAAGATGAGGTTTGCTTCAGGTTATATAAACATACAGGATCATATCACAATACATCCCTGAACTAGTTAAATGTATCCAGCATTCCTTTCAGACTGAGGTCATTTAATGGAAACTGTATGTAAGGAATTTACTGCTAGAGAAGCAATGCTCAGATTTAGATCTCCAACTACAAACCTTCAATGATTTCTTCACAGATTTGCAACATACTTGAAGAGTTCTACAGAGGCACCATTTGGTCTAAGGTGCATAAAACAGATGTCTATTTCTATATCATACACAGAGAGATAGTCGTATTCACTGAGACATCAACCATTCACTGTTATTAGTGTATAACTGTTCATGCAACATGGGTACATATTGTGCGTTTTTAGTATATGATTTGTTTTCTAGAATAGTAAATTCCTTTCAGCTGCATAAACATTAACAACTCCAGTATTTTTTTCATTATTTAATCATTATGAGTATTATTTAAATGTATTATTTTTTTTTTTTACAAAAAAAACAAGATTGTACTTAAGTGTGTTACCTTGCTATATATATTTCAATTATGTATGTTTCATATCATTATGTTATCTACTTTTATTTTTTGTGGGAAAACATTCTAAATGAGAGCAGGAGATCTGACTGTTTAACTGAAAGGAAGATAATATTACCTATATAATATTGTTAATCTTTACTTAATGGTCAGTATTGAAAATAACCATTTAATGAAATGTGATTACATGATATTTTATGTATTATTGATTTTACTTAACTGGAGGTTTTCAAAAGATTCCATACAAAGTAAATGTTTTCCTGATTGATTGTATTCATTTAAATATATTTTTCAACTTTCCTATAGTTAATTAATAATAGTAACCTGTCTTACGGATGGTTTATATTCCCAAGAAGGTTTGTATCTAGCAGCAGATGAAAAACGTTTTTGTTTTTTTTGCCTTGCAGGGATTTTTTACAACAGATATTACCATAGTAGCAGACCCCGGGTAACCCGACCGGCTACCTCTACTAATATCTTACTTCACCACTCAGGAACCCTTTCAACAAGCAGGCATCCATTTTCCCCCAGTAACTGGACGAGACACAGCTCTAGGAGTTCAACATGATTTTATTGTGCCACACTCAGCTTTTATGCATAACCCCTTGCAAGGGGTCTTCCACACAGACACACAGGGATTTCTATCACAGGATCCTCTGTACCTGGGAGCCCGGGCGTGGGAAAGGGGACCTATTCTCTTTGTCTCCTAGGCACAGAAAGCCCGCCCCCCATACAAGGGGTCTCCATCCCCAATGTCAGGGGTCTTCATCCCAGGATCCACTGTGCCTGGGAGCCCGGGCACAGTGTCTCCAAGGCACAAAAAGACTGCCAAACTAGCCAGTGCCCCAAAAGGTGTCCCCCCCAACCATATGAACCCTCACACCATACATTTCCTAGACTGGTCTAAGTTCGCGCAGCTCGTGTGTGAACCCCTGCAAGGGAAGCGTCTCCTTTCGGGATACGAATGCTCCCCCTGGTTGGCATTCATCTATACGAAATTGCGGCCACCTAGGGGAGTGTTCATTAATTACTTTCCTTGTGGTTTCGCACTTATCTTATGGGTGTGAACGTTCTAATTAATTGTCGGGAGACAAATGGGTTCCATTCATATAAACGCTCCCGAACAGGGAAACAGGGCATAATACACGAAAGCCAGGGGAAACACATAACACAAAGGGGGAAATACATGAGTAAACAGTGGTTCTGCCACACAGCTCCCCCTTAACCACAAACCTGCATACACAGTCTGATCCCAACCGATCGCTTGGGGATGTCTGGGGGAGTACTCACAGATCACTTTCCAGTTTTGTCTCTCTTGCCAACCCGTCACCATTCCTGTTTTGCTTTCTGGGCCTGTAATGAATGGTAAAGTCATATGGTTGTTGCACCAGGCTCCACTGTAACAGCCTGGCATTGTCTCTCGTTACCCGGTTAAGTCACACCAATGCGTTGTGATCTGTGAGCAGTGTGAATTGCTGTCCGTTGATATAGGGCTGCAGCATTCTGAATGCCCACACCACCACCAGGCACTCCTTCTCAATGGCGGCATAGCTCAGGTCCCTGGGTAGTAGTTTTTGACTGAGGTAAGCTATTGGGTGTTCTCCGCCATCATCCCCGACCTGACTCAGCACTGCTCATAATCCAGGGCGTTTTTGAGGGCATGGAACACCTGCTCACACTCTGGGGTCCAGTTTACCTGTCTTTTTGGTTAGGTCGGTGAGGGGATTGCTGGGGCGCTGTAGTTGGGGATGAACTTCCCCTAGTAGCTAGCAGTCCCCATCCTGTCTAATAGCTCATCTATACGGGGACCAACTTGTCATTGAGCCTCCTGTAGTCTACACAAAACTGGGTAGCTCTGTCTCATTTCTGTACCAGCACTACTGGGGAGGCCCATGGACAACCAGCAGCTGTTTACCTGCTGGAAAGCTACGGCTCCTGGCTCCCTGATTATAGCAAGTGCGCTGGCGCTCCTGGGCTGCCCTGAGGTTCCCCTGCACCAGATGGGGGAGTTCCTCCAGTCGGTTCCACAGCTCCAGCACACAGGGGACGATGGGGGGTCCCTTCCTGATCAACATTTCCCTCCTTGTTCTCAGACAAGATCTAGGGACCCTTGAACCCTCCGCCCGAATAACAATTCAAATGGAGAAAACCCTGTAGACTCCTGGGGCACCTCCTGATTTGCGAACAGGAGATGTGGAATCTTTCCCAATCCTTGCAAGTTGGTGCAAAGGTACGGAGCATCTGCTTCAACGTGCCATTGAAGCGCTCGCACAGGCTGGGGGTGGTATTGGGAGCTCAGGATCGGTTTAATGCCGCAAAACTTCCACAGTTGGTTAGTCATCTCAGCAGTAAACTGGTTTCCCCGAATGGAGACAATCTCCCAGGGAAACCTCATCCGGGAGAACACTCGCATCAAGGCTTCAGCTACAGCCTCTGCCTGAATATTGTTCAGGGCGACTGCCTCTGGGTACTAAGTAGCATAGTCCACAATGGCCAGAATGTACTTCTTCCTATGCACTCCGCTATGTGGTGTAGCAGCCCCCTTTCCCAGATAAACTACTCTCCTTCCAGCCCGGAAATCCAGGGGAAAGACATAACACAAAGGGGAAAATACACAAATGAACGGTGGTTCTGCTACAACCATTATTTATCTTAACACCTTCACAACCAAGCACTGTTAACAATTTTAGCACAGCATTTGAAACGTGATGCATGACAAACAAATGTTGGATAAAGTATACACTTTGCCCATGAATTGCAATTTAGAGATGCATGAAATAAAAATTATGTAAATGTAAAAGTTTGATTTATTATTTTATTTACAGAAATACAAAAAGATTTTTTTTTTAATAGAATTTTTTAATATAATTTAAAATGTAAAATAACCTGCTAATGGTTATTAGTAAGAATCCCAATGACATATGTAGCAATACAACTTGATAAAAACGTAAACTAGACAGAAAAAAACTTTTTCTAGAAAAATCTTGAAAATGTATTCATATGTCAACATGTATGTGCCAAATTTCATTTTGCAGTCAAGCTTATCCCATAAGAAGTACTTTATTGTTGTGATATGTGTTGCTGGCAGTTGTCAATCTTCTGTGGAAAACTAATAAATGCAGAGGGTTAAAGATTGTAGAGGGGGCACACTCAATGAAACACAAAAACACTTACAAATGCACACATACAGACACACCCTTACAGTGACAAACACACAGACACATAATTTGCATAATCAGATAGATTTGCATATTATGGTTTATGCAGGCAGGGGATGTATTTCTTGTTTGTCTTTGTCTTCCACACAGTTTATAAATATTGTATTGTATTATTATGAGTGCCTGTATAACTCCACACAGGATTTGGTTATATGTATTGAATTGAGTGTGTCACCATAAGGTAATGTGGATAGGGGCTAATCCTGAGTGTAAATAAAATATTGTGTGTTAGTTTCTTTGGAAATTGTGTGTCCTGTTTGGTTTGTTCAGTAACAATGTTTTCGGACCTGTTGACTAACAGTACTGGTTCCATATTTTTGGGAGCCCCAAGTGCCTTTATAAAGGATATAGTTGGAGACACTGTATGCAGAGGTGTTGGTACCTATCTGAGAGAGGAACAGAAGAGGCAAAAGCAGAGGAGATGATACCTGCCTGGAAGAAGAGAACTGCAGCCTCGCCCAGTGAAAGAGGTCCTCAAAGACCTGAGTCAAGCTTCAGTGCTCCAGAGTCCCTAATAGCAGAAAGCAAGCTGACGTGGCAGAGGTACTCAGTTGTAGTACGGAGCTCATCTACACTGCCAACACAAAGAGCACATGGCGCTATCAGTCAAATCAATCGGCACCATGCTGAATAAGGCATCTTTATACACAATCATAAGCTGGTGGCTGGTAGGCTCCTCAGGGGAGAACTAGATTTGGTTGCATCCCCTTCCTGATCTAACAAAACAAATAAAAAATAGTGCAACCTGTCGGTTGGAGCCCAGCACAGGATCCTTACACATGTATGGTTGTAACATCCTAATATAAACAGTGGGACCTCGGTTTACAAAATTGATGCGTTCTCTGGACGTTTCTTATTGCGAAAAATTTGTAAACTGAAACACAGTTTCCCATAGGAATGCATTGAAAACCAATTAATCCATTCTGGAGGTCAGAAAAAAGTCAAAATGAGCTGGCATGGTAACCAACCCACAATGCAGAACACGCAGTAAAAGGCATGTAAACAACGAAGCTCAGCTCCCTACCTTTCCACAACTTGAGAAATGCACCAAAAAGTCCCAAAACAACTGCAAACAATTTCCAGAATGGCTCCAAAACTTGATGCAAAAGCCGCTCCAACACCTCCACACTCGATGCCATGTGCTACCCACAGGCTCCAGCATGCAGGGAGCGGTGCTATAAACCTCCCTGGTGCAATGCATCCTGGGCAAATTTGCTTTGTATTGCGAAATTGTTTTGTAAACCGAGGCATTATATTCAATGGATTTTCATTTGTAAACCGAAAATTATGTTAACCGAGGCGTTTGTAAACCGAGGTCCCACTGTATATTATTATTGCCATTTCTATAGCGCCAACAGATTCTGCAGCACTTTACAATATTATGAGAGGGGGATTTAACTATAAATAGGACAATTACAAGAAAACTTACAGGAACGATAGGTTGAAGAGGACCCTGCTCAAACAAGCTTACAGTTTATAGGAGGTGGGTCGTAAAACACAACAGGACAGGAGGTAGCAATCAAACAATCAATTATTTACAGTTTATATACTGTACTGCAACTTTTGATATTTCTCTAATTCTAAATTCAAGAAGGTTATCATTATTATTAACAGGGGTTGACTTTGCCTTAAAAGTTCCCTTTTTAATTATCCTCCTCAATGGGTATGATACCTTTATGAGGCAGTAGCATTTTGGAGAACCATTTTCCTGGACATAATTTATGTTTTTAAGTCACTTTTAGTTAGCCTTAATTACTTTAGTGCCTTAGCATTCACTTTCTGATATATTAAGAATGGCATGATGGAGTGTATTTTTGGTATTTCCTTGCGAACTTGGGCTGGAAAATTTGGGTGTTAGGAACACCGATTGCACAGCATGCTTTCAGCTTGATTTCGGGCAGGTGCGGCATATATGTGTGTGTGTAATTAACTTCAAAGTGTTTTAAAATCATTTAGCATAACATGCAGATATATTTTATACTCTGTTAAAGAGACACTCCAGAAGGGGAGGGCTTGCAAAGGCAGCATACAAGAAATCTGCAGGTTTTGCAAGCTGTTTTTAAAATTACCCCAATGAAAAAATACATACACAGTTTCCTTTTCAGTATCTACTAAAGAGTGTTTTTTATTTATTTATTATTATTTATTTAGAATTTGGGTTGTGGAGTGTCCCTTTAATCAATGTTTTTGTTTTCTTTTTTCTTTTTAACTGTGTTCCTCGTTTAACTAGTAAGAATTTTCTTTGAGTTCATCGGAGGGAGGCTTACCATTAATAATAAGCAATGTTGTACTAGAAAACAAACAAGAAATGCATCCCTTGTTAATACAGGCATACATTTATATTAAAACCAGAATGGGACCATTGGAAGTACAGAGAATATAAACATTTTTGTACCACTGTATATTTCTACAAAGTAGGAATGCATTTGCAGTGAAGAACCACAGATGAAAGGGACACCCCAGGTGCCATAGCTACTACCATTTATTGTAGTTATCATGGTGCTGTAACTTTATCCATACAAATTTACCTTATAATTGCAGCCCTTAGGTTTTTTTAACCTGTCTGAATTTTGAACTAAAATTGGGAAAACTAATCAGATGAACCAAAAGGGTGTGAAAATGAGTCAGTCAGTTTACCGAAAAATATATACACAATATAGGCACATTTAATACCAAGTGAGAAAAAGTAACCAATAGAGGGTAGGCACAGTAAATATATTAGGTATTAAATGGATTGTAGTGATATCAAACAAGACAAAACTTCCACAGTGCAAATACAAAAAATATTGCATATCTGAAGTCAGACGTCTGGTCATTGGCATATGGTCACTGGCTCTTTTGGACCACTGCTAAGGGTACCTGCAAGAATGCAGTATGTGCCTGTCTGTGCTCAGTTGCATGTCAAGCTTGGAACTTGAGTTTCTATGCTCAAGAAAGACTTCTTAAAATTTTACTTGAGATATCCAGCCGGCATTATGCATAACAGTAATTATTATATATTTATTGAATATGGATTATATAAAAACAGATTTTTATTTTTTTACTGCTCCTCAGTTTTTCCCTCTTGATCCCTTCTCCCTTCATCTGTAAATAAAATCAACATTTAGTGGCTTTAGCCATCAATCATCTCTTTTTATTTTTTTGGTGCGATGGGCAGAATTCAGAATCACTTATCAAACGAACATGCACATCCATTGAGTGGTTTGTGATTTGGCTACATTTCAGTTCGGAGTCTGGGAATTTAAACAATCTCTGAATTGGCCCAAATTCTGACAAATTGGAATTCGTAACAAAACACAACTCCAAGTATAATGAAGATGTCATTCAAGATATTCTACTTCACTTGCAGGTGCATGCGCACACATGGTGAAGTTTACTGTCAGATTCAGAGGGTGCTTTTAGCCAGATAGGGAGCTATATTGTGTGTGCATGATTTAAGCACAGCCACTGCAAAAGAAGGAGATTGTCTTGAACAGTGTGTGCTTAGATGTCTCCAACTCATTGGATGGCTCAACTGGGAACCTAAATGCTATGAAAGGCTGAAGTGGTTATAGTGTTTGATATGCGCATTTAATGGATGTTTTAAAAATACATAACAGGTAACAGCTTCTGTGAAGATAACACCTACATAGAGATCACAGTCAAATATAGGATGAAAAAATATCCTGTAAAATAATATTTATAATGTAAATTTTCTTTGACTCAAGACTGCATTAAGAAAATAGATTGCTTCAACCTAAGTCACTGGGAGCCAATTTTTAATTGGCAACGTAACTCTTCTTTTGTCAACAAGTGAGTCACAAATTAAGAAGACAAAAGGCCAAGACATTAACGCAGAAGATCAGTTTTTGATGAGCATAAGAGGAAATTAGATTTATTACAGATATTTTCCCATTGTGTATTTCATTATCCGCACACTGTGAAGACAGTTCAGTAAAACATAACAACACTAAGCCGGCGTTACGTCACGGAATATCTGATTCAAATTAGCATTTCCAAACAGTAATGGTATTGGTATACAGTCAAAATGACAGTGTCCTATATTTATCAGTGAGTTTTGTACACTGGGGAAACAAACAGAAGGTACATAATATTGAAGAGGAACTATCAGATTTCTATGTTTATATTGTCTACTGTAATCATACTAATAATCATATATGATGCACTTGGTTTTATCAATTCTAAAACAGTATATAAGAGTCTGAATTATATCAAAAACAGAAGAGTATGTAAAAAAAACAAAAACAATTTTTACCATAAATTTTGTCATTTTGAATAAATCATGCTTGTATTTCTGAATTCTTTATGTAAATCTCCTAACCTTTGCCATGATTTCTTGTATTTAAAAAGTTGGCATAATAATATGAATCCACATAATCTCCAGTATGACCAGTATGAACTCATTTCGGGAGCTTATTCAGGAGTTTACTTTGACTCAGTACATGCTGTTTTTTTTCCAATTTGACAATATTTATTGAGTTTTAGTGAGTTTGACAATACATATATACATACATGTGAAACTGGTATTAAAGCTTGAAAATGTTGTTGATCACTATGCGCAAACAATAATCCCTGTGCTAACATGCAGTTTCAGCTGTACTGCATTTTCATTGGAAAAGCTGGTCTTTGTACAAGGATACAAAACATAGACAAGACTAATCATAATGCTTCACAATAGAACATATCCATTGACCGAAGTGATCGATGTGAGTAGGTGAAGCACACACGAGTAAGAAGTAAAACAAAAAATGTTTAAAAAAACTAGGAACATCTTGGGTACCTTAGAAGCGTGTGTGGTGTCAATGCTGTGTAGATGACAGTGTGTATAGTATGTATGGTCTTAAGTGTTTTGGAAGCAAGATAGCATAGCATAAACCTTTATGGCATGTACAATACAACTTCACGTTGTCTCACTGGGGCACTTGTGTAGAGAGGTGGAGAGAGGCCAACGAAGAGCTGTAGTGTGGTGGAACCAACCTCACCACGAAGCACTGGAGAAGCCTGTTTGCTCGCCTGCTGCCTTTGGACTATGGCCCTTCATTAAAAACCTTTTATTTTCCCTGAAGAAAGGCTTGTTTGTGCCTTTCTGCCTGGGCTTTCGGTAGATTGAATCTACCGAACCAAAGCACGAATGAAGGGACCACCTGGGCAAGGAGTGTGCCAGTGATTTACCTCCCAGAAGCTGTGGTTAATCGCAGCTTAATTGGTGAACGCTGGGTGGTCGCTGTTCATATAACCGAACACGTGGCAGCGGCCATCTTAAACTCAACAAAACTATGGAACTGAAAACGGACACTTATTTGAACGAACATCGCTGAGCAGCCGACCTCCCTTCTCCTGCCTGCGGTCATTTAACCGAACGCCAGTCCATTCGGTACTTCCCAATTATCTCCAGGATAGAGAGGAGGGGTTGTTATGTAATTGTGGGAGTGTTTAAAGGGGTATGTCCGTGATTGGTCAGTGTATACTTTGTGTCCCAGTCTTCCATCTGGTCCCTTAGGGGAGTGTAAAAACCTGGGCAGGTGGCCCCAGTAAATCAGTTCTACTTGACCCTCAAAACGAAGTGTCGTCTCATTCTTGGGCTGATTTGATTGTATGCTGTTACAGTTTGACTACCAGGAGTGTAAACTGTTAGTATGTTTTTTTCCTGTTCGGATGTTTACAGCATTCGTATGGTTCCAGTTCGGGAGTTGGAGAATTTGTGTGTTTCCTGTTCGGGAGATTGGTGCTTGCAGTAGCTGCCTGTGTATCTGTAAGGGGAATATCGCCTAAACTGATTTTAACCCCTTGTGTGCTTAACGGTCCGTTACATGTAGCATAGCCACAGAGATTGGGGAGTCCCAGACCCCTCTGTAATTGGTTTCTGGAGGAGTTTAGTAGCTACTCTTTTACTGGCCAGATACATTTTCCAAAGATGTGTTGTAAGGTACAGAGGAAAGTTTTTGGTATCAGGATTTGCAGTGTGGAGAAGGTATTGTAGCATCAGTAACAGGGTCATTTTTATCGCTGCTATTTTCCCCAGAAGTGATGTCCTAGGTCTGCCCCCTATGTCATCATTGAGTAAACTTTGACCCTGTACCTCACAGTCAGCAGACACATTCCAGCCAATCAGCAGCAGACCCTCCCTCCCAAACCCTCCCACCTCCTGGACAGCTCACTAAGAATGCAGCTTCACAATGAATGTAAAATGGATGCTGTCCAGGAGGTGGGAGGGTCTGGGAGGTGTGCATGCTGTGTTTCCTTGCTTATAGTTTAAGTGTTTTAAAGTGGTAAGTTAAAGGGATACTGTAGTGCCAGGAGTACCAAGCTGTATTCCTGACATTACTGCTCCTCTCTCCCTTGTGCCCCACCTCCATCGCACCTAGTAATTAAAGGGTTTAAAACCCTTTATTTACTTACCTTTTCCCAGCAACAATGTCCCTCAGCGCAGGGTTGCAGCTCTGCCCCATTAGGTCATACAGTTCTCTCTGTCATTTCAATAAATGGGTTTGGGAATTTTTTGTAGGTATGATGCCCTCTGGATAAGGATGCCCTTTATTCCTTGCCACACACAATGTTAATGGGGTTGTTTCTAGGTTATTGTTGTCTGTAAACTATTGTTGGATTGCCATCTCCAGCCTTTGCACAAAATCAGGAACTTGCGTGGGAGATGCATAAAGTCTCCATGGCCTATGGTGTTTGAAGTCATAGTGTTTGAAATCATAGTGGTACTTAAGGGTAAGTAGAACTGGGGCTTGATCAAACAATGACATGATCCCTACTTTGCAATTAGATGCCTGATTTAAATGTGTGCCCAGCATAATGAATCTATCTGTGTGCGAGTAGGAGGTGTGTACTGAGGAGTATTATGTGTACACCCTATCACCTGTAGAAATCAGTTTAGTAATTGCTTTGCATTGTCATGTTAATGGTCTAGTTCCCCTACTATGTGTGGGGAGAGTATTGGCAAAGCTTGGGTTCAACACATGGTTAAACTCAATACAGTGATCACTCTTTGCGTTATTTTGTGTAAGGAATGCCTTTGTTCTGAATTATGAGTATATGTTCACTTAAGTGGGGTTTTAGTATTTATCCCCTGCTTTTGTGTTACATTTTTTTTAAATTTAATCGCAAATAAGGCAGTCGAACAGCGATGCAATAATACACATGTACGTGAGCCTACTCAGATGCTAAATAAGGCGTTTCAATGCAATATCATACATCAGTACGTAGTGAGCATACAAGATCAGAGTTGCTTACGAGAATGACATATTACTTAAAAGAATTACAAATAACCATATGTAAATCAAATATCTGACATGTGAGAGATATGTATTATGGAGCAAACAAATAGGAAATAGCAGAGTTGCAATGAGTAAGCATATAAGAGCATAACCTCTTTAACCCATTAAGGACACATGACATGTGTGACATGTCATGATTCCCTTTTATTCCAGAAGTTTGGTCCTTAAGGGGTTAAAGGATTGCCTGAGGACGTGGTGGAGTGTTCAGGAATACTGCTGCAATCAGAAATACTACTCAGCTTAAGTTAGCCTGGGGAATCAACTTATCAGCATAGCTGTGCAACCTGGCACTTTACTTGTCGTGTCTAAATGTTGTGATATCAATGGTTAGTTTCACTTGGAACATTTGTGTTTAAAACAATGCTAGCAAATCTCGTAGTAAAAAAGCGTAGTCGCTACTGGATAGAAGCAAAACTATGCAATCAATGCTAAATAAATAAATAAATAAATAAAGATACATTGATACATTAACACTATCCTGTTGGACTGGAAAAATGAGGGTAAGGCCTAATTACGTAAAGGGTCCTTTATTGGTCACCAAGTGGAGTACATCTTGATGTCCTTATGGACCATTTTCCTAGCACGTTCGGCCAGGTATTGCACAATGCCAAATTAAAAATAAAATAAAATAATACAAAAGAAAAAAAAAAAAGAAAAAATGTTTTGGGACAGTAAGCACTTCACTCTTTTTTTAGCATATAATAGTGAGAAAATGAAATTTGTCTGCGCAGAGGCACTTCATGTTAGCATAAGACAATCCTATTATAGTTAAACTCTGTGTTTGTGGCATGTGTGGGGCAAGTATCTATAAACCAACATATAGGTGCTACACTGGCAATAAAGTGACTTTTTGTCTGTATTTTCGACCAGACTGAAGCCAGGCAAGTAGCCAACTTTGTATCTATGGCTGCGGGAGTCAAGTCTCAAATTGGCTGTCCAAAAAGCAAACACAATCGCCGTTAAAGCAGCCTATAAGTGGATGAAAGCCTATCAAGTTACAACTGTATGTTGCATATGAGGTAATCACAGCTGAAAAAGACACATTACAATAAGGCCATGGCGAACATGTATAGCAAAGTGGTGGCATGTGTAGGTGGCCAGTAGGTATAACTCGTAACTTAAGGCATACATTAAAGGTATATAACATATTATTCTTAGCCAGGGCGTATTCAGAAAATAAATAAATAAATAAAATGATACGTATGAGATATGGCCTCTGATGTGTTGGCCCTCTCTCAGGCACCATTTGGAGTACATCCCGGTGTCCTCTGGGGCCACGTTCTAAGCACATTTAGCCAGACATTGTACAATGCCAAATAAAATGGAAAATAAATTGGGAAAAATAAAATAGGTAAGCAATAAAATAGATTTTTTAAAAATGAAAAAGGGGGAGCAATAGGGGAGCAATGTAGGTCTTAGTAGCAGTCTGAGGGGGGCCTCCCATGGCACAGGTACAATATAACGCTTGGGTCGCTGAGTCTCCATCTGTCTTCCCCAGATCGACTCGAGTTCACCGGCTGGGCCTTCCGTGGCACTGTGGCTACTCAGAGGCAGAAATTGTCCACTGGACCCCCACTTAGAGTCCGTAGGGCCTTCGTCCCATGCACCTCCCCAGCGTCACTTAAGCTCCTGTGAAGCGCATGTCAAATAAAATGGAAAATAAATTGGGAAAAATAAAATAGGTAAGCAATAAAATAGATTTTTTAAAAATGAAAAAGGGGGAGCAACAGAGGGTTGTAGTTAATGGAATATATTCGAAGCTTGGACTTGTCACCAGTGGGGTACCTCAGGGATCTGTACTTGGACCCATTCTCTTTAATATTTTTATTAGTGATATTGCAGAAGGTCTTGATGGTAAGGTATGTCTTTTGCTGATGATACTAAGATATGTAACAGGGTTGATGTTCCAGGAGGGATAAGCCAAATGCAAATGATTTAGGTAAACTAGAAAAATGGTCAGAATTGTGGCAACTGACATTTAATGTGGATAAGTGCAAGATAATGCATCTTGGACGTAAAAACCCAAGGGCAGAGTACAGAATATTTGATAGAGTCCTAACCTCAACATATGAGGAAAGGGATTTAGGGGTGATTATTTCTGATGACTTAAAGGTAGGCAGACAATGTAATAGAGCAGCAGGAAATGCTAGCAGAATGCTTGGTTGTATAGGGAGAGGTATTAGCAGTAGAAAGAGGGAAGTGCTCATGCCATTGTACAGAACACTGGTGAGACCTCACCTGGAGTATTGTACACAGTACTGGAGACCGTATCTTCAGAAGGATATTGATACCTTAGAGAGGGTTCAGAGAAGGGCTACTAAACTGGTTCATGGATTGCGGGATAAAACTTACCAGGAAAGGTTAAAGGATCTTAACATGTATAGCTTGGAGGAAAGACGAGACAGGGGGGATATGATAGAAACATTTAAATATATAAAGGGAATCAACACAGTAAAGGAGGAGACTATATTTAAAAGAAGAAAAACTACCACAACAAGAGGACATAGTCTTAAATTAGACGGACAAAGGTTTAAAAATAATATCAGGAAGTATTACTTTACTGAGAGGGTAGTGGATGCATGGAATAGCCTTCCAGCTGAAGTGGTAGAGGTTAACACAGTAAAGGGGTTTAAGCGTGCATGGGATAGGCATAAGGCTATCCTAACTATAAGATAAGGCTAGGGAATAATGAAAGTTTTTAGAAAATTGGGCAGACTAGATGGGCCGAATGGTTCTTATCTGCCGTCACATTCTATGTTTCTATGTTTCTATGTCCCCATGTCTCTCGTGGTTCTGGCCACACACTTGGGACTGGTGCACACCACTCTCGGCCACCGGTTCGCCAGAAGGACTGCTCAATCCCGCCCCACAGGGCTTGCAGTGTCAGGGACTATCCCCTGCTTTTGTACAGAGAAGGTTACATGTATACTAATCAAAATAGAGACCCACTTCATTTTATTGTAAGTGGTTGCATGAAATTGGAAAAGGTAGGCTGGAGAGAAGGATGACTGTCTGTCTTGAAGTTTGTCTTTTGTAAGCAGATCATGTCAGCTGCCACTTTTTAATGTTTTTGTAGAGGAAATGCCACTTAACTGGGGTGTTTAAACCCTGGACATTATGGGTGCATATTTTCATATAGGTGTGAAACATAGAATGTGCCTATCCCACGCATGTTTAAACTCCTTTACTGTGTTAACCTCTTCCACTTCAGCTAGAAGGCTGTTTCATGCATCCACTACCCTCTCAGTAAAGTAATGCTTCCTGATATTATTTTTTTTTTATAATTCTTTATTTTTATTTTGTGTTTTTAAAGAAAAGAAAAGTAATACAGAAATGTAAAGAACTTGGGTTAGAGCACGGTTTACATTCCATGGGTTATATTTGTTTGTACAAATCTGCAGCCCGCGCACAATAGTTCGGTTCTTTGCTTTGTGGTGTGTGAGTTCCCATAGGGGATTTGGGGTTCAGAGGAGTGTCATTCGCTGTTGGGGCGGGGTCTTTTGGTAGTGGTAATCTGTGTCTCTGGTCTTTGGGGGTTTCGTCTATTCTAGTGTTATGGTTGCTGTTTGTTCGGTTTGTGTTGGTTATGTTGGTTTTGTGCCAGAGGATGGGTGCCGTTGGGCAGTAGTGCGTTCCCTTGTGGGTCTTTCCATTTGTGTTTTCTCTTGTTGCCTTTTGTGGGTTTGTGATGGTCTTTTCCCTGGGAATCTTGTGAGTGGTTCCAGTCCGTACCTGAGTGGTCCGTGCAGGAGTGTAGAGGATTGGTTCTGGGTCATTGTGGGGTGGGGGGTAGAGAGCAGGGGGTGGGTTGGGTGTTGGGGTTCGCCACCACACATGGCCCCAGCCAGTTGGGTAGTGGGGGGGGTGCCTTGGGGTTGGCAGAGGTAGTATTGGGGGTACTGTGCATATGCATTCTGATGTCGGGTTGGTGTGTGGCTCGTATGTTTGTGTATTTTTCTCCTCTTTACCATGGTAGGGAAGTCCACCAGCAGTGGAGAAAAGTTCCTTGTTCGCCACACAGTTTCCAGCAGGTGTTAAAGGTAGTTTTGTGGATGATGACCAAGCTGTCACGGTTCTCACCGCGGCAGACAGACGGCCAGATGTGGTCGCCCAAGGAGTTCCCTACAGGAGATTTGAACTGGGGAACTTCGCAGTCCGGGTCCTGCTTCCTACCTCTGAGCAACAGCAGCTTTATATTTCAACAAGTCATTCCGGTCCTATTCATCCTGGCATGTCTATTACTCTGGGGGCTGTAACTTGACTATGGCTGTGCTTCACCTGACCCTGATCAGACATCAGCAGGGTATTTAAACTGAGCCTCGCCCTGTGATCAGGATCAAGTCTTTGATCCTGTTGTGTGTTCCATACCAGTGTTCCTGTCGTTTGATCTGCTACTTATTATTGACCCCGGCTTCTGACTACGTTTACTCTGACCTCTGGCATCCCTTGACTTTGGCTACTCCTCATTGTTCCTGTCCTCTGGCATCCTTTGACCTCAGCAATCACTTGACAATCCTGCTGTTTGAGTCCTTGCCTGTCCTGTGACTTGGTACTTCATCCTGCACAGCCCCCGTGCACAGACCCACAGGCCAGGTGAATTCTTACCTGACCACCTTGGCCTGTGGCTATCTGCAAGGGTGAGCAACATATCTGCGCTACAGACTCCCAACCCAGGTAAGACCCTGACACAAGCGGTGAGGAGTTAAATACTAGCGCCTGATATTATTTTTAAACCTGTGCCTCTCTAATTTAAGATTATGTCCTCTTGTAGTCTCCTTCTTTACTGTATTGATTCCCTTTACGCATTTAAATGTTTCTATCATATCCCCCCACCGTCTCGTCTTTCCTCCAAGCTATACATGTTAAGATCCTTTAACCTTTCCTTGTAAGTTTTATCCTGCAATCCATGAACCAATTTCGTAGCCCTTCTCTGAACTCTCTCTAAAGTATCAATATCCTTCTGGAGATACGGTCTCCAGTACTGTGTACAATTCTCTAAGGGAAGTCTCACCAGTGTTCTGTACAATGGATGAGCACTTCCCTCTCTCTACTTCTAATACCTTTCCCTATGCAACCAAGCATTCTGCTAGCATTTCCTGCTGCTCTATTACATTGTCTGCCTACCTTTAAGTCATCTGAAGTAATTACCCCTAAATCCCTTTCCTCAGATGTTGAGGTTAGGACTCTATCAAATATCGTATACTCTGCCCTTAGGTTTTTACATCCAAGATGCCGTATCTTGCACTTATCCACATTAAATGTCAGCTGCCACAACTCTGACCATTTTTCTAGTTTACCTAAATCATTTGCCATTTGGTTTATCCCTCCTGGAACATCAACCCTGTTACATATCTTAATTTGATCAGCAAAAAGACATGCCTTACTATCAAGACCTCCTGCAATATCACTAATAAAAATATTAAAGAGAATGGGTCCAAGTACAGATCCCTGAGGTGATAAAACCATACTTCGAATATACTCCATTGACTACTGCCTAACCCATTCAACAATATTGGAATCCAAACTTAAAGATTGCAGTTTATTGATAAGCCTTCTATGTGCAACAGTGTCCAAAAGCCTTACCGAAATCTAGGTGAGCAATGTCTACTGCACCACCCTGATCTTTTATATTAGTTACACAATCACTGGTTACTGGTTGAGTAAAGATGCATTACACTGTTGTTGAATCTGCTAACCTCGTTTACTCCCCCAGCTCAGTATCTCTATTTAAGAATATTGAAATAACTTTATCCCTAATTTATGGATCCACTATATATAGCAAGTTAACCTCATCTGTGTATGTTTAATCTTGTAAAGCCACCAGGGGGACATGCATAATCAGGGTAAGGATAGGGCATGGTAAGGCATGGGCCATCCACAAAGCCCAAATAAACAATACTAAAGAAAAGGATAAACAAGGTTAACAATAAAAACAAACTGCCTGATAATATGCTAAGTACCAATCCAAGATAAGTTGGGGGTGATGCATTTATGCATCTAGGTAATGTTGCCCCTGCGGGATGATTCGCACAGCCAAATTAAGGGACCCCAGTAAGGACTGTAGATCCCCTCGGGTACGCGAACCAGGCGGCAGGAAATGGTCCAACTCCTGCCTAATGTGGTCTAGTTTGTCATCTGGAAGGCTTGCCTGTACTGCCACCATGTCCACAGTAATACCCAGGAACACCAATCTAGTTGTAGGGCCAAGAGTTTTGTCAGGTGAGAGGGGGATACCCAGAGTGTGAAAAAGAGCCATAGTGCTGATTATACTACGTGCTTCGTGAGACCCAACTTCTACTAAAAGAAAGTCGTCCAGATAGTGAATCACCATGGGACATCTGAGGACGTTAAGGAGCAGCCAGCAGAGTTTTTCTGCAAATAGGTAGAACAATTTCGGGCTGCTCCTAGAACCAAATGTGAGCCTGGTGGAAAAATAATAATTATCCTTCACTTAACGCAATAGATATGCCAAAAGAACAGGTGAATTGGGAGTAGCTTAAATGCGTTAGCAATGTCCGTTTTGCTAAGCCAAGCATGTTTGCCCGCGTGCAATATGGCCTGTATGGCGCTATCCAAAGACACGTAGTGGAGGCAGAATTCTTCTGAAGGGAAAAGTGAGTTGATGCTCAGTGTGAGTGAGGAATGATGAGCTGATAGGTCAATTATAAGACATCTCTTATTAAAGAATCTGTTTGTGACCATGCCTATAGGGTTTGTGCGCCACATGGAAAAAGGCGTATTGGGAAAATGGCTAGCAAGGTATCCACAGCTGTAGGTTCAACCGTGGCGGACAAAAGATTAGGACATTCCAGAGTGCCTGCCGGGAGTGCTATAACGCCAATGTGAAAACCACTGGTGAACCCAGATACCAAAAATTCTACTAAATGAGGTGAGGGATGAGAACGTAAATGAAAAGTTAAGATGTCTATGTTGACCTCTGTCAGTTATTTCTTGGGGAAGGGTTTAATAGGGCACATGGTTTTGGTGTGTGCCCTAAAGCAATGAGGGCAGATGTGCAATAACGTGCAAGCGTTGTAATTGCAGGCACCTGCATTAAAGTTATTGCACACCTGAGCATTCCTCAAGAAAACAATGGGTCTGCCTAGCTTAACTTTCAGACCCCTCTTCTGACTGATAGTGGAGGAAATGGAACGTGCTGAGGCAGTGGATGTGGATGGGTCAGCCTCGCAGGGGCACAAGTTAGCAGTGTGAGAAGTTGAGATGCAATAATGCAAGCCAAAATGCTGGCAGAACAGCTCTGTGTCTAACTGACTCCAAACAGATAACGTCTCAGTATAGCCCAAAGGCAAGTACAAACTCAGGGATGGAAAGTTTTTTTTATTCACTCGGGTTCCTGGCTTTAAGGACCACTGACAGATCCCAGTAGCTGTAGGCCCTGTTCTCAATTACATCCTGCGAGGCTATTTACATGGACACCAAATTTAAATCTTTGCCATCAAGTATTTCTTTCCTGATGGCTGGGGGGACCAAATGTGCTGGGTTAATGATGTGCGGTGTGGTAGGGGGTGTAGGACATGTGCCTGAGCTATCTTGCAGAATCATGACAGTAGGGGTTGGAGCTAGAATGTCCGAGGCCACTGTGGGTTTAGGAGGTGTAGTTTCCAGCTTGCTCAAATGGCCATTCATACTCTGCAGGGTGGCCAGGATGCTGTTCAGGGTACCCTGCATATCCCCCATGTTGTGAGTACAGCCACCCTGTGAGCTTGTGCCAGGCCTGGGGTCATAGGACTGTGTGGAAAGGCAGCCTGTACAGTTCCGCCTTCTGTGCTGTGGCTGGGAAGGGGATGCTCCTGCGGTCCAATTCTGCCACCAATTTGGGTATAGTCCAGGACCTTTAGGAAACCGGGCAAGAGAGGGGTGGGCGAATCATTGGTGGAACTGGTTCTAACGGGGGTGGAGGGCATGCTCGGGGAACCAGGAAGAGACAAGTCATCTCTAAAAGAAAACAGCAAATTAATATCCAATAGGACCAACTGATGAACCAGAACTGGTTTGCTATCTTAATGCCACAATGGTGAAAAAATCCTAAATTGTGCCAAATTGCCAAATTTGTCAAGAGGGCTCTACCTATGTTTTGGGTCGATAGGAATGTTGCCACCATTCGATGTAGCAGGATGTTGGCCTCTCGGTGATGATTAAAAGAATGAGACGGGCTACGACACTGGGGCTGCAGTGTGGCTTCCAGGGTAGTGAAGTGGCAGGTCAGACGAGCTTGAAGGAGACTGCTGGAAGTTGAGGTGACGCTGGTGCAAGATGTGTTTCAGATATTTTGGCGTGAAGAGCTGAACCGGAAGTCCAAGAGGTAACCAAGGAGATCCTACAACAAGATCACGCTCTGTCACAAATTTTACCGGAGAAACCAAAAATAATTTTTAGGGGAGCCCCAAATCTGAATAGACTACTAGTAAAAAAAAAACACATAAAAAAAAAACAAGAGTACCCACTTTCCTAGATAAAGGAAAAGGTTTCTATGGATGTGGCACATGTTTATCCTGCAGAAACACAAACAATAAAAAAGACACACTAAGAAGTTTAAAAATTGTAATAAAAATGAGGAGTTTCCTATTAAGGAACTAATAACATGCCACTCGTCAAACACCATATATTTATTGGAATGCCCCTGTGGCTTAAAATATTTGGGACGTACAAAACGTAATCTACATACAAGAATTGAAGAACATGTCAGAAATATCAGGAGAAGGTTTGAAGGGCACAGCGTATCACATCATTTTACACTAAAACACGACAGCGACCCTAGAAATTTAAAATTCACCGGCATACAAAATGTTAAAGGAAACTGGCGAGGAGGGGACCTAAATAAACATTCGGGACAGAGCAAGATTAGATGGATAATCAACCTCCGGACTTTAAAACCCCGTGGTTTGAATATAGATTTTAAATTACGAACAAAACAAAAAATAGGGCCACAAGAGTCCTAAAATTGGGAGAGTAATATAGAAAATAGAAAAGGGGAAAAGGGGTCCCTACCTTTAATAAACCTAAGGATACACACAATAGGACAGGTGGGAAGAGGTATAGCAAAAGAGAGTCCTCCAGAATAGACACAGGGAGCCAGTGATTAAAAAGGCCCTGCCTGCTAAATGTCTAATTGTAGAATTCTAATGGTAAGCCCTCTAAATACCCACGTGGGTATTGCTTGTATCTCATTATCACGCCCCTCTATTCATTTCAATACCACGTCCTATGACGTGGCTGATAAGGGGCGGACCTAAGAGACAACCAACCAATAAGCACACAGTATGAATGGCCGCACACGTGGGTCATAACAGCTGTTCCTACTCTCTAGATTGTAACAAGGTGTATTTAAATCGCTACAGGGAACTTCATAAGCTTATTGCTCCTGACGACGGCGTGTTGAAACGCTGAAACGCGCGTCGAGCTTCTTTTAATTTTATTTTGTTTCTTTGTTTTGCACTTTTATTTTGGTAGCACTGATGGATTGATTTAATTTCATTTCATTTTATTAGTTACTTTAATTTTTGACAGGCAGGGACTGAGTCCTTTGGTAGGCACTGGTGATTTATCACAGTGCCGAGGTAACGAGGGATAGCGGTTTTTTATAGGGGTTTCTGCCTTATACTTCCTATTTGGGGCATTTCCCTCTTATTTTGCTCCCTCTTCTAATTTTTTGTTTACCTCTTTTCCATTAGGGTCCCTGCTCCTGGGAGATTTAGAGGGCTTACCATTAGAATTCTACAATTAGACATTTAGCAGGCAGGGCCTTTTTAATCACTGGCTCCCTGTGTCTATTCTGGAGGACTCTCTTTTGCTATACCTCTTCCCACCTGTCCTATTGTGTGTATCCTTAGGTTTATTAAAGGTAGGGACCCCTTTTCCCCTTTTCTATTTTCTATATTACTCTCCCAATTTTAGGACTCTTGTGGCCCTATTTTTTGTTTTGTTCGTAGTTTTCTTATTCGAGGGTTATTCCCTCATTCGGGAGAGTAATTTCAGGACTTTTCTTAGCACTTATTCATCGGTCATGGTTCATGACCCCTGAATTGGAGCTATCATTTTCTATAGATTTTAAATTATGCCATTTTATTTGAACCCACTTTCCGCCTCACTCGTCCTTTTGTTCCATTTTAGTTTATTTAGCTTATTTAAATATTCCTTATTACCACTACACTTGAACCACTGGACCAATTTGTATGATTTTGACGTATGTTTGTATTTGGAGTATGCTGATTTATGTGAATGTGATGCATACTTTTCAAGTTATGAATAAAACTTCAAATTCCGACGCACTTTACAATGGGTGGACGAACAGACATGTAGTTGTAACCAGACAAGTTGGACACACAGGAACAGAGGGGTTAAGGGCCCTGCTCAATGAGCTTACATTGGGGTAAAATGACACACAAAAGGTAAGGATAGTATTAGACTAGTGAAAGTTGCAGAAGAGGAATCAGTCAGGAACTATTAACTGTTTAATTCATATGCTTTTATGAAGAAGTGAGTTTTTAACGATTTTTTAAAGGAGTGGAGATTGGGTGAGCATCTAACGGAGGAGGGAAGTGAGTTCCACAGGAACGGTGCAGCCCTCGAGAAATCTTGAAGGCGAGCATCAGAGGTGGGAGTATGGATAGAAGATCGTAAGAGCCTAGACAGGACATACTTGTGTATAAGGTGGGAGCAGCATTATGTAGCGATTTGAAAGCAAGAACCAGAATTTTAAATTGAGCTCTATATTTTATAGGAAGCCAATGTAGGGACTGACAGAAGGGTGAGGCATGGGAGGTGTGGGCGGACAGGAAGATGAGCTTCGCCACCGCATTCATTATGGACTGTAACGGCGCAAGTTGGGAGCACGTAAGACCACTGAGAAGCGGATTACAGTAGTCAAGGCCAGAAAGGACAGTGGAATGGACCAACACCTTAGTCACATCTTGCGTTAAGTAGGGGCGGATGCGCGCAATGTTTTTGAGATGGAAATGACAGGATTTGGCGATAGAGTGAACACGAGGTTTGAAGGAGAGGTCGGAGTCAAAGAGAACACCTAGGCAGCGAGCCTGCGTGGTGGAGCTGATGGTTGACTTGGAGGGAGGGAGACACAGAAGTAATAACACTTGAGGCAGGAAAGACCAGAATTTCAGTTTTGGTCAAATTTAGTTTAAAGTGGGCAGCCATCCAGTTAGAAATAGCAGAGAGGCAGTCAGAGACACTAGTCAAGAGGGACGGGGAGAGATCAGGAGAGGACAGGTAGATTTGCGTGTCATCTGCATACAAATTATATTGGAAGCCAAAGGAGCTAATGAGTTTACCACGGGAGGCATTATAGATGGAGAACAGTAGGGGACCAAGGACTGAACCTTGGGGGACACCAACAGAGAGGAGTTGGGGAGAAGAAGCAGAGCCATAAAAAGCAACACTGAAAGAGCGCTGGGAGAGGTAGGAGGAGCACCAGGAGAGAGCAATATCTTGTAGACCGATATTGCGGAGGATGAGAAGAAGCGGTTGATGATCAACAGTGTCAAAAGCCGCAGACAGGTCAAGGAGAATTAGGATAGAGTAGTGACCACGAGATTTTGCAGCGAGTAGATCAGGCTGAAGCGGGTCTAGCAGAAGAGAGAGAGAGATTGAGAATTTTAGTGAGAGGTGGAGAAAGTGAAGAAGACAGAGTGTGGATGAAATGCGAGGGAATTGGATCTAGGGAGCAGCTGGTGGGACGGGAGGACTGGAGCACAGCAGAAACCTCTTCCAATGTAGCGGGTGCGAATGAACATGGAACAGCAGAGGGAGTGAAGTTAGTATTGTAAGGGGAAGAAGAAAGATGAGAGATATCTTCTCTGATTGTAGAGATCTTGTCAGTGAAGTGAGTTGCAAAGTCTGAGGCGGTTAAGTTAGTGGGTGGAGGAGGAACAGCAGGGCAAAGAAGAGAGTTAAATGTGTGAAATAGTCGTTTGGGTTCGCGGGTGAGTGTGGTTATGAGGGTATTAAAGTATTTAACTTTTGCAGAGGAAATAGCCAAGCTGTATGAGCTCAGCATAAATTTATAGTGGAGAAAGTCAGATGAAAGTCAGATGCATATAGTGGAGAAAGTCAGACTTGTGGTCTTCTTTGCCCTCATATCGGGTAGGCTCTGGGTGTGGCTGGGCATTTCCCTGCCTGTGACTGACTCTAAAGAAGTTTGCCCTCTCTACCTTTTCTGTGTGCCTCTTGTTTTTGTTTTGCGCAATATTGCTTCACAAGATAGGGCAGGATTGCAGTGTGGTTTCATATGTGTCACTGTTTGAGGATATTTTAGGAGTAGAGCTCTCAACTCATGCAGCCAGTCACTCCAAGGTCCAAGACACGACCCAGAGTACACACTGATTTTAATAATCACAAATCTGTCAGCAGTAAATTCATATTGACTTTAAAAGAGTGAGAGTCTAGCCAAAGTCACTTCACAGCAACTTCTTTAAGGAATGTGGGGATTTTAAGAATTTGCCTAAAATGCTCTAGAAATCACGGTTCCTAGCAGAGACTTTTTGCACTCCCGATGTAATCTCAGGGAACATTTATATTACCCAAAACATATAAACCCTTAACAATTGATGCCTACAACTTCATATTCTTTTCAGAGATACCATGCTCTTTTAATCTGCTTATCAAAAAAAAAAAAAACATTTAGTAACAAAGAGTATATCATTCAACCTGTTCTCACATATTTCTCCAAATGAACAATCCTGTGGTATGCTTCTATAAATATAGATGGGAGAGTGATCTCAACCACAAGATCACCAAAGAAGAGTGGGCAACCTCATTTGGGCTGTTGCAGGACCTTACACAATTCACATCACATCTTACATTATTGTAGAAAATCACAATGAGATAGTATATGGTAACTGGAGGATTCACCTACATGACCTACACCTCACAAAGTAGTTGATAGATGGGGTTATGGAATAAAGGGGAACATAAACCAACATACAATGAGTATGCACTTCAATAAGTGCCCTATGTGCTAAGATTCCAGATCACATCTGATCTCACTGGAAATCTCACCCAGCACTATTGATTATATACCCCATATTTCTCCATAAACCACTATGTTATGAATATGAATATTATGCTACTTGTTTCTGGCCACTAAAAAAATCCTTAGTCAAGTATTGGAACTACACTGAACAAAATTATAAATGCAAAACTTTTGTTTTTGCCCCCATTTTTCATGAGCTGAACTCAAAGATCTAAGATTTTTTCTATGTACACAAAAGGCCTATTTCTCTCAAATATTGTTCACAAATCTGTCTAAATCTGTGTTAGTAAACTGAGATTATTCCATCCACCTCACAGGTGTGGCATATCAAGATGTTGATTAGGCAGCATGATTATTGCAAAGGTGTGCCTTAGGCTGGCCACAATAATAGGCCACTCTAAAATGTGCAGTTTTATCACACAGCACAATGCCACAGATGTCGCAAGTTTTGAGGGAGCATACAATTGGCATGCTGACTGCAGGAATGTCCCCCAGAGCTGTTGCTTATGAATTGAATGTTCATTTCTCTAGCATTAGCCATCTCCAAAGGTGTTTCAGAGAATTTGGCAGGACATCCAACCGGCCTCACAACCACAGACCACGTGTAACCAAACCAGCCCAGGACCTTCACATCCAGCATCTTCACCTCCAAGATCATCTGAGACCAGTCACCCGGACAGCTGCTGCAACAATCGGTTTGCATAACCAAAGAATTTCTGCAGAAACTGTCAGAAACCGTCTCAGGGAAGCTCATCTGCATGCTCGCTGTCCTCATCGGGGTCTCGAGCTGACTGCAGTTCATAGTTGTAATCGACTTGAGTGGGCAAATGCTCACATTCAATGGCATCTGGCGCTTTGGAGAGGTGTTCTCTTCACGGATGAATCCTGGTTTTCACTGTACAGGGCAGATGGCAGACAGCGTGTATGGCGGTATGTGGGTGAGCGGTTTGCTGATGTCAGCATTGTGGATCGAGTGGCCCATGGTTGCGGTTATGGTATGGGCAGGCATATGTTCTGGACAACGAACACAGGTGCATTTTATTGATGGCATTTTGAATGCACAGAGATACCATGACAAGATCCTGAGCCCATTATTGTTGTTTTTCATCCACGACCACCTCATGTTGCAGCATGATAATGCACGGCCCCAGGTTGCAAGGATCTGTACACAATTCCTGGAAGCTGAAAACATCCCAGTTCTTGAATGGCCAGTATACTCACCGGACATGTCACCCATTGAGCATGTTTGGAATGCTCTGGATCAGCGTATACCACAGCATGTTCCAGGTCCTGTCAATATCCAGCAACTTCACACAGCCATTGAAGAGGAGTGGACCAACATTCCACAGGCCACAATCAACAACCTGATCAACTCTATGTGACGGAGATGTGTTGCATTGCATGAGGCAAATGGTGATCACACCAGATACTGACTGGTTTGCGTCCCCCCCCCCCAATACTGTAAAACTGCACATTTTAGAATGGCTTTTTATTGTGGCCAGCCTAAGGCACACCTGTGCAATAATCATGCTGTCTAATCAGCATCTTGATATGCCACACCTGTAAGATGGATGGATTATCTCAGCAAAGGAGAAGTGCTCACTAACACAGATTTAGACAGATTTGTGAATAACATTTGAAAGAAATAGGCCTTTTGTGTACATAGAAAAAGTCTTAGATCTTTGAGTTCAGCTCATGAAAAATGGGGGCAAAAACAAAAGTGTTGTGTTAATAATTTTGTTCAGTGTAAATGCATACCACTCTCTTGTTCAAGTTACACTTATTCTTCAAGACCACAGAACGTGGGAACACTATGCATACTTTTAATAGAATATGGACAGGTTGGAATACCCTCTACACCTTGCATCGCTGATCCACCTATTCACTATGCGCACTTTTGCCAAATTATCCACAGACACAAATGATTTGCATATATTAACTTTTACTTTTGCAGTTATTATTGTTTTCTTTTCATTCATGTTTGAAATATTTGCACTAATAACATGGTACTGCATTTTCTCATCAAACAATCCTATGCAAGTTGAAATAACATAATACATAATTGCCCTTTTGGAACATTGCTTATGTTCTGTGCAATGTTATATTTATTTGCTCATTTTTACTGTATGCTATATACCTGTATTGCTGAATGTAAAAAAAATCTTAATAACCATTTTAACCCCTTAAGGACTGAGCAAAATGTACATGTTGTGAACAAAACAAAATGTAAACAAAACCTGGCATTTGCGCTACATGTCTGTCCAACCGTAATACACCTCTTTCATAGTAAATGCACCCACCCTTATTATATATCATTTTATTCAGGGGAAACAGGGCTTTCATTTAATATCAAATATTTAGCTATGAAACAGAATTTAATATGAAAAATAAATGGGAGAAAATAAGATTTTTTTTTTAGATTTTATTAGTTCTACATGACATTTTAACTGTCAATGTCATAATACTGTTTGCTTTTACTGCAATAAAATACACATATTTGTATTCAGCAAAGTCTCACGTGTAAAACAGTACCCCCTATGTACAGGTTTTATGGCGTTTTGGGAAGTTACAGGGTCAAATATAGCACGTTACATTTGAAATTGAAATTCGCCAGATTGGTTACGTTGCCTTTGGGACTTTATAGTAGCCCAGGAATGAAATTTACACCCATAATGGCATACCATTTGCAATAGTAGACAACCCAAGGTATTGCAAATGGGGTATGTCCAGTCTTTTTTAGTAGCCATTTGGTCACAAACACTGGCCAAAGTTAGCATTAGTATTTGTTTGTGTGTGAAAAATGCAAAAAACGACAATTTTGGCCAGTGTTTGTGACTAAGTGGCTACTAAAAAAGACTGGACATACCCCGTTTGCAATACCTTGGGTTGTCTACTATTGCAAATGGTATGCCATCATAGGGGTAATTTTCATTCTTGGGCTACCATAGGGTCTCAAAGGCAACGTAACCAATCTGGCGAATTTTAATGTGAAAAAAATGAAACGCAAGCCTTATATTTGACGCTGTAACTTTTGAAAACACCATAAAACCTGTACATGAGGGGTACTGTTGTACTCGGGAGACTTCGCTGAACACAAATATTTGTGTTTCAAAACAGTAAAAAGTATCGCAGCAATAATATCGTCCGTGTAAGTGCTGTTTGTGCGTGAAAAATGCAAAAAACTTAACTTTTACTGGTGATATCATCGTTGTAATACATTTTACTGTTTTGAAACACTAATATTTGTGTTCAGCGAAGTCTCCCGAGTAGAACAGTACCCCCCATGTACAGGTTTTATGGTGTCTTGGAAAGTTATAGGGTTAAATATAGTGCTAGCAAATTAAATTCCCTTTACTTTCGGCATGAGTTGTCAGGCAGGTCCCGCTAATTGTAATTAATTAAGATACCTAATTATGTAAAAATATTACATAAATATATATGTAGAATTAATATATGTGTGTATATATATATATATATATATATATATACTGAACTGATCCTGATGAAAGCCGCGAACGATGGCTGAAACGTTGATGACTACAAATATGTTTTAAGAATATTGGAATAAAGAAGAAATATTTTACCATTATTACAGACCGTGAGTGCAAGCCTTATTTTCATTATATTTTATATATGTATATATATATATATATATATAATTTTTTTAAAATATTTTTATTTATATATATATATATATATATATATATATAGTGATATATACGTAAATATTTATGTATATAGATATATTATTTCGTTCTACGTGTATTTTGATATAAATATATATATTAATATCACAATATAGTTAGAACGAAATAAAACACATCTATATAATTTTTAATTATTTTCTTAATTATTTTTTTAATTTTATTTTTTAACGTATTTAAATATTTAATTTTTTTATATTATATATAAATATATATATAACAATAATCATATATATATTTAATCAATATCAGTCTACATGTAATTTGATATTAATATATATATATATATATATATATATATATATAATTATATATATATAATTATATATATATTAATAGTAAAATACACCTAGACAGTGTGTGTGTGTGTATGTATATGTGTATATATATATATACTCAGATATATATGATCTAAGTATATATATATCTTTTTTTACACTTTTTAACTTTTTAAAATTTTATTTAATTTTATTTCCAGCCAGCAGGGGGACCACCTGTCATTACAGGCAGCCCCCCTGCTGGCAATACAGCAGGCAGCTATCCCGGCCATGTGACTGTGAGGTCCTCGCAATCACCTCACTCTCACATGGCCGGGGGGGCTGCCAGGGGGTCGGACGTGCCGCAGGGGGCTCCCTAGGAGTCCCCCCCAACCGCGATCGCCGGCGACCGGGTAAGTAAGTACTGTTACGCCCGGCGGCGTTTAGAGCCGCCTAACATAGGGTGTAATAGTACGCACTCCGGTCTGAAGGGGTTAAGTATGAAAAAACTTTAAAAAAAAATATTTTCGGAAAATACTCTGCTTTAAGCTGTAGAACTTTACCGAAATCAAGCTAATTTGTTTCTTGATAACTGATGGAAGATGTGATAATGCAGAGAGCCATATAAATTGAGTAGTGCTGTGAATGAGTCCTAGTAGGTCCTCAAGGGAACGTTTTGCTCAGCTATTTCCAAGTCAGTTAACCCCCCATGCTCCTTCTAAATTTATAGAACTATACACTGAAAAGCAATACCAACATTTTATCCCTTAGGTTCATGCTCCTAGCAACTCACTAACATTACAGATTGTTGGTTAACAGAGGTGGAAAACATTTTTTGGAAAAAATCCTATTATGATGGGCAGGGACTTTTCACACAGTTCTTCTGTTGAGATCATGTTTCAATCTGTGATAAATTAACAAAAAACAATACTAAAATTCGTATTGAAAAACTAAACAGCAAACATTTTTTTTTTTGTATTTAGTTTGCAAAAGTAACATCTACAAAACCCTTTACCCCTTATCCATTAAACCGTGAATTCTGGTGGTTTGAAAAAACAAACTGAAAAAGTTTTTAATAGATTTTACACCGAACAACTGGATATTTTAAAGGTACTTTAAAAGACAAAATTATCAATTTTGCAAGGGACAGGGTATTGGAAGGCCAAGGTCTGACCTTCAAATAGCTGAAAAAGAGTAAAGGATGAAAGACATTAGGTTTACATGTAAATCTGAGTATTACGGTTGATGTGCTGTTCATACTTTTCAGATGACATGTAATGCTTTCAAATTTGGAACATACTTTATCTTATCTTTTGCCTCAAGGCACTTCTTCCACTAGTAAACTCAATAACAATAAATTTAGTGTTACATTTAATGTAGCCATCAGGTAGTCATAAAAATATTTAAAAGGGCTTTGTAAAAGTCTTTCTGTTTTATTTCAAAGTTACTCCCACAACACACCCAAGGCATATAATTTACTGTCTGTAGTAATAAAGCTGTTTTTGATGGCTGTCATTCCAACCTGGGCTATTTCATATGTCCTGAAATAGATAAAAGAACACAACGGTTTTAAAAGGCTACTGTTAGATAAATGAATTACAAATGTGATACCAATGTTTTTGACCACTAATGTGGTTTATGGGAAGTCACATTTGTGTTTCTGTACCATAAAACTAACCTAATGAAGAAGGCTACAGCATCCCTTCTGCATTTCTTTAGATGTGAATAATACAGCTATCATTAGTATTTAAAAATATGTAGCGGTACCATCATCTTCCATTTGTCCAAAAAGAGTAATAACAAAAAAAATGCACATAAATTTAGATATGTAGGTCTATATTATTAGACTTTATGAAAATAAAAAGTAGTTTGAGAGAATAGGAGGACCATATAGATGGTATATTTTGTATTCAATCGAATAAACAATAAACATAGCCCAAAGCATGTGTTATGATCAGAAACTAACCATGGACTGCCACTTCAACCTTCTGAGACTCATCGGCATGGCACCAGTTCTGGTCTAGAAGTTAAAGTCTCTCTAAGAGCATATAGCTAGGCACCAAAAATATTGCGGCTAGGCCAAACATGATACAACTCCCCACAGTACAAATACAAAAAATACTATTAAGCATCAACTGCAAATCTTAACTTGGACTTTCAAGGGTTCTTCTTGGGCAGAAAAACTCAAAGTTAGATTTAAAATTTGCCACAACGATTTGGTGAAATGAATGTCAGCTGGAATCCTACAGTATGTCTGGTGCATTCTTTTACGGAATACATTATGGTAAGTGACTTACGGTTATGAACATGGAAGATAGTGAATGCTGGTGTCTGTGTCACAGGACAGTAACTATGCAGCCTACGAGAATAGAATGTGATGGTTGGTGAATGTGAGCCAATATTTACATTAGATAAAAACAAATATCAGGAAATAACTATCTAGTAATACTGCAATGACTAATTCAATTAAGATATCTGTGTATAAACATCCCAGGGTAAGTACAGTAGGAGCAGCTGTGATTCTTGTAATGATAGATTCCTTTATTAAACGAGAGATGTGCATTACAACAAACATGCAACCTTGGAAACATGACAGAATGTACAGCTGGATGATGAAACAAAATGTGAATATCATATTACTTGATTATTATTTAACTTTATGGAGCAATAAAGAATACTTAAAAGTGAGTTAAGAATATATTCATTTGCACACAAGTCATTTTATTATTTTAGAGTACTTTGGGTTAATTGATAAGTTTTACTGACCAGCCATTACTTGCTAAATTAGTTTGTGTCTAGGGTCTAGTGTGCTCCCTTTTAATTCCCCATATAATCATTATTATGTTTGTAAATGTATACAGGGTCAACACATTAGGTGGACTGGACACATTTTGTTTCTAAGAGGAGTTTTTATGTGTATTTTTGTTTGTTAATAAAGCTGTGGAATGTAAGCACTATACTCCTGTGGGAAGTATGATATTCATTTCTAAATACATAGATGGTGTGTTAGAGTCCTCTTTGTCAATAAGCTCTAGTAAATACATTGTAGTTTATATCTTCATGCAAATAAATAAGTGAACAACCTGGTCCTTAATTATAAAATTTAGTTTTTCCATCAGTGATAAGGAATTACTGTCAGAAGTTACTGTATACGTTAAAACTATAGAGTTTAATAGGAGCCATAACAGCATGTTACTACCTAATTCTGAATCTTGTAACCAAAATTTACAGGCTACCGCTACCACTCCACATTTAAAACCCGTTTCTGTCTGGTGTTTAGATACAAAAAAAATCAATCAGTAATCGCAAAACTCTAATACATAATATAGACAGTGAAAATCCTCTCTCTATATTAATAATATCAAATATTAATATAAAAAAAGATTAAAAAACATATCCTATGAACCAATTTCTCTGCTCATGGTTTCATATGAAAAAAAAATGTTCATTTGTTTCACAGCGTACATAACAGAAAGTGTTATTTTTGTGCAATTCCTTCAAGAATTCAACACAGTTAAAGCATAAAAGTGCTTGATGAGCGAAATGTAAAAGCTTACAGTAGTAATGTAAGAACATACATTGCTTTCTATAAATATGTTATCAACAAATACTGGTGGCTATTCACTGAGCAGTTTATTTTGGTAAACTGACACATTTCTTGCTTAAGTTTACGCAAATATTTGAATTTGGGAAGATTTTCAACTCTGCAAATTTAGATTATTTTTTCCCCAACTAATTTTCCAAAACAGTTGACAGTTGCCAACTTTGAGGTAAATTGGACTAGTTGTAGACATTCAAACATTCCTTAAGATAAATTGTATCTTTTTTTTTTAGCTCCCTTCATTGCTCCCTATTTGAGCTTTCTGGAATACAGATGATATAGGGCACAAGTAGGAAGGAACAAACAGATTGGGGGGAAAAGAAAGTTATTACTACTATGTTCTTCCCACAGTGTAAGCTCATAACACTAGGTTGTTTTGAATAGGAAATTAAAACTTTTAATGCACTCTTAAAGCTTTCCTTTCCTCAATCTTAGCCCCAAGCTCTAATTAACTAAAATAAATCAAGGAGAAAATCCCATACTACCATGAATATATCCATGAAAATTAAATTATCGTAGGAATAAAACATTGTATATATTCACGGCTAATCTATGGTAGACATTTTAATGGTTGAATAAACCACCTATATATTTACACTGCTGTGTGCTGAAATTATTTATTTTGTTTTGATCCATGGTAGCATCACTATAGGGTAATATACATAATAAATACATATATGAGTGTGGCAAGAAAGACAATAGCAAGCTACAACTTTAATACTGCAAAATACAAAAAATGTATTAATAGGGGGCCGTGGCTGACTGCCGTGGTGAACGGACGCATGGAATGAGAGCTCCCGGTCTTGGATGACCTCTAAGCCTGACTATTCACAGCATACCGCCTAATTATTGCCACAAACTACAGCAAACAGCACCTAACCTACACCTGAGATGGCACCAGCAAAACAAACAAAACTAACGGACACAACCCGTCATACAAAAAAGGACCGGTCGCAGCATACACAAGATGGCGACGAAGGTCTCACAGCAAGAGTCAGACTATGAAGCAGGCCAGTATACCGATACCCCAGTCACCGAAAGAAAGCTATATGCCATGCTGCAAGAATTCAGAGTCACCCTGCAAACTGACCTCATAAAAGTGACATGCTACATAAAGAGGGAGATTTCGGAGTTGGGGGAGTGGACAAACCGCCTGATGGCCCGCACAGACGAACTATGCTTGGCATGCTGGCAGACATGGTACAGAGCTTAGCTGAGGGACATCAGCAGATCAAAAGGAAGATGGCGGACATGGAAGACCGCTCGCAGCGGAATAATGTCCGCTTCTGCGGAATCCCAGAGAGTGTGACGAGAGAAAACCTCTCAGACTATACTAGCTCTTTGCAGAGTCTTGGCGCCGAACATTAAGGCGCAAGAGTGGCTTATGGATTGGGCCCATCGCCTGCGTAAACCTCAGAGGCTTGCTCCTGATATGCCACGTGACACGGTGGTACAATTCCATTACTTCAAAACTAAGGATTCACTACTTCTGGTGGCACGAAAACTACCCACATTTCCTGAACCTTACTTCGCCATCTAGCTATACGCAGACTTATCAACATTGACAATGAGCTGGAGAAGAGAGTTTCTTAATGTCACAAAGACACTAAGGAACAATAATGTTCAATATCGCTGGGGATATCTGACAAAAATCATCATCTGGAGGAATGGAAGAACACACATGAACCGAAGGTGTGAATGCGTCTCCTCAAGGAATGGGGCCTATTTCCCATGCGGACTTTGGACGGAGCGAAGGCCGCACCGCTGAAACGCCTGCAAGGAGAGTGGCAGATGGTGGGATCACCCAACAAAGCCTAAAACAGTAACCAGGGACTCTCTCTCACTAGAGGCCAAGATGGGCGGTTCGAGGACCTATACTAAATATCCTTGCATAAATGAACTGATTGGGAGGTGTGGGTATGTAAACAGACATGTTATGCTAACTGGTCTAGGTTCAGTTTATTATAGCACAACTTGCCCCATTGGCATCCTGAAGCCGAAGCACAGTGACGCCTTGCGTAAAGGGTGGGTTTGAGGTGGGCATCCGGCTATAGCCGGGAATGGCAGGTTGGGAGACGGGGTCGGAATGTCTGAAGCTCATTCCCCATGGGAATCGGGAGGAGCACGGGGAGAAGACTTATACCCTTACACGGGCTTGAGGGTCTAAGCAGAGACATGACTGTTAACCCTTGACTGAGTGACACATGTAGATGCTAAAACAGGTTTAACTTTGATGACACTCCTCTGTATTGAAAGGGCGGCAATGCACCACACACACATTTAAGGTCATTCACACCTCGCTTCCAACACCGAGCGAACCCCGGGATGAGCGGTGGGACGGGGAGGAATCCCCGGCTCACACCTCACCCATGTAGAGCGCTAACAGTGCACACAGAGTTTTGTAAAAACTTTGGTTACCTAAGATTCCTTTTGTATTCCCCTGGGGTTACTATCTCATTACATGTACCACCGGCAATACCAACTACCTTTGCAGAACCATACTTAGAATGTTGGTTGCCTGCCCTTCGTGTGAAGTGCCCAGTGCAGAAAAAAAGTGATAGAGTGACAGGTAAAACCCATTGGGTTTGCCCTCCTACACTATTTAGTTCAAATTTTTCCTGTCTCTAATTCCTCTCTTTTCGCTATTATGATTTAATGTCCAGATACTTTGTAATAACTGAGAGATTAACGACTCAGACTGCTTTTTGATCGGTTGCAGCAACAGCCTCCTAATAGAATGTGTTACATTTTATACTAATTCGGTTACATCTGAACTGATACATACCGATGACACATTCAAACCTTATTGGGTTTGCATTAATAGGGAGACCTTATGATATAAATGGTTCCTCCTAAACACATCTTAGGCTGTTTAACTTTATAGCTGCTTTATGATACTTTTATTAAATTTTATGGTCAGTTTTTCAGTAACTAGGACACTGCTTATATTTTATTCCACTGAACATTATAGACTATGCAGACAGTGACGTAATTAATTATGAATAAAGTCAGATAGTCTTGCTGGTTGTATTAATGTCAGTGGAGTGAAGAGAGGTTTAGCCGGAAGGCTTAGCTGTTGTTTGTGTTTTTCACGACATTTTTTAGTAAGCTTCTAGGGTTTGGACCTTATAGACCTATTTTCATTTTTTGTATGTCATTTATTTATTCCAGTGGAAAACTTTTGTCACTGAGGTTGCTCTCAGTGAATGGAGTTTTTTTGATTTTTGCATCCTTTACCCATTAACTAGGGGTTAAGCCCCAGGACACCTACTGGAGTGTCCACCAAGGTGTTAATTTGGAATCCCTGGAGGGAAGGCTACCCCGTGATTTGGGTCGCCCTAACAGCCTTGGGATTCTTAATTTTTTCTTTTTGACTGTGATATCTGGAGGAACCTTTGCCTCCAGGAGAAGGATTACACATACTACTCGCCAGTACACCTGACCTTTACTAGAATATATCTCTGCCTCTTCGACACAAGGACACTGCCACATGCCACTAAGGTACACATTGGGCCAATCACATGGTTTGACCATGCCCACAAATAATAACCATAAGGATCCCCCACCCTGCTAGAGGACAAGGTTCTTGGTGCCTCAACAAAGGCTTCCTAGATATCCCACAGCAGCTCCTCAAAATTCAAGTCTAAGTGGCCACATACTTTAAAAACCACGCACACTGTCAAACTTCGGTGGCCACTCAATGGATAGCCCATAAGGCAGCCATGAGGGGCAATCTAATACAGATTGGCACATAGGCAAAGAAATCACATTTAATTGAACAAAGCAGAATAGAACAGGAGTTAGCTAAAGTAGAGACAATACACAAAGCTAACTCTACTAAACACCTGCACAAACAACTGATGGCACTTTGGTCTGACTTACACACCCTTCAACTAAAATTGACAGAAAAACAGCTGTGATTCCTTAAGCAATCCCATTACACAATTGGAAACAAAGCAGGCAGATTCCTAGCCAGGAAAGTGAAACAAACAAAATGGGAGTCCAAGATACCCTACATAACCTCTAAACAGGGGGATAAACGGTACATCCCTCAAGACTTAGTGAATGAATTAGCGGGGTACTATGCCTCTCTATACCAACTAGGGAATGACCCAGAGACGCACCAACCGACAAGAGCAGAGATAATCCACTTCTTGGATCAGGTCCATCTCCCTCACCTAACCAAAGAACAATGTTCCTTCCTGGAAAACCCCTTCACTGAAGAGGAAATAGCAGTAGCAATAAAATCCCTTCTCAAACATAACTCTCCAGGTCTGGACGGACTATCTAACTATTACTACCTAAAATTAGCACCGCACCTGATCCCTCCCCTCACAAAACTGTTCAACCATATAAAAGATTAAGGACATATGCCCAAGGAAATGCTGGAAGCATTCATCGTGACATTGCCAAACCCAATAAACCCCCTACTCACTGCGCCAACTTACGCCCCATATCCCTGCTTAACGCGGATACTAAGCTCTATGCCAAATTGATAGCAACACGCCTCAAAACCCTCCTTCCTACACTCGTATCTGAAGAGCATGCAGGGTTTGTATCGGGGAGGCAAGTGGGGGACAACACTAGACACTTCCTGAACTTGATAGACTGGGCAAATACTTCATCCCAATCTGGTCTGGTCCTGGTGCTGGACGCCAAAAAGGCGTTTGATCGCCTACACTGGGAATACATGGTACAGACTCTAACCTACATGGGAATCCCTCCCGCATTCCGATCAAGCATTTTAGCCTTATTTCAATAACCGTCAGCCAAGGTGTTCAGTACAGGGTTCATATCCAACCCATTTGCAATACATAATGGCAAATGACAGGGGTGTCCCCTCTCCCCACTCATTTTTATCCTGGGCTTGGAACCGCTGATAAGGCTCATACACCACAACACTAACATACAAGGGCTGAATACTCCAGTGGGCACCAAAAATCTAGCCTTATTCGCGGATGACATCCTTACACACCCGGAATCCTCAATAGCCAGTCTCTTAGATCTCCTGATGACATATGGGGAGGTCTCGTACTATAAAAACAATACATCTAAAACCCAAGCTCTGCCTATCAATATGCCGCACCCCGAAGTTTTAGAATTTAAATCTCATTATGATTTTGACTGGCGCAAATCCTCCTTGTCATATTTAGGCAAATTGACAAATTCTATCCAGACTATAGCAAAAGAAAATCACCACCCGGTCGTACAAAAACTTAAATCATCACTTGATCAATGGGAGGGCTTGGAGGTGTCATGGTTGGGCCGCATTAATAGTATTAAAATGATGGTGCTGCCGCACATTCTCTACCTATTTCGGGAGCTGCCCATACCTCTGCCAAACAAACTACTAAAACTTTCCCAGACTACAATCAACACACACGTATGGAAGACGAAGCCTCCTCGAGTAGCCCATCGAAATTTGGGACTTCCATATGCTATGGTGGGGTTAGGCATGCTGGACATTAAGGCATACAACAGGGCCTCAGTCTTAGTGCAAGGGATCCGTATCCTCCGGCTATCCCGACACTCCCAGCGCCCACTCTGGCTATCCCTAGAAAACGCTTGCCTAAACACAACATAGCACATTATCTATGGGTGAGTGTGACTCCCCAAGCTCCCGCAGCGCACATGTTGCAATGCACAAAGTTTTTATTGCATTCCTGGAAAAGTTGGAGTCCACATAACGTTGACACAGCGCTACTCTTTCGGGCAGCACCCCTGGAAATACTGATAGCCTTCTCCCCTGATTTGCAAGCAGGGCAGTGGCAAGAAAGGGGTGCACACCATATCCATGACCTGCTGGCGAGGGGGAAGATAAAGCAATTCCCTGACCTCCAGAGGGACCTTGCACTACCGGCCAGAGATATGTACCTATACCTTAGGGTAAAAACTATACTGCAAATGCACCTACTGGACAAGCTAGATCACCCCACAGAGACCTACTGCTACCAAGCCAAATAATGACACCCAAATCGATCAAGCCTTTAGGAGAGGAATCAGGGTGCAGGGAGGGAAGGCTGTTCACAGTTTAATTGATATGCTTTCCTAAAGAAGTAAGTTTGCAAAGATTTTTTGAAGGAGTGGAGATTGGGTGAAAGTCTAACAGGGAGGGTAAGGGCATTCCATAGGAACGGCGCAGCCCTAGAGAAGTCTTTAAGGCGAGCATCAGAGGTAGGAGTACGAACAGAGGTTAGACGTAGGTCTTCGGCAGAGCTTAGGGGCATAGATGGGACATTTATGTATTAGTGAGGATAAGTAGGTCAGAGCAGCATTGTGTAGAGATTTGTAAGCAAGTATCAGGATCTTAAATTGAGTCCTATATTTTACGGGAAACCAATGTAGGGACTGACAAAAGGAGATGCATGAGAGGTGCGGGCGGACAGGAAGATGAGCCTCGCCACCACATTTATTATAGACAGTATCTGGGCAAGTTGGAAACACGTAAGACTACTGAGAAGCAGATTACAGTAGTCAAGGTGAGAGAGGACAGCGGCATGGACAAGCACCTTTGCCGCATCAGGCATTAAATAGTGTCCGATGCGCACAATGTTTTTGAGATGGAAGTGGCAGGATTTGGGGATTGGTTGCACATGAGAGGTTGGAGTCAAAGAGAACACCTAGGTGTGGAGCCTTAGAGGTAGAGCGAATGGTAGCGCCATTGACTTGGAGGGACACAGACAATGGA
Organism: Pelobates cultripes; assembly: GCA_933207985.1. Classification (NCBI taxonomy): domain Eukaryota; kingdom Metazoa; phylum Chordata; class Amphibia; order Anura; family Pelobatidae; genus Pelobates; species Pelobates cultripes. The sequence continues at coordinate 250,642,382 of OW240912.1, read as the reverse complement.
GTAGCAACACTTGAGGGAGGGAAGACCAGAAGCTCTGTTTTGGGCAGGTTTAGTTTAAGGAAATGAGCAGCCATCCCAGCAGAGAGGCATAGCCCAGACTGAATTTGATGTGGTGTGACAAAACATTAGTGCCTAATGCTTGTGTGTTTGTGTGGAGGAAGGTAAGATGCTGGAATTTGGCAACTGAAAAAAGAAGTCATAAGGATAGCTATAAAAGCAGGCCATCTGGCCAGATTCAAGCACTCCAGTTTGTACTCCGGGAACTATATGTCATCTAGTTACTGGGAGGGGAGAGGGCTAATTACTGTTCCAGCTTGTTCCAGCATGGAGGATTCAGCGGGGAAAGTCCTTGTAAGGACTACTGCTCCCAGGACTGTGTGTCGTCCAGTCCCTGGGAGTGGATAGAGCTAGTCCCCTATTTGGCTCCAGGACGAAGAGGTTCCAGGACCCCAGTCAAGCCACAGCGACTGGGGCAGAAGCGCTGAGGTTTTTTCCCTGTTCTAGCTATGAAGCGGTCCTTCGGTGGAGGTACCCAGCCGGGGTATAGGGAACTCCATTACACCCATCACAAAGGGTACCCTATCTTATTGGGGTCACATACTGGAGTCTACAAAGATGAAGAAAATTATTTTATTTGATAATGCTAAATAAAAAAATATCCAAAGTAAGCAAAAATAAAAGATACACTGACCATCAGCTTCACAATTAGTGGTATTATCTCCAAACACTCCAGACCTGACTTAAGCCAAAAAAAAGGTAATTGGTTTTCCCACATCTTTGATCCATTCACTAAAGCATCTATGTAGATAATTGGTTTTATTTAGTTTTGCTCTGCAAAGAAAAACAAATTATATGAGAACAAGCCCAATTTACTTCCACTTCTGCTCTAGAGCTGTTCCTCACATGGTTGAGCATCTAATTTTTCTTCACTCTCCTATGTTACATATGGGTCTGTGTGAATCATTGTTTTTCAGGACTCCTGGGCACCATCTAAAGCTAAGAGTTAGAAGAAAGGGTTCTCAGCATACGTCAGTCAAATGTAAAAAATACATTATGTTTGATTTTAATTATGCAACACTACTTATTTGTGTGCATTACTTCCACATACACTTATAATGTTATCACTTTTTTGGGACAAACTTTGCCCATTTATTATTTGTAATACTACACCATTTTTTGAGAATTGTGTGAACCCTATTGATGTTGCATCAAAAGATTGATAAATATTATTATTATTATTACCATTTGTATAGCGTCAACACATTCCGTAGAGCTTTACAATATTAAACGTAAACATTCTGTGGATGGGTATAATTTAAATTTGTATCTGTATACACCAAACTATACAAACAAAGGTGTTTTTTATATGCCAGCTTTGCATTCAATATTCCCAATACATTTTAGCACGTTAACGTTTTGTTTTAATGAAAAGAAGGAGTTAAACATTCCTTTATTGTATGTGTTCTGGCAGAACTATGTTGAATACCCCAAATATATGTTGAAGTGAAAGATGATTTATAGTATAGGTTTATTAACTTACAATTGAACTCGCAATGACCTTTTTACAGTATGTGATCATGTTTACCTTCTGAAAGCATTTCAGCTATGCTCTCCCTAAACATTTACCAGGCAGGCGTACTTCCCAGGCTACTGTATCTCTAATGCACAAAATGCAGCTGCAGCCACGCTAAAAATAATTAAAAATGTTTACAATTTCAAAATTTTGGGTCTCTGTGTCTTCATATTTTCTTGACATTCAAATAGAGACATTTTAATATTTGACTATTACAACATGTTATCCCCTGCAGAAAATATATTTAACAGATCTCAAACAATTGATCTGTGCCTCCCAGAGTGATCAAAATATTAGGTCAAAATGGGGGCATGCTGAGCTGTAATTGTTTTCGGATAACTATTTAATAGTCTTGCGTTACAGAGCCACTGATCAACCAAGAGAAGACTGGGTGGAGTAACACTTGTTTGACAAAGTATTTAGTGGTAAAGCCTGTGAATCTCACTTGGGAACATTGTGAAAAGAATAACAGAAAGAACATGGAACCTGGCAGGTTCACAGTGAATCCTTATATTCTCAGTATTTCTTAATACTTCATTCTGCTTTTCCAAGTAGCTGGGTGTGATCAGTCTTGTTGGTTTAACAAATGTATGTTTTTTTTGAAGGGTTAAATTATGTATAAAACATATCAAAATATCTTCAAGAGGAACAAGGTTTTCCTTATGATCTTTTTCTTTGCAGATCATTTTAGAAATTACATATGATTGCTGCCGTAGGCGTTTTATTGAATATTCAGATCTGTATAGTGAATGGAAATATCAGAGATGGAACTACTAGCATTGCTGCTTTAATAGTGCCCTGAAGTCCTGGTGGGAATGTGGAAAGTTTTGTAAGTAGACACAATAGAAATGGGGATACAACACTACAATGCATGTATAATTTTCTCTGTTGTCACTTCATCTTTCATATGAGAACCTTAAAGGAACACTATAGTCACCTAAATTACTTTAGCTAAATAAAGCAGTTTTGGTGTATAGATCATTCCCCATGCAATTTCACTGCTCACTTCACTGTCATTTTTAGGAGTTAAATCACTTTGTTTCTGTTTATGCAGCCCTAGCCACACCTCCCCTGGCTATGATTGACAGAGCCTGCATGAAAAAAAAACTGGTTTCACTTTCAAACAGATGTAATTTACCTTAAATAATTGTATCTCAATCTCTAAATTGAACTTTAATCACATACAGGAGGCTCTTGCAGGGTCTAGCAAGCTATTAACATAACAGGGGATAAGAAAATCTTAATTAAACACAACTTGCAATAAAGAAAGCCTAAATAGGGCTCTCTTTACAGGAAGTGTTTATGGAAGGCTGTGCAAGTCACATGCAGGGAGGTGTAACTAGGGTTCATAAACAAAGGGATTTAACTCCTAAATGGCATTGAGCAGTGAGGCTGCAGGGGCATGTTCTATACACCAAAACTGCTTCATTAAGCTAAAGTTGTTCAGGTGACTAGAGTGTCCCTTTAATCAACACATGTATTACACAATTTGCTTAAAGGGACATTATTGGTATCAATACTACTTCATCCCAGTCTTAGATCTGCAATATTTATATTGCATTGCTACGACTGTCTCAGACAGTCACTAGAAGTGCTTCCTGCATTTACATAGAGTTTAACTATAGTGATATAAAGCTGGGCGTCTTCACGCTTTGCTATGAGTAAATCCAGCATCTTCAAATGAGCATGAACTTTTCCCCATTTTTGCTGATAGAGGTTGCGGGGACAGAGCCAAGACTGAGGGACCTCAAAGCTGGAAAGCGTTTTTTTTTTTTTAAACCTTTGAACACACGGGGGCAAACAACAGGTTTATGCCTGAGGGGCACTAAAATGTTAGGAATACACTTTTGTATTTCTTTTTTTTCTTTTAAATTAAATAAGTAATAGTTTTTCAATATAAAACAAATATTCATATACAATACAGATATACATAAAATACAAATAAAAACTTACAAACAAACTTTGTGATATACAAACAAACTAAAGCTATTCTTATAGTTTTTAGTCTATTAATGCTATGAAAGGAGAGTCTGGAAGGAGTTGCCGAAGGTGGAAAGGTTTTCTAGCTGAGCGTATAAAGGGTAACGCAGGGAAATAGAAAGTGAAGCAAAATCTTTTCTGGTTTAAATGTAATGATTAAACCACAGGGTCCATATTCTGTTATAAGTTTCTAATTTATCATTGTTAAAATATATTGCCTTTTCCATGTTGCCTTGGTAGGTTTTTTTGCATTTTTATCTTATTGAAGTCAGGAATTTGTGTTTTCTTTACAATAACTAGCTAGGCATAGTTTTGTCTCTAACAGGATATGGAGGACCAGGCTTACTATATATTTGGGAACTCTAGAGGTTACTAGATGAAAAAGAAATAAAGCTGGAGTGAGAGTTGATATACTAATGTTTAGATCTTTAAAAAGTTGTAAGACGTTATTTTTTATTTTACTTAATTTGTTACAGTCCCACCAAATATGTTTCATAGATCCAATTACATTTTCAAATCTCCAACAAATATTAGAGGTTAATAACTGAAATTTACAGAGTTTAGAGGGAACCAGATACCATCGATTAAGAATTTAAAGAAAAGATTCATGTAAATTTATACAGTGTGTTGTTTTCCTTAATAATTCAAAAGATTTTCACCAAGATTGTAATGGGAAAGTGATATCCAAATCTTGTTCACATTTTACAATGGAAATTAATTTTGTGTCTTGATCAAGTTTAGTAATAGTTTGTCTAACCAGCAAAGATTTTTTTTTTTTGAGGTTCCATATATAATCTTGCCTTGTGTCGTATGATCTGTAATTTGAATTTTATTCAAGCAGTTAATGATTCTTAGGTAGGAGTTCTTTAGGAGATAGATTATAAAGTGTCTGAAGATCAGAAAAATAACTAATCTTGTTATTTAGATATATATGACCTATTTTATTTATACAGTTATCTATCTAAGTGGACAGTTTTATATCTTGTATAAAAAATGTTTTAATATCTAAGGGAGCTTGTTTGGATAAAAGATGCTGAGGATCAAAGAGGATTTTTATAGGCTCGATAGATCTATAAATCTGATTAATTATTAGGTGGTTAATATTAAGGTTTTTAAAGGTTTTTGTATCTACCCAGAAAAGATTACAAGGATCAATATTTCAACACAATTCATGAATATAGCATGATTTTGAATTTAGTTTTCCCCATTTTAAAAAATGGGAAAATATTACTGTCACGAGCGTTGGCTATAGGCCCAGCTGAGACAGTAGGGAGAGTGTGGAAGTGACATGATTAATGACACCAGACCCCTGGTTACCTGTTGCTAGTCCCAGCAACCACTCAATTAACCCCTGCAATCCCTTCTACACTAACCCCCTAGTACACACTTTATTGCCACCACCAAGACTTTAAACCTGGGCGTCTTAGGTTACCCCACGCACAGGAGAATTATAGAATCACAGTTCTACTTTTACTGATCAAACACATATAATTAACCCTTTTTGGTAACATGTTTACCTGAGCTTTCCTCTGGAGAGTGAAGCTCATTGAGAACAGAGACACTGTAACGGATCACCTGGCACCCCGACTGGGTACCTCCATTGAAGGATGCTCCTAGCGCTTCCTGAGGACTCCAAGCACTGCAGCAGACACCACAAACACCGAACCGGAGAAGCATATGAATGCTCTCAAGCATTAGAATGCTGTAAGCAGCTGAACAGGAAAAGCATACAATCAGCTTACACTCCTGGCAATCAGCATACAATCCAATTCCCCCAATAACGAGACGACACTTTGTTTTGAGGTCAAGCAGAACTGACTGGACTGGCACATACAGCCTCTTTTATTCCCAATCCTCAAATTTAGTACTGCCCACAGGGTTTTACAAAACAACCAATAACACACGTACATTACAGACACTCCCACACAAAATCCTCCCCTCTGCCTGTGATACAATTACCTTACACAATGGTTAATATAATTATCACAGGCAGAGAAATACACTATTATAAATCCTATCACAGGGACCCCAAAACATGCAATAACCCCATACAAATATCCTCGTAACCGGGGGATCTGGGTGAACCACATATCCAAAATTCACCCAGATCCGTTCAGCAGTTTGGAAGATACAGTTTAATGCGGATTCTGCAGAACATAAACAGGCTAAATGAAAAACAATCACTGTATAATGTGTCCCCTGCTGTATAGTCCAAAACCGCTGCACGATGTCTCTGTGCACCAAATACTGGCGAGATGTCACCCTGTTGAAAAGTCCAAACAGTGTCTGTGAGTAAAAATGGCTGCCATCCATTGTTCTCACCATGTGCCTCTGATACAGGAAATGGTGGCCACCCAGTAACTCCACAGTATGTCCCCAGATGGTTCTTAAAGGACCAGCAGCAGCACAACACAAATCCCTTATGCCCAAATCATGTCTTTAAAGGGCAATACATCCCAGGGGCCATAGTCACATGGCAGGAGGCTGGCAATCAGTCTTCTCCAATGCCCAGTGGCGAGGTCGGTTTCGCCACAGACACAAAAATGGATATTAATCCCCAAATAATGAATTGGATGGTTAGACCAGTTAAAATTATATTTTTGGCTTAAATTTTCTTTTTGTGTTGATATGAGGTTATAGTAGACAATTTGAGTTCTATGCATATTAATTTTATAGTTGGGAAAAAAAACCTATAATCATTAAAGTAACACTATAGTCACCCAAATTACTTTAGCTAAATAAAGCAGTTTTAGTGTATAGATCATTCCCCTGCAATTTAACTGCTCAATTCACTGTCATTTAGGAGTTAAATCACTTTGTTTCTGTTTATGCAGCCCTAGCCACACCTCCCCTGGCTATGATTGACAGAGCCTGCATGAAAAAAAAAACTGGTTTCACTTTCAAACAGATGTAATTTACCTTAAATAATTGTTTCTCAATCTCCAAATTGAACTTTAATCACATACAGGAGGCTCTTGCAGGGTCTAGCAAGCTATTAACATAGCAGGTGGATAAGAAAATCTTAATTAAACAGAACTTACAATAAAGAAAGCCTAAATAGGTCTCTCTTTACAGGAAGTGTTTATGGAAGGCTGTGCAAGTCACATGCAGGGAGGTGTGACTAGGGTTTATAAACAAAGGGATTTAACTCCTAAATGGCAGAGGATTGAGCAGTGAGGCTGCAGGGGCATGTTCTATACACCAAAACTGCTTCATTAACCTAAAGTTGTTCAGGTGACTATAGTGTCCCTTTAATACAAGCCAACGTGATAGGAATAAAAATTTCTGGATGGGCAAGTGTTAAAATTAAACCATCCTCATATAGAGTTGTTTTTTGTTCCTGTTTATCCAAATAAATACCATGACTGTTAACTGATTGTCTAATGTATTCGGCCAAAGGTTCTATTGAAAGCACATATAGAAGGGGCGCTAATGGGCACCCCTGTCGAGTACTATTCGCAATGTCAAACTATTGGGAATTTAGTCCATTACCGACTTTAGCTTTCGGAGAAGACAAAAACAAATCTCTAAATATTCCCTTAATACCAAAGGCTATAAGAGTTTCTGATAAAAAATCTCCAGTTAACTCTGTCAAAGGCCTTTTCCGCATCAACAGAGATAAAAACTGAAGCAATACAGTCTTTTTTGCTTTTCAGAACTATACTTGAAATGTTTTGTATGTTATTGCTACCCGATCTACCTGTTATAAATCCTGACTGAACGGTATGAATTAAATCAGGAATAATCAATGACAGTCTATCCGCTAGTATTTTTGAAAAAAAATCTCATATCCAAATCTATGAGTGAAATGGGATGATTGTTACTTATAAAATTGGATCTTTCCAGGTTTCAAAATTGGTGAAATTGTTGCTGCGAGCAAATCTGATGAAAATTTCTTTGACAAATTAATTTCCACAAATAATTTGCAAAGTAATGAGGTAATAGTAGGTTCAAAGGATTTCTAAAAGAGCGATGTATAACCCTTAGGGCCAGGAGCTTTCCTGCTTTTTAAATTAAGAATTGCCTTTTTGATTTCTTCAGACGTGATAAGTTTATTTAGGTTGGTTGTTTCTGTAATTAGGTTCAATTAAGTTTTTTTTTTAAATGATTTAAGTTCTACTTCAGAGAATGCTTCTGCTGGAATATTATATAATGAGGTATAGAAATTCGCAAAGGCTTTCCCTATACTGTGGGGGGATAGATAGGATTTATCTCCTTTCACAATTTTTTATGCCTTGCCTATTGGGAGGTTTCAGTCTATTTGAAAGGTGCGTCCCTACTTTACTAATGCTATTATACCATTTTTGATTAAGAATAAAAGTCATATTCTTAACTCTTTTGTCAAGTATTTGGTTACTTTGTTAATCTTTAATTAATATATTGGGATTAGTTTTATTCTTATTTTCTAATTTTGCTAATTTTATATCGAAATCTGCTAGGTTTGCCACTTTACTCTTCCTAATTTTGGCCTCCAATTGGATTAGATTACCCCTCATTACACATTTAAATGTAGACCAGAGAGTTTCAGTGGACATTTGTCCATTATCATTATCTAAGAACAAATCTCAGATTTTCATATCAAGATGCTCTTTATTTTCCTTAGATTGCAAAATTGTTTCATTAAGTCTCCATAAAGGTCTACATATTTAAGCCTGATTATTTTTAATGGTTACATCAATGGTCTGACCACGTTGTAGAGCCAATGCTTGAACTTTGAAAATTATGGAGGTTTGACTCATCTGTTAAAAAAAAAAAAAAATCTAATCTAGAGTAACTATTATGGACTCTAGAAAAAAACATTTTTCTTTATCTGTTGGGTGATGAACACGCCAGATTTCAAAGAGTTTATACAAATGTAATTTATTTTGTAGCCAGTCACTATTCTTTTTATATCTTTAGTTTTTTTTCAGGATAATATAACTGAGTTCCTATCCATTTTTTAATCAATCTCTCCCTATGAGTAGAATTCCGATTTTTATTTGGTCAATCTTAAGGAAGACTTTGTTGAAAAAAGACTGCGTAAATTGGTTGGGGGCATACAGATTTGCCAAAGTATATATTATGTTGTTAAGTTTGCAAACAACAATTATGTATCTGCCTGCAAGATCTTTTTCTATGTGTATTAATTCAAACTTAATTTTGCAGAACAATTTGTTTTTTATCAGGTAGATTGGCACTTAGTATTATTGGAAATTAGAATATTTCCATAAATTTTCCCAATTTTTTATCCAATGTGTTTCTTGTAAAAAACAGATATCAATTTTATTTTCCAGTAACATGTTATATAGTATGCCTCTTAATGGGATTGTTTAGGCCCTGGGCATTTATAGAGGTTACTTTGAATACCATATTACAATTTATTGCTCAGCGGAATCTCACCTTCCCAATCCATCCTGCTTCCACCCAACGGAGGCAACACAGCTAAGCATACCATTTTTGTGCAGATTGCAAATAAAGAATAACTTAATACAAAAAGAGACTTTACCACAAGACATACCAAACTAAAACACAACAAATAACTAGCATGAAAAAAAATAAAAAGAAGTGTCTGTCGAAAAACCTGAAAAAGCATCTCCCAAGCAGTAATTTCAGGGAAAAAAGTTCGCAGATGGCAAGTGTGACGAGACATTATTAATACAATAGTACCTTATTGGATATATTGTCCTGATTAAAGAACGTCTGTGTATAAAATTAAACCAGTAGAAGTATGTTAAACCTATTGGAGCAGAAGCCTCTTGTATCCAAGAATGAAGTACATGTTACCTTAAATTAGCTCTAATTTTAACTTCAAAAGTCATATATTGTGGCTTTATACCTTCTATTAAAAAGTTATATAGCAATAAATTAGCATTCTCAAGTAGACTTGCATATAATTAAACTAAATGGCTCTGTCTCAAATCTAAATATCATCACTTTTGTATTTCTAATGCTATAGTGTTCCTTTAACCATCTATTTTGTGTAGCTCTTATATCAAAAAACACTTTTTGGGTCAATTTTACAATAACGTTTATAGAGATTAACATCAGAGTCCAGTGGTTTTACAACAGCATCAGCGATAGTCCCTTTGATAGCAGACAACATAAAGCATTGTAAATCAACATCTCCTGTTTAGATTGTCTGCAATGGGAGTTGCTTGAATAGAAGATCTTTTCTATGCGTTGGGTAGAAGTCCTTTAACTATCTAGGGATAAATGCTAGCTAATAATTTAGTGTTGGAGAGAAAAAAATACAAGGAATATTAAATGATGAAGGTGGGCTATAGGGGGAAAATAAATTGATGGGATTGGGGAATGGATGGGAATAAAGATATAGGAAAACAAAGTGAAAGGAAAAGAAGAGGAAAGAAATGCTGACAAATGAAAATACTAGAGCGAAAAATGGTGTGATGGCTGAGAGCATTATACAACATGTCTCTAAGAGTGAAAAATAGGGAAATACTTGCTTAATGAAGAGAAGAAGAGAAAATGAGGGAAATGGGAAGATTTTCTGTCAGAAGAGACAGACAGAGCAAATGGTTAATGGGGATGGAGAGTTAGCAAAAAAAAAAATCTAAATCCTGAAATATACCATACGTTTTGTTAAAATAGAAACAAATACTATGTATGTTGGCTCTATAGGGCAGTGATCTTCAACCTTCTCCTGAAAGCACACCTAACAGTCCAGGATTTAGGCATTACCCAGGTGTGTCTAAGGTGTGAAAAACAAAACAAAAAAAACACACCTTAGACGCTAAAGATTTTTTTTTCTTTTCCTAAACACCTTAGGCACACCTGGGTAATCCCTAAATCCTGGACTGTTAGGTGTGCCTTGAGGAGTAGGTTTCGGATCACTGATCTAGGGATGCAAACCTGAGATCCTTACATTTGAACAGGCAATACAAATACTAACCCATTGTACATTATTTTTGCACTCCAAAGGATGATAGGTGGGTAAACAAAAATGCTTTATTCCACAAAATGAAAAAAACAAAAAGGCTGGCAAAGAGTATGTATCCATGCAAACTGTATAACAGGGAGGTGGAGGATGCTTAACCACATACCATAGAGGCTGGACACATCTTGTGTCTTTCCTGGACACTTTTCCACAAACAGACACACCTTTATATTGAGCAGTAATTATTTTACATTAAATATATATAGTGTATTGCATATACTATGATGTACTACAAATACTCAAATTAATGCAGATACCAACTGATTATCTTAAATGGCATTGACATAAATACCTCATCTTTTCCTATTCTAGTGAAGGTTCTGCTTCAATGACTTGAATTGAATTTGAGGGAATAATGGAGTTCTTTTCAGACCTTTCACTGTAATCAGCTACACTGAAATACAACACAGGGTAGGTTTCAAGGTCCAGATTTGAAAATTCCCCTTTAGCTACACTGCATCTTTTTTTTTTAAGCCAATAATACCTTTTCATCCCAGCAACATTATACACTTTTCGTGATCATGGGCTATCTGAAAGGGGTTTTTGAATATATAAATAAACATGTCGGTAATACAAAAATTTGTAGTTGTCCTTGTCACATTCATTTGCTCTGAGTTGGAATTTTGCCAAATCTAGGAGAGAAAGTGACTCATACCAGTGTTCCATAAATCCTAATAGTATACAGGGGGTGTGTGAGGCTTTAAATCTCCTATTGCATTTAAACTCTGAGAAAAATGTAAACGATTACTAACACTTGAGTATCATCTTACAAGGTAGGAATTTGGACTCTGTGACTAATGAATACTTGTCAAATAAGAAAATACACCATACCATCCTTTTAAAACCATTTTTTATTTAAGCCTTTATAAAATAACCCATTTTTAATACTAAACAACACACACTTGTTGCTAAAAGGAGGAATATCAGTCAATGGAAGATTTGTTTTTTATTGAAAAATTAGGAACTTGGTTTATTTGGTTATTTTATCATTCCTTGGCTTGTAGTAGATGCACAGTTGTTATACTCTCCCCCTACCAAATAGGAAGAAATTTTAAATAGGAGCTATGAAACATGATTTCTACTGGATTAAATAAAATATAGAACATTTTCCAATCAAATTTCATTTTCATTGATCTTTGTGCAGCTATTTTGTTCTTTTAATGCATTCTTGGTTCTGGAATAGGTTCTACAAGATCCTGATATGTATTTTCTAGAGCATGGTTATATCTTTTCCTTTGAGGACTGTGAAGTCACATTTGTCCCCCAAAAGCCATCAATTCTGGAGGCACAATTAACTGTGTCAATCTTAGGTGATTAGAATGACATCTATAAAGCACCATCATCAGCCATCCTGTGTACATAAAACACTTTATCAAAGGAGAAGCTGACATAAGACATAATAAGGGGAACCCCACACAGTAAATGGATGTTTAATAGGAAAGAAGAGATTAAAAGTGTAGAGCAAGTATTTATAGTAGCAATAGGTACACTGAAATTACATCATGTGATGTTGAGCTCTAGTAGCATATAGGAAATTGAGCAGAGGGAACAGGTGAGGAGATAAGACCTAATGTGGTGAAAAGAAATGCAACTGATGTAGCAAAGGAGAATGAATATATTGTGGTAGGAGAAAAGTGGACTGTTATTGAGGGTGAGGAAAAAGGTATGTCAAAAAAATGGGTAAGGGTACTTGTAAAATGGTTCACATAAGGATCTCATGTAATACTATTATTTTTGTTGATGTGCACTGTGGCTACATGTCTTTCTGCTCTAAAATTAAAGTAATGAAATGTGATTTAGATATGATGGATACAGCTTTTGGTCTCAAACATTTATCTCAAACTGTTCTAGATCATCCTTCTGTTGATGTTTAGTGCCAAGGTACTGGATCCTATGCTTTCAAGTGAACACTTTAAGCACTATAGCTAACTGTAGTGATTATGATGCCAGGATTGCCAGGACACCTTCCTATGATAAGTAGTCAAATTACCTGGTTCCACAGGTTCAGGAGCTTCATCCAATCTTTTACTGCATAGTTAAACCTGAACTACCTAGAACCTTTTGTGTACATGTGCTTAGCTGATGCACTAGTTTTCCCTGCCTAGATCTATAAAACTAGATTCCCCTGCATGGGCAGACTAGATACAAGGTATCATGCCGTGGGTGCCACGTGTGTCCCAGGAAGTCTTCAAACTTTACAAAAACAGCATGCATACTCACTATCGGAGGCCAGCTGTAATGGCCACTGGAGTGTTAATAAAAAACCTGCAGCTATTTAAATATGCCTATCGATTTAGGATAGTGTGCACGTAACTCTTTTCTTTGTTTTTTATTGTATATATTGGGATTGATGTGTACTAAGGGCAGGACTTATTTTTTTTATTTGTAATGGTTATGGTGCTTGGAAATTTCCTTTAATTCCACTGCTTCCATCCTGTGCCAGAATTCTACCTTGAGCTGTGACGGGTATCACTAAACAGCTTCATGCAAAATATCAATGTTGTTGTTACTGAATTGGCATAATCACCATAAACAGTAATGACTCCTGTTGACAGCAAACCAATCTAAACATGTGTTTTTGTTGTTTTTTAATATAACCCACAGACCAACCTTTTAACAGATACAGGAGTTCCTTTCAGACCTCTATTTATACTAATAACATTAAAGTTAAAAAAGAGTGCATAGAATTAAGTGAACAGGTGTCTTATTCTCATATAGTTAAAGGTAGTAAACAGATCACCCTTTCTCTTCCTTGTAGGTTTCAAATGTCTAGTTTTAATCTTCAGGAATGCAGATTTTTTTGAGGTTTTGGAAAGCTAAACAATATCTAAAACCACAGAAAAGATGCCATTCATGAGGGATCAGTGTGTTTTTTTTTTTTTCATTTTACCAGTCATGCTTTTTTTTAATTCACTACATTTTTAGCATGCAAAACCGTGGCCGTGTGCTATTTAATGCATACTGAACTTCACTTCCACATCTGTTATAGCAGGGAGGATATACATTCCAGCATTCCTTTGAGAATATAGAAGATTTTTTTTTTTTTTGCAATAGCAAAACACTGAGAGATGCTTTTTTTCAATGCACTCTTTTGGAAAATTAAAATTACTCCACTGGCATTATTTTTACCAGTGTTCGGAACTAGTCATGCATGCAATAAAATACGGTTTTAATAGGTTATATTATTTAAATTCTTGCCACACGGATAGCACACGTGGCTTTTATGTCTTTTGCATGAGTAGGTTCAATTCTGAATTCATATGCTCGTATGGTCTGCATTAGTAGAACCATGCATAACTAGTAATAGCTGGGAGCTGACAAGGGAAATGCTAATTTAAAGCAAAAATAGCAAAACTTGGAAACTTTTTTTTTTATCCTATTCAGTTCAGTTCTCTTGTTATTATTATTATTATTATTATATTATGTATATAGTGCCAGCAAATGCTGTAGCACTGTACAATGGGTGGACTAACAGACAATTCACAACAAATATTTTATAGATTGACACTATCGGTGTAATTTATAACAATACAAAAACAATATGACAAACAACAATACTCAAATGCCCAAGAGAATAATTATGTAACACTGCGTGGCTAATTGGAACTCTCATATTCATGAATGCATTATATAGACATTAAATGAACACTATAGCATTAGGAACACAAACATATATTCCAGTAAACACCAAAGGAGGCGAGAGATCCTAAGTAACAGTTCCAAGAGAGGGAATTCTAAATAAAAATTAAACTTTTATTACAATTTCCTGAATATGACATCAAATTGAAAATCACACACAACCTACTCCAAATATAATTAGTGAATAAAAGAATATGTTTAGCGGCTGGTGGATGAAAAAAAGTAGAAAGCAGTCCAGTGTGTCTGATCACGTCATAATTTTACCTCTAGATGGCTAATTTCTGTGTTATCAGACACAAGTAGTAACACTGTGGGGAAAAGCTGTTCATGCATTCAATTAATAAGAGTAAATCTGCTTGTTAAATATAGCCAGTAAGCATCAAAGTGGCTAACTACATATACATCTATGAGTTGTGGTATAAGGAAGTCACACTGTTTTTGCTTCTTCATGCTTTAAAAAAACTGTGTGTTGTGAACTTAGAAAACAAATTAGTGGGAGATCCCAGACAGCTGACACTTGTATCTTTATGCAGGGTGAAAAAAGTGATGTATGTCCTTACAAAGAGTAGAGAAGGTAGAAAGAGAAGGAAGTGTGATTGGTAAACATTTAGGGGTCAACGAGATACAAAATACCCTATAATGGGGGCAGTATAGTTAAACAGAAAAATTCAGATGGGTAAGGCTTAGAGCAATATCAAAGATCACTAGTATAAAAGGTAGATTCTGTTAAGTTCAGATGTTCAAGATAGTACTGAGCTGAGCCATCATACCTATATGGGTGGATGAAACCAGCCCATGGATGTAAACAAAGCTTCCCTATAGTAGGAAAGGTAATAACCACCCTAGCACCTCGATTCATTAATCATCTTCTCCATCCAGTTACATCAGCAGTGTATTTCAGCTCATAGGGTAGATCACTGGAATCGACCAAACTGTTTTCTTCACCTGTTGAGTGGGTTGTGTGTGTCTTTCAACTTGATGTTATTTTAATTTAGTTGTAATAATGGCTTTAGTTTTTATTTAGGATTCCCAGTTTTGGGAACTACTCTACAGGGGCTCTCCCCCTCTATGGTTTTTACGTGCAGCCATCTGTCACATCCTGTTCTGATGTCTGACCATGGCTTCTGGTATCCAGTACTCTTTTTACAATTCTTGTTTAGACCGTGGTGCCCGCCGTCATGTGATGCAGCCCCAACCCTCGCTGTAAAACTTCTGGGGCCACACGTTAAGGGGCCCATCAGGTGGCACGGGCCACCCGATGGAAATTAGTTTTCAGGGGGCCAGATCAGTGCTGTGCAGGGCAGGACTGGCCCACCGGGATACCGGGATATTTCCCGGTGGGCCGTCGGCACCTGAGGCTGGACAGAGCTGGTTAACCTGTGGCCACAGGGGGAGCTGGCTGTGCTGGCTCTGCTCCCCCGCCCGCGTGCGCTACTTAACGAGACCGGGGCTAGAATATCTGGTCTCATTAAAGTGCGTGCCTACAGCCAGCTCCCCCCTGCACCACCGGAACAACCTGGAGCCGGCTCCCCCATGCAGGAGCCGGAACAGCCCGCTCCTCCTGCGTCCACCAGAACACCTGACCCAGCTGTCTGCCCTGCAAGACTCCTGTCTGGTCGCCCACAGGTAGCTATATTATGTGTCAGTCTGTCAGTGTGTGTGTCTGTGTCATGGTGTGTGTGTGTGTCATGGTCTGTCTCTGTCTGTCATGGTGTGTGTCTGTCTGTCATGGTGTGTGTGTGTCATGGTGTGTGTCTGTCTGTCATGGTGTGTGTCTGTGTCATGATGTGTGTGTGTCTGTCTGTGTCATGGTACGTGTGTCTGTCTGTCTGTGTCAAGGTGTATGTGTCTGTGTCATGGTTTGTCTGTGTCATGGTTTGTCTGTGTCATGGTGTATGTGTCTGTGTCATGGTGTGTGTCCCTGTCAAGGTGTGTGTGCCTGTCAAGGTGTGTGTGTTCCTGTCAAGGTGTGTGTGCCTGTCAAGGTGTGTGTGTGTCTGTTATGGTATGTGTGTGTCTGTAAAGGTGTGTGTGTGTCTGTCATGGTATGTGTGTGTCTGTCAAGGTGTGTGTGTGTGTCTGTCATGGTATGTGTGTGTGTGTCAAGGTGTGTGTGTGTCTGTCAAGGTGTGTGTGTGTCTGTCAAGGTGTGTGTCTATCATGGTGAGTGTGTGTGTGTCTGTCAAGACATGTGTGTCTGTCATGGGATGTGTGTGTGTCTGTCATGGTATGTGTGTGTCTGTCAAGGTGTGTGTGTCTGTCATGGTATGTATGTGTCTGTCATGATTTGTGTGTCTGTCATGGAGTGTGTGTGCCTGTCATCTGTCACGGTATATGTGTGTGTCTGTGTCTGTCATGGTGTATGTGTGTGTCTGTGTGTATTTAAAAATAGTGTTTTTACTCACCTTTTTTTTTCCACGCCGTGCTGCGGGGCTGGCATAGATTTTTTTCCAGGGCTGCTTTGTATCCTCAGTCCGGCCCTGGCGCTGTGGCACTTCAACAGCGCAACCGGTCCCCCTGAGATGACATCACATCTGGGAGGAAGTGACTGCCCCGGGCACTTCCTCCCAGCAACCACCAGGAACTCTGACTCCTATCAGGCTGAGCCACCACTGGACTCCAGGGGAGTTACCCTCCTGCACCTAAAAGATAGGAAACAGGAGGGTGACTAAAACATTTTGTGTATGTGTGTGTTTGTGTATGTGTGTCTGTATGAATGTTTCTCTGAATGGGTGTCTGTCTGTTTGTATGTATGTCTGTTTGTGTGTGTGTTTCTGTATGTATGTGTCTCTGTGCCTGTATATGTGTATGTATGTGTGTTTGTCTGTATGTGTGTCTGTATGTCTGTGTGTTTGTTTATCTGTGTGTGTGTATGTGTGTGTCTGTATGTATGTGTGTGTGTGTGTGTGTCTGTAAGTATGTGTGTGTATGTCTGTCTGTGTGTCTATGTATGTGTGTGTGTATGTCTGTCTGTGTGTATGTGTATGTGTGTGTGTCTATGTATGTGTCTGTATGTATGTGTCTGCATGTATGATAGTCTTCAAAAGTAGACATGACTCAAATAGTGTTACTTGGCTGAGAGTGCCAGCTGACTGCTTTCAGCCTATCCCAACACCCATTGCTTGTATGAATTGGTAGTGTCTGATCTCTCCTTTAGCAAGCGTGTGATCTCTGAATTAGCCATGCCTCTAGTAAGGGCTGGAGGCTGTGGGTTTCCAAGGACATTAATTTACTTTTAAACTGCACATTGCCATGTATTGGTGGTAAAATAAATAAAATAAATTACTAAATAAAACACACATATTTACATGCTGAGATGTCCCAAAAGTTGATGCTGGGGCCGGACGGCCATGCCAGCAGGCTGCAAGTCACTATAGCTCCAGGGGAACTCGATTAAAAATGGGTAGCTACCCACCATACTCAGCCTGGAACCCCCTGGAAGCGCGTGATACTGGAGTGTCCCGGTGCAGCTGTGGCACCTGATATCGGGTCCTGGTGAGATGCTCCGGGGCTTGGGGGACTGAGGCCTACCTGGTAGGGGCTCTCTGCCCTGGCTAACACTGAGAACCACAGCCACACGGAGGCCTCCGGCTCCGTTCACCCCCCTCTAGGCTGGCAGGAGGTTATTCCGGTCCCCACCAGGAAAACAACACCTTGGCAGCGCTCCTGGGCGACTCGCAGCCAAAAGATAACGACTGCCATGCCGCTCCAACAAGATGGCTGACAGCGAAGCACATAACATATAAGCTGCTGGAGAAGAACCCACCGTGGCGTGCTGAGGCAGAGCTTCCACATCATAAGGCCAGAGCTACGACCACCCAAAGAAAACAAATGCAGTCAAGAAAGGAAAACGGCGGCCTGCGGTTCTGCTGCTTACCTACACCGCAGAGCCTGCCTCAACTGAGCATGTCTCACCGGAGTCCCCTACCTTTCAGCCCACAGACCAACATTGAAGCAGTGCCCGGAAAGGTCACCTCCAAACAATGACTACATCACCATGTTCCCCCACCTGGTCACTGTGGCCCATAAAGCACCATACTCACATACCGGACGGGTAATAGGATCACGGCGATCCATGGACACTTAGGCTTTCAGTGGGTTCTCAGGACTCTACGGACTCTGGGGTGCCCTGTGAGGACTCCCTACCGGAGAATGGGATGCCGATTACCACCACTCCTGATGCCAAAACCAACAGGTACCCCAGCTCCACATGACAGACGGCACATAAGGCATACACTGCGGGACCAGTCACTAATCGCCTTAACAACAGACACCCTGGCTGTGGTTATCGCTTAATGGACATGTCTGCTACTGAAGCCACAGTTGAAGATACAGCACAAGATGGACCTTCTACCCAGATTAGCGTAGATGATAACCCAGCATGCCACAACCTGCCTGGTGGCACATCACTTACTTAAGCAACTCTCTTAACTAAGCTTTCGTTTTATAAAAGCATATGTACACACTTTAGTAATCTACCCACTTGACTAACGAATCGCTGGTCCCAAGCAAACCTGTAGCATAGCGCTCTAAAATGAGCGGTGACAGTAATTAAAATCAGCTACATAGTTCAACGTGTTTTGCAGGGTAATGTTTGGTGCGAACTGGAGGTTACCATGAAGCTCCGCTTAAAACTGTTTAGCATCTAAGGTAGTATTACCACATTATCCATCAGAAGCAAACCTATAGCCCCATCAGCACACTAATACCTACTCTTAAAACCAACCAGGTACTCAGTGTGCATACCCTGCTTTATTAACGCTTACGAGCTCACCCCACTGAGTTACCTATTGAACCTGCTAATTATATTTCTAAATGTGCAGTGAAGCAGACATATGTTTAATTGTACAAGTTTTATTCTCTCGAGATACCACATGTAATGTCTATGTATATCTGTGAAACTTGCAATGCACGACAAAAATAAAGAATTAAAATAAATAAATAAATAAATTACAATGATGCTCCCCATGTACAGGTTTTATGGGTTTTGGAAAGAGTGTCAAATAAAAAACTTGACCATTTCAGTATTTACACATTGAAATTTGCCAGATTGGTTTACTGGGCCTATGTGGCCTTTGAGACAACATGGCAGCCTAAGAGGGAAAATTACCCCCATGATAGCATACCATTTGCAAAAGTAGACAACCCACGCTATGTCCATTCAAAATGGGCTATGTCCATTCTTTTTTAGTAGCCACTTAGTCACAAACCCTGGCCAAATTAGTGTTCATATTTTTGCATTTTTCACACAAAAACTACACTTTCAACAATGATCATCGTTATTATGTTTTACTGCTCTAAAACACACATATTTGTGTTCAGAGATGTCTCATAAGAAACAACAGTACCTGCAGGTACAGGTTTTAAGGAGTATTGGGTGTTAAAGCCCACCCATCTTTTGTAGATCGACAAACCACACCTTGCCTGATCAAGGGGTCAAATATATAATATGCAAACATATAAACATAAATATTTTTTTACTCCTCCTCATCTTCTTTCCCACCAATTATCTTTTTTTGGCACCAAGAGCAGAATTCTGAATCCCGAATCAAAACAAACATGCCTGTCAATTGTGCGCTCATTTCGTGATTCAACTACAGATTGTCTCAGAGTTGAAGTAATTGCAGTCTGCAATTATATGAATCTTCAAATTTACTAACAGGTGAATTACTGAAATAGGCTTGATAGAAAAGTGTAACATTTCTTTGATGTTATAAAGCTAAGAGTTATTAATGTCGTGTTAAGCTATAAAAATGGCAAAACTACACACATATTAATAAATGCAATTAAAGAACTAAATAAAGATAGATTTATTTATTTTTTTTATATTTTGTTTATCGCACTGTCTCTAGATTTAGCTTTTTCCTATGGTTTGTCTATTGGGTTTTTCTATATCCTTCTGGTAATGGAAGGGTATACCTGTACCAACAAACAACCTCTCTAAACTGTGTATCTACGGGAAATATTGATGATAGCTTTTCTTATTTTACTTATTTATGTTTTCTTACATTATTTTTAATAAAACATATGTATAGCACATTAAAACTTGTGGGCATTTTCCCTTTGTAATCTCCCTTTTGTAATTAAGAATGCTGTGGGTAATAAATAAACTCTTTAGCTGTATACATTAAAATGGTTGGAAAACATTTGGAGAGAAGATAAAATAAAATGTATATATATAATATATTTATAAATTGAATTAACAGAAATATTGGTTTAACATTTTATTAGGTAGACACATTCATTTATAGGATGTTAATGTTATGATTAAATAATTCCACATTAAAGCATACTAATTGCATTATAATTTTAAAAACTGCTAAAAAGGTGAACATTTAAATGCATTCAATGTAGATTTACAGTACACTATTTCTTTATTTCGTAAAAAGATAAAAGAGCCTAGAACTCCCTCGTGTGGTGCTTTCTATGCTAGCATTTCTCATAGCAGTAGCATTTAAAATGAAGAATGAAAATCATCAGTGCAGGTTCCTTATTTACTGTCATGTTCTATAATAGCTAGCAATGATTTTACATAAACACATGGGTTTCATAGCAGAATAAAATGTGTACTACTCTAGTCAGTCTACCATATTGAATGGAGAAATAACATTTCTATCCAATGTCTTAACGTTTACTAAGGATTTCAGCATAATTTACATTTATAGGATTTTTTCTTCAATATTTTAGACTATAGAAGAACTAATATATTCTGTCTGTCATACTACATAAATCAACCATACCATATTACCATACCAGACACAAGGTAACTAAACATGCTATTACAATCACATATTTTGGGTAAAATCTACAGCCCAGATGTTCGCACTTTTTCTTATTTTTGAGATATACTAAGCCCGCACCAAATTTGTCATAAAGCTGAAATGGCAAGTGATGAATTCCTCTGCAAGATCTATAAAAGGAACGAATTACAAATCTATTTTTGTTGTAGTGGTGGTTGTAAAAATCTATGCAAAAATGTTGGAACTAGTATTACAAAAGAATATAAAAAACAAACACTTGGACATGCTACACAATTAAAGGCGAATGGAAGATCTTAGTTGTGTAAAAGGCAAGGTAAGCGCTCAGCGCTGCTTGTTCATTACTGACCACACACAGTGAGTATATTTTGCATTATCTACTTATTATTTCCATAGATTTTACTTGTCTTTTTAGTATATTTTACTATATTTTTTATGATATTTGTTGTTTCCATTAGTATTTTTGAAGTTGAGTAATATTTTCTATGAATTGTGTGGATTATAAAGTATTAATAATGCATATCATGCAAGTAAGAGACACGGAAATCCCCATTATTTTACTAGTGGAGTATTGGCTCTTCTTGTTAAGCCACAACACACGTGTGGCTCGGAGGAGACTAGCTTCCTCAAGTACAAATGGGTTTGTATCAAACAGCTATCTAAATGTGCTTTTATATTAGGACTGTCTTTTATCAGTATTTTGCTGACAGACTATTAAAATCTTATCTTCGGCCAATAACAATTATTTCATAAAATTACTCAATCCTAATCACAGTAACCTTCACAGAACAGATGCAGATCAACCAGAACACGAATGAAAACTCAAACAACATTATGTAATCACAACATAGCAACAGAGTAATTTAAACTGGAAAAAAGATTTAAGTTCATCATTTTCACCCTTTCACAAATCTCTGTTGATGTCATTGATCCAAAATAAAGGTAAAAAAGGAAAACAAACCCATTAAAGCAATTTCCACTTTTATGTCACAGAGAGAAAATACATTTCCTATGACTCTAATATAACATTCACACGTTTAGTTTATGCTTCTTACCCACTTACAATCCTTCTCATTTTCTTCTTTTTTTGTCACCCCAACTTCTTTTACATTAAAACAGTCTTGTAGACCTCCAACTGAAATGTGATATTTCAAAAACCTGCTACACTATTTCATTTTGTTTCTACTTTATAAGTGTAAATTACTGTGTTTAGTTATGTTGCCTTGCAGAAAATCTGTATCTAATAAAGGGTCTGGATTTCCTTCAACATGTCTTCCTCAGAGGCTATGAAGCAATTATATAACATTGTTCATTAGATAATGTTTTTCAGACTTGTGCCTAAAATATCAATTTAATTTTTTTATTTTTTTTATTTTTTTTTAGTTCTACAGAACCAAGCAAAGAACTTAATCTAACAGACAACGCTCAACATTAGTGAAAGTGAGAATACTTATGTCAGCATTGATTCAATGAAACGCATTACCAAGGAACAAATGTCAAAATAATCAGAAAGAAGAGGGGAGGTAAAGAAATAAGGAAGGGTAAACGAAGAATGAGAGAACTAGAAGGTAGAGGGATAATGACATAAGCATGGAGACAAGCAGGGTCAGATTTATCAGATATCAACCTGTCTACTAGTGGCACCTATGTTATCTACAAATCATAGATTAAGCAATAGTGAACTGAATTTTATTTGGGGGGCAGAGGGAGCTAGTGTCATCTGCTGATTATGCTTAGTCTACAAGCACCTGAGATGTAAATTTGGTCCTAAAGATGAAGTAGAGAGAGCTACTACCTAGTGAAGAGTCACTGGGAAAGGATAGGGAAAAGAAACAGAGACCTCACAATCTGAACACTCCACATATGCAGTTTGGTAAACCCCAACAAACAGACAATGAATGAAGATTAGCACACAAGCCACTATTGAGCCTAGGAACATTCAATCATCTGCAGCTCCTCTTTATATTATATTTATTAATACATTACTTTCTGGTTCTACACATAGTGCTTATGCTTTTTCACTTCATGATGACAATTTTCTCTAAGCTTAACTCTCTAAAAAATTCATGTGATCAGGGCATAGCTATAAATGTCTTCAGTATTTCCATTCTCAGAAGAATAAGAAGGATTATCTTATTAGATCAAACATAAGGCATGGTTAGAATTTTGGAATTTCTATGGACCAAAACAAATTGTAAATTATGGTTCATTAGACATCTAAGACACATACACCTTCCTCTATTAAGTCAAGAAGGGAAATGCATGTTCCTTATCTTATCTACAAACTAATATCTAATATATATATGCATCCTGTGTAACCCAAAATAAACATGATTGAAATGTATTTTCTAAAGGAATCCATGTAAGAAGAAGCAAAGTGAGAGTGAATAAAGAGAGAGACATATAGATTAATATTTGTCCAGTACTGAAAAGAGCTGGAAATGTAAAGTGATAACGAATGATAACACTGGGTCAATTTTAAATCAAAAAACCTGAAAGTTGGATTACTTCAATGTAAATGAAAAATAACCAACAGGGAAAAGCAAACATGTGAAGAAAATATATTTGGTCTTATGGATAAATGCTGCAATAAACATTGGTCTACAGAAACATCTGTAAAATGTAAAATGCATTAGCATCCTGCCTACTTAATGCTTAGGGGTGGGTTCCAATTAAAAAGTGTCCTCCCTTTTCCAACTAGTAGTGTTTGTTGTTTGCATAGTTTCTTCTTTCTTTCATGACACCCCATGGTTCCACATGCCGAATCCTACTATGTAAGCTATGTAAATAATAACTAATCCTCACCCTTTTTGTGCCAAGTAATAAATAAAATAAACATAACATAATTTTAATTTCTCTACTTATCATCCTTGAAACTATTATTTGGAAAGGGAGGTCCACTCAAGGAACATTTTAACCTTTAATCAAAATAATAAACCAGGGAAATTAAACAGAAATTTACAATTTGGCTAAATGTCAAATAAAAGTTCGTCCCATTAAAGTGTGTACCACAAAAAAAATAGAGTTTCACTAACTTTACTTTAGTTTATATTTTATGGCATGGCCTGAAGCATTAGAGACATGTTCAACTAGGTATTCACAAAAAAAAAAAAAAAATTCTGAATTGAAAAATGTAACCAAAAATCTCTTATCTGAAAAAAAAGATGCAATTCATCTTTTTTCTTGTCACAGTATGCTAGAATTGGTTTGCCAACCTTAAAATATTTATGGAAATGTTTTTTTTCACCTCATGAGTTAAATTTCCCACAGTAGTAGTAGCTGGAGTATAGAGTGTGCTCTCTACTTTATTATTACTTATAAAGCGCCAAGAAATTTCTCAGTTGAGCACGCAGGAACAAAGGTTATTGAGGGTCCTTCTCAAACTAGCTTAAATTCTAGAGTGAGTGGCGTAGAGTGGCACAAGAGGTAAGGATAGACTGTATTTCGTGTATGGGGAAAAGTAGGTTACTAGAATAGAGTTAGTTTATTGAATGAGACAGTTGCAGGAGAGGAAGTAGGGTTGGTTACCAAGGTGAGGGGAGGGAAAGCTATTGGCACTTTAATTCTTATGCTTTGCTAAAGAAGTGTTCTTTTGAAGGAACTGTGACTAGGGGAGAGTCTAATGGAGCAGGAATGGGAGTTCCTTAGGAATGGCACAGTCCTAGAGAAGTCTTCAAGGTGCGTGTCAGAAGTGCGCGTATGAGTGAGTTAGCAAGGATAGGTAGATAGGAGAAGAATGTAGATATTTGTAAGTAAGCACCAGAATTTTAATTTGAGCCCTAAATTTGAAAGGCAGCTGGTATAAGGAGTGACAGAGGGGAAGGTATGGTAGGTGTGGGCAGAGAGGAAGATGAGCCTCGCCGCCGCGTTCATTGTAGGCTGCAGTAGGGCCAGCTGGGAATGCGTTAGATCACTTAGAAGCTGATTGCAGTAGTCAAGGACAGAGATTATAGCAGCATGGACCAATTTAATGCACACATGGTTAGCTTGTATAGACCTCTAGCCTTTTCATTTAAATTTCCTGCTTAAAAATTGCCTCAACATACTTAACATACTATAATATAGTCAAATTGCTCCATAGGTACGCTCACCAATGTGTATTTTCAATGGATTGATTAAATATTGTTTTTATGAAATAACAGTGTCCATTGACTCTGCTAAAAAATAAATCTGAAACACAAACACAGAGAGGAAAGATGGAGAAGGAAAATGGGTGTGCAGTTGTTTTTTTTTGTTTTTTTTACATTTAAATAGCCCCCACGCCATTGTATTTAACCCTCCACTTTCTTGTTATGGCTTAAATAACATTCACCTAATCACAATGCAGCCACCATACTGATCCCACCCAAAAGGGCTGTGCAATTCCAAAACACAAGCTGACTCCCTCTGCACTAGAGATACAGCAACCACAGATGATCATTTCAGCCTTGTAAGGCCTCATCAGTAAGGTATAGCCAATACTCCTCTAGTCACAGTGAGCAAAGAGTCTGCATCTGGTTTACCCTTTAAAAAAAAAAAAAAAAAAAAACTCAAATAGCTTGCTCTTTGGTGGATCTCTCTGTAATGGCACAAGATGAGCTAAAACAAGTTTGCACCCTCAGTATTCTCTGTTTTTCTGCCCTCAGTTTGGTTATAAAGCCACAACTTCCTTAGCTGCAACTCAGACTCCTTGAAAAAATATGTTATTTTACAGCACAGTGTGTTTACCCCTGTTCACACAGAAAAGTGCTGCAGGCAATTAACAGAACAATAGATAAGATATTCTAAATTATTATGGTTTTAGGTATTTATATAGCGCTAACATATTCCGCACACATATAGAACACTGTGCAATATGGGAAGTTTAAAAATTAGGCCACCTTTTCAAGAAGTGTAAAAGGAACCTGTGTGGGTCACAGCCAGGAGAGGTGCATAAATAAAGTGATGTAATTCCTAAATGGCAGAGAAATATGCTGTGAGACAGAAGACATGATTTAGACAATTTTGTTATTAAACTAAAGTTGTATTGGTGCTTAGAGAGTTCCTATAAAGACATACTATGAGTTCACAAAAAGAACTAGAGATCTGGAGAAATTTCTTATTTTGCCTACTGCCAGTTGTCTTGAGTGCATTAAGATGAAAGTACCATAAGAGTGGTATCTTTGAGAGGATGCCAATGAAGAAATCAGTTTTCTCCAAGAAGAAAATTGTCAACCGTTTCTAATGAGTCATAGACCAAAATTGGCATTTTTGTCCTAAATGAGAAAGGCTGTTTTGGTTTAATACTAAACACTGCATTCTAACTAGAAAAAAAGAGCATGGCATGTTGTTCTAGATATCTCTTTAAATCTATTTCTGTCACTTCTACACTAGAATACACATTCACATTTATAAAATAGGTTAAACTATAAAAACCTATATTATTTTGACAGTGGACTCTTTCTGTTGGTCCTCCTGGTAGTGAATATTTCTGGAGTTTATTTCTTGATTTGACCTAGTTAGCTTACTCGGTTTTCTGACTTCTTGTATGCCAGATTTGGCTAAATATTATCTATGCAGAATTGCTGACAATACACCTGGCTGCGACTCATGAATTCATGAGACAAAACCGTTAAAATAAGTCACAGAGTGGTTTGATTAACTCATACGAGTATATTCATTCATGTTTTTCATGAATTAAGGTGCCCACTGCAAGGTCTGCAACAAATGCAAGTGATTGCTGTTAAGCTCTGTATAATCCATAAAACAAATAATACAATTAAAGAAACACTATATATGTACAATATACCTAATGCTATAGTGCTTTACTCTCTATTCAGATTCAGGATCCCCTAAATTTAATTTAAAAAAGGTGTAAAGGGTTTTACTCACCTTTTCCAGAACTGAGACTTTCCCCGTGCAGCCACCAACATTCAATGTCTGCATGCAATATGTGCGGATGTTAAACATCTCATAACCAAGTCTGATTCGGTGATTGCAGTGGAAGCACCATCTAGTGGCTGTAAGGAAGACAACCTCTAGAGGTGTATTTAGCTCTGCAATGAAAACATTACAAAATGCCAATGTTTTACATTCATGACTAAAACTACAGTGCCAATGCACCCAGACTACTTAATTTAGATGAAGTGGTCTGGGTGCGTATAGTATTCCTGTACAAATGAAAGATTAAAACTTTTTATTTTTTTGCAGTGCACATATTTGTTTCCAGAATTAGTTTTTTAGACTGAAATTCTGCCAGGATAGACTGACATATGGGCGACTTTTTACCATCCTGAAATTTTTTGTTTATTTCTTTAAAAAAGTGTTTTTCTCGTCATGCACAAGTTTAACCCCTTAAGGACTGAGCCAAATGTACACGTTGTGAACAAAACAAAATGTAAACAAAACCTGGCATTTGCGCTACATGTCTGTCCAACCATAATTCACCTCTTTCATAGTAAATGCACCCACCCTTATTATATATCATTTTATTCTTTTGCAAATGGTATGCCATCATATGGGTAATTTCCATTCTTGGGCTACCATAGGGTCTCAAAGGCAACCTAACCAATCTGGCAAATTTTAATGTGAAAAAAATGAAACACAAGCCTTATATTTGACGCTGTAACTTTTGAAAACACCATAAAACTTGTACATGAGGGGTACTGTTGTACTCGGGAGACTTCGCTGAACACAAATATTTGTGTTTCAAAACAGTAAAAAGTATCACAGCAATAATATGTCCGTGTAAGTGCTGTTTGTGCGTAAAATGCAAAAAACGCCACTTTTACTGGCGATATCATTGTTGTAATACATTTTACTGTTTTGAAACACTAATATTTGTGTTCAGCGAAGTCTCCTGAGTAGAACAGTACCCCCCATGTACAGGTTTTATGGTGTCTTGGAAAGTTATAGGGTTAAATATAGTGCTAGCAAATTAAATTCCCTTTACTTTCGACATCGGTTGTCAGGCAGGTCCCGTTAATTGTAATTAATAAAGATACCTAATTATGTAAAAATATTACATAAATATATATGTAGAATTAATATATGTATATATATACGTATGTGTATATAAATGTATATATATATATATATATATATTTTTTTTTAAATATTTTTATTTATATATAGGTATATATATATAGTGATATGTACGTATATATTTATGTATATATATATATTATTTCGTTCTACGTGTATTTTGATATAAATATATATATATTAATATCACAATACAGTTAGAACGAAATAACACACATCTATATATTTTTTAATTATTTATTTTTAATTATTTTTTTAATTTTATTTTTTAACATATTTACATTTTTATTTTTTTTTATAATATATATTAATAGTAAAATACACCTAGACAGTGTGTATGTATATGTTTATATATATATATGATCTAAGTATATAATTTTTTTTTTTTTACACTTTTAACTTTAATTTATTTTATTTCCAGCCAGCAGGGGGACCACCTTTCATTACAGGCAGCCCCCCTGCTGGCAATACAGAAGCCAGCTATCCCGGCCATGGCCGGGGGGGCTTCAGGACGTCGGATGTGCCGCGGGGGGCTCTCTGGGAGTCCCCCCAACTGCGATCGCCGGCGTGGAATCGCTGGCGACCGGGTAAGTACAAAAAAAACGGAGAGCGTACTATTACGCCCAGCGGCGTTTAGAGCCACTTAAAATAGGACGTAATAGTACGCCCTCCGGCGTTAAGGGGTTAACTAAATTTAATGTGATTTAAAAAAAAAAAATATTCACTAAACTCAAACACCCGTATATACATACATTTATTGATTCTAGAAAATTGACCCTTAAACAAGTAATGGTAGTTTTTAAAAAAAAAAAGAAAAAAAAAAAGAGAGAATTGAAAAGAATTACATAATTCAAATTGTAGCCCTGTATTATATTAGTCGTATTCTTATCAAGTAAAATTAATTAATTTTATTTTGTTTGGCTTTTCCGTCAATATCAAATGTCCAATGAATATGGTGCAGATGCCAAAGTAAGCTTACATTTCATTCTTCTGGAAGCATTTGCAAGCATGTGCACTTAATATTTCCATGATTTATCATGAGAACTGCAGATTTTACAATATAAATAACCAAAGTGGAGTTGCATGTTCTTGTAAGAACAAACCCAAATAACGTTTCAGAGAATAAACCCCTATAAGAAAAATAGCTTCCGATTAACAGACAAGGATGCTTCCTTACTGCCTCTTCTATCGCATTTTCTTTCTGTGTTCTTTTGTTTGAAGTCATATACTTCAAATTATACAGCAGGGAGATCTTCATCTATTGTTCCACAAATTTTTTATTTTTTTTAAAATCTATCTATCTATCTAGATCGATAGATAGATATTAGATAGATATTAGATAGATATTAGATAGATAGATAGATATTTTTGTTAATTTTTTTTTTGTGGAACAATAGATGAAGATCTCCCTGCTGTATAATTTTAAGTATATGACTTCAAACAAAAGAATACAGAAAGAAAATTAGCATTTTGTGCACTTTCTTACTTTTGGAACCATGTGGATAATATGGTAATAAAAGGGAGATCTTCATCTATTGTTCCACAAAAAAAAATAAAAAATATCTATCTATTTATAAGAAAGTGCACAAAATGCTATATATCCATCCTACAGTATTTCAGAATAGAACATTTACAAAAAGTAAAAAAAGAAAGGAAAAACAAAGCAAAATAACCCTATATAACATAAAAAAATAAATTAAAAAATTTGCACACCTGTTAGGAGTTTTCTTGGCCTCTGCAAAGTTACTATGTGCGCGTCTAAGAATTTTACTGGAGTACTAGCGTAGGGAATCATATTGTTAAATGTAAGAAAATGCAGAATTTCTAATATATAGCCGAGAACTCATCTGGTCTTCCAGCTTTCCAGTAGAATGTATACCTAAAGAACGTCCTCTTCCATAATAGGCAAACCCACGGAAACTCTTTTGCTTCAAAAAGTTGTAGCAATCTGAACGCATACAGGTAATTAGGATATGTTGAAGTTGAGGCTGAGGAGTATTTCTATTTTATTTAGGTTTATAACGGTAAGTAAAAAATCAGCACAAAGATTGAAAATACTCTTTGGGTCATAAACATTTTTCCCCAATTGAATCTAAAAAGGGTATGTTGGTGGATGGTTTTTGATTTCTTAATCTGTTAGTGAACAGTATGTCAGTCTTACAGGATTTAGACAAAATAAAGTTTTAAACAGACACTCCATTGCCCAAATACAAATAAGTATCTACACTGCATATCTCTTGTATGTAGTCTTTGTAAACACTCCCCTCCTTCCCCAACCCAGGCTTTATATAGCTGCCCAAATTCAGCCTATCCACTGTAGTTGATTATGAAGTCTTTGTAAGACAGGACTTGAGCTAAGCTACCCAGAAAAATACAGGAATACAGCCAGAAGGGTGTAACAAGGTTAATATAAAAACAAGGTTAATCAAGCCTTCTTAGGATTGCTTTTATCAAGAAATTCTAGAGTGTGTAATCTGGTATGGTAATGTATTTGTTTTTTGGCCAAAGATATATCTTGTATAAAACAAAATCTCTTGTATTACTGACTTATTTGCTAACCATAGCTGTCATATCTGCTCGAACATTCAAACAAAAATATTCCTGTATAACTTCTGAAGTTTTTTGTTTTACATCCTTTCTCTCCAAGAAACTATGATTCATCCTTCAGTATCCTGCCCCCTGAATATACCAAAGTCATACTTTAATAGTAACAAGGAGTGTTCTGTCCAAGCCATAGAATACACGTCATCATTTGTGCATAAGGGCACAAATGATGGTAGGTAAAGAAAGATAATTAAGTTGCAAATACACTCCATGCACCCCAGAGAAGTACCAGCATTCTCTAACTTGGGAATCTTGACCCGAAGCGTCAATTAAGTTATGCAGTGAGGAATTCCCTGCTCATTTTTAGCAGATGCATTTTGTGGCTGCAGTGTGACGTGCCAGTGTAGGTAGGTTATGGTCCAAAGCATGTCAAAGTCACCAAAGAGAAGTAAAGTACCCCAACATATCTGTGCTACCCTATTAAACACATCTCTTAAAGTTGTAACTTGAAAGGTGTTAGGGAGATAGACGAGTAAAATTTGGATATCTTGTCCATTCAATGTACAAAAACAAACTGATAACGACTACTAGGTTTTTGTTTAGTCAAATTCATTGTGAGCGAATAGCTAAATGGTAGGCTGTGATATAGAATTTTTTCAAAATATTTGTTTTTTCTGCCCCATGACAGATGCATTTCCTGGATATCACATGGGCCTTGTGTCTCTTATGACCTAAAGAGATATTGCACAGATTGAAATAGTGTGTCAGCTATTAAGCAGTGAAATTTTTTTTTTCCAAAAATAAATATATAAACCCCTGTCATGTCACGGCACTGCAATGCAGAGCCTTATGGTCCTCTTCTACCTTGCCGATCGTCCCTAGATTTCAAACCTTCCAAATGCGCAAAAGGAGCTGATCGACAGGCAGATACTTTCCAGTCTCCAGACAGTGAGAGGGATGCTGTATGCTCACGGCGCTCCTCTAGTAATGCTAATATGCCTCCTATCATACTTTCAAGTTCATGGGAAGCCAGGTGATCACTGATCTTATTACTGCACTTTTGGGGGTTGCAGGGATGATATGGACCAATCAAAATCCACCTCAGTCTATAAATAAAGTTTTATGGCTCATGGTCTTTGCCCTGTCCTGGTTTCCTATTGGTTCCTTGTTTAGTGCATTACATATTCTCAGATTTTTTTAGTTGGTTATTTAACCTTTGACTTGTTTATTTACCTTGCAGACCTTTGAAATCCTGACTGGCTAGTTCTCTCATACTCCCATATTTATCTTATCCCAATCTTGCCTAAAATTAAGTTTACACTATTTATCTGTTTTTTACGTTAAACCCAGCCATTCTAACATCTGTTAATATGTTCTGTCTTCCTATCCCTGACCTAGACTTGTGAGCTGAATAGTGTGGCCATGCCACATCAGTAACCATAATAAAAACTCAACCGAGCAAAGGGCAGTCTCCAATATTGAAAGGACATCTGGCTGACACATTTCTAGAACAGCTAAACAGAATTTAGTGGGAGTACTCTCCCCTGTTAGTGGAAGCCATATACATGGTGCTGCTGTGGCATTGCTATGTAAGAGAGAGATCAAATAAGTAATCACAGTGCAACAAAACAGCAGAAAAACATGATAAAGGAGTTAAAAAAACAATAAACAGTAGCATTGAGAACCTGGATGATACTGTCTACTTGCCTCTAGATGGCAGCTTTGGTTTCTCAACTGCAAATTTGGAGGAAAAGTCTCATATTGTTTCTTCATCTTTCATTTACTCTTGCATTGTTTTATTCTTTTGTCTTTTCCCTCTCTTCCTCTTTACTTTGCTTGGTTTTTATTTGTATTTTTGTTCCTTTTTCTTCCTGTATTTTTTTTTAATCGTACAAGGAGAAGAATTAAGAGTCCAAAAAAGAGAGAGAGGAAAAAGGTCAACAGACTTGAACTTCAGAAATAACTGTCCAAAATAAGGAATTGTCTCCTGTAAGCTGTACAGTTGTTCAGGTAATATTGTCCTTGTCAGGCGAAGCAGCATGGAATACTGTGAGTTTGGATTTGGAAGCAGTTTGGCTAACCTTGCAATTATGTATTGCAGGACTTACAGTATCCCACAGCTTAAGTATCTAACATGCCATCTTCTGGCATGGCAATAACTATATGTAACGGCTACCCAGGTTGTAAGGGGTATCAGCCGTTGGAGACGTCCTTTTCCTGGCAAGTTGCTGTGCAGTAATGGAGTTTTCTATTCCCATCCACGAGACCCAAGAGCAAAGTCAGGCATAGCTGTAAAATGGAGCAAGATAATGGTGCAGTCAATCCCCTTTCAAGAACGAGATGAGGCTACGTTTTGAAGGGTCAAGCAGAACTAACTTTTATTGACAGGGTTTTTCCTTTTATGCAATTCTGCCCTTGGGAGGGCGACACCTACATAATTAGTACAGTACCCAATCACAAATATGGTACAACCCCCACATCTCCTCCCCTCAGATAAACATTTAACATAATTATTGTGCACACATTTTTAACCAAGTTTTGGATGTACCCCAAAAACAAGGGGTACACCCTTAAATTCAAAATGTGTTGTCTTTTCTGTTATTTAACAAGCACTGCTGTCACTTGATGTTGATCTGCAAGTGCATTTGGTGTGTCTATAATTTCATCCAGTTTATTTTCAATTTAATCAGTCAGTAATAGTTTTAGTAAGCTTATCTGTAACTGCCTTCATATCTGATATGATATCACAGCAAAACTATTGGAGGAAAGGCTTGACTTGTGAGGGTAGTTTCTCAGTGCAATGCATTCTACCAACTTGGGTGATTATGGTGTATATAAATGTCCCATATTAAAACTAAAATATATTTTCCATGGTAATGTAAAAAAAGTGTTAGGTACTGATGTTGGATGTGGAGGTCTGGCTCGCAATCTCCTTTCCAGTTCATCCCAAAGGTGTGCAACAGGGTTGAATGCAGGGCTCTGTGCAAGCCACTCAAGTTCTTCAACCCTAAAATCATCAAACCATGCCTGCATGCTTTGTGCACCGGGGCACAGTCATGATGGAATAGAAAATTACCTTCCCCAAACTGTTCCCACAAAGTTGGAAGCATAGCATTGTCCAAAATGTCTTGGTATGCTGAAGTATTAAGATTACCTTTCACTGGAAGTAAGGGGCCTAGCCCAACCCCTGAAAAACAGCCTTGTACCATTATCCATACTCACTCAAACTTTACAGTTGACACAATGCAGTCATGCATTCTGCAGTCAAGCGTTCTCCTGGCATCCACCAAACCAAGACTCGCCCATCAGAGAAACGTGATTCATCACTTCACAGAACACATTTCCATTGCTCCAGAGTCCAAACGCGGCGTGCTTTACACCACTCAATGCTTGACATTGTACTTATATATATAAGTTTTAAACTCTAACAAGTACAAAATGTATATAAATATATATGTTCTGTACTTGTTAGAGTGTAAAACTCTTTTTTTACACCATAATTTCTTGGATACTTTTCTCCATTTTGTAATTTTGCCATTTATTTATCAATGAAAATAGCTGGTAGATAGACAGAGACAACAGTACATACATAGATGCATGCCTACATAAATACATAACAAATGGTTAAAAAGCAAAATAAATTTAAGTTCAGTTTCTTCTAGCTGTTCATGGGTACAGAAAAGCAAAAAAAAGTAATTTATAGTTTGTAGTGTTTATCCTGTTTGGTGGTGAGAGATGTAGTTCATGTTTGTTTAGGAGCGCTTGGAGCAGATTCAGCTGACATGTTTTTTTGCCGATTTCTTATCTATCATCACCTAATATGCAGAATCATGGCTTTCATCAAACTGTCATTACCGTAGGACTTTGATCATAAAGGAGTAAACAAAAAGAGAACCAACACACATTCGCAACTTTCTCTATTGTACCTTAATTATACATATGTTGCCTGTGGTGTTTGGCACAGTTACTATCTAATGCAACGTTCGTGCCAACTAACACACGATTAAGGCCTAACATAAAATGCTTTGTAAAGCTGTGATATATTTAAGCATTTTCCTTGGAAAATGAATAAATTATGGAATAAACATGTCACTGCTATATTTTTATGTTGGGCTTTTTAGAAATTTTTCAAAGTATTAATTAGAGGACTTTGGTATAGTGTGTCAAGAGAAGATGTTATGTGTTAAGCCATAATTTTTAATTCTTTATATACAACTGCTTAAATAGGCCTGGTATTATATCACACTTATATTGCTCAATTCTGTCCCGGTTGGACTACTAGAACCATTGTTCAAAGAAGACATGTAACATAATAATTGACTCATAAATAAAGGATGCAGATTTAAAACCATAGCTTTTAGGAATGGATTAGTTTAAATATTGTTTTTATGAATTTAGAAACTATGCTTTAGTTCTATACAATAGCATACTGCTGTATTAAAATATTCTAAAAAATGTGGATGCTATTGTGAACCTATAAATTACTAATGGGTGTAGAAAGCAGAAACGAGCATGGATCCCCCCAGATAGGTTTTAAGTCAAATGCTTTATGACTTAAGCAAAATGTAGGTATTTTAAATTGATAAAATAACTAAATACAAAGAAAATTTAAACAGACTGGTCAATGTATATCCGTATTTGTTGCCCATTTAGATAAACACTTATGATTATGAAAACCATAAATATTTCTCCTGCTGCAAATAGTCCTAATCACCCTACTGATCATAACAATAACATTGATAATAATATAGGTAAGAACTCCCTTTAACAGTAAAAAACATGATGCCAATGCACAGTTAGGCCATAAACCTAACTATGGCAAGTTACAAATGGATCTACCTATTCCTTGATTCTTAAAGGATTACACTCTAGGAAGCATTGACCACACACACGTCGAAAAGAAGACTTACCACCCAGCCCCTTTTGCACTACTGGTTTTAGGAATAAACCTGGACTGTTAAATGTAAAAACATATTATTCGCTGTGTATCAGTTTTCTCTATATCAGCAAGCATCAAGATGTGCCAGAATCATCCAGTTTTCTGGAAACATCCAGAAATGTAATCAAAATCTGATTTTAGATTAATTTTTTCTTCTATTTTCTAATAGTTTTTCTTCTATTCAAAAAATATATTAATCATTAGGAAAAAAGAAAATATGAGAAAAAAGAGATTTCAGGGTGCTATGAGAATGCTACTGGAGTAGAATGTTCAGCCTAGTATAGGTATGCTATGCTCAAAAGAAGATGAATCATTAGCAATGAATTAATGTGACAAGAAAAAGTCAGCGACCTGGTCATAAAATTGGTCATAAATGTAATCTTTATCAAAGTAACAAGTATAGACAAACACAACAGACTTAAACTAACAACACACTAACAATTATAATCTTTCATGTCTTTTTGAACACATCCCAGACGTTGTATCATATTTTACCAAATGCTTCAGCTATTGTAGGTAGCTAAAATGTCTTCATTTTGAACCCTATGAGTTTGGAAGAGGTAGAAATCTCTTAACTCACTGAATGCTGGTAAATTGTCAAAAACTTCATATATCTCTAAGTTTCTTTGGAATTTTCTAAAACATAAACCCTTCCTCGAGTCTTAAATCTTTGAAATGATCTGTCCCGTCTAATATACAATCTACAGCTAAACCATACCTATAACAATCCATGATGGTTTAGCTGTTTATTCTTCATCTTTTGCATGTCTTTTTATATTTTTATAATTTTGTAAAATATTGTGTTACATAGTTACATATTTACATAGATGAAAAGAGACTTGCGTCCATCAAGTTCAGCCTTCCTCACATATGTTTTTGCGATTGATCCAAAAGAAAGCAAAAAACCCAGTCTAAAGCGCTTCCAATTTTGCAACAAACTAGGAAAAATGTCCTTCTTAACCATAAAATGGCAGTCAGATATCTCCTTGGATCAAGCAGCTATGACCCCACTAATTAGAAATTATATCCCTGTATGTTATGTTTTTGGAAGTATTTATCCAATTGCTGTTTAACCCCTTAAGGACGGAGCCAAATGTACACATTGTGAACAAAACAAAATGTAAACAAAACCTGGCATTTGCGCTACATGTCTGTCCAACCGTAATACACCTCTTTCATAGTAAATACACCCACCCTTATTATATATCATTTTATTCAGGGGAAACAGGGCTTTCATTTAATATCAAATATTTAGCTATGAAACATAATTTAATATGAAAAAAATGGGAGAAAATACGTTTTTTTGGGGATTTTTTTAGTTCTACATGACATTTTAACGGTCAATGTCATAATACTGTTTGCTTTTACTGCAATAAAATACACATATTTATATTCAGTAAAATCTCACGTGTAAGACAGTACCCCCTATGTACAGGTTTTATGGCGTTTTGGGAAGTTACAGGGTCAAATATAGCACGTTACATTTGAAATTGAAATTTGCCAGATTGGTTACGTTGCCTTTGGGACTTTATAGTAGCCAGGAATGAAATTTACACCCATAATGGCATACCATTTGCAATAGTAGACAACCCAAGGTATTGCAAATGGGGTATGTCCAGTCTTTTATAGTAGCCATTTGGTCACAAACACTGGCCAAAGTTAGCGTTAGTATTTGTTTGTGTGTGAAAAATGCAAAAAATGCCAATTTTGGCCAGTGTTTGTGACTAAGTGGCTACTAAAAAAGACTGGACATACCCTGTTTTCAATACCTTGGGTTGTCTACTATTGCAAATGGTATGCCATCATAGGGGTAATTTTCATTCTTGGGCTACCATAGGGTCTCGAAGGCAACATAACCAATCTGGCGAATTTTAATGTGAAAAAACTGAAATGCAAGCCTTATATTTGACGCTGTAACTTTTGAAAACACCATAAAACCTGTACATGAGGGGTACTGTTGTACTCGGGAGACTTCGCTGAACACATATTTGTGTTTCAAAACAGTAAAAGGTATCACAGCAATAATATTGTCCGTGTAATGCTGTTTGTGCGTGAAAAATGCAAAAAACGTCACTTTTACTGGCGATATCATCGTTGTAATAAATTTTACTGTTTTGAAACACTAATATTTTTGTTCAGCGAAGTCTCCCGAGTAGAACAGTACCCCCCATGTACAGGTTTTATGGTGTTTCGGAAAGTTATAGGGTTAAATATAGTGCTAGCAAATTAAATTCCCTTTACTTTCGGCATGGGTTGTCAGGCAGGTCCTGCTAATTGTAATTAATTAAGATACCTAATTATGTAAAAATAATACATAAATATATATGTAGAATTAATATATGTATATATACGTATGTGTATATATATGTATATATCTATATAATTTTTAAAAAATATTTTTATTTATATATAGGTATATATATAGTGATATATATGTATATATTTATGTATATAGATATATATATTATTTCGTTCTACGTGTATTTTGATATATATATATATATTAATTTCACAAAACAGTTAGAACGAAATAACACACATCTATATATTTTTAATTATTTATTTTTAATTATTTTTTTAATTTTATTTTTTAACGTATTTACATTTTTATTTTTTTTATATTATATATAAATATATATATAACAATAATTATATATATATTTAATCAGTATCAGTCTACGTGTAATTTGATATTAATATATATATATAATTATATATATATTAATAGTAAAATACACCTAGACGGTGTATGTGTGTGTATGTATATATGTGTATATATATACTTAGATCATATATATATAATATATATATATGATCTAAGTATATATAATTTTTTTTTTTTACACCATTAACTTATTTTTATTTTATTTTCAGCCAGCAGGGGGACCACCTGTCATTACAGGCAGCCCCCCTGCCGGCAATACAGAAGCCAGCTATCCCGGCCATGTGATTGTGGGGTCCTCGCTAGGACCCCACTCTCACATGGCCGGGGGGCTTCGACGAGGACGGACGTGCCGCGGGGGGCTCCCTGGGAGTCCCCCCAACCGCGTTCGCCGGCGTGGGACCGCCGGCGACCGGGTAAGTTAACAAAAACCGGAGGGCGTACAATTACGCCCGGCGGCGTTTAGAGCCGCCTATTAGAGGGCGTAATTGTACGTCCTCCGGTTTTAAGGGGTTAAACATCTGTATGGACTCTGATAAAACCACCTCCATATAGTTCTTACTGTGAAAAAACTTTTCCTTTGCCTTAGATGAAATCTCTGTTCTTCCAGCCTAAATGCATGACCTTGTGTCCTATGTATAGTCCTGTTTCTGAATAGATTTCCAGATATTGGTGTGTACTGGCTCCGAATATATTTGTATAATGTTATCATATTCCCTCTCAGGCACTGTTTTTCCAAACTAAAGAGATTAACATTTTTTTAACCTTTCTTCGTAACTAAAGTGCTCCATTCCTTTGATCAATTTTGTAGCTGGTCTCTGCACTCTTTCTAGTGCCATGATATCTTTCTTTAAAACAGGTGCCCAAAATTGCACAGCATATTCAAGGTGTGGTCTTACCATTTATAAAGAGGCAAAATTATATTTTCATCCTTAGAATTTATGACCTTATTTATAAATTACAAAACCTTACTGGCCTTAACAACTGCAGACTGACATTGCATATAGTTGCCTAATTTGTTGTCTATAACAATTACCAAATCCTCCCTAATTCACTACCATTTAGGGTGTAAATTGCTTGTGCATTCTTGACCCTGATGTGCATAACTTTGCATTTCTCTTTGCATCTGCCATTTTAGTGCCCAGTCCCCCAATCTATCTAAATCCCTCTGCAGCAAAGCAATATCCTGCTCATATTTGATTATTTTACAAAGTTTTGTGCAAATACTAAAACATGGCTTTCAATCCATTGGAAGATCATTTATAAATATGTTAAATAGAAGTGGTCCCAAAACAGAACCCTGAGGGACACCACTTACCACTTTTGTCGAGCTTGAAAATGTACCATTAATGACAACTCGTTGTACTCTCTCTTTAACCCCTTCAGACCGGAGGGCGTACTATTATGCCCTATTATAGGCGGCTCTAAACGCCGCCGGGCGTAATAGTACGCCCTCCGGTCTTTCGGTACTTACCCGGTCGCCGGCGGTCCCACGCTCCCAGGGAGCCCCCCGCGGCACTTCCGTCCTCCATGAAGCCCCCCGGCCATGTGAGAGTGGGGTCCTTGCTAGGACCCCACAATCACATGGCCGGGGATAGCTGGCTTCTGTATTGCCAGCAGGGGGGCTGCCTGTAATGACAGGTGGTCCCCCTGCTGGCTGAAAATAAAATTAAAACAAATAAATGGTGTAAAAAAAAAAATAATATATACTTAGATCATATATATATATTATATATATATGATCTAAGTATATATATACACATATACATACACACATGTACACCGTCTAGGTGTATTTTACTATTAATATATATATAATTATATATATATATATATTAATATCAAATTACACGTAGACTGATACTGATTAAATATATATATAATTATTGTTATATATATATTTATATATAATATAAAAAAATTTAAATGTAAATACGTTAAAAAATAAAATTAAAAAAATAATTAAATATAAATAATTAAAAAATATATAGATGTGTGTTATTTCGTTCTAACTGTATAGTGAAATTAATATATATATATATATATATATATATCAAAATACACGTAGAACAAAATAATATATATATCTATATACATAAATATATACGTATATATCCAGGGCCGGATTAAGAGCACACTGGGCCTGGTGCTGACAATTATGATGGGCCTAATTACGGAATCTTATCGACCAAAAACACTAAAACAGTCATTCCTCCCAAGCGTCATGTATCTGATGGAGATGGTGCTGGAGGGAAACAAAGGATGCAGCTATAAGAAAAAACATACTCTATGATAATCTCTCTCTGATATATGTTTTCATCTTTCAAGTAAATCCATACCCCCCTAACAGCAGTGTCCAGTGAAGCAGGAAGTCAATCGGCGGGGTAAAAGGGTTGGCCACTGGTGCGAATCACGTGACCAGACCTGCCAAAAGGGGAGAACATGCCCAAAAAGGGGGCATGTCTTTCCAAAGAATTGGAAGGACAGCCTGGCATGAATCCATGTCAGGCTGCCTGCCAATCCTGCAGGCTGTCCAACTAAGGGCATACTATGCAGGCAGGCCCAGAGCTTGTCATAAATGCATCTAATGATGCACTCACTCCATGCTTTCTAAGGACTGTCCCCTAGCACTCGCTGGTCCACTTGTCTCCTTATCATCTTACTAGCAGGCAGAAGTTCCTGGTATATAGTCTGAGACAGAGAAAAGGTGGATGTAGTGAGTGTAGAAGAAAGGGGACATGCCACAGTGTTAGAGAGACCAACATCTGCATTACCTAAACTAATTTTATTGTCAGCCAGTCCACACAAGTTTTGTTCCCATACATCCCTCTTAAGCTTACAAACTTAAAGGGACACTATAGCCACCAGTACAACTACAGCTTGTTGTATTTGTTCTGGTGAGTCGAATCGTTCCATTCAGGCCTTTTGCAGTAAACACTGTCTTTTCAGAGAAAATAACTCCACTGGCCACTCCTTAGATGGCTGCTAGAGGTGCTTCCTGGGGCAGTACTGCCTAGTGTGCAGCACTGCCATTCAGTGTCTCCACCCTCTGCATGCAGACACTGAACTTTCCTCATAGAGATGCATTGATTCAATTTATCTTTATGAGGAGATGCTGAT
Organism: Pelobates cultripes; assembly: GCA_933207985.1. Lineage (NCBI taxonomy): Eukaryota > Metazoa > Chordata > Amphibia > Anura > Pelobatidae > Pelobates > Pelobates cultripes. Next base: position 250,601,231 of record OW240912.1, on the reverse strand, counting down.
TGGCCAGGGCTATGTTGGACTTGTGCTGGCTTTGCCCCTGATCTGCCTAGTTGACAGTCTCAGCCAATCCTATGGGGAAGTATTGTAATTTGCTCAGACCACCACTTCTGATGATGTCAGCAGACAGTCAGTTCAGAGGCAGAGCCAGCAGCTGCAGACTTGAATACAAGTTATATTTTACTATACTTAGGGAGGCAAGAAGGGGCCAGGGTGGTGGTTTTAACATAATAGGGTCAGAAATACATGATTGTGTTTCTGACCCTATAGTGCTCCTTTAAGCAAGAGTATGTGAAGAGTAGTTAGGGTTGCCACCTTTCTTGGAAAAAAAAAATACCAGCCTTAATCATTTGTATAATCACAAGGAGTGACATCAGAGAAAATTCTGTAAAATCACCAACAAACTACTCACAGTTTGATTCTGCTGTATAGATGGATTGCTCCCAGTGTCTCAGTCCAGCAAGTCACCCAATGTCTCAGTGTTCTATGTATCACAGTGTCAGTGTCCCCATGTCGCCCAGTCCCCTAATCTCCCAGTGTCTCAGTGTCCCCATTTCTCCTAGTGTCCCAATGTCTCAGTGTGTCCCCATGACATTTAGGGAAACTGGGAGAAATGGGACACTGAGACACTAGGGACACAGACACTGGGAGACATGGGGACACTGAAACATTTGGGGACACTAAGACACTAGGGACACAGAGACATGGGAACACAGACACTGGGAGACTAGGGGACACTGGCTGGGAAACAGACACTTGGGGACACTGGGAGACATGGGAAAAGTTGTGGACATAGATATGGGGACACTGGAACACTAGGCTCACTGAGACACTAGGAACACAGACACTGGGAGACATGGGGACACTGAAACATTTGGGGACACTAAGACACTAGGGACACAGAGACACGGGGACACAGATACTGGGAGACTAGGGGACACTAAGACACTAGGGACACAGAGACATGGGAACACAGACACTGGGAAACTTGGGGACACTGGCTGGGAGACAGACACTTGGGGACAGTGGGAGACATGGGGACAGTTGTGGACATAGACATGGGGACACTGGGACATATAAGGACACAGGGCACACTGAGAGACATGGGACAGAGACACTGGGAGACTTGGGGACACTGAGACTCTAGCAACACTGGATGGGGGACATGGGGACACTGGGAGAAATGGGGACATAGTGTCTCCGTGTCCCAATGTCTCAGTGTCTCCCTATGTCTCACAGCATCCCCATGTGTACCAGTGTCGCCATGTTTTCCAGTGTCCCCAAGTGTCTCAGTGTCCCCATGTTTTCCTGTGTCTCAGTGTTTCCAGGTCTCTCAGTGTCTTTGTCCCCTAGTGTCTTTGTCCCCATGTGTCCCCTAGTGTATGTGTCACCTTGTGTCTGTGTCCCCATATGTCCCCTAGTGTCTCAGTGTTCCCTAGTGTCTGTGTCCCCAGGTCTCCCAGTGTCTGTGTCCCCATGTGTCCTAGTGTCTCAGTGTCCCCTAGTGTCTGTGTACCCTAGTGTCTCAGTGTTCCCTAGTGTCTGTGTCCCCAGGTCTCCCAGTGTCTGTGTCCTAGTGTCTCAGTGTCCCCTAGTGTCTGTGTCCCCTAGTGTCTCAGTGTCCCCATCTGTCTCAGTGTCCCCATGTGTCCCCTAGTGTCTCAGTGTCCCCATGTGTCCCTGCTGTCTTTCCCCCCATCCCTCACTTACCTGAGCTGTAGAGCTGCTGTATGGACTCTCTGTGCTGTGTAGCTGCTCCCCCACAGATCAGTGAGTAGTAGAGAGAGGCAGGGAGGGATATGCTGTTACTTCCTATCCCTGCCTCTCTCCACACACAGTGACCCTTACTGGCCGTTGCTGGTATTGCAGAGTAATCTCCATTTATTCTGAGAAAAATACCTGCATTTGTATTGCCGGTATTACTGCAATACCGGCACGGCCAGGCAGCCTCAAATACCGGCTGTGCCAGTAAAATACCAGTCAGGTGGCAAACCTGAGTAGTGTGTAAAAAAAATATTTATTTTTTTTTTTTTTTTTTTTTTAAATGGGCCTATTCCATGGGCCTGGGCCTGGGCCTGGAGCTGCAGCTCCATCAGCCCCTATGTTTATCCGGCCCTGTATACATCACTATATATATACCTATATATAAATAAAAATATTTTTAAAAAATTATATAGATATATACATATATATACACATACGTATATATATACATATATTAATTCTACATATATATTTATGTAATATTTTTACATAATTAGGTATCTTAATTAATTACAATTAGCGGGACCTGCCTGACAACCCATGCCGAAAGTCAAGGGAATTTAATTTGTTAGCACTATATTTAACCCTATAACTTTCCAAGACACCATAAAACCTGTACATGGGGGGTACTGTTCTACTCGGGAGACTTCGCTGAACACAAATATTAGTGTTTCAAAACAGTAAAATGTATAACAACGATGATATCGCCAGTAAAAGTGAAGTTTTTTGCATTTTTCACGCACAAACAGCATTACACGGACAATATTATTGCTGTGATACTTTTTACTGTTTTGAAACACAAATATTTGTGTTCAGCGAAGTCTCCCGAAGTACAACAGTACCCCTCATGTACAGGTTTTATGGTGTTTTCAAAAGTTACAGCGTCAAATATAAGGCTTGTGTTTCATTTTTTTCACATTAAAATTCGCCAGATTGGTTACGTTGCCTTTGAGACCCTATGGTAGCCCAAGAATGAAAATTACCTATGATGGCATACCATTTGCAATAGTAGACAACCCAAGGTATTGCAAACAGGGTATGTCCAGTCTTTTTTAGTAGCCACTTAGTCACAAACACTGGCCAAAATTTGAGTTTTTTGCATTTTTCACACACAAACAAATACTAACGCTAACTTTGGCCAGTGTTTGTGACCAAATGGCTACTAAAAAAGACTGGACATACCCCATTTGCAATACCTTGGGTTGTCTACTATTGCAAATGGTATGCCATTATGGGTGTAAATTTCATTCCTGGCTACTATACAGTCTCAAAGGCAACGTAACCAATCTGGCGAATTTCAATTTCAAATGTAACGTGCTATATTTGACCCTGTAACTTCCCAAAACGCCATAAAACCTGTACATAGGGGGTACTGTCTTACACGTGAGACTTTACTGAATACAAATATGTGTATTTTATTGCAGTAAAAGCAAACAGTATTATGACACTGACCGTTAAAATGTCATGTAGAACTAAAAAAATCAAAAAAATCGTATTTTCTCCCATTTTTTTCATATTAAATTATGTTTCATAGCTAAATATTTGATATTAAATGAAAGCCCTGTTTCCCCTGAATAAAATGATATATAATAAGGGTGGGTGCATTTACTATGAAAGAGGTGTATTACGGTTGGACAGGCATGTAGCGCAAATGCCAGGTTTTGTTTACATTTTGTTTTGTTCACAACGTGTACATTTGGCTCCGTCCTTAAGGGGTTAAGCCAATGTTCTACCCAAGAACAAGAATATTCATCTAGACCAATTTCTTTTAGTTTGAAAACTAGTCTATCGCGATGAACCGTATCAAATGCCTTGGCAAAATCCAAGTAGATCTCATCCACTGCAACACCCTGATCTATATTTCTACTTATTTCTTCGTAGAATGCAATCAGGTTAGTTTGGCATGACCTATGTCTCATAAAACCATGCTAATTATTGCTAGTAACAAAGTTCTTCCCAATGAATTCCTGAATATTTTCCTTTAATAGCCCTTCAAATATTTTCCCAGTCACAGAAGTTAAGCTCACTGGTCTATAATTTCCATGCAAGGATTTTGAACCCTTTTTAATATAGGAACGACATCTGCCTTTCTCCAATCCTCCGGTACAATATCGGAAACAAAAGAATCTTGAAAGATTAAATACAGAGGTTTACTTATTTACCCACTTAGCTCCTTAAGTACTTGTGGGTGAATACCGTCAGGTCCCGGAGCTTTATTTACATTAATTTTCTTTAACTGATGTAGCACCTTGTCTCGCGTCATCCAATCACAAGTTCTCTGCAAGCTTTTTGCAGCAATCATTTGCATATCTCTTGCCATGGGATCCTCATTAATATACACTGTTGTTTATGTGCCCCATAATATGCAATGAGAGGAATCTCAATATAGTGTTCCTGATAAATGACTTAATAATTAATTGAGTGCGTAAAATCTAAACAACTGAGAGGTAGGTAACACATATAGTGACTAATATTAAACTAAATGCCATGTCATAGCTAACCAAATTACCTAATTATGTAGCACAATATGCTTCTACCTGTTTCATCCATCTCACTCTTTATTTATGGTCTTGATCATACATGTAAAAGTATGAAAAGTTTGTAGTGTGCTTTAACCACTAAGGTAGGCCAGTAGAAAGTCAATCAGAAACAAATGGGAAAATTATACACATTAGATATTTTAGATATTCTCCTGATATGCAGTTGGATCCAGGAAAAGGTGGATATAGTGAGTGTAGAAGAAAGGAGATATGCTACACCATTAGAGAGACAGTAGCAGCAAGAGCATTTACACAGCATGCAAAAGTAAACTGTTAACAATTTTATCTTCAGCCAGTCCACACAAGCTTTGTTCCCCTGCATCATTCCTAGGTTTCCTTACTTAATTCCCTCTGCACAACATTATAGAGAAAGTAAAATGAATAAATAAACAAATAAATAATTTTATTGGCATGGGCCTGGACAATCAGCCCTGTTAACCAGTGATAATTCATGTTAATCTGACCCTGAAAACAGAATATTCATTGTATCAATATACAGTTACATGTGGGCATGGTGTGTCATTTATAAAATTATATGAAAATGGAATAAGCTCATGCTTTCATTAACCCTTTAGTGACCAAACCGTTTTTTAATTTTCTTACCGTTAAGGCTCATTTTACATTTCTGCAGTGTTTGTGTTTAGCTGTAATTTTCCTCTTACTCATTTACTGTACCCACACATATTATATACTGTTTTTCTCGCCATTAAATGGTCTTTCTATGATGTAGATACCATTATTTTCATGATATCATATAATTTACTTAAAAAAAATTATAAAATATGATGAAATTGTTTTAAAAAACACACTTTTTCTAACTTTGACCCCAAAATCTGTTATGCATCTACAATCACCAAAAAAAACCCCCATGCTAAATAGTTTCTGAATTTTGCCCAGAGTTTAGAAATACACAATGTTAACACGTTCTTAGCTTTTTATTGCAAGTTATAGGGCTATAAGTACAAGTAGGACATTGCTGTTTCAAAATATATTTTTTTTAAATTTATCAATAGTGACATTGTAACACTGTTATCTGTCATAAATCTCTGAATCGCACCTCACATGTACATATTTTTTTTAAAGTAGACAACCCAGGGTATGCAATATGGAGTATGTCCAGACTTTTTTTTAGTAGCCACTTAGTCACAAACACTGGCCAAAGTTAGCATTTATATTTGTTTGTGTGTTAAAAATGCAAAAACAATTATGAATACTAACTTTGGCCAGTGTTTGTGACTAAGCGGCTACTAAAAAAAGACTGAACATACCCCATTTGCAATACCTTGGGTTGTCTTCTTTTGCAAATGGTATGCCATCATGGGGGTAATTCTCATTCCTGGGCTACCATACTCTCTCAAAGGCAACATAACCAACCTGGCAAATCTCAATGTTAAAAAACAGAAAATCAAGTCTTAATTGACTATATATAGGATATACTCTATATCCTGATGAAAATCTGCTAGGGCAGACTGAAACGTCAATTTTTATGGACAATAAAAGTTAAGTCTTATTCCATTTAAGAAGTCCCTGGAGTGCTACCTATTTTCTATTTTGATATAAATATGTATATATATATATATATATATATATATATATATATCAAAATACAGTTAGAATAAAATTACATATATATGTATATACAAAATATATAGTTATTATATATATTATATATACATGTGTAATTTAATTTTAACTGTATTTTTATATTAAAATATGCATATATATTAATATAAAATCTACTTAGTATGACATTATATATGTAAGATGTATATACATATGTATATATATATATATATATATCTCATATATATACATTTTAAAATGTATTAACATTTTTTACTTTATTTTAACAGAAGCAGGGAGACTGCCTTGTTAGGCAGTCCTCCTGCAAGCAGCACTATCGACGGCTATTAAGGCTGTCTATTAAGGCTGTGGGGCTCGTGGGGGCCTAATTTGCATAGGGCCATGGCCTAATTTGCCATGGGGGCCTAATTTGCAGAGGGGGGACTGTCTGGGCTGTCAAGCATCCCCCCCAGACCAGCAGCAACTCCGATCACCGGCGGGGGAACGGCGGCAATCAGGTAAGTAATAAGAATGGCTCATATTTGCTGCGGGCGTAATAGATATGCCTGCGGTCCTTAAGGACCGTTTTTTGTCAGACGTACCTAGTACGTCCGCGGTCCTTAAGTGGTTAAAGGGACACTATAGGCATCAAAACAACTGTAGCTTAATGAAGTAGGTTTAATCTATAGATCATGCCCATGCAGTCTAACTGCTCAATTCTCTGCCATTTGTTAGTTAAATCCCCTTTGTTTCTGTTTATGCAGCTCAAGCCACACTTTCCCTGGCTGTGACTGACACAGCCTGCGTGAAAAAATGTTAATGAAAAAAGATGTTCATTTACTTTAGAAGTTTTTATCTCCTGCTCTGCAAACTGAACTTTAATCACAAACAGGAGGCACCTGCAAGGTTTGAAGGCTATTAACAGAGCAGGAGAAAAGTAATTCCAGATTACCCAGAATGTGCAATAAAGGATGTTTAAACATTAGATCTCTCTTTACAGGAAGTGTTTAAGAAGGTTGTGTAAGTCACGTTCAGGGAGGTGTCACTAGGGCTGCATAAACAAAGTGATGTAACTCCTAAACGGCAGGGAATTGAGCAGTGAGACTGCAGGGTAATTATCTATACACCACAACTTCTTAATTAAGCCAAAGTTGTTTTGTCCCTTTAAGTGAAACTATTTAATATTTCTATTTTAAGCAAACAATAGCACAGAGTTTGAATTCCTTGAATATTACCAAATATAAAACAGAGACCCCAGGACACAGGAGATAATATATTTTCAGAAGACAGAGATAATTTTACATAGTAAACAAGCATTCCAACAAAATATTTCTCTTGTTCTGCTTTTTAATACATGCAATATTTGGTCACATACTGTGTCTGTGGTGTTCACTGCATATTTTCTAATAGGTTTGGCTTAGCTTTGTTTATGTTATTTATACCACAGTCCAATTTTGGAGCTCAATTTTAGTTCTTGCATTTCTACAGCTATCAAACAGAAATGAATAAGTAAACATAGGAAATGATTAATCCACTGAGGATTATAGTTTGTTGTAAATCCACACAAAAGCTTTTTAATTTAAAGAGCCTGCACTATAAATTCAGAGCAAAAATACTACATTGGGGAGCAACTAAATGATTTAAGTCTTTTGCAAAATAAACATACTCAGATAGAGCTCACTACCATCCTGGAGTGGATCTACCACAGGTGCAGCCGGTGGGGACCTGATGTGTATTGGTGAGCAGCCCGGTCAGACGCAGTGGCCCTTTAACAGAGCATAGTATCAGATGCAGGGAGACAATTATAGCCAGTATTTCCTCTCACATTAAGAGGGAGCTGTGTGGGAGGCAGAGAGAAGGCAACAGAGGGAAGTAAGAAGCAAAACGTGAGCCTGCTTCAGCCATCTTTGCACTCCCATCAGCTTCAGACAGCAGCAGTATCCAGGGAAGCCACCCTCTAGTTCTGAATATAGAAGGTATGTTAACAGGAGGGTGGCTAAAAATATAAACTTTATTACATGTATTTATATATTTATCTATGTCAGTGTGTGTATCTATATGTTTGTCTGTGTGTGTGTATGTCAGTCTGCATATCTGTGTTTGTGTCAATGTGTATGTGTATATGTGGAAGTATGTTTATGGAAGTGAAAGTATGTGTATCTATATACATATATATTTTTGGTTTTATATGTTTGTGGAAGTGTTTGTCTAAATGTGCATACATCCAAGCATTCAAACACCAACACTACATGCAGTACAATACCAAAATTATGTACAAAAACATCCTTATGTTCAAAAAAACAATGCTACATATAAAAGTACACCTGCAATTAAAAGCCAAACATACAATCAAACCCCCCTCTCACCCCCCGTATTTAAATGAAAAAAGTACACCACTGCATTCCTTTGGCAACAGTACATACAATACACCTTTATATGCACACATACTCCATACAAAAGCATGATTACATTTAAACACACAAACACTCTTTACAAATACAACCCTGCAAGGGAGGGGAAGTGGTAGATCCCCAGGTGGAAATTTCCATTTGGCCATCATTAGCCATGCTGCACAGAGTAACCGAAATGAGGGTGGAGCTCTGTGCACCTCCCTCCTACCTGCCACCCAAATATTGCACCTTCTGGCCTGTACACCTTAAGGTGTCTGCTTATGTTACGTTATGGTAGCACTGGCTTTTGTGTGTGAGTGTAGCAAAGTGTGTGTTTAGAGTTGTGTATATGTGTGTTTCTGTGTGTGTACAAGTATGAAGAGAAAAATGCTTTACTAGCGCAATTCAGTACATGAGGGAAAAATGTTAATGACACCACAAAAGAATGCAAGATGGGAGTCATCTATAGAAGAGAAGATCTAAAGCAACTTTCCAAACTGGTACAACCAGCAGAAATAACCCATTGGTCCCCATGAAGACTTCTCCATTTGTAGAACCTTTGTACCACCAATGCTTTTTATAACCCCCACACTCCCCACAGCTCCCTTGTATTTGTATCAGTTCAACATGGAGTCAATGACAATTTCTTGAAGGGAAAGAGACTGTGTTGTAATGAGGCAGAGCATGGGCAGTGCTGGGAAGGATTTAGGGAGAGAAGTCACATTTGTGGGATTAAATAGGCACAATTTTGTGCTTTAATTGGATGGATTCTTATTGTCGATTGTTTGTTGATTTGTGCAGTTTACTTGTTTTTCTATATTCATATTTGTAGGTTCCTTTCACTTAAATGAATACTGTCTAACTTTTCACAAAAAAAATGTATATGTAAATGTATATGGTATTATTTTATTGACATTTTTATTGAGTGGGGCCATTGTAACGCATGCGCATTAGGTCACCCCTGCCGGCTGACATCAGCGAGAGAGAAGGCGGACCCGAACCAGCGCTGAGGACCCAGGTAAGTGAAATTTGTTTTCCTGGCACTATAGTTTCCTTTTAAGATTTCCCTTCAATGGAAAAAAGGGGCCTAGCACAACCCCTGAAAAAGCGTCCCATACCATTATACCTCCTCCACCAAACTTTATAGTTTTCACAATACAGTAAGGCATTCTCCTGATATGCCAAATCCAGATTCACCCATCAGACTGCCAAACAAAGAAGCATGATTTGTCACTCTACAGAACATGGTTCCACTGCTCCAAAGTCCAGTGGCAGCATGCTTTATATCACTAGATCCTATGCTTGGTGAATTGGTGATGTGAAGCCTGCATGCAGCTGTTCGGCCATAGAAACCCATTCCATGAAGCTCCCACTCCACAGATTTTGTGCGGATATTAGAAGTTTGAAACTCTTCAGCTTTGGAATCAGCAGAGCATCGGCGACATTTACGCACCATGCACCTCAACACTCGGTGATCCCCGCTCTGTGACTTAGCGTGGTCTTCTGCTTTGTGGCTAAGGTCCTGCTGTTCCTAAACGCTTCCATTGTCCTATAATACCACTTACAGATGACCGTGGAGTATTTAGCAGGGATGAAATTTCGCAAAATTACTTATGGCAAAGGTGGCATCCTACAGTACCACGCTTGAATTTACTGAGCACTTCAGAGCAACACAATTTTTTTTTACAAATGTTTGTAAATGCAGACTGCATGGATAGGTGGTTGATTTTATACACCTGTGGCAATGGGTCTGATTGAAACACCTGAGTTTCATACTTAAAGGGACACTGGTAACCAGTGCCCCTGCAGCTTAATGTAGTGGTTCTGGTGTATATTGCCTCAGAGAAAAGACAGTGTTTACATTGCTGGCTAGTTATACCTAGCTAGTTAGTGCCTAGTTAGTGGCAGTCACTCAGGCAGTCACTAGATGTACTTCCTGTGAACCTACATTCAGTGCTTACACATTCTTCTTGGAGGAGTTGAACATTTCCCATAGAGATGCACTGATTTAATGCATTTCTATTAAAACCTGCTGATTGGCGTTTTACAGCATAGGCACAATAGCCTCCCAATACTTTACTATGGGATAGCATTGAATTGGCTAGGATCATCAGCACTGATGATCTCATCCATGGAGGCGTGGCCAAGCGGGGCCTGTCTAAGTGAAACCAGCACTGCGTGGGAAAAAAGGTGAGTAAATCACCTTAATTTCCATGCAGAGGGGGAATGGGACCCTAATGGAGATTCCTGCACTGTAGTTTCAGTAATACATGTTTGTATTCCTGACAGACACTATAGTGTTCCTCTAAATCAGGGGTCCTCAAACTTTTTAAACAGGGGGCCATTTCACGGTCCCTCAGACACTGTTGGGGGCCGGACTATAAAAAAATATTAATGAATTCCTATGCACACGGCACACACGCATAAGGACATAAATACACACATACATACTGACATACATACATAAACAGACAGACACAGACATACACATACATACATACATACACACACATGGACATACATACATACACATACATACAGACAGACATACATACAGACACATACATATACACACACACACACACACAGACATACATACACACAGAGACATACATACTGACATACATACATACAAACTGAAATACATACAGATACATACATACACACAGACATACATACAGACTGAGATACATACACATACATACAGACAGACATACATACACACAGACAGATATACATACATACTGACACACATACTGACATACATACATACATACTGACATACATACACACACACACTGACATACATACATACAGACATACTGACATACATACACACATACATACTGACATACAGTCATACTGACATACATCTCTTCCCTCCCGCGCGGAGGGAGCTGGGAGGAAGTGACCACCGGCCGTCAATTCCTCCCAGCACTACCTTGCGGCTGCGATTTTTTTTAAAGGTGCCCGGTCGCGCTTTTGTTGTGTGTTTGGGACTTAGACCTGTTTTGCATTTTTTCACCTTACTTTCCTATTTTCAAATTAAGTACACTAATGTATTTTTAAAGATCAGATTTTTTTCTGATACAATGTACATATGCATAGCAGACTATTATTACAAAATGAGAAAAAATGAGAAAAAATATTTCAATTAATTTTGGACATTATAGGAGTGTGTTTAGTAGATGGAGCCCACGATGCAGGAGTAAGCGGGATAAACTTTTACCAAGATCGCAGTATATATTAAAAAAAAAAAACAATAGAAAACAACTATAATTCACAAAAAGCTGTATAATGCTGGTAGATGCAGAATTTTGACAGTTTTATTGGAAGAATATATCTATAGTGCTTTTAGATTGTCTTGAACAAAAAACATTCATAATGGCTGTATAGATTCTCAATGCCTAAAAGCTAATTCACTGTTGCTTGTATTGTATAAAGCTAATAACTACAATAACACCATATGTTTTTCTTCTATTAAATAAAGTATTCATTTCGCTGGGCAGCTCATAACCATCCAGCTGATTTGAAGGAGCTCCCCTGCACAATTTTTCAGTTTAACTGCTGGCAAATGCTAGTTGAAATAAATAGCTGAATGCAGAGAGACAAAATAATAAAAATCAATGTTTACAGAATAAAAATAGTTACAGAATTGTGAATACCTAGTCCAGAAATAACATGGTGTTAAGAGTTTTCTTACATTCTTATTTGCATTATTATAGTGTCTTCATATAGCAACATTGCATTTTTCACTGGTAAATATATTGGGTAACGGGTCATGTTTCCATATGGAAATCAGAGACGAGCTGGAACTTTAAGAAGGAAGACTTCTTAGAGTCTATAGTCAAACATGGCTCCTTCCAAGGATACCGGTACAAACCCACTCAGGATACTAGTACAAACCCACTCAGGATACTAGTACAAACCTGCAAACCTGCTCAGTTACTTCCACAATGAGACACAAGTGAAGCTTTCCATGGGTGCCCACTACCTGCATGTTTTGCTAACCTACTTGTCATATGTACTACGTGACATCAGTTCATCCCACCTAAGGGCACTCCATTTTTTTAATGCCAATGTCAAGGACATAAAATGCAAGGTATCTACTGAGAACATCTGAGCCCATTGCTTGTTGGGCAGAAATAGACATAAAATTGGATAAAGGCCAAAAGTGGAATGCTGACCCAAAGGATGAGGAAGATAAAGGGGATTCTGACATAATGGAGTACAGAAGAAAAAAAGGGAGAGTCGAAGCGAGGGGCAGGGCTATGGAGGGGTAAGTGACAGAGGATGTCAGGATGCTAACAATTTACTGTAGTGGTATTAATGCCTAGATGTTGTCCCTGCACATACTTTGTGAGAAATAATAATATTTACATTTGTCAGTCAGCGTGCTTGTAGTCACTGTTAAATCAGGCAGCTACTAGAGGCACTTTCTAGTGTTGAGTCATTCAGATAAGATTGGCCATTTAAATGTGTTGTGATAAATTACTTGAAAGGGATCCCACTCCTGAGACAATAGGTCTCCCGAATGGGTTATTAAGATTTTTTGTGTATAAATAAATAAATATATTTTTTCCATACATTTTTAATAATATTTATTTCGGAATATATTTTTATATTTATATAGTTTTTTATTTGTTACGTTTTTATTTATTTTTTTATATATATATTTGTATTTATCATGTATTTACATATTTTTGTATTATATATTTTTTTATGTCTCAGTTCCCACTCCTAAGACTTTTACTTATATTTATTTACATTATTAGATATTAATTTCATGTTTCATGTATTAGTAGGGACTTTTTTATTTTGGACTCTACCTATAGTCCATTACAAAGATGATGTCCCTAATGCACTTAAGATGGCCACCAGAAGGAAATGGCTTTACCGTGTGGAATGATGTTAGATTACCGTGACCCTGGAATGGAGAATCATATGGGCCATAACAATAATGCGGACATGATAAAACATACCTGCACGCACTTTATTGTACAATCTGAACACCATTTCAATGGAGGATGGTGTATCAGTGGATCGAAGCAGAATTTACATTATGTGGTCATGGTCAATGGATTGGTGAACCACCCAGGCCGGAGCTGACCTTCTGCAGTCACGCCCATGTGATTGCGGGGCCACGTGACCCGTAACTCTACTTTTCTGTTTATTAATGTGGATTAATTAAGACCCTATATATAGTTCGATGTTGACAGGAGTGCATCAGAAACACCTGAAGAAGACAATCAGTAAGTTAGCCAGTGGTGAGATTTTTATGCATAGTTCTCTATAGCTAACATTTATATCTGGCACAGCTATTCTAGTTTTCTATTCTCGTTTTTATTACTTGTTATCTGTAATATATGTAATACATATATTTTTGGTTCCTGGTTCCTGCAATATCCCTCCAGAATCATCTATGTCCGTGAAGAGGGCACCCTCATACTGCTTACATTCTTTTGTAAGAAGTGCTTTAGAACATTATTGTTTTCTTAAGGTGATGCCGAATGCAGATACAGGGACACTGTAAGCACCAAAACAACTCTAGCTTAATTAAGTGGTTGTTGGTGTATAGTGGTGCAGTGTAGCATTTGCCATTCATGCACAATATATGCACTGAGCTTGAGATTATTTGTCCAGATGATCTCAGAAAAAATGCAAAGGAAAGGCTTTAACAAGACCAAAAGAACAATGAATGGGGGTGAGTATGACTATTATTGTAATTAGTAAAGTGGGGACATTAATCCAAAGTCACAAGATATTCTCTAACATTATACATATCTATATGCATTGATAACATTAGAGTTTTCTTTTAAGGAAGAATTTTAGAAAGCTGAGATGATTGAGTGGTGACAGAGAAAGAGGCAAACATGAAAGTGGTAGATAAAAGCTGCTAGGAAGGGTTAGAGAAGATTACTGGAAATAAAGGCAAATAAAGACACTAAAGAGAGAATGGGAACAATGTTAGTTGGGAGAGCTTAGGCAAGGTTGAGGAAAAAGATTACAATGCATTTCAAAGATGGTCAAGTAAAAAGGAATCATTAATAAAGGTACTATTAAAATATAAATTTCTTGCAAATGCCATTTAAAATATGCTGTTCCACATAATATTCAGTTCAGTTTACGGCTAACTTGCATTCTGAATAACCCACGCTAAGGTAACAAAATAGTGATTTGTAATGTTAGTAAGTAAGCACAAGAGGGCACAGTTCAACCTGCATTCATCTCTTAATTATGCAGCACAGTCCATCCTGTGTTTTATAAGAATAATGCATAAAGTATGCATGTTCAGGTGAATGCAAGCCTTTTTTTATATGCGTGCATACCTACATATAAACTGAACAAAATTATAAACACAACACATTTTTCATGAGCTGAACTCAAAGATCTAAGACTTTTTCTATGTACACAAAAGGCCTATTTCTCTCAAATATTGTTCACAAATCTGTCTAAATCTGTGTTAGTGAGCACTTCTACTTTGCCGAGATAATCCATCCACCTCACAGGTGTGGCATATCAAGATGCTGATTAGACAGCATGATTATAGCAAAGGTGTGCCTTAGGCTGGCCACAATAAAAGGCCACTCGAAAATGTGCAGTTTTATCACAGAGCACAATGCCAAAGATGTCGCAAGTTTTGAGGGAGTGTGCAATTGGCATGCTGACTGCAGGAATGTCCACCAGAGCTGTTGCCCATGAATTGAATGTTCATTTCTATACCATAAGCCATTATCCAAAGTCATTTCAGAATTTGGCAGAACATCCAACCAGCCTCACAACCACAGACCTAGTGTAACCACACCAGCCCAGGACCTCCACATCCAGCATCTTCACCTCCAAGATCGTCTGAGACCAGCCAGCCAGACAGCTGCTGCAACAATCGGTTTGCATAACCAAAGAATTTCTGCACAAACTCTCAGAAACCATCTCAGGGAAGCTCATTTGCATGCTCGCTGTCCTCAACGGAGTCTCGACCTGACTGCAGTTCGTCATCGTACCCGACTTTAGTGGACAAATGCTCACGTTTGATGGTGTCTGGCACTTTGGAGAGGTGTTCTCTTCATGGATGAATCCTGATTTTCACTGTACAGGGCAGCTGGCAGACAGCGTGTATGGCGTCGTTTGGGTGAGCAGTTTGCTGATGTCAACATTGTGGATCGAGTGGCCCATGGTGGCGGTGGGGTTATGGTATGGGCAGGCATATGTTATGGACAACGTACACAGGTGCATTTTATTGATGGGATTTTGAATGCACAGAGATACCGTGGCGAGATCCTGAGGCCCATTGTTGTGCCATTCATCCACGACCATCACCTCATGTTGCAGTATGATAATGCACGGCCCCATGTTGTAAGGATCTGTACACAATTCCTGGAAGCTGAAAACATCCCAGTTCTTGCATGGCCAGCATACTCACCGGACATGTCACCCATTGGCCATGTCTGGGATGCTCTGGATCGGCGTTTATGACAGTATGTTCTAGGTCCTGCCAATATCCAGCAACTTTGCACAGCCATTGAAGAGGAGTGGACCAACATTCCACAGGCCACAATCAAGAACCTGATCAAATGGTGGTCACACCAGATACTGACTGTTTTTTGGGCCTCCCCCCAATACAGTAAAACTGCACATTTTAGAGTGGCCTTTTATTGTGGCCAGCCTAAGGCACACCTGTGCAATAATCATGCTGTCTAATCAGCATCTTGATATGCCACATGGATTATCTCGGCTAAGGATAAGTGCTTACTGACACAGATTTAGACAGATTTGTGAACAATATTTGAGAGAAATAGGCCTTTTGTGTACATAGAAATAGTCTTGGATCTTTGAGTTCAGCTCATGAAAAATGGGGGCAAAAACAAACGTGTTGCGTTTATAATTTTGTTCAGTGTACATATATATAAACAAATACATACGTAGCAAAATTCAAATAGGAAAAATTATGATTGAAAACCCCTTCCACCTGAAGTCTGTGGATAGTTAATACAATGTTCAACAAAAATCTGCACACCAGTCAAGCCATAAGACTTGCTTTTCCCACAAAAATCACAAATCTGCATTGATGTTACTACCGAAAAGGATTCTGGGTGGGTTTATGCAAATTAGTTTAACAAAGAATCACATTTTTGCCTCATTCCATTTTAAACATGGATTTATTTTCCATCACAATTTTTCCCCATCGTAACCTGTTTGGATTTTGCTTCCCAAGCACTACCAAGCATCAATAAGCAAACCAGTGCTGATTATTTGCATTAACAATGAAACAGCTGTCCATGAGTGGTTTATATATATATATATATATATATATATATATATAATTTTTTCTTTTTTTTCTTTCCAAACTTTATTTAAAGCAATTTGAAATTGAAAAATAGTTTTGAGGGTACAGTTGTCCTTTACCTTATTTCTGACGCTCAGGAAAGGACAAAAGAGGCAGGACTGCAAGATTAGAGAGGATGGACGTGATGGGGCAGGTGAGAATTGCGGGGAAAATGGGACTTAACAAAAGGAAGTGGAGCTTGTCTTAAGCTCCACCCTATGTCACCCTATTTGTCACGCCTCGGAAAAATACATAAGACAAAAAGATCAGAAATTAAGAAAAATAAAAAAACAACAAATTTGGAGAGCAGAAGAGAAGGAAGTATAGAAAGGTAAGTTTGGGGTGACAAAGCCACTTTAATCATCCCAACACACACAAACATTAAGAAAATTTAGTGGAGCAGCTCTCTTTAGTTTTATCTTCTAGATAAATAGTGCTAGTCAGAAAATACTATCTATAGTGTCCCCCTGGACAGAATAGGGAAGGGGGAGCATGACTGCTGCCCAGGATAGTGGGATGGTACAATGGTAGCAACAATGTTGCAAAGATGGAAGGATTTATAAAGGGGTAGCAGGGGAGGAGACTTACCAGTCAGAAGGAGATTGTCATTACCCTGGTTGAATTTCTTTCAATGTCTGTATATCTTCTGACATTTCTTTTCTGTGATTACCTGGGCCTGCAAAAAATAAACGGCAATCTCCTGTTAATTCTCTGATAGAGGACTAGGCTTCAATATGGCCACCCCATCTCTGGAAGAATTGGTGAAACTGTTGGCTGCTTACCAGGAGTCCCATGGATCTTTGGACCAGGTGCTGTCTCAAGTTCAGCAGGCTGCAGGAGGACGACCAGATCGGCGTGAGGGTGATGATTCATCGCTCAGCGGGCGGAGGGCCAGGAGGTCAAGGCCTCCGTCGCGTTTATCCCCGAGTCCAGTGAGGAGGAGCGGAGGTCGGAGTGTTCCACGCTGTGAGGGAGGCAGCGGTGAGGCCGGGCGCTTCCCAGCGCGAAGATTGGCCAGTCGGAGGCGGAGAAGGGCCGGACAGGTGGTTGTGGAGTCCGGGCCCCAAGATGGCGGCGATCAGGATGGCGGGAACCCGGCCGGAAGGTCGCGCAGCCCGCGCGCTTCTCTTCATGACGCCGCGGCGCGCATGCGCGCGGCCGACCCGGGCTGGAGCCGGAAGTTCCTCTGCGGTGCAGGAGCACCGTGGCACATTGCAGAAAGGACCGCAAACGTGCGCATCCGGCGCCTGCGGGTCCCAGCAGCGGGAAGCGGATGGCAGCAGCTCTCATTCCGGATCTGAGGATGGAGATGAAGATGCAGTGTTCCCCAGTGGGTCCGGTCTGCCTCTTGCAGCATCAGCACGTGAGTACTGCGCTAGCGCTTGGGATGCGCTGGCTGGGGATGATAGGGGGCAGAGTCCACAGGTGGTAGGGGAATTAGGTAAAAAGAGGGATTTAAGCAGAGTTGATTTACTTAGGCAAGGTGGAGGGGGGTTGGGTAGCACTGGGGATTTAGTTAGTTTATTGAGGTCTGTTTTGGAGCGGTTACCTAGCGATGTCCCCCCTTCTACGCGGATGGATATGCGGTCTGCGGCGCAGATTCCTGTCAGGGACAGGGTTACGGGCATTTTGCGTCCGCGGTTGCCGGGCTGTGAGTTGTCCCCATTGGGCTTGCATGTCGCAGCAGACGTAAGAGACAAAATAGTCCGAGGTGAGTACGTCGACTTCCTGGCGCTGGTTCCGCCGGACAGGGAGTCGGTGGATAGACCGCGGCGAGGGGAGATGGGTGACGGGGAAAAAGGTAAGCAGCTTCCTCGCACTTTTGGAAATTGGTTGCAGGGTTTTTCAATTTTTGCAAGCATCTTAACGGGTACTTTCCCGGATAAGGCTCCCTCCTTGTTCTGTTATTTGGATCTCATTTGGGGGGCGTACAAGGTTTATGGTGGGCAATGCTGGTTCCGATACGACCAGCAGTTTCGGCAGAAGATGGCGGTTGGCGAGGGCATGGATTTTGGTGTACAGGATGGCAGCTTATGGCTGCTGTTGATGACGCCTTGCCGGCCCTCCCCCTTTCCAGGGACAGCCGGCGCGCTGGCTAGTGCGCCGGCAGGGCAGCGCAGGGGAGTCTGTTGGCTCTTTAATGAGTCCCACTGTAA
Organism: Pelobates cultripes; assembly: GCA_933207985.1. Lineage (NCBI taxonomy): Eukaryota > Metazoa > Chordata > Amphibia > Anura > Pelobatidae > Pelobates > Pelobates cultripes. The sequence goes on along the minus strand of OW240912.1, from coordinate 250,582,498 downwards.
GTGGTACAACTCATGCAGGTTCCGGCATGAGTGTTCGCACTGTGGCGGAGCACATCCCGCCGTACGCTGTTTCAAGAAAGGAAAGGCGGGTGTGCGCCCCAAGGACGACGTTCCTAGACAGGAGGACGCCGGTGAGCGTCGAAAGGATGCGCCCGTGGCTAGACCGGTATCCTAAACGGCGTGAAGCCGGTGTTTTATTGGACGGGTTTTTATTTGGGTTTTGGATTCCGTTTGTTTTTTCTGAGGCGCAGTCGTTTGCGGTCAATTTACGTTCGGTTTTGGGTAGGGAGGATATTCTTGAAACAAAATTGTGCAAGGAAGTGTCCTTGGGCCGCATGGCGGGACCGTTTTCTGAGCCCCCATTTCCTAACCTGCGAGTGTCCCCCCTGGGCTTGGTCCCTAAGAAAGAGCCTGGGGTCTTCCGTCTCATTCACCACCTGTCCTACCCAGCAGGCGGGTCGGTGAATGATGATATTGATAAAGAAGTGTCCAGGGTGCATTATGCTTCCTTTGACAGGGCCCTGGAGTTAGTGAGAGGCGCAGGGTCGGGGGCATTGCTTGCTAAATCGGACATCGAATCGGCTTTTCGTTTGCTTCCGGTTCACCCGGACTGTTTCCATCTTCTGGGTTGTCAATTTAATGGTTTGTTTTATTATGATATGTGTTTGCCCATGGGGTGTGCCATATCATGCTCCTATTTCGAGATGTTTGCGACATTCTTGGAATGGGTCGTGTCTCAGGTGTCGGGTTTGTCCTCGTTGACCCACTACCTGGATGATTTTTTGTTTGTCGGGTCTGGTGATTGCAACGATTGTGCGGTTTTGTTGTCGGCATTTCGGCAGATTACCTCAGACTTTGGAGTCCCGGTGGCGCTAGACAAGACGTTCGGACCGGTGGGTAAGTTGTCTTACTTGGGGATCGAGATTGACTCTTGTGAGATGGTCTTTCGATTACCAGAGGAAAAGCTGGGTCAGTTACTATGCCTTATTGACCGAGTCAGGGGCTCCAACAAGGTTCAGCTGCGGTTAATGCAATCGCTTTTGGGTCATCTGAACTTTGCTTGCCGTGTTTTGTCTATGGGCCGAGCGTTCTGTCGTCGCTTGTCCCTGGCTACGGTGGGGGTTAAACAGCCATTTCACTTTATCCGGATTACAAGGCGACTGCGGTCGGACTTACAAGTGTGGAGCGCCTTTTTAGGTACGTACAATGGTCATTCTTGTTGGATGCGCTCGCAGGTGTCGAACGGTGAATTGGACCTGTTTACTGACGCATCGGGGTCCATAGGGTTTGGAGCCTATTTTCGGGGACAGTGGTGTGCGGCGGAGTGGCCGTCCACCTGGCGAGGTTCGGAGCTGATGGGTAACCTGGCGGTTCTTGAATTGTTTCCCATTGTGGTTGCTGTAGAATTATGGGGTTCGGGCTTGGCGCACAGGAAGGTGATTGTTCACACGGACAACATGAGTGTGGTCCAGGTGATCAATCGTTCCATGTCTGGGTCCCCTCCGGTTTTGGCATTGCTCAGGCGGCTAGTGCTACTCTGTCTTCAATGTAATTTGTGGTTGGTAGCCAGGCATGTTCCTGGGGTGGACAATGTCATTGCTGACTCTCTTTCTCGGTTTCAGTGGGACCGTTTTCGGGAGGCGGCGCCAACGGGAACCCCGTGTCCGCCTTACTTGTGGGACCTGGTTTTGGACATCTGAGGCGATTGATCCGAGGGTCCTTATCGGAGTCATCGTGGAAGGCATACTCCACGGTATGGGATCGCTGGTGGGCCATGGGTAGGAACGGGGATGTGGCGTCGGACTCCGGCAGATTGACCCTTACGCTGTCGTTCCTGGAGTCTTTGTGTGCCGGAGGTAGGTCGTCTGCAGCAGCTGAGCAATCGCTGGCTGCTCTCTCTTTTTTATTTCGTTTTTTAGGATGGTCGGATGTCACCAAGGCGTTCTGCATTTCCCGTATTTTGAAAGGGTGGAAAAAGCGCCGCGTTCCTGATGCACGGCGACCGATCTCGGGGGACATGCTGTTCCAGCTGTTAGAAGTTCTTCCAGATGTGTGTAGCTCTGCGTATGAGGTACTTTTGTTTCGGGTGGCATTCTCCTTGTGCTTCTTTGGGGCGCTGCGTATCGGTGAGCTGGTTGCCCCCAGGGTGAGTTCAGTGTCCCCCCTTAGGCTTTCCGACGTATCAGTGACACCAGAGTGCGTTACGCTGTTGATTCGTCGGTCCAAGACGGATCGAGCGGGTACGGGAGCGAGAGTCCGTATAGGGCTCACTGGGGGTGTATTTTGTCCGGGGTTCTTGTTGCGGGCATACTTGGGTGCCAGGGGCGGCGCTGAAGGCTCGCTGCTGGTCCATTCTAATGGGGCCTCCCTGAGCCGTTTTCAATTTGCGAGCCTCTTGCGGAGTTGTATTGTTAGATTGGGGGGGGACCCCAGGTTATACTCCACGCATTCATTTAGAATTGGAGCGGCAACACAGGCAAGCGAACTGGGTTTTCCGAAGGAGGCGCTTATGCGCCTGTGGCGCTGGGAGTCGGGGCGATTTCAGCTTTACGTGCGCCCTCATTTGCTGTGATGGTATGCCTCTGTAAACAATTAAGTCTAACCGTTATTCCTTGTTTTGTAGGCCAAGTTCCTCGTTATGTCTGGATTCTGGGGCATTCTTATATTTACTGGGCAGCTAGGAGGGCGGAAGCAAGATCTCATGGCCGGAATTTGGGGTTCCCGTTTCAGGACGTTAGGGTACGTTGGCGGGGATTGAGGGGGTTACGTTGGGATCAAGTGTACGGCGAGTGCGAGCAGCTGAGTCGCTGCGTCACGGGCTCCGTGATGCTGATATTACACGCAGGCGGGAATGATGTTGGCCGACGGCGGTCGGTGGATCTCATTCGAGACATGCGTCATGATCTAGCGCACTGTTTTGCGCTTTTTCGTGGCTTGACGTTGATTTGGTCAGAGATAGTGCCCCGTCCAGTGTGGCAAGTGGGTGGTTATGGGAAGGCGTTTGAACGTTGTTGGCGCAAGATTAATGTTGCTATTTCGCGCTTTGTGCGTAGTTTGGGCGGAATAGTGGTAAGGCACTTTGAGTTGGAGGGTAATAATTCAGATGTGATGCGTCCGGATGGGGTTCATTTGAATCCCATTGGGCTGGACATTTTTAATGTGGGGCTGCAGTCGGGCATTGAGATGGCGCTGTCTGCGGGGGGGCGCGAAGCCGGCGCAGGTCAGGCTGCGGCAGGTCGGCTTCGCGGTGGCGGTTTTCCCTGGACAGCGGAATCGAAAAGGAAAGGACTATGACGCAAGGTCACATTGGGGAGACGACAGTCGGCGCAAGGCTGATGGCTAGCGACGGCTGTGCTGGGCTCATGGACAACAAAGGAGGTGAACTGCCTGTTGGGTCCTCACCCAACAGCTGGCAGGAATTAACAATTAATTTTACTGTTTAATAAAGCTGTGGCCGTTGCCCTTATCCACTAAAAGGTGTCCAGTGTATTATTTGGGGGCAACGGTGGGGATGGAATATGGGTCAGCAGTCAAGTGTCCCCCTGGACAGAATAGGGAAGGGGGAGCATGACTGCTGCCCAGGATAGTGGGATGGTACAATGGTAGCAACAATGTTGCAAAGATGGAAGGATTTATAAAGGGGTAGCAGGGGAGGAGACTTACCAGTCAGAAGGAGATTGTCATTACCCTGGTTGAATTTCCCACCCTCCCTCCCTGGTTTTGTTTGTTTGTGGTGTTGGTGGTTTTCGTGTTGTTTTTCTTATTGTCACAGCTGGCGGTTTTCCCTGGACAGCGGAATCGAAAAGGAAAGGACTATGACGCAAGGTCACATTGGGGAGACGACAGTCGGCGCAAGGCTGATGGCTAGCGACGGCTGTGCTGGGCTCATGGACAACAAAGGAGGTGAACTGCCTGTTGGGTCCTCACCCAACAGCTGGCAGGAATTAACAATTAATTTTACTGTTTAATAAAGCTGTGGCCGTTGCCCTTATCCACTAAAAGGTGTCCAGTGTATTATTTGGGGGCAACGGTGGGGATGGAATATGGGTCAGCAGTCATGTATGGTAAATATAGCAAAAACATCACATGGAGTATGTCTTCTTGTGATCTTAGAAAAACAAGGTTAACATTAACATTTATATTTATATAAACTACTAACAGCAGATGAAATAATAGAAATAGCTTATAGAAATAGGAAAGGAAAGTGCTGTGAATGATAGAAAACTGGCTCAGTGAGATGGGATTTGCAATTCAGATCAGCAGCCCTTATACCTAACGTTGCCTATTATTAACTTTTTCTGTGAATATTGAGCTTTGTTTTTCCAGCCACAGCATATTAGCAATATCTCTACACAGAATGAACCCTTCCTGTCAGACTGGCTACTTTATTTACTCCTGAGTGACTAAGAACCATTGCCAATGCATCACTTGCCTGTGAGAGATATGTTAAAAATTTGCAGAAGTTAAACAATAATAAAGGTTAGCCATAAACAGTAGCATAAAAGGCAAACACAGCAACTACTGTTACAGAGAGGTAGCGTTTGAAAAAGACAAAAAGGTGTCCAATGATTTAATCCAAAGAATAATTTCGAATGATAAATGTTTCTTCTATTTATAGAACCCATACACATCTCTGTCCTCAAGGACCACACATAGATCTGGCATTAAAGGATTTATCCACCAACAGGTTAATTTGAGAATTCAAGGTGAATTCAAATTGAATTTCAAATTTAAGGCCAGAGTAGCCGAACTGAAAGCATAGGTAACAGAGAATTTTTCCAATTGGGCTATTTTTTACCTTAAATTTGAAACTGACTTTGATTTAACCTTGAATTCTCACCCTACTGAATAACCTTACAAATATTATGTTGCTGTGCGGTGAAAACGTCTACTAGTGTTGGGGAAAAAAAACCTCTCTTTTGGTGTATTGACTGACAATGGCTAACTTTGTTTTGACAGATGTTAGTTTGAGATTACTCTGTCTCTATGTTAGTTCATAGTTTTGCATGCTGATTTTCAGTGCATTGCAACTCATACACAGACACGGTTATTACTAAAGTGAGAATTGAAAGTGAATTAAATATGAATTTAAAATTTTAGGCCAAAGTAGCTGAACTGGAAGCATACCTGACTTCATGTTATTCAACTACTCTAACCTTTGATTGCTTTGGCCTTCAATTTGAAATTCATTTTGAATTCTCACTTCAGTGAATAACTTTAGTGAAAACCCTGACATAAGGCTATTCACTAAATAGGGAAACGTAGCAAACTTGGAGAAGTCACACTACAGAAACACTGTTGGGGTTATTCACAACACTAAAGTGTGAATTATCAGGTATTCAAAGTGAAATCAAAGCAAATGTCAAGAAATCAAATTTTTGGTATTCAATTTGAAATGTACATTTAATTAATGTTGAATTCCTGACAATTCATACTGTACTGAATACCTATGTATCTTTATTTTGAAACTTAGAATTTCATTGCCAACACATGCAAATGAGATAACATTTTCGTCCGCTCTAGTCTTTGTTTTCTTTTTCTTTATATGCAGGGAAACATTGTTTATTTGACCCTCTGCCTATTTATCCTGATAGAATATTTTCCAATGAAGGTTGATTATATTGCCTTTCTTTAAAGGAGCACTCCACTGCCCACATGGGTGAAAAAAAAGTAACTGTTTAGTAGATATACCTCCAATGAATACATGTATGAATTTCCATGGATGTGTTCATTGGGGTATATCTTAAAAAAGCTTACCAAGGCTGCAGATCTTATGCACTGCAGCCTTAGCAAGCCCTCCCTTTTTTTCCTGGAAGAGTCTCACAGGAAAATAACCAGAGGCACACACATGTCTTTTCTGAGGTCTGGAGCTGAGGAGCTGGTGAGTGGGGAGAGTGTGCCTGCCAAGTAGTGCATGCCTGCCATTTCCATTAGCTCAGTGGAGCTAACGGAAGTAGGAAGGAATCCATCCTGGCTGTTTGATTGACAGCCAGGGGGGCGTTCACTAGCAAACCTATAAAAGTGCTGATGTCTCATAGAAATCAGCCCTTTTATAAACTAGGGTTACACTATGCTACTCTTCACCCATAAAGCTCTTCAGCAAACTGAAGTGCTTTTGGGGTGTTGAGTGTTTCTTTAAGTTCTAATTAAGGACCAGTGACGTTCATTACCTAGAGCAAGCATACTCATAACTTTTTCAAAGAGAGCATCAATTACCTTTTGCTAGAAGGCTTGTGTGATGATCACATGTTGGAAGTCATCAAGTAAATAATGTGCATGTATGAATGTTCATTGTTTTCGATATCATAGATGTGCTAATACTGATGCAAAATAAAAAGAGATATCTTTTATATAGTAAAATGTAAAAAAAAAGAATTGACAGGGCATAGATTTTACAACCATATTTTCTTTAATTCCAGAAAGATTGTTAACAGTATGAGTAAATCAGGAAGGTCACATTCTAGGTCAGTGAAAGAGTTGGGGGAGTAAAAGAGCCATACCGGAATATGTACAGATTGTTGTAAAAATGTAATTTAATTTATTTTACAGACTGCTTCCTGTAAGGTAGGAAAGGACATAAAAAACAGAGTTTTTTTCTCTATATAAAACGGAGAAATACTGATTTTAATGAAGGTTACTTTAGACAATAAATAGAGTCACAGCCGAATATATAAATTTAATTAATAACCCAAGTTAAATAATTATCCAAATATTATATCCAAAATGCATACTGATCAATAACATAGCTAATCTGTATAATAATGATTTGATAACAAATCTAATAAATATCAAAACAGATTTACCCCTATGAGCAATTTAAACTAAACTGTTTGCAGGAAATCGTTTATTAGTAATAGTATTTCTAAACTCGCATTGTTTAAACCACTTCATGCAAAATCCTGAGCACACACAGGCAGCTATTGACCACCGCTTGCACCCAAACTTTTATATACAGGGTGGGACAAAATTCAGAATAGGTTTTGAGGAGTCAATAACTTTTTTTATTAATGAACCAATTTCAATGATATTGCATACAATTAATGCTTAACGTATGGAGATTTGTTTGACTAGGTACAGAAGATTACATCTTTTAAATGAGCTCTATTTGCTGCCTCACAAACTCAGGCTCTCGATTGCATTGCTCATAACATTATTTAATGTTTGAGGCTTTAGTGCTGTAATTTCTGAACGGATATCCTCATTGAGCTGCTCAAGTGTATGCTGTTTGTTCACATACACCCGCTCCTTCAGATATACCCATAGGATGTAATCGTGAGCTAAACGTGAATTTCTGCAGATTGTTCGCTCTCCAAATAATCTCAGGAGGTCCATTGTGGCCCTGGCTTTATAGCAGTAGACCCATCTTGTTGAAACCACATTTCAGGACAATTTTCCCTTTGTGTCAAAATAACAGACCTGCCATTTTGAAGATAAAATACCACTATTTTTACTTGTTGTTCCTTTGTGAAATTACCCATGGTGAATCTTCCAGGACTCAGTTATAATATGTACCAGCAACAACAAAAAAATGTAACTGCTAGCAAATAAGTTATTTACCGGTCAGATCCTACTCTGAATGTTGTCCTTCCCTCTATATTGGGTTGATCAAAAATGATCTTGCAGTCAGTCTTTATGTCACACAAAGAAGGTCTACATATGACATCACCTTTCTACAGTGTTGCTAAAAGCTGAATCTGATGGGACTCAAATACAACCTTTAAGGGACTCATGCTAACAACATTAGTCAGCACTACTTTTCAGGTACAAACACTAATTTATAACAGAGCCACTGCTTTATCGAATGTGGCAATAGAGCCATATACAATATATGAACATGCAGATTGCAATGGTATTAAGTTGTTTATTTGTTACATGAATAGGGTATTTGAAACCACTATATGTGCTAAAATAATACCAACAGAATTGAGAATATGTCTCATATCGCATTTTCATTTGCTCGAAAAAGAGATCTGAGTTTAAACAGATTCCCTGATATACATATCGGGGTTTTTTTTTTCTCTGTACATTTCTATTAATTTTTTAGCAGTAGATGAGCAGTACCCACAAACAGCTTGGAAGTCCTCCACATTCATTTTACAATAGCAAAAAGTGAGGAAAAGTCATATATATCCCAGACTCACTATCCACCTGCTTTTCGCTTTTGCAAATTGCTTTGTGTATTCATGCACATCTTCTAAGCATGAAAGATGCCGATGTCATCACCTACTTCATGGAAGACACTGAGGATGAGCTGTGTGCTACAAAATCAAATTCAAGCTGAATTTGAAGTGAATTTCAAAATAGCCAAACTGGAAATATACTCTAAATCTTATCTGACCTTAAATTTAAAATTCCCTTTAAATTCTTGCTTTATTGAATAACCCTGATGGAAACCTTGAGCAAAAACCTCTCTAATAGTGCTCAAAGGGCATGTGTCAACAAAATGCATTGGCTTTCACTTTGGAAAAGCCGCAGATATTATTTGCACCATGCTCTGCTCGGGAAAATAAATGCAATTAGACATAAATTGGGCAGTATATTTGGTTCTATAAGATATAGCAGATTTTCCTACTCGATTTATAAAATAAATAATAACATAAAAGCAATAGTACATCTATCCCCAATATTGAACGAATTGATTTATTCATGCTATCTATGCATTACATGTTTCTTACCTATTGTAGGCAACAGGTTCCATGACCTCACAATGTATACAAAAACCACAAGTAGTCTGTGCCACTATCGCAGTAGAAATTATAATAAATTATAGTACATAAAATATAATGATATTTCACTCAGTTAATGTGGACTGCACATATAGATGCTCCCAGTACTGGTTCCACTACTCAACAATTAGTTATTCAATAAAAGCAAACTGTTATAGATCCAGATGGCCATCTACGGGGGTTGATTTTTTTTTTGTCTTAGGATGTAATTTGATAGCCCAACTTGATGTCTGTATTTATATTATGCAGTTGATTTTGCTACAGTGTAAGCATAATGCAAATCTTTTTCATCTTTTCAGCGATTTTATAGTTGAAGTACCATGACTTTTGTGAGATTCTTTTTTTTTTAAAGTTATTGATATTCAAAAGCAGACATGTCAGGTTAATGGAACACTTGCCAATAAGAACAATTGCATAGTGCAAAAACACAGGCATATGTGTTATTTTAATTAAGTTACCACTTTTAAATTAACTTTAAGAGAGAAAAGAGGAAGATATAAGAAGTTATTTAAAAACTAAAGGTACAGATGACAATCCGTGTTCACGTAGTGGACCGAACATGCTCTAAATGAACTTTGGGAATTACATTATTAACAGCGATAAGTGCAGAGATGTTGATTAGCATGTGAAGGTGGTTCGGTCTGTCAATGGTCTGAAGGCGTTGGAGAAGAGCTGGGAGGGTGTTTATTGGGTGATACATGTCGAACTCAAGATAACCAAGTAAAGGTTTGCCTGTTGTATGTGCTCATATAATAAGTGCTCAGTGAGTTCCTCCATACATCTAATGTCCTCCACTCTGGTGCGTCACTCAAAGATGGATGGTATATGTGTAGGTCTCCAGCATAATGGAATTAACGTTTTGGCAGCTAACAAGATGAATGGTAATCATGATTTCCAGAGTTTGGATATTGATATAGATGTGGTAGAAGCAGAACTTCCCCTGAGTGGTTCGAAATAGGGAGGCCGCTTATGTTTCAAATTAGGGCCAGATTCTCTGACCTGTATATCTGGGATAGATGGGATAGATGGATTGTGTAGTTTTGCTGAGGTGTGATACCATCTAGAAAGTAGTTTAAATCCTGCCGCTAAGAATTTAACACTAATTGTAAGTGAGTCGGTAAGTTGAAAATTCCTATGCCACTGCGGTTGAATATCTAAGTCCACTTCCCAAGTTCCATTTATTGGAACTTACAAGCCAATACATTATAGATAGTGGGCGAGTGAGGTGTTCCTGTTTGGAGCAAGAGTGTTCAAAGTTCGTATGGTGTTTCCATCCGCTGTCAAGGTCCAGAAGTGTGCAGAGGTAATGTAATAGTTGATGATGCTTTATTTTTTTTTCCTTCTCACTATACTGAATGGTAATTCCAGCCAATCCAGTTGTTGGCAAATTGTTTTGGTGCTTCAACACCATTTTGTATATATGATATATTTTAAGATTAGTCTATTCCTGTAAGAGAAAATTCACTGGAAACTGAATTGAACATTTGTATTCTCAATGTAAACTCCATTATACACATCAAATAAACAGCTTACGATGGGCATCTTAGGCAATTAAGATAATTAAGTGGGGGGGGGGGGCTATTGTCCCTGCTCTTACCCTTAAGGTACCCGTTGAAATAGCTTTTTTGAAGAATTTAACCCATAAAATAATTATATAAATATCACTCCTTCTGTCGGCAACCTGAACTGACCTTGTTTTATTTTTTCACTAACTCTGATTTCCAATGTTTTGATTCTTGGGTAGTAGACTGTTTCACCTTTCTGCAGACACAGTACCTCTTTTACCCTTTGATGTCTTTGAAGGTATTTAATCAATCCCAGCTTTCTTAACTGGTAACATATTTGCCTGTTTTCCTGCCTCATTTTCAAGCATATGTCATGGTGCCTCAGGATACCTTTCATTATCTACAATGGGATTATGTGATGGCACTATGCTCATGCCTTTACATAGTTTAATGAAGATGATATCGTTCTAAAAACTGCTCTATTTCTTTCTAAGGCCACAAGACAGGAAATAGGCTCTTTACATAATAGGAAATTAACACTAAATCAAAGCCTTCATTAATTTCTCTTAATTATTTTGATGCATTTCTACATCTCTATGTACCTGACCCCATAACAAACCATACTTTGATTGTTTATTTCCATTTAATTATTTGTGTATGTGAGCCAATGGCACCAAATAGTCATGAGATCATCTGTGATTTCAGCAGTCTCTATGTGCCCATGATCAGCTATGATTCCCATGCACTCCTCCCTTTTATAATTGTTACAACATGTTTTTTTATGTTAGCCAGTAATATTTCATCATTGTGTACTAAGATTAGCCATCTTTATATAATTCAGCTGTGAACACATGCATTTATGGATGGAAAAAAAAAAATCACTGCTGTCAAGCGCCACATTTAGTTAGGTAACCTTATTGGCACCCAATACCTGAATGCAAAATACAATGGGACAGTATAATGATGGTAAACAAAAAATATTAAACTTTTTATATATATAAATAGGTCCAAATTCTGTAACTATAACCCCAATGAAAGAGCTGCTCTCCTTTAAAAACCAGCACCAATAAACAAATAAAATAAGTCTAATATAATATTATTATTCTTTTATTATTTATATAGCGCTAGCAAAATCCATAGCGCTGTACAATACAACCTTAAATAACAAAAGTGTCCTTTGTTGGTTTATGGGATGGCTTATGAAGCCGTATCCAGGTGAATTAAGTTTTCTTTGATATGATTATCTTCAGCAGTAACAAGAATAACAATATTAAATCTAGAATAGAAATTGAGGATATTGTATAATTTTCTAAAAATGTTATTTTTGTTAAATATTATCCACTTCTGTTCTATAATACAGGGAGTGCAGAATTATTAGGCAAGTTGTATTTTTGAGGATTAATTTTATTATTGAACAACAACCATGTTCTCAATGAACCCAAAAAACTCATTAATATCACAGCTGAATATTTTTGGAAGTAGTTTTTAGTTTGTTTTTAGTTATAGCTATGTTAGGGGGATATCTGTGTGTGCAGGTGACTATTACTGTGCATAATTATTAGGCAACTTAACAAAAAACAAATATATACCCATTTCAATTATTTATTATTACCAGTGAAACCAATATAACATCTCAACATTCACAAATATACATTTCTGACATTCAAAAACAAAACAAAAACAAATCAGTGACCAATATAGCCACCTTTCTTTGCAAGGACACTCAAAAGCCTGCCATCCATGGATTCTGTCAGTGTTTTGATCTGTTCACCATCAACATTGCGTGCAGCAGCAACCACAGCCTCCCAGACACTGTTCAGAGAGGTGTACTGTTTTCCCTCCTTGTAAATCTCACATTTGATGATGGACCACAGGTTCTCAATGGGGTTCAGATCAGGTGAACAAGGAGGCCATGTCATTAGATTTTCTTCTTTTATACCCTTTCTTGCCAGCCACGCTGTGGAGTACTTGGACGCGTGTGATGGAGCATTGTCCTGCATGAAAATCATGTTTTTCTTGAAGGATGCAGACTTCTTCCTGTACCACTGCTTGAAGAAGGTGTCTTCCAGGAACTGGCAGTAGGACTGGGAGTTGAGCTTGACTCCATCCTCAACCCGAAAAGGCCCCACAAGCTCATCTTTGATGATACCAGCCCAAACCAGTACTCCACCTCCACCTTGCTGGCGTCTGAGTCGGACTGGAGCTCTCTGCCCTTTACCAATCCAGCCACGGGCCCATCCATCTGGCCCATCAAGACTCACTCTCATTTCATCAGTCCATAAAACCTTAGAAAAATCAGTCTTGAGATATTTCTTGGCCCAGTCTTGACGTTTCAGCTTGTGGGTCTTGTTCAGTGGTGGTCGTCTTTCAGCCTTTCTTACCTTGGCCATGTCTCTGAGTATTGCACACCTTGTGCTTTTGGGCACTCCAGTGATGTTGCAGCTCTGAAATATGGCCAAACTGGTGGCAAGTGGCATCGTGGCAGCTGCACGCTTGACTTTTCTCAGTTCATGGGCAGTTATTTTGCGCCTTGGTTTTTCCACACGCTTCTTGCGACCCTGTTGACTATTTTGAATGAAACGCTTGATTGTTCGATGATCACGCTTCAGAAGCTTTGCAATTTTAAGAGTGCTGCATCCCTCTGCAAGATATCTCACTATTTTTGACTTTTCTGAGCCTGTCAAGTCCTTCTTTTGACCCATTTTGCCAAAGGAAAGGAAGTTGCCTAATAATTATGCACACCTGATATAGGGTGTTGATGTCATTAGACCACACCCCTTCTCATTACAGAGATGCACATCACCTAATATGCTTAATTGGTAGTAGGCTTTCGAGCCTATACAGCTTGGAGTAAGACAACATGCATAAAGAGGATGATGTGGTCAAAATACTCATTTGCCTAATAATTCTGCACTCCCTGTATAATCAATAGGAACTAAAAAAAAAAGTGTTCTGAATCTATGTATAACTACTACATTTCACAGTGTTTTTTTTCTGATATAACAGTAACTTGCCTATTAAATCTATTTTCTATATTGCTGAACACAATATCTGAGCGATGTATTTCTTATGGGGTTAGGAAAAGTAGCTGTTATTCCTTTCGACCTTCAGAATGGTCAGTAAAATATATTCACTATCAGAATGTTAATGACTGTTTCCCTGCAATACTGATTATAAACGCATAGAAAAAGGAGAGAAAATGAAAGACTGAACATCTTGTTGCTAACAGTGAAAAATGAACTTGTTTATAAAGTAGAACACATGGGGATTTTTTTTTCATGGTCAAAAATAGTGTGAGTAGGAAAGGATTGGAGAAAAGCCAGATCTTAGATATTTCACAACTGGGGACATAGTGGTGATTGCCAATGATTTGATGATTTCTGCATCCAAAAGGTTCTACTTATTCATTTTCACAATAACAAAATAACAATGCATGAAATGTTATCATCTGGCAATGCTACTCTGTTGAATTGGTATTTACCACAACAACAAATCTTAATTATTTAATTAAAGCTTGAGAAATTGTTGGGTAAACAATCCACGAATATCTGTTATGGGATCAATAAAAACGGAACCTGTGTTATATATTTATTTAATTTAATTAGGTTATGCAAATACATTGTTTCTGTACCCTTAACAATTTTTATTCACATTCTGTTAACATAAAATACAAGCAGATTGAGGATTTTTTACAAAATACTTCTCTACCAAAAAGAAAGGAGATCTAAATCATTGTGTTGGAAAAAAGTCAGTAAAGACTTAGTCAGTAATAGCTAATCTAGGCAAAACAGATGCTTGTCAAACACATTTCCCATGATAGAATGCCAGATATAAATTGTGCCTGTACTAAGTATTAACCAATGGAATTGTATGCTTATGGTAAATCCATCCAATTCACAATCAGTGTGTGGGTTAGTATGAAATAGCATAAAATCACCACGATCTTCCATAATGAGAAAGGAATCCCAGTCTTCCTCTTATTCCCATAGTCCATGTCTTGTGTGTCAAGGGTCGTGGTAACCTGCAGCAATGCTCTGAATTGCAGAAGATCGCAAGGTCTCTTCTACACGGTCTGCAGCTCTGCATCAGGCAGAGCTGTAGATCAGAGGCTGTGCTAGGCAGACTGCATGGAGAAGCCTCACACCCAGTGGCATACAGGGCAAGTCGCTGTCCCCCTCCCACCCACCCCGGTGTCAGGCCCTCGGTCATGGCTTAACCCCTTAAGGACCAAACTTCTGGAATAAAAGGGAATCATGACATGTCACACATGTCATGTGTCCTTAAGGGGTTAAAGACTCGACGCAACCGGTTCAGCGAACTTGTTACATTTTAGAAACAGGTTTGCGCAAACCCAGTGAATCCCACCACAGGGGCCAAGGGATAGCTAGCAGCCACTATCTAAAAAAATGTATTCCAGTCTTAAATATATGTGGGCGTGATGATAATATTGTAAAGTAAGCTGTTATCAACTTTGCAGATACAGCATATTTAAATTAGGCCTACATATCCCCCCTCCCAAAAAAATGAAGGTTATGTAACTGCTGATAACTGAACTGGCCTTTCACCTGTGATGCAAATGGAAATTAAATCAACTTTTTAAAAGCCCAATATTCATATTTTGTAGTATTTTTTAAAGGAGCTTGAAACTACTTCAAACTGAGTGTAGTGCATGCAGTTTACTGGTGCCTAGTTAATTCCTGTAATTATTAGAATTTTCAATTCTGGAAATAAAAAAAGTCACACATATATAAGTGAATATATAATTAGGCTCTCAGTCTTTGGAAGTGCTATGGCCTCGTGGATGCCAGGGGCTGAGATTCTCATGATTCCACTCCATAAACTATAACTTGGAGGTGTAATGGGTGGGCACACACAAGTTCAGACACAATGGTGGGACTACCGCCACTGCACTGGGGCTACCTGCTCAGGAATCCCATCGGGTGGCCCCTGCACATAGGGTCACTCAATGAACATCTTTGATCGGGTGCTCGGAGTAAGGGAGTATAAATCACTTTCTCCCAGGTTACCATGGAGCTGCGGAAGAGGGAGAGTAATCTCTGTGTGTGTATATGTTATATGTATGTCTGCTATTTATGTGTCTGTGTGTGTATCTGTGTATATATGTGTTATTTGTGTTTGTATGTGTGCCAGTGTTTGTATCCTTCTGAGTGTCATTGTGTATATCTGTGTCTCTGTATCTGCATGTGCATCAATGTGTGTATCTGTGTGTCTGTATGTGTATTAGTGTGTCTGTGTGTAAGTGTGTGTTTCTGTGCATCTGTGTGTGTGTCAGTATGTGTCTGTGTATCTGTATGTCTGTACCTGTGTATCTGTATGTGTGCCAGTGTGTGTATCTATATGTCTGTATCTGCATGTGTGTCTGTGTATCCAGATGTGTCAGTGTGTGTCTGTATATGTGTGTGTGTATGTGTATCAGTGTGTGTGTGGCAGTGTACATGTATATGAGTATACCAGCATTCAAACTCCAACACTACACACAAATATATCCCTGTATTCAAACATCAACACTACATAAACACATCCTTACATTAGAAACCAAACACTACACACTAGTAAACTACTGCTTTCAAATGGCAAGAGTACATAAAAGCACATAACATAAAACTCCACACAAATACTAACCTACATTCATACACACATACTCCATACAAAAACATGCTTACATTCAAACATACCAATCCTGATCAATGGTAAGTACAACCCTGCAAGGATGGAAAAATAGTAGATTCCCAGGTAATGGGAGTTGTACTACAAATCGGAGTGTACCTTTTTGTCTATCCTTGTGATAGCGGGCCCAAAAAAAATTCCTCTCAATTTTACATAAACAAAACACTGGAAGTGACTAAAATGAAAGTACTGCATAATAAACAACTTAATAAATGCAACATCTTAATAAAGAGTAATTTGTTTTGCCAGAAATCAAAATCAGACAAATATAAACTAAAATATAAACTCTGAATCAACATCTGAAGTGAAAAATTCAGGGCTATCTAAAATGTTAACAAAATATCTTGGTAATATCGGATCTGATTTCTGTGTAATCATTAATTTAGGTGATGCTGCCAAATTAAATTTGCATATTTGAGATTAATTTACATTGATTTCAGCAATTATTTAAAATGCAATTTTAGTTATTTCCACATTTTTTATTTTAGGTGCATATTTCATCCCTATTAAATAGCCCATTAACAATGAAATATTAGCATTTTATTATGTATTATGCAAAAAAAAAATAACTAAGTGTTTACAATTTAGTTTATTTATTTTTTTAACTTTTCCATTTAGTCTTATATAAATAGTTAGGCGGAACTTGGAATAAACGTGGAATAAAAATCAGACCTAGAAATTATCCCATGCCAGCCGATCCCCACCCTTTGCTACTTTATGCATATGGAAACTACCTCGCCTCCTCTATTTGCTCCTCTGGTCCCCCACAGGACTTTCTAAACTTTTCCTACATAAACTCTCCCACATCAAATCCTTTCTTCTGTTAACTACCTTGCATCAGTTTTCTTATACCTCAGTATTGCTCCTAACTCCATCATTCCTAAACTAGTGTGAAGAAATTCGATTTGGCCAAACCATTTTTTCCATAAAGAATACATTTTTTCAAGACGCCTACATTTTTGGCCTTATGTCAGTTTGGCAGAATTTCAGTACTAAAAAACTGATTCAGGAAACAAACCAGACCAACCAAAATGGCGTGAAAATTGGCAAATCAGTATACTGCAAAATATGAACCAAATAAAAGAAGAAAAAAGTTACCTGCGCTCTTCCCAAATCTCTATGCATATTTAAACAGATGGAGGTTATTTATAATTATTATTATTATTATTGGCATTTATATAGCGCCAACAGATTTCGTAGCACTTTACAATATTATAAGAGGGGGAATTTAGGTATAAATAGGTCAAATACAAGAAAACTTACAGGAACGATAGGTTGAAGAGGACCCTGCTCAAACGAGCTTCCAGTCTTTAGGAGGTGGGGTGTAAAACACAATAGGACAGGGAATAGAAATCAAAATAGGTGGGAGTGAAGCAGAGCTGGAGGAGAGAGTAGAGTGCAGCCCTTTAGGAGAAAGTAAGAGACAGGTATGTGAGGTAGAGGTTACTCTCGGAGGCCATACATATTCCTAAAAATATGGTTTTAAGGCACTTCTTAAATGATTGGGGGAGAGTCTGATGGCGGTAGACAGGCTGTTCCATAGGAAGAGAGCTGCTTGCGAGAAGTCCTGCAAGCGTGAGTTGGCTGGACGAGTGCGAGTAGCGGACAGGAGAAGGTCACGGGCAGAGCGGAGAGATCGAGAAGGGGCATACCTATGGATCTGTGAAGAGATATAAGAGGGGCTAGAATTGGTCAATGCTTTATAGGTATGGATTAGCATTTTGAATTGACTCCTATAGGATACAGGAAACCAATGTGAGAACTGACAAAGGGGTGAGGTGTGAGAGGATCGACTAGAGAGGAAAATCAGCCTGGCGGCAGCATTCATTACAGACTGTAGCTGGGCAATACGGTTTTTGGGAAGACCAATTAGGAGAGGGTTACAATTATCCATGAGGGAAATTACTAGAGCATGGACCATCTTGCGTAAGAAAGGGGCGGATGAGGACTATGGTTTTAAGATGGAATCTACAGGATTTGGTAACAGGCTGGATGTGAGGCTCAAAGGTGAGGGTAGAATCAAAAATGACACCAAGACAGCGCACTTGCAAGGATGGACTGATGTGGATACCACTGACTTGAAGGAAGAGCGAAAGAAGAGGATCAGTATTAGGAGGAGGAAAGACAAGGAGTTTTAGAGAGATTTAGTTTTAGAAAGCGGGAGGACATCCAGTCAGAGATGGAGGAAAGGCAAGCAGTGACACGTTGCAGGACGGAAGGGGAGAGAGGTCTGGGGAGGAGAGATATAGCTGGGTGTCATCAGCGTACAGGTGGTAGTAGAGGCAATAAGTTTGCCAAGAGAGCCAATATAAAGAGAAAATAGAAGGGGACCAAGGACAGAGCATTGGGGACTCCAATAGAGCAGGATGAATGGAGGAGGTATCATTAGAAAAGGAGACACTGAATGAGCGTTGGGAGAGATAGGAGGAAAACCAAGAGAGGACAGTGTCACAGAGACAGAATGATTGAAGAGTTTGAAGAAGGAGAGCATGAGCATGATTTAGGTACTCCAATGGCCATGTGTGATACTTATTGTGTAACACTTCTTTAATTGGAACTCAACTGCAGAATTTTCTGAGTGCAGGAACAATAAGTTTCACCTCCTTTTGTATTGAAGTGAAACAATGGTGACTGTATCTTTAAATAAATAAGCAGGAAAAATGCAAAGTTAGTTCCAACTTGAATAAGATGGAATAATTTATGAGAAATTTAATAATGAAGTTGGACAGGCTTGCAGTTTGAATAAATTGATATTGGTAGGAAGAATTAGCCTTAGCAACAATCCCTATTTGTTAAGTGAGAGATTAGAGAAATTAAATACTACAAAATAATTGATATGACTTGGTTTCCTTGGCAAAAGATTTACTTAATAGAGGCAGTCTGGCACTGGAAGGGTTAATTCACCCAAATACTGAAAATCAGGAGTGGAGAGAAAGGAAGTCCGTTTTTAGGTGGGAGTGAAGCAGGTAGAAATCCGTTTACAAGCCGAGGTCTGGGAGAGGAGAAGGTAGAAATCCGTTTACAAGCCGAGGTCTGGGAGAGGAGAAGGTAGAAATCCTTTACAAGCCGAGGTTGAGAAGTGGAGCCGGTAGCATCAAGTAGAGCAGCTGATCTCACTGCAGCACCTGAGTGAATAATCCAGCCCTTTGAATCTGGCGCGGTCTTCCTAAGTATCGTGGAAGCACCGCGTCAGATAAAGGGGCGGGGCTAAGCGCCGTTATCCCGGAAGTGGGTTCCGGCGGCAGCATGAATGTTAGAGTATACCTGACACCATGACAGGGAATGCCCAGCTGCCATGTCAAGGCAAACCTCTTATGTGGGTCCTACACTATCCATTTACTATTCACCTTCAGAAGCTCAAGGAAGCAAGGGGAATAGTCAGTGTAGGACCCACCTAAGAGGTTTGCCTTGACGTGTCAGTGTGTAAGTGTGTATCTCTGTGTGTAGATGTGCCAGTGTTTTTATCAGTGTGTGTGTGCACCAGTGTGTGTATCAAAGTGTGTGTATCTGAGTGTGTGTGTATATGTGTGTGTGTGTATTTGCCAGTCTGTTTGTGTCAGAGTGTGCGTGTGTCCAGAAGTGTGCATGTATCAATGTGTTTGTGTGTATCTGCATGCTAATGTATATGTATATCTGTAAATGTATGTGCATACATCCCAGCAATCAAACACAATATGCAAACACACCCCTGCAAACACAAACATTGCATACACACAAGTACCCCCTAACAGTCCAGGATTTAGGGATTACCAGGTTGTGTCTGAAGTGCACACACATATTCTATATAACAACACACAGCTCACATTCAAATGCACAAACGCTACTCACAAATACAGCCCTGCAAAGATGGGAGTTGTACGATAGATGAGGATCTATCTTATCTCCAATCTTTCACTAGAGAGGAGGCCAAAAAAACTTTCTTGCACAAAGGCCCTCTCTACATTAGTTCTGCCACTGTCTTGTGGTGGAGGGCATGATTGCATGCCAGGGGGTAAAAGTGTGGGGGGGAGGGCAACATCCAGGGGGCCCAAGCAAATGCTTTCCCAGAGTCCAATCAATGTTAAAAAACGGCCCTGACAAAATCCCATGTGTATCAAGTGCAAAGAAAGCCACACATTTGGACCTGCACCCAGGCCAAGTCTCCCTGAGTGTGTGTGTGTGTGAGGGGGGTGGGGGGAAGAAGGTGGATGTTAAATGAGGTTTAACAGGTTAAAGTGAGCATGTACATAAACATGTTTGAAAATGAGTTAATAAACCAAAAATGAATAATATGGCATTTAATTTTAACATTTGCATTGTAGCATTGACACAATAAACATGGTTTAGATAATTAACTGTATGTTTTGTGTTTTTACAATGGCATTGTTAATGAAAGTATATAAAATATACCAGAATATTACTAAAACAAAATAATTACTACTTTCCCCCACTGACCGATGAGTCAGTATTAACAGCAAGTTTAAAAACAGTGCTCTGGAGTATCAAGGAATATAGTTAAGCGGAAATTATAATAATAGATTGAAGATCGGGAACAGGCTTTGAGGTCTGGAACAGTCAAAGAGAAGTATGATAAAACAAACGATAACAACTTTAGAAAACGAGAATGACTTCATTGGAAGAAAAATCTTAATTATATCTTTTGAAAGGATGATTAACCCCGTCTGACAGGCAGTTTGAATAAACTAGCACAGTTAAAAGAAACCAACTGTTATTTTAAGATAAAAGGTAATTAACATATATTTCAATATGAGAGGTATTCTTCTATAACTCAAGAACATATGGTACCTGGTCACCTTAGACTGGGGCAAGAACACCATTCTACCTGCTATGTATTAACCGAAGGACAATATTTTTTGGTCTTTAAAGATTTTATTCTAAAATGGATTATACCATTAATTTAGTGATAGCAAGGCTGTATAGACCTATAAAACAGCTAAATATGACACACCAATTGGCTGTTATGACGTGACGCATGTACGGGCTCACTCACGCCTGGAGGAGGAGACTGGCCGCATTTGAAAATGAAGAGAGCGTTCATGCCACGGTATACTAGTACCGAACGGGTGGCTGTTTTGAATCCGGGATATGTGCTTTTATACCCAGTACACATAGGAGTGACTTGTTCTGGAGAGAAGACAGTTTGGAGTTGATGTGCTGCCAGTTTTGGGGTCGAGCAGGATTGCAGTGTATGCACTGCTATACTCCTTGGGACAGCAGAGCAGAACCCATTTCCCACATGTTGCTGGTGCCTGGGCATGAGCAAGTTTACAGTGTCTGCACTGCTATAGCCCAAAGGAATAGGGGAAGAGCAGAAACTGAAGAGATCTGATACAGTAATCAGATCAAAAAGAGACAGCTGCTCCAGCATAAAAAAGATGAGTACAACATAATAACAAACAATTTAAATATGCTATATACTCTCTAATGCTGTATTTGGAGGAAAGTAGAAACAGAAGAAGATATAAAGAGAAGGGAAGAAACAATTATTCCATTCTGGATGGATATACTTTTTTTGTTTTGTTTCTCTTTTCTTCCTTTGACTCTCAGTTTCTACTTTTTTTTTTTGCCTTTCTGGCTTAGAGATTCACCCTTTAGAAATATATCCCCAAGGGCAATATTATCTCATCACCTCTTAGAGATATAATTAAAATGTACTTCTACATGTAAAATGGCCACCAAAAGCCAGACGACAAAAAGGGATGAGAGAACTAGACAGGTGCTCAGAAAGAAATTGTATTTCTTTATTTCCCTTTTCAGGAGTATATATGAAAATGTCTTAAATACTATGTATATTAGCTATTTATAGAGGTTTTCTATTACATAGAAGCGTTTAGGAGAGCGATGAGGCGGGTGGGAGTAGCTTTACGCTCTTTTTTTCCCCCCCACATTTGTATTTTACGGGCATCAAAGCTATATACGTAATACAATCACACCGATCAATGCAGACCAGATATCCTCTTTATGTCTCCATATGAGATATAGTTATTGCATGATATATTTCATGCAAAGTAAGAATCTGGAAAGAATCTTATTAGATTCTTGTCCAGAAAGAATAGAGCAAGAGGTCCTAATAGGCCCTCATTATGTTAATGAGAAAATTGTAGATACATTTGTTTGTATTTTGTGTTGTATGTGTAGCAGCAGAGAGTGGAATTTAAAATGGGGGAAGTATGGTTAAATTGATATCTGTAAACGTGCAGGGTCTTAACTCATCGATAAAGAGATGAATGGTGATAAGCCACATAAGAAGAGCAAAAGCAGATAAATGCTTTCTCCAGAAGACCCACTGGAGATGACTGAATAAAAGTCAATGGAATCCAAATGGATTTCCTTTGGTAACTCAAGCCTCAAGAACAGATAACAAAAAGAGACGCGGAGTAGCTATCCTATTCTCTAATACTCTACAGGTAGAGATTCTATACAAATTTTTAGATAAAGATGGTCGCTATATGATTCTGGTCTCTAAAATAAATAACATTAAGTATACTTGGGTGAATTTACATCTTCCAAATGTTGCCCCAATAACTCTATTAAAGAGAATACTAGAAAAGGTAGAAGAAGTAAAGGAGGGTATTCTTGTAATAGCAGAGGATTATAACTCAATCCTAGATCCAACTCAGGATAAACAAATACCAGCAGGAGCCACTATTAATAGATATATTTCAAAACAAGCAAAATCTGTAACAAACACTCCTAATTTAAACAACCTGTTTGATATATGAAGGGTGTTTCACCTTGAAGATAAAGGTTTACTCATCTCTCCATAGTTCACCACTCTCTTTCGAGAATTGACATGATTTGGGGGCAATCACATGTTAGTAGATAAGTTTAAAAGAATTGAAATCATTGATAATGCGTGGTCTGATCAAAGCATTTTGGAAATGGATTTGGATAGTGATTTCCCATCCTTTAATAGAACAACTTGGAGACTTAGAGATTCCCTATTAGAAAATAAAGGAAACCATAGACATATACAACATAAAATAGAAGATTATTTGTTGGATAATAATATATTAGATACTTCTTCGGGCATATATTGGTGTGCCTTTAAGACTGTGATGCGTTACAAAGTCGAATAAAGAAGCAAATGGGTAAACCGCTATCCCATCTATATCCCATCTATATCTAAATTGTGTAGAGAGTATAAAGTAAATCTGTCAAAGGACACTTTGGACAAACTTATTAAAAATAAAGCCTTAATTAGGGATAAAATCACAGAAAGAATAACAGCAAATCTTTAAAAAATGAAAATAAACTATTACTACAGAGGAAATAGGACAGATAAAATCCTTACTAAAAAAATTAAAGAAAAAACAAACAGATAATAGAGTTCATGAATTAACAGTTGACTCAAACATATATTAACCCTGTAGAAATTGGGAGGCATTTTAATGATTATTATTCTAATCTTTATAATATAGAATCTAAACCTGGATTGGCATTAATATAGAAGTATTTTTCTAAGACTTCTTTTCCTATTCTTAAAAATCATCATAAAGATCAATTTAATAGATCTATTACCAGAGAAAAGATAGGAAGGGCTATATCCGATTTGAAAAAAATATAACTCTCCAGGACCTGACGTTTTTTCCAATTATTTTTTCAAGTCATATGCCTCTAAGATCACAGATGTCCTGACTAAAGTATTATAATTGAGGGTGGGGAATTTCACGGAAAGATGACAAGAGTAAATACTTTCCCTATATTAAAGCAGGGTAAGACCCCAACAGAGATCTCCAACTACCATCCAATATATTTAATTAATGTTAATATGAAGATATATGCATCAGTGCTTTCCGCTAGACTGAAAACCATCATTGGAGAGTTAATCCATTTTTATCAAGTGGGTTTTGTCCCGGGAAGAACTTAATCAAATTTTAGAAGGATTATAGATGCCTTGGATTATGTGAATGAGAAGAGGATTCCCCTCATGACTCTGTCATTGGATGCAGAGAAGCCTTTTGACAGAGTCGGGTGGGACTTCTTGGCTTCTGTTTTGGCGATATTTGGTTTTACAGGGAGATTTTTACAAGCTATAATGGCCCTCTACGACAATCCTTCATCTAGAACAATAGGCCCTAACATCTGCTCCTCCTGGTTCAATCTTTCAAATAGAACCAGGCAAGGTCATCCCTTATCTCCTCTTATTTTCATTCTAACTGTAGAGAAACTGGCAGCTAATATTAGGAACTGTAATAATATAAAAGGTCTTAAGATTAAAAGAAAGCAGAGGCCAAAGTCAATATTTATGCTGACAACATCATAATCACTGTAACATCACCCAAGAAATCTATGATAGCTTTAATGAGCGAAATGGAAGAATATAGCTTAGCATCTAATTTTAAGTTACACCAATAAATCTATAATTATGGCTTCTAACATTAAGAAATCAGAAACAGATCAATTTCAGAGTAATTTTTAATTTATATGGGCAAAACAGAGTTTGGAATATTAAGGCCTAGAAGTGGTTGGAGATGTTCAAAGGACCATGGAGTTAAACTTTTTAAAACTCCTAAGACAGACCAACATATTGTTAAAAAAATGGGGACAATTTGAAATATCATGGTGGGGAAGAGTAAATACCATTTGAAACTATGTTCTACCGAAATGGTCGTATCTTTTCCAGATGATTCCTTTGAAGGTAACTCCCCCATGGATATTAATGATCCAGAGAATTTTCAATGGTTTTGTCTGAAAGGACCAGACCCCGAGAATAAGTAGAAATAGCTTAGCACTGAAAACTAAAAAAGGAGGAATGAATATGCCTTTATTGGGGGATCTTTATAGAGCTAACATTTTAACACATATATATAGATCTCAGCTACATGGTTTAAGGAAAGAATTTTGGTGGCAAGCTGCATGTGAAATGACTAATATGAACAATTGGGAAATGGACATATGGAATATTGAAGACCGCTATAATCTAAAGAATAGCTGGAAATGTAATCTTATTGTAAGCAATTTGATGGAAGAGTGGGAAAGATTAAAGAAAAAAATTTTTTTGAATTTCTTTAAACTTGAGATAGTGGAAGCTAATATAGAAAATATCATGTTTAGAAATTGGATAAGCAATGGTATTAAACAGGTAGATCAAATCATGGTTGGCACTAATATTAAACTGTTTCCCCGATTACAAAAGGAATTTTCTCTACAATATTCTGAATTATTCTCATATTTGAGAATTAAAAACTTCATAGGTCTTTACAAGACAGAATCTACATCAGAAGATATTTTAAATATATATAGGCTGTTAAATGGCGATATTGTAAATAGACCTTTGTCAAGATCTATGGAATTTATATCCTTTCAATCTCCTGTGGATATTTCAGTGATAACTAGATGGGAAAAAGTATTGGGCCATCAAATAGCTACAACTGAATGGGCAAAAGGTTTCTATTTGGTCACAAAAAACATTCACTGCCTAAACTATGTAGAAACTCATGTAAAGGTTATATATAAATGGTATTATAAACCAGATAAGCCTCAGAAAATATCTGCCACAAATTCGGATATATGTTGGAGATGCAATCAAGTTACAGGCCCATATATTCATATATGGTGGTACTGTCCAAAAATACTTAGACTTTGGACTAAATTGTTTGATTGTCTTGGCCAAATTGGTATTCCCAATATTATTAGGTCACCAGAAGTGGCCCTTCTCCATCTTGACTGGCCAAGTTTTACTAAAGTAGAAAAAAATTTCATAATTCATTATTTTGTATCTGTTAAAATCATGATTGCACGTAGATGGAGGCAAGTAGAATCGCCGATCTGGAGCGAGATCAACAAACTAATAAAGAAACAATTGGTAATGGAGCAAGGTCTCACCCATCCAAATAGTTTCATTATAAAGAAAAAAAGTGGTGATATTAGAAAGAGGACAGAAGCTTTAAATAAGTGGTCGGATGGATAGATCGTGCACGTAGATCAGGGGTCCTCAAACTGTGGCCCTCCAGATGTTGCTGAACTACAACTCCCATGATTCTCTGGCTATCTATGTAATTCAAAGAATCATGGGAGTTGTAGTTCAGCAACATCTGGAGGGCCACAGTTTGAGGACCCCTGACATACATGATGATGTATCCCTTTGTTAGTGCAATGTTTAAGTATATATATATATATATCACTCTCTGTTGTTACTTTTAATATGTCTGTCTTAATTATTATAATGGGATATGGTATAGATGTCCTATATAATGTAATAGATGTCAAAATATTTTCTTTAAATAAGTACACTGCTTTTGAAGTTTTAGACATCTTGTATAGATAACAGATGATGTTTAACTGAGAGATAGAGTCATACATTATATATCTGTCTGTTTCTATGTATGTTATAAAATGAGAAAAAATGTCTATAAAGATTTAATTAAAAAAAATAAAAAAATAAAAATACAGCTAAATAAATTATTGGTCCTTATGGGGTTAATCAAAATTAGATATTGCATATGTGCAATGGGAGCCAAGAGAGATGCACACTAGAAAAGACAAATTATAAAATATTTATAGCAAGTGGAAAAGATGACAAAAGAAAATAAAGCTGCTTTAAATATTTTACTTGATTGATGAAAACATAATAACGCTATCCATAATTTCTCCCACTTCTATAAATAAAGAATAAATCATTTATAATATAAATTTCATATTATAAAATGCAAACCCCTTTGCAATACACACACATATACACTGAACAAAATTATAAACACAACACTGTTGTTTTTGCCCCCATTTTTCATTAGCTGAACTCAAAGATCTAAGACTTTTTCCATGTACACAAAAGGCCTATTTCCCTCAAATATTGTTCACAAATCTGTCTAAATCGGTGTTAGTGAGCACTTCTTTGCCGAGATAATCCATCCATCTCACACGTGTGGCATATCAAGGTGCTGATTAGACAGCGTGATTATTGCACAGGTGTGCCTTAGGCTGGCCACAATAAAAGGTCACTCTAAAATGTGCAGTGTTACTGTATTTGGGAAAGGAGGGGGGTCCGAAAACTAGTCAGTATCTGGTGTGACCCCCATTTGATCAGGTTCTTGATTGTGGCCTGTGGAATGTTGGTCCACTCCTCTTCAATGGCTATGCGAAGTTGCTCGATATTGGCAGGACCTGGAACACGCTGTCATATACGCCGATCCAGAGCATCCCAAACATGCTCAATGTGTGACATGTCCGGTAAGTATGCTGGCCATGCAAGAACTGGGATGTTTTCAGCTTCCAGGAATTGTGTACAGATCCTTACAACATGGGGCCATGCATTATCATACTGCAACATGAGGTGCCCTGTACAGTGAAAATCAGGATTCATCTATGAAGAGAACACCTCTCCAAAGTGCTAGACACCATTGAATGTGAGCATTTGTCCACTCAAGTCGGTTACGATGACAAACTGCAGTTAGGTCGAGACTCCGTTGAGGACAACGAGCATGCAAATGAGCTTCCCTGAGATGGTTTCTGAGAGTTTGTGCAGAAATTATTTGGTTATGCAAACCGATTGTTGCAGCAGCTGTCTGGCTGGCTGGTCTCATACGATCTTGGAGGTGAAGATGCTGGATGTGGAGGTCCTGGGCTGGTGTGGCTACACATGGTCTGCAGTTGTGAGGCTGGTTGGATGTACTGGCAAGTTCTCTGAAACGCCTTTGGAGATGGCTTATGGTAGATAAATGAACTTTCAATTTACGGGCAACAGCTCTGGTGGACATTCCTGCAGTCAGCATGCCAATTGCATGCTCCCTCAAAACTTGCCACATTTGTGGCATTGTGTTGTGTGATAAAACTGCACATTTTCGAATGGCCTTTTATTGTGGCCAGCCTAAGGCACACCTGTGCTATAATCATGCTGTCCAATCAGCATCTTGATATGCCACACCTGTGAGGTGGATGGATTATCTTGGCAAAGTAGAAGTGCTCACTAACACAGATTTAGCCAGATTTGTGAACAATATTTGAGAGAAATAGGCCTTTTGTGTACATAGAAAAAGTCTTAGATCTTTGAGTTCAGCTCATGAAAAATGGGGGCAAATACAAAAGTGTTGCATTTATAATTTTGTTCAGTGTATATATATATATATATATATATATATGAAATGCAAAGTTACATTGCAGATATTTAGAATATATTTTTGACCATTAACATAAAATAAAGTTTTGAATCATATTTTTATTCCATTTTATATTTACTTCTCTGACCAGTGTTTACATTGCATTTGGTCATTCAGTAACATCACTGGAATATATATTAGTATTTGTCAAGACTAATAACAATACCATTACGTTCTCTGTACATATTCAAATATACTTTGCATGACTGCTTGATTTTCAATTATCAATAATACTAATATAATGTCTAAACATGCTTGCTACTGTTCAGTCATTAGGCACCAACTGTTTAATTTATCAGTTCCCTTTCATGGTGTTGATGTCAAAATTTTAGAATTCCATTGACAACCAGAAGTAAACTTTAACAAGGAATACTTTATAGACCAATATGAGACATGCCTTTAGTCATGTTTAACATTCTAATGTGAGGTCAGTGAAGCGAATTAACATCTGCAAGTCACACCACGGATGCCTGTTTTCATATATTAACATGCTGTTCAAACTGGTTAACCTCGATGAGGGAGCACATGCCAGAAGCTAATATGGTTATATATCAGGCAAGTGTCACTGTTCAGAAAGAACGTTGAGTAAAGGCAGATTCCATTTTCCAATTTATGAAATGTTAAAATGTAAAAATACCAGTTTAGCAATTCTAAATGGCACCCAATACAAATACATTAATAAAACAACCAGTTAACGGACTAACAATTATTATAGGCATATACAGATGCAGCTATGTCCAGGGGAACATGGTCACTGTGACTTTAAAAAAATATATTATAACACTTAAAAAATATATTATAACAAGTGCCAAAATCACCTGATATTAATAAAGTAGATTTGATGCACGGTCCCAGTCCATTTTTTTGTTCAATGTAAAATATTTAAAAATGGCAATGTGACGAAGGTTGCATGCCCCGTCTATAGTATAACGGACACATTGCAATCATGGGGCTCCAGGGGTCGACTTAGTCATAATGTACTTCTGATCACATATCCTAGCAATGAATCTGGATGGAGTCAAAATGATCTGTTTAAGTTTTCACATCGGTTGCAAATCATACCTCTCCCTCATGTTTTTCTTGTACTGCCAATAATTTTTTTTTAAAAGTTGTATATATATCTGATTGTAAACCATGCTTGTCAAATAAAAGTATTAATAAATTGAGAACAAATGTAATTTGGTTGCCAATAAATAATGTTTACATAGAGAGCATAGTTTGTAGGAAATTGTCAAACCAGAGTGCTGCTATGCTCATTAACCCTGACCTAGCGTTAATTATCCGTGATGTTCTCTCTGTTTTGTGAACAGTTATTGCATATTCAAAAGAAATCATTTGCTTGTGAAGAAAAAGTAAAAAGAATAGTTCATGGAATACATGTCATATTATGTAAATATTGTACATCTGGGATTCCTTAAAGACACACTGTGTACACTATAAAAAGCTAGGCACCTTGCTTAGACTACAGAGGAATGATCTCCCTGAAAAAAATAAATGTAGAAAATATTAATAATTTTTTTAAAGTCGCCAGCTGCTCTATGATAAAAGACATATAAAAGCATTACGAAAGATATAACATATGGATTACATAGGTAAAAGCAAAATCAAGATTGTTCACAACTCCCAAAACAAGGGAAAACAAATAGACCCCCAAAAGTAGATATTTCCAAAAAGAAGACCCACTCAATCCTTTCAAATATATGAAGCTATATGAGGTAAACTGATTTCCTATAAAATACTCAAAAAGTCATAAAATAGTGACTTTACATCTCATGCCCTAAAATAAGTATACATTAGA
Organism: Pelobates cultripes; assembly: GCA_933207985.1. Lineage (NCBI taxonomy): Eukaryota > Metazoa > Chordata > Amphibia > Anura > Pelobatidae > Pelobates > Pelobates cultripes. Next base: position 250,552,683 of record OW240912.1, on the reverse strand, counting down.
ATACATAAGAATGACAAAATAAATTACACCATCATTCCTAAAGCTAGGTGTTTGTTATATTTTCCACAAAAGCATTTCCAGTTTGCACATCTAGTTAGTGCATGTGTATTTTAAACCTGTACATAAAATATTACAATTTAAGTGAAGAAATTAAAGGGACACCGTAGGCACTGTATCTGCTTCATCTCATTAAACTGGTTATAGTGTCTGGAGTCCCCTGGTGCCATCATTTCTTTCAGCATTAAACAGTTTTTAATGTTTTAATGCTAAACAAGAGTCCACGGCAGTCTATCCCTCTGTGCTGCTTTGGCTAATAAGGAAGTATTACCCTGAGAGGCAAAGGGCAGCTGTGATTGGCTGAGAGTGTCAGCTGACTGCTTTTAACCTGTCAGAGCTTCAACTGACGGTATGGATGGGTATGACAACAAGGAAGTGTGTAATCTCTGCCTTAGCTACACATACAGAAGGGGCCGGACTGTGGGTGGCCAGGGACTCTTATTTTGTGGCATACTACACGAACATCGTGCAACACTGAATGGAGGGACAGTGCCAGGCCACTCCAGGCACTATAACTAATTCAAAGAGACAAAGTGGTTATAGTGACTACAATGTCCCTTTAAGTGTGTACACTTGGGTGAGACCACAGAAATCTTGCACTACAGCTGCTGTGACCTAAAACGTCCATCATGTTTAGTCAGTGGCTGATCAACTGGAGTTAGAACAAAAAAAAAAAAATCAATATAATTGCAAAGTCCGTTGAGTACGCTGGAAAAATAAAGGCCACTCTAGGCATCATAACAACTATAGATACATTATGTGGCTATGGTGTAAGAGTCTGCCAAAAAAACGAGGCTCTCACGTCACCTACAGCTAACCCTATCTGGTGTGCTTGACTAGTGTGGAAGTTAAATTATGCCTAAGCTTGTCCAACTTTGTGAACCAATGACAGTCTGAGAGTACTGTGCTAATCCACTCACAGCCTTATACATTTATATAGTAGTTTAATACATATTATCTCAGTATGTAACATAATAGCTAACTTGAAGTTGTTTTAGTGGTAAATAAAATTGAATACATCATCTAAACTGATATTGTGGCAAAATAATGATGGGTTCCTGGATACAGTATATGTTTAGAAAGAAATAATTAGTTTAAAAGCTAAACTAAAAATAAATATGTTTCCAATAGAGACATAAAAAATGATTACTTGTTAGAACTAGAATTTAAATGGTAATGGCATATGCAATTACTTTTACTTATACACTATAATGTGGAATATGGCGCAATTTAAAAATAGGTATTGTTATACTTCAATGTTATGTGCAGGAATAAAATGCTTTCATTCAGATTTTATTGCAAATTGTATAAATAATCAAGTATAAATTAAATCCATTGTCCCTGTTTAATAGTCACACTAGCATTTTTTATTTCTTTTTAATAGGTTTTCAGTTATCTACTCAGTACCACATATTTCTGCATACAGCCATAATTCATTGACAATGAATTTGCATTAAAGGAACACTGCAGTGTTAGGAATACGAAAGTCATTGGAATACGAAAGTCATTTAGATCAATGGTCTCAGTAAATCAAATGCATTCCCATAGGAAATCAATGAGAGCACAGTGTGCATGCTCTGCAAAATGCTGCTCTGTGCCAATCATATGGTTCCTCTAAGACCATCTGGTTGAAATTGTGTAGTTCTTCTCCACTATTTCGGCAGAAATGTCTCTAGGGGCTTTCGGTATGACTGTCACTAAAAGCAGGTTAGCCCGGCAATGAAAACTTTGCAGTTCCTGCAGAATGGCAATATTTTCAGCTGCATGGTTAAACAGGTGGGTGAGGGACCTGGTACCCAGACCACTTAATCGAGATGAAACTTCTGCGTGCCAATAAAGTCCAATTAATTGAGGTGTAGATTTTTATTTTAAGACCAAGGTGCTATTCTGGAGCAAATTGTTAAATAACAAACGATCACACTGAAAGCAACAGAATGTCTTTCACTTTTAACCTTTAGCATTTTGCACCCAGAAAAAAAACATATTTTGCCTTGATAAATTTCCCACTATCATCTTATTATGAAGAGCAGAATATCTCTTTTTTTCCCATGCTTTTTTCCTTTTTAAACGGGATTGTCAAAACCTTACACATTTCTAGATAAGTAATTTTGTCCAAAACCTGAACAATATACACTTAGTGCATAGACATTGCTTGCAGCATGCAGCCATTTCAATGAGTTTTGTTAATTAATGTTAAAGAGACACTATAGTCACCTGAACAACTTTAGCTTAATGAAGCAGTTGTGGTGTATAGAACATGCCCCTGCAGCCTCACTGCTCAATCCTCTGCCATTTAGGAGTTAAATCCCTTTGTTTATGAACCCTAGTCACACCTCCCTGCATGTGACTTGCACAGTTTTCCATAAATACTTCCTGTAAACAGAGCCCTATTTAGGCTTTCTTTATTGCAAGTTCTGTTTAATTAAGATTTTCTTATCCCCTGCTATGTTAATAGCTTGCTAGACCCTGCAAGAGGCTCCTGTAAGTGATTACATTTCAATTTAGAGATTGAGATACACTTATTTAAGGTAAATTACATCTGTTTGAAAGTGAAACCAGTTTTTTTCATGCAGGTTCTGTCAATCATAGCCAGGGGAGGTGTGGCTAGGGCTGCATGAACAGAAACAAAGTGATTTAACTCCTAAATGACAGTGAATTGAGCAGTGAAATAGCAGAGGAATGATCTATACACTAAAACTGCTTTATTTAGCTAAAGTAATTTAGGTGACTGTAGTGTTCCTTTAATATATTTGTCATGATTTCTTAAGCCAGATGCATCAGTAGTAAAACAGATGGCACTGGTTTAACAACCAAACCTCAATATTAACATACTTGAAAACAAGTTAATTAAAGGAAAACTATAGCATTATGAATATCTTTCAAAGCAGGGGCTTAAAAGGTAACTTTTATTTACATTACATCCCGCGGTGCTCTTATCCCCATACTGGTGCTCTGCCTCCTTGCCTGAGATCATCAGTCTCAATGTATAGGGCATACATACTTATTTATATGGCATACTCCCAGGAAGGTTTCTAAGCAACAGCATTACAAAACAATACAAACAATACAGACCTTTAAGTACTGCTGTTGCAGTTTCTGAAGAACTTTTAATTTCTCAAGGCCCTGCAATCCTCCATTTTAGAAAAGCCATAACTTCTCTTCCTCAATGATAGGGCCAATTCCCAAGCAGGAACTAAAGCACTCTACAAGTAGCTAATAAGGACTTGTGTTTCCCTGGGTGAAGAGATTCTTCTTGCGGCTTTGTCCTTAGAAATCACTGACATCTTACTTTAGTAAATATGATTTGCTAACATGGCTCATAAAGACATTTGGACATTGTTTGTGACATACAAAATATCACATAGGGCACTATATGAAACATTGAATGACAAAAACAATGATATTGTGGGTTGGGGAGGCTATTCAGCAATATTTAATCCTAAAAGCTAAACACAAGCTATTAAACACCGGTAGATAAAATGAACCATTTATAACAATAAATCATTTCAAAATGGAAAACAATCAAAGAAAGAGAACACAAGGTGTTCCACACATGTTAAACATATAATACGATTATTATTATGTCATTTTATCAGGAAACATTCTCTTTTCGTCTCTACATTTTTTTCCATTTTTAAAACAAGGCAAAGTGAATGTACTTTTTTACATAAAAAAAAAAAGCCAAACAAAAAAGCTTACGAATAATGTTTCCAATTTAGCTGTTTTTATCTAAAATTTTATATTCTTTCAATTCCTAAAAAAAAAAAAAAATCACACTTTACTGAATAACCCTTGAGTTTAATAAATAAATGTGTCAAAACTGTTTACAAGAAATTATTATTGTTTTAGTTAATTCATCTTCCTCAATTGTAACTCAAGTCCCAAATGATTCACAATATACACTATACAAGTATGATTAGTACTTTGAGATAAACTTTCTAACTGTGTTTCAGCGTAAAGAGGAAATGTGACTTCCCTGGAATATAATCCATTGAAAAAACCCATTAAACATTATCTATAACTTGTGTTAACTTTTTTTTTTTTTTTAGAAGATGCTCCATGTGCTTTTAGATTTATTTAAAAGATTTAGCAAATAACATCATAATTAAATTCAGACAAGGCAAAGTCAGGACAAACATTGCAAATAAGGAGGAAAAATAGAAACATTTTGCTTCTCATCTGTATGCTTTTTCTATACTGACTGTCAGATACAAAGAACAGAGCTTATAACAATGACTGACAGGAGCTAAGATGGAGGCACCAAGTTGCAGGATAAAGAATCATTTATTTCAAAATTTTATTACATTTTTCACATCTCAAAAATGCATATTTATTAAATACATTAACACATAAACATAATATTAATAATCCTGGGAAGTGATAGTTCCCCTTTAATTTTGCTAACTACATCACTTTTAATCTATGTACAGTATAGTGCTTTGGATAAGATCGATTAGGAGTCGTTAAATACATTAATGAAATAGATTTTTCACACATTTCTCAAATGCAAGCTGTTATCCATAAACTAATGTTGGATGGGGGGCGGGGCCAGACCGCCAAGCTGGACGGTCTCAAACAAGAGCTGCTCCTGCAAAACATCAACGATTATACTAAAAAAAATGTCTTACCACCTTAAAACCGACCAACAGCGACGATACCCAGAGCACAAGGACTGCTGGATCCAGGGAGAGGCTGGCTCACCGAGCTTCAGTCCCCGGGAGGAGATATTCTCGTTGCCCCAAGCGAGGCCTTCTCCGGTGGTGAGTGGGGCGGATGGCCGCTGCCCCACTATCCTGCACCACAGAACCCAACCTGAGTCACATACTCGGGTGGCTCTGGATCCGTTCCCCCCCCCCATGTACCGGTGGGTGTGAACCCGGTCCTTAACCTGTGGCCCTGCACAAGTCATCGCAAACTGAACTGGGGGTTCCGGGTGAGGCTCCCAAGATGGCGGGCGCCATGTGCGCGGGAAGCAGGGGGAAGACCTGCTACCTCCCCATGCTCACAGCTGACAAAAAGGTTCCAACACTCCGACCCTGCAACTTGAAGGGGCAGAAAAACCCTCATCTACCCCCGCAGCCACTTATGCCAGAGTCGAGCGGCACAAGCGACCCAAACAAGCGGACAACAACGACCGCACCGTGGGGAGGGAATACCACGCCATGACCATTCCCTCCCGGAATAGCAGTGCCAGTCACCAAACGAGTTACCCCTGCAAGAGGACCAACTGCATACCCACCTCCCACCCAGCCTGTATCACCACGACCCAGACAGTGGAAAACACAGCCTAACGACATCAAGCTCCCAGCCATACCTGACAGCAGCCTTCATATGACCAAAAACAGCAAGCTCAGCATCACATGGCTGCTACTCAAGGGAACTCAGAGAGGACCCCAAGTAACCGCATGGATGGACTTTGCCAGGATAACTGCTCCGACGGACACTCGCACCCTTCCAAACAGAACTAGCAGAGCAGGTATAGGCTAATCGTGAGATTCCTTCTATCTGTGCGGCCTTGGGACCACCATGACGCCGGCCCTTTCTCACGGAGGAAGCTCGGGTATCCCCCGATATACCAGGGTGACAGAATTACCACAGCGACTTACCTAGATCTCACTTGCATGTTATTACGTATTTTGTATTATATAGTAACCATATGTACACATAATTTACATGGTACACATAAGCGCGCACTCGCACAGGTGTTACTACATTACAAGCAACTCACAAACTAGCCCAACGCAACCACATTGCAGCATTACTTACTACATTTAATATTACTAACAAAGTGAGAATCTGAACTGCCGCAATGATGACTTGGGTATAAACGTCTTCACTTTTGTAAATTGCATGGCTACATAAATACTTAAGCAGATCATTAAGGAATAACTATACATAGTTAGCCTAGCATGTTTAATGCAAACTGTAGATATCTTACAGCCTGTTACTCTCATGATATTAAAAAAAAAAAATGTGCTGTTTAACCTGCCACACTGTGAAATGCTATGAAACTGCTGGCAGCAGCTGTCGTGGCTCTGCACGCTTTTTGTTACTTCATGCACAAATAAAATAAAGAATTATAAAAAACTAATGTTGGATCATATCTGGATATAACATTCATGTTATACTGCATAACAAGAAGGACTGTATGTCTTGCATTCATTTTTTTAATGTCTTCACTAAGAAATACACATTTTTATTTTGCTCCATGTAATGTGGTATATGACAACATTAGATAATGCATTAAAAATATGCAAAATGGGGCGTGGCTCCTTGACATTTAAATTTTTTTATTATTCAGTTAATAATCTTACACTGCCAGAGGCTACTTCCAACGCTATGCGAATTGCCTATGACTTATGCTATGTTTGTAATTCCCCGAAGTAGGAATACTGGGGACTAATATGGGGGTGAGTGAGAGAGAAATAATATGACAGTGGTCCTCTAGGGAGGTATACGTATGAGGGAGGGAGAGACAGACCTGAGACAGTTGAGCGATATCGTACACCCAGATTACACGGTATGCCGTCACCCGACGACACATAGAGATCGGTCTCCTGCTATGGATCACTAGCCATCCACAAATTTCGGAGGATCTGTCTTAAACACCGACCATTTGAGTGGGGACTTGATATAATCTGAAGTACTAGACAGCATTTAGAAAAGTTAGAGCATAAGGGGGACAAATAAGGGAAAGCATGCATGTCGTATAACACATATAGTAAGAAGGTGGACGTAGTGCACATGAGAGGGGATGATGGCAGAGGTGCAATGTTAGCTTACACACAGTGGAGAGTGACCCCTTATAGAGGTGTGAAGAAAAGAGTATGTGACCAGATGACGTGGCGAATGCGACTATACAGGGAAAGTATGAATGTGTTAGGGGATGCCCCTGGAGAATGTATATGGAAACCTGAGGATTTATCAACAGGGTTCTTAACTGTTTAACGTCAACTATTGTTTTATACTCTTGAAAAATGTATGTTCTTGCATATTACCAAAACATGTCGAGATCTTTCCACAACAAAAATAAAGAATTAAAAAATATATATATATACACGCAAAATAATTATACCCTCTTGGGTTTGCAGTTTCTTGTGATGAGCTCTGCCCAGACTAGGAAGAAGTTAAAACCTATCAGCTAATCTTAGCCTTCCCACTGTTTCCAACTAGATTGCTAAGCATAGCCTCCTATTTTAAAGGGTCATAAGATAGGTAGTTCAGCACTAGCAACAGCCCTATCAGTTAGGAAGTATTATTATTGATGAAAAGTGTTTGAGTAGTAACGTAGAGAGCTAATGATAATGCAACAAGACTGTGTATGTGCATAACTCTGTGGCTACAAAAGTTGTTAAGGAGCTTGTTAGTGAAGATGGGCACCAGCACATTGAGCACACGTTGTTCAAGCAGTTGAGTGGGCAGGAGTAGCATATGTTCCCCCCGCAATATCTAAATAAGGAGGTGGGTTTATAACTGCATATAACTGTTAATAAAGAATGTGTAAAGGGACAGAGGGGTATGGTTGTAGCACTAAAACCTGCATAAGAATTATATGTTATTTTGGTACTTGGAGAGTCCTCTTAAACATGTTTAAGTAAAATGTAACTGCTCAACTAATTTTTTTGTTATGCAGACCGGGAACAATGATTTACATGTTGAACAATACTTATCAGTTGTTCTAGATGTTTAGATGACTGCACTGTACAACTTGGGATAACAATTTAACCTTATTTAATTTTATAAAGAAAGGAATTTCTTTTCATTCTTACGATATTGGGGAACTTACACTCACAAAAAAAGGTATGATAATCTGTCTCTCCACTCTGTATGCAACATTATTCATGCCAGTTTTTAGATGTCTTTCAGCCAGATATGACCATCTGCCAGAGTAAGTTCAGCTCTGCACATGGGAAGATGAGTCAATGTCTATATGCATTAAACAATAATCAAATCAAGCAAAGTGTTTGTACAATTTCCTTAGCAATATTTTGTACTGCCAAAACTTCATGATGTGTTAAATCTTTTCACATGACAGAATACTTTTTCCCCAATTGATTAGTCTTTTACTGGGATTTATATGATACTGTTATTAGTCAAAAGTATATGCTTGAACTACCAAGTTTACATGAAATTTCTGCATTATCTTTTTTGTTATGAATCAATCATATTGTTTAGATTGCAAATAATTGCTCCACCATTATGCCCAGATGTGGGATGGTAAATGGGTGGGGGCAAATGCCCCTAGGCTGCTCTAATTTAGGCACAATGATATTAAGTCAACAGCCCAAAGAATTCATCATTGGAATATTTAAATGTTTGCATCAGAGCAGGATTAACCATAAAATGACCCTATGCGGTAGCCCAGGGCACAAGGGTTAGATGGTTGCCACAAAACCATGAATTTGCTTGGCACCATTTATCATCCTCATGTAAAGAATGAATGGGGGAGGCATACTTGTAATCTGCCATGGGCCCTGTGAGATCTTTCGTTGGTTTGTGTACATTCAAGAGAAACTATAAATGCAGGGAATACAAAATTGAATTCCTGGCACTATAGCTCCCTCTGCCTCTTCCCTCTCCTCCCTCCTCCTCTCCCCCCTCACCATGGCAGTGAATGAAGGGTTAGAATACCTTTTTTTACTTACCTGATCCCAGCGCCGATGTCCCTTGTGCTGTGTCACAGCTCCACTTCCTCCAAGTGTTGCTCCCTCTTTAGGCCTACCCATAGGCAAGCATTGAATCAGCGTCGCATGTAGCACTATGACATTTATTTGCTTTTTATTAATAAGTACACGTATAAGAAATAACATTATCCAAAGTCAGTGGCTCAATTGGGGCAGCCGCCAAAGGCACTTCTGTGGCATTGGTCAAGTAAAGCGTGGTCACAGGACAAGGAATGGTAAAACATTGATTTGCACCTGTGAGTAACATTGAATTGGAATATCATGGGAGATACCATGTTTCCTCCATGACATTGCAGGAGAAGGAGATGTAAGCAGCCCCAAGGGAGCTCAACACTTTAAAAAGGTAAGTAAAAGGCTTTACGTTATGAACATGTATTGCAACAAGGGGAAGGGACCTCTATAACTAGAGACAGGGACACTAAAACATTAGAAATACATGTTTGTATTCCTAACGCTTTAGTGTTCCTTTAACAAAATAGCTAGACATTTTTTAAATAAGCAAACCATTAGCAGACATTTTATTTTACAAAGTAGTACTCCTGGCTTACTGGACCAGCTTAGCTTATTTTATAAATTCTCTGATCATGAATGCAGATGTGAAATCTCTATATCCCTTATTGTATGACATCATACTTTAGCGTTTTAGAGTTGCCAAGAGGTTTGAGGCTTTTATTGGAATTTGGAATTTCCAGTATAAACTTTTAAGCAAAATACATCTTACAGGTTTATTATATTAAGGCTGGATGTATAGTATAATCATAATGAGTTGATTAATGGCCAATATAGAGTCATTGAAGAACTTATTTAACGATTCTATTTTACATAATTTATGTAGTAACTTGTATTTTCTTACTACATAATTTTAATGGGACTAACAATTAATGTTCAGTTCGGGGCGATCTGAAATAGCACACAGTGTAACAATAATTGGAATAAATACGTGAGAACTGTCTTATAAAAGTTTGTTGTCTAGCATATTATCCAAAGTTAATTTTGACAATTGAAATATTGGTTTATATATAATCTTGTAAACATGCAATTACCTAAGTTTGATACATAATATCCCTGGCAATTTTTCCCATAGCTAGTAAATTATGCTCTTTATTTTGACCATGTATTTTACAACAAATCTGGGACTTATAATCACAAGGCTATGAGTTGCTTGGAGATGAGATAGAATTGCTCCTTCTCTAATCTACAATCTGTTCTAATGTTATGCAGGTTGTATTGCTCTTTCCAACTTGCTCATTTGTATATTAAACCATAACATAGTGTACTTGAATACTTGTTTGTACTAAAGTTGCCAAACTTGAAATTAATATGAATATAACAGTAAAATACATACTGAGAAGATAGGGAAATGAAGGACACAGTCCTGTGAGCTACTGCAAACATAATGAGGTTTGAGCTGGTAACTGATAATTCAGAAGGTACCTGGGATGGCACAACCACCATTTTTTCAGGAGATACTTAGCAAGGGAAAAATATTCTGTTAGCAGAAATACTAAATATTAGCCGGCATGGCATTGCATTGTCATGCTTGGCAACTAGGTCATGGTGCTGATCTACTATAAGTCCAGCTTGAAACTCTGCTTTGATTTACTTTGTGAGTGTGGGTGTATATGTGGTGAGCAGTCACACATTGCCTCACCCCATCCTTTCAAGCTCGCTGTCTTGGTGTAATTTTTGGTCCTGGCCTCACCTTTGCGCCTCATGTCCGGTCTGTTGCTAAAACCTGTCAATTACAGCTTAAAAACATTGCCCACGTAAGCCCCTTTCTTACGCAAGATGCTACGAAGGAGCTTTTTCATGCTCTAGTAACCTCTTGCATGGATTACTGTAATTCTCTCTTAATTGGTCTCCCCAGAAGCCGTACTGCCCCCTATAATCTGTGATGAATGCTGCTGCCAGGCTGATATTTCTCTCCTATCGCTTCTCTCACACCTCACCCCTCTGTCGATCCTTACACTGGCTTCCTGTACCCTACATGTGTTAATTTAAAATACTAACCCTTACCTATAAAGCTCTAACAAACTCTACATTTCTTCACTGATTTATAGGTATGCCCCCTCTCGCTGCTCCACTGGTGACATTCTCCTGTCTGCTGCTTGCACCCTTACTGGATATCTACGCCTGCAGGACTTCTCAAGGGCAGCTCCTTTCCTTTGGAACAGCCTGCATACCCCTGTCAGACTCTCCCCTAGTCTTCAATCCTTTAAGAAGTCCCTTAAAACCCATCTTTTCAGGAATGCTTATGGCCTCCAAGAGTAACTTCTATCTCTCAAACCTTCCTCCTACGTTCTCCTAAATGGCCACACTCCACTCTCACCTCCAGTTCTGCTACTTTCCCACCATGTCTATTTGCTGTCTCCCTCAATACCCTTCCTATTGTGTTTTTATACCCCACATTCTCTAGACTGTAAGCTCGTTTCAGCAGGGTCCACAACTACCTATTGTTCCTGTAACATTTTGTTATTATCTCGTTTGGTAAATTCCCCTCTTGTTGTAAAGCGCTATGGAATAAAGCTGGCACTATATAAATACCAATAATAATAACAGCCTTTCAGCATATGTTCATATATACTGCGGGTACATGCATTCACAACACTAATAATAGATAATTCAAATAAATGTTGATTTCAGGTGGTGAGAGACAATCCTCAAATTTATGCATTGCACCACCTAGAGCAAGTGATCTTAGATCTCTTCCTCCCCACACTTGTGAATGGAAATACCCACTGGAGTAGAGCAGCCGTTGACCTGTGCCTGGCCAACCTGGTCCCCACAGGAAAATACCCATTATTGCTAGATACAAACCAAGCTGCAGAAGATGCTTCCTCCTCATCCAAATAACACAAAGAGATACAGAGTCCACACAAACACAATACCACTGACAATTCACATACACTCACACAACTCCACAAGCAGCCTTATAATACCAATACCATAAGCAGCCACAGCCCTACATGTACACATATCACCAAACACATAATGTGACATATCATGCAGAAACACAATTCCCCAAGCAGCCCCCATACACATCCCACAATCATAGGAATCATACATAATACAACAGACTACTTATGAGCATATACAACATAACAGCCCACACACATGTTAGAAAGCAACTGTAGCACCTAAAAAATAACAAGCAGAATATGGCAACATACACATTTCAATTTAAAAATATAGGACCAGCGGGCAAAGGAACCTCAAGATCTTGTTTTGGCACAGTACTACTATCAGGTTGCCTACCCCTGATCTAGTCCAATTAGTATACTAATACCTTTCAGTGACAGACAGACACAAAGTTCAAAATCACTGAAGGATTACATTGATGCAGATTTACATCTTGAATATGCTGTGCAATTTTTGGCACCTGTTCTAAAATAAGGATATTATGGCACTGCAAAAAGTACATTAATAAAAGGAATATAACATTTTAGGTATGAAGAAAAGTTAACAAATTTAAACCTCAGAGGGGATAAGATAACATTATACAAAAATATCCGGGGCCAATACAAAGCATTGTGTGGAAATCTATTCATAAACAGGACTTTACATAGGACATGAGATCATGCGTTTAGACTGGAAGAAAGAAGATTTAGTCTAAGGCAAAGAACCGTACTGTAAGAACAATAAGGATATGGAATTCTTTACCTAAAGAAGTGGTTTTATCAGAGTCCGTACAGATGTTTAAACTAGATGCATACTTGCAAAAACAGAATATTCAATGATATAATTTTTCAACTGTAGGGTAATAGCTTCTTGGTCCAAGCATAAATCTAACTGCCATTCTGGGGTCAAGAGGGATTTTTTTCCTAGTTTGTTGCAAAATTGGAAATTGTTTTGCATTCTTTTGGATCAACAGCAAAAAACAGATGTGAGGAAGGCTGAACATAATGGATACGTCTACAGTGTTGTATCCTGGTTTTGTGCTGCCCTAGGCAGGACAAAACTCAGACACCCCCCGCGCCACCCCCAAACACACTAACAGGCAAACACACTCACTAACAGGCACACACACTCACAGACACACACACACACACTAACAGGCAAACACACACACACTAACAGACAAACACATACTAACAGACACACACTCACTAACAGACAAACAAACACACACACTAACAGCAGCCAGCCCATTAGCCCGCCCAGTAGCCAGCCCAGCACACAGCCCATTAGCCCGCCCAGCAGCCAGCCCGACCACCTGCCTTGACTGTTAGCCGCAAGGCTAACAAGACATTTGCCCTGGGCATTTGGGGGCGGCTTTTTTTACCGCCCCTTGGAAAATGCCACCCAAGGCAAATGCCTTGTTTGCTTCGCGGCTAAAACGTCCCTGCATGTCTCTGTTCAGCCTATATAACTATGTAACTATGTAATATCAGTGATTGCATACCTGATCTATTGCAATTGTGTACAAATATATAGACGTCTCAAGGTTTTTACTCCATTTCCAATGTCTGGAGGTGCATGACATTCTTATGGTCATAGAGTCCTAAACTCTCTTAATATTGATTTGCACATGCTGCTACCAAACACTTTATTTTCTCTCGCTGTTATGTCAGAGTTGGATTTTTTGTTGTTGAGCACAATTGTGGTTTAACCCCTTGTCCATCAAGCTTGTTTATGGACGAGTTGGCTTTGTTTAAAGCTTACCTTCTTCATCAATCATGTACAGCTTTTGAAGCTGCCCACTATTCAGTATATTTATTCAGGTGGCTGGCCTACCTAAGACTAAGTTGGATGTCTTACTCCAAGAAAACAGTACAGAGGCTTAAAGCTTACTGAAGCAACATCTCAAAGAGAAGATGAATAGAATGTGGATGGAAGGGACAGCAAGGAGTGCCCCCAGATAGGTTAGAGTAATAATTTCATAAGCCCATCCCTAATGATTCCACAATCCAATCCCTACTGATATGATGACAGTAGTTTTGTATTATAAATGTGAATCTTAAAAGGACGCATGAGACTTATATTACAACATAATATAAGCGCTAAATATTGTTTTGAGATCTGTGTTGGAACATGAATGGATTTACATTTTCTTTAAATTGTATGAAGTGTGGAAATTATGTGGAGCCAGAAATTATTCAAATATTCTAAGTAATTATAGCATGTAATGGGTAAGGCATTTCATCAGGAACTCTGCATCACATAAGGAACACAAAGCTGCCAGCAGGATTATTCAAAAGCGTTAAGGGATAAGCTGTTATTGTGCTTTTATGATTAAACTGTAACTCTAACTCCGTGAATGAATTCTACAGTTCTTTATTTTGTGTGGGTGATACATTTCTAGGAAGTTCTCTAAATTTTCAATGTAGCAGAATATATACAACAAACAAAATACACATTCCAGCACACTCGCTTATTCACTAAACAATGATATTTAAATCTTACAGATTGTAATTGCCTCACCTAGGCAAAAAATAATGGGTGTTTAGTTTCATTATATGTTCATGTATATCGCATAAGCCTGTCACAACATACCCCATTCATTATATATATATTATATTTTGTGATCCTTGTTTGCAGATAGCACGGTCCTCTAGGGTAAACAGGCACAGTCCTTTTATTTTCATATAATCCAGGCACTTTATTTGTAAGTCCACACAGGAGACAGCAGCAAATGAAAACATAAATAGCTAGCTCGTCTGAGCACTTACTAACATCAGGTTCCCTATCTCTCTTAAACTAGAACAAAACAATATTGGTTTCACCAACCTAGTGTCTTTGTCAGCTCTCTGCAGTGCTTAGTCAGCCTGTTGCTTTCCTTTCTACACTCCCAGTGATCCAAGCCAGCCTTAACTGCTTTCCTTTCTGCACTCCCAGTGCTCCAAGCCAGCCTTAACTGCTTTCCTTTTGCACTCCCAGTGCTCAGTCTCCTTGACTCTCTCACTGGAGAGAACAGCCTCTCTCCTACCTGCTTCCAGGGAGGAAGCCAGCAATCTCCCTTTTACCTGCCTAGCAGGGAGGGGTTTATTCCCACTGCTACAGCTGATTATCTGCAGCTGAGCAGTGGGTTGGAGACAGTTCCAAAAAACTCTGGCCTGGACTATATTTCTCCCAGTTGTGTATAAACTGTGGAGTGGAGCATTGGCCCACCCTGCTCTCCAAATGCTCCACCCCAGGGGCCAATAACTAAATGTAGCTTTGTGTTGCACACCACAAATACAACACGTACTTCCCTCTGCCTTCACTTTATCACAATATATATATATATATATATGTATATGTATATATATATGTGTATATATATATATATATATTGTGTATATATATACACACACACACACATATGCTGCATAATCTTAAGTTTGATGGTCCTTTTGATATTTAGTGCTCAGCACAAATATGGAGTAATATTAATGCTCTAACTCCCAGAGCTTTACATCACCATATGTGTAAAGAAAAGTGAGTTTAGTTATAGTTGCTTCTCCAATAATGGAGATAAAGGACAGACAGGTTTTCCTATATAATATAAAAGGAAGAACTCATAGGGTAACACTGTTACAGGAATGAGTCGAATTTTCAAATTTCTGTATGGTTCAACTCACATTTATTTGAGCCTGTTGTATCAAAACTGGCTCAGGTAATATCGCTTTCAATGCAGTATGTAGATCCAAATGAGTTGGAAATTGTTCCTCAAAAAGAGTTTCAAGGAAGGCAACACCAGTTAGTATAAAACCATAATATTTATTACAAAAAAGTATAAAAAGTCTTACATAAAGGTTATTGGAGTGCCATCTGTGCACCTGAGGAAGATGCAGATTTGAGCGTTGAAACGCGTTGTGCTTTTTATTCATTGATGGATGGCACTCCAATAACCTTAATGTAAGACTTTTTATACTTTTTGTAATAAATATTATGGTTTTATACCAACTGGTGTTGCCTTCCTTGAAACTCTTTTTGAGGAACAATCTCCAACTCATTTGGATCTACACAGTGGCGTACTAAGGGGGGGGCGGAGGGGGCGGTCCTCCCCGGGTGCCACCAGGGTGGGGAGTGCCATGACCAGCCCCGCCGGCCCCCCCATGCTGCAGCCGCCCGAGCGCTCTGTTTTCTTGTATACCTTTTGATATTTAGGATGCCTATTTTAGTGGATATAACATGACGTGAAAATATATTATTACCACCGACAAATTTGACTTGGCATTCATCTGGCACGTAAGTGGGACCTGTTACTATTAGTGATAGAAGACTAGGAATTAATCTAGCACCCATATCGGATTTCATGGGGACCATGAAAAATGAGATCTCTTCATGTTATACTAACGTATACCTTATAGCTCATGGACAAAAGTGATAAATCTTTATTTATTACTGGCATTTATAAAGCGCCAACATATTTCACAGTGGTGTACAATTGGGGAAAACGTACAATATACACAGATAAATACAAACGGTAGAAAGCTCTTTTATACAAAGTGCTTAGTTACATAGCCTGTGAGCTTACAATCTAAATTTTACTGATCCACTATCGTGGGATAGGGGCTCAATTAAATTTGCAATAGCAAACCTATTGTAATTAGCATTTGAGGTTGAATTTATGCACAGTCTTGCTAATTGCTGCCAGTGTGTATTATATAACATTAAACAGGACTATTTGTTAGCACACTATGGTTACAATAAGCATACTGTTACTATTCTGGATATTGTCAACCCACCACACATTCCAACATTCATACAGTTTGAACTATTGTCAGGTGATTTATTGAACGACTAGAGCTGGTTAGCAAAAGCTATTGTAACCTACTGATGATTCTAAAGTAATACTGAATAGCTGGGAAATGATGTAACTAATCCACTTGCATTAACACGGATATGTTCTTGCAATAAAGGAGAGAATGCAGACCTGGCAGTTTTCTCCTGATAACTCTCATCTCAGTCACTGAACGTTAACTGGCGGAAAGAGATATGTCTGCCTTTGTACTCCTATGGTGTTCATTCCTAATTCTAAAGTACCTTAGCTACACTTTGGTTTTCCCCCATCATATTTTTCTGCTCTAATTTCAATTTAAATTATGAATGTATCCCATATGAAGGAATGTGTCCAGTATGTACTAAAGTAAAGTGCATTGTGTGGGAGAGTTTACAGTTAATTATGAAGATTTTTTTTTTATTAATCTCCTTTTTATAAATAATAATTAATCTTGCTCCACAAGCCATTCATTTCTCCTTCTTCAATACAACAGTGATTCACTGTTTGCTATACATATTGCTGGGTATGAATGAATGACGTATTTGCAAAGCTGTAGTGCAGCTATCACCGTTCTATGAACAAGGTCTTCATTAAATAAAGGTCTACATTAAATAAAGGTGAACTACACATTTACCTGTAAATTTTTTTGTTTTTTTTTGTTATGGTTAAGGACTAAGATGACTGTCCAAACTAAAGCCTAGCATTTGTGTTTATCATTATATTTTTTTTATATATATTATATTTATATAATAAATACATTTGTTGATTTATACATTTATATATGTATATTTAGTTCTCATTTTAAAAGGGCAGGTTGGATTTTCTGTTGATACCAAATATGTATACGTAACACAAAATAAAATATTAACCCCTTATGGGCAGAGACAGTTATCTAATATCAGAACCAAAACAAAACCTAGATTGTTTGCTATGTGTTTGCTCCACCATAATTTAAGGGTTCTCTTTAAGTGCATCCATGCATATTATATATTGTATATAACTATGTACCGTATATACTCGAGTATAAGCCGACCCGAATATAAGCCGAGGCCCCTAATTTTACCCCAAAAAACTGGGAAAATTTATTGACTCGAGTATAAGACTAGGGTGGGAAATGCAGCAGCTACTGGTAAATTTCTAAATAAAATTAGATCCTAAAAAAATTATATTAATTGAATATTTATTTACAGTGTGTGTATATGATGAGTGCAGTGTTTGTGTATATGAGTGCAGTGTGTGTATATGAGTGCAGTGTGTGTGTAAATGAGTGCAGTGTGTGTATATGAGTGCAGTGTGTGTGTGTGTTATGCAGTGTGTGTTTGTGTTGCAGAACCTTGGTGGGGGGTGGGCATTTTTATAAAAATAAAAATAAAAATTTAATTTTTTTGTTATATATTTTTTTAATTATTTTTATTATTATTTATGTATTATTAATTTATTTATTTTGTTGTCCCCCCTCCCTGCTTGATACATGGCAGGGAGGGGGGCTCTCCTTCCCTGGTGGTCCATTGGCAGTTCAGTGGGAGGAGGAGGGGGGCTGGCAGAGCTGTTACTTACCTCTCCTGCAGCTCCTGTCAGCTCTCTCCTCCTCCGCGCCGGTCCGTGCAGCTCTTCTCTCAGCTCCCAGTGTAAGTCTCGCGAGAGCCGCACTATGACCCCGCGGCTCTCGCGAGACTTACACTGGGAGCTGATCAAGGTGCTGACCGGACCGGCGCGGAGGAGGAGAGAGCTGACAGGAGCTGCAGGAGAGGTAAGCGCTCGCTGCCAGCCCCCAGTCTGTATTATGGCAATGTAAATTGCCATAATACAGACACTGACTCGAGTATAAGCCGAGTTGGGGTTTTTCAGCACAAAAAATGTGCTGAAAAACTCGGCTTATACTCGAGTATATACGGTATATAAGTATGAAAAAAAACAAAGTTAAAATGGGACAGAAATAGAAAAACAAAATAAAAAAAATTTCTCATAATAATTTTTACATATCAATTGCAACTAAAAAAAAAAAATGATTGAAAATAGGCACATGTATCAGTCCTGAATGTTAAATGTCTTTATCTAAATTCATATTTGGTAGTTAACACTAATCCTATAGCAACCTCTCCACTAACCTTATAACATCCCAACCACTAATTCTATGCTAACATTAACTCTTTGAGTTGATATGGTGGCTCAGAGGCAAAATAGCAGTCCCAGAACTGCAAAGTACCCTGGTTCAAATCCCCTGCTGGGCCCTCCTGGGGCGACCTCGTCTAGCAGACTGGATGTCGCGGCTAGAACCGTGACACTTCCGAATTGGTCCAATCGATTCTTAATAAGTTTATTTGGGCAGGGAAATGCCCACGGATAAGCTCAGACTGATTGGTGTTAAAAATCAAACAGGGGAGTTTGGGAATTCCACAGTTACAACAAACATGGAAAGCATGTAACATTGCACAAGCTCAATCTGATACTGCAAATAAATTTTCCTCAACATCTGAGGAAAGGGATTATTATTTCTGATGACTTAAAGGTAGGCAGGCAATGTAATAGAGCAGCAGGAAATGCTAGCAAAATGCTTGGTTGTATAGGGAGAGGTATTAGCAGTAGAAAGAGGGAAATGCTCATGCCATTGTACAGAACACTGGTGACACCTCACTTGGAGTATTGTAAGTACTTGAGACCGTATCTCCAGAAGGATATTGATACTTTAGAGAGAGTTCAGAGAAGGGCTACTAAACTGGTTCATGGATTGCAGGATAAAACTTACCAGGAAAGGTTAAAGGATCTTAACATGTATAGCTTGGAGGAAAGACGAGACAGGGGGGATATGATAGAAACATTTAAATATATAAAGGGAATCAACACAGTAAAGGAGGAGACTATATTTAAAAGAAGAAAAACTACCACAACAAGAGGACATAGTCTTAAATTAGAGGGACAAAGGTTTAAAAATAATATCAGGAAGTATTACTTTACTGAGAGGGTAGTGGATGCATGGAATAGCCTTCCAGCTGAAGTGGTAGAGGTTAACACAGTAAAGGAGTTTAAGCATGCGTGGGATAGGCATAAGGCTATCCTAACTATAAGATAAGGCTAGGGACTAATGAAAGTATTTAGAAAATTGGGCAGACTAGATGGGCCGAATGGTTCTTATCTGCCGTCACATTCTATGTTTCTATGTTTCTAACCATACAACTACCCGAACCTTACCCTTAACCTTAAACCTAAACTATCCCCAACCCTAAAGAGCATTAACCATACCTCTGCAATAACCCTTACCCTATACTAACTCTACTCTAATCCTAACTCAGAGGGATTCCCTAAGCTGATGTCAGCATACACAGCAGAGGGAACTCACAGAGAGATTGCAGGTTGTGAGGGACGTCTAGACTGATGGCAGGCTCATAACCATCAATGCTCAGTAAATCTCTCAACCACAGTGATTTCAATGGATTGAAAGGGCAGAACGCAACACTCAATGTGAAAGTTGCATACAGCTAATCTTTTAGTCTAGGCCACTAAGTATTGCTCAGTTGACAGCCGGGATCCCCAAGTATTGATGGATATCTGGGTCTTCCTGGTGTAAGCAGGGATTTAACTATGCTCACACCAGAACATTAAGATGCACCATTGTTAGGAAAGCATGACATGCCATAATTTTGTTAAGGGAATAAGAAATGTGAAAAAAAATAGAAAAACTAAGTTTTTCAAAGTTTTCTTAATAATTTCTACATAACAAGTACAACTAAAGAGTTATAACTCAAAATAAATTGTATTAGTCTTGATTTTTAAAAGCCTTGTATGTGTTAGCAGTTGCCAAAATAGCTACACAAAAGTATACTTTTATAGATTGTAGATGCTCCTTAGGCATTTAGCTAAGAGCATTTTGGACAATTTTACTTTATCCATTTAATCCATCTGCCAAATCTGCTGATTATATGATTTTTGTGTTTTTGACACATTTAATTTCTATGTGGAAATTTTCAAGCTATGTGCATCACATTACAATAACATCCCACATTTGTATTCTGCTACTGACCCCAAGTTTAATTTGTAGGGTTAAATAACAGACTCCCTAATTTCAACATAACTCTTCTCTTACTTCTAAGAAATACTATATGGTGAAATGACACTATCCGTGTTATTAAACTTAGAGGTGTTATATTTTGACACTATGTTTAACCCTAGCTAAGCGTAATCTTGTCCTAACCATCTCTAACACCAACACCAACGCTACCCCTATGTCATCCCTAACACTGCACTAACCTTAACACCATCCCTAACCCTGACATTATCTCTAACCCTACATCAACCCTAAACAGACACTCTAAACATTAATCAGTTAGCTGAATATAACAGTTTTGGTGTATAGATCATGCCCCTGCAGTGCCATTGCTAAATTGTATGCCATTTAGAAATTATGTCACTTTTGTTTTTATTTCTGCAACCCTAGCCACACCTCCTCTAAATGTGACTCACACTTTCTCCATGAAAAAAAAGTTTAATTTTCTATCAGATTCTACAGCATAGTGTGTTTATCTTAAACGTTCTTATCTCCTCCACACACACACAAAGGTGTTGCAGGCTCTAGCAGGTTATTATCAGTAGCTAAGAAATTCAAAATAAAATAAAAACAATACTGAGCGATAAGAGAAGCTAAATAATTTGGACTCTTTTTCAGGAAGTGTGTAGTGAGACTGAGTGAGTCTCAGCCAGGGGAGGTGTGGCTATGGCTGCACAAACAAAACAATCTAACGTTAAAACAGCAAAGAACTGAGAAGCTTAGCATAATCTATACATCAAAACAAGTTTGTCAAGCTAAAGTTGTTTTACTGCTTACAGTTTCCCTTTAATACTAAAACACTAGAGCTACACCAACCCTAACCCTAATGTAGGAATTTCCCCTGCTTGCAAAGTACAGAGCACTCTGTATGTCATCCATCACAGCATGATATGGATGCTGCCACTGATGATCACAAAGTTATCAGCACTCAGTACCATTCATTTTGGCAGAGAGGGATGCAGGGAGACCTGAATTAAGTATTTTCCAACCCCATGGGTATCCCTCTCTCCAAGAATCACCAAGGTGGCTTAAAAAACTGTGTGCAGCTCTCACTTTGAGCACCGCACAGAAAATATCAGTGAGCATATGGTCTTTAAAGGACCACTCTAGGCACCCAGACCACTTCAGCTTAATGAAGTGGTCTGGGTGCCAGGTCCAGCTAGGCTTAACCCATTCTTTTATAAACATAGCAGTTTCAGAGAAAGGCTTCCCCCAATTCCTCTAGCGGCTGTCTCATTGACAGCCACTAGAGGCGCTTGCGTGCTTCTCACTGTGAAAATCACAGTGAGAGCACGCAAGCGTCCATAGGAAAGCATTGACAATGCTTTCCTATGTGACCGGCTGAATGCGCGCGCAGCTCTTGCCGCGCGTGCGCATTCAGCCGACGGGGAGGAGAAGAGGAGGATCGGAGGAGGCGAGCTCCCCGCCCAGCGCTGGAAAAAGGTAAGTTTTTACCCCTTTCCCCCTTCGAGAGCCGGGCGGGAGGGGGACCCTGAGGGTGGGGGCACCCTCAGGGCACTATAGTGCCAGGAAAACAAGTATGTTTTCCTTGCACTATAGTGGTCCTTTAAATATAATCCCAGCTGACAGAGGGGAGCCATGGGTAATTGCTGAATTTCCCTGGTGTGAGCAGAAATTTAACCTTGTTTCCACCTTAAATTAAATGCAGGTCATTCAGTGACATCCTAGGGAACTTTAAAACCCACTATTTCTAGGATAGCATGGCATGTTCTAAATATAGTTAATAAACAAAATTTAATAAGAAAAAAAACAAACAAGTAGTAAATATGTTATAGCAGTAGAACTCCAACGATGATGATGATTATTATTATTACTATTATTATTTTCCACAAACTCTCAGCATAACAGAGGTAGAGGATATATTGATGCCAGAATGGGTGGACCCAAGGTCAAGAACAGTTAAGTAATTAAGGGTTAAAAAATAAATAGAATAAACAAGTTTTAGGTATGCCTATGTACCATAATACATATGCCTTATATGAACCATTGGCATAAGACAGAAAAATTAGAATGTATGAAATGATATATGTCTGTGTTATAGTTATATGTCAAGTTCTATAGTATGTTTATAGGATTTTTATTTATTTTTTTACATACATCTCTCATAATCTATTTAGAAGTGCATGTGCTAAATAAAATGTTTATTTTTATAGTATATCAGTGGCCAGATAGCAGTGTCTTTCTCCTTTTTTCAATGTGTCTAAAATGTGCTGTAATTAATTATTTGTATGTTTGGGCGAGAATGGTTATAAACATAAACACAGTCCTAGACATAAACATTATTTTTAGCTATTTACTATTTATTGCACACATGATGGGTAACGTTCTCATTCGCTGTACTTACTAGAACATTTGCACATGTATATCCATTTGTATCATTTTCTGGCATGTCTGACCAATAATTGCGTGCAGCATGCCTGACCAATAACTGCATGCAGTTGTACACATTAACAGCATGCCTGACCAAGAACTGCAAACTGCAATACTCATTGTCAGCATGTCTGGCTAACATCTGACTAAAGACGTAATCTACATACACAGGATGCCTAAGGAATAACTCAATGCAGACATTTATATGCACAGCACGCCTGTCAAATAAATGCTTTGAGTCATGCAGACATACATCACGTATGAAGAATACCTGAACCAATAACGGCATGCGATCATACACAAGCACAGCACGTCCATTCAAAAACTTGAAATCAATCATACACATAAACATACACAACATGTCTTACCACTAATTACATGCAATCATACAAAACATGTCTAGCCAAAAACTGCATGTAATCATACACCTATACACATATGCACACATGACATTCATCATTCATAAAATAATTAATGGTAAAAATCGTGCTGTATTACTATTGCCAAGTTCATAATTTATTTTTCTGGTCATCACCGAAACCTCACAAGATAAAACTAAAGTCCAATAACATTTTTTTTTGCATTACATTGTGATTCCTGTGAATTACTTCTCCTAAAATAAAATAAATTTTAAATATATTCATAATTTGCATTTTTTTCTTCACCAATTCAAAGTCCAAGTTTTGGTGGCTAACAGAACATTTACTGTACACAACATATCTTGCCAATAAGCTAGCAAGCATAAACTGCAGATTCCTTATTTATCTCAATAGCTTTTTATAGAAAAACTGTGTAAGCTTTTACTGCCTAGAATTAAAACATTTCTATAATAACGTCTTAGATGTCTGTATATGTTGTGAAATATTTATCTTATCGTCAGACTTTGAGATTACTGTTCTTTGATCTTATTTAGTAAATCCATTAACAATAACAGCACAAAAATCATTTTTCAATAGCTGAGAGGGATATTTTTATGTATTGTGTTAATTAAATAAAAAAAAAAAAATGTGCACAACATATCAACATGCAACTTCACCTTTTATGGAATGGTTTGTTTGTAGTGGTACAGTACAAACATGTTCATTTGTATATTCCATTAAAACAGACAGTTTCACTTAGATTTAAGAAATACAGGCTAGAGAAGTTGCTTCAAGTTGCTAACGAAGCTAGAGTTATGCCTGGGAAGAGAAAGGGAAGGGACTATAGATATGTTAGGAGAGGAGAAAGGAAAGTTAGTGGACAAATGTGTAAAATATAGTGACAAGCACATGAAACATTACAGTGGAAGAGAGAGAGAACAGGAGAGGAGCATTAGGGCAGAGTAACTACTTGAACATCCCTGCACATGCTGACATTTAATGCACAAGGGCAACCCTGCATTCAAATCCTGATAGACCTTCCTAGTTCTATTCCTATCTACATATGCCGAAAAATCATTTGACATGGTAGACTGAGGCATCATGCATGCAATGTTGCAGTCATACTGCTTCAGTCCCCACTTCCAGTTCTGGGTTGTGGTGGATTATTAAGCTTCCTAAGCTCATAACTTGATTGTCAGGTCACTCACTGTCTCATTTCTTGCCCAAAATGGTGCTGGACAAGGGTGGCTCTGTCACTACTCATGTTTGCACTTAACTTAGTGCCTTTAATTTGGCAGAATTGCCAGAGAGTGGGTGTATGAGGCATCCCAGTGTATCGATTCTATAATATTATTTCGTCTGTAGATGTCCTCCTCTTTTTCACATTTTATCCCCCAAAATTCTCCCAGCATTCCCTGATGAATGAATTTCAGAATTTTGCCACTCTATCCATGCTCAAGATAAACATCACAAAATTGGAAACTCTTAATGTTAATGAATCACACTTAACTATACCACAGCTCCAGAGATCTTTTTGGTTGGTGCCAGTCAAAGATGAAATATTTGGGCATATGGCTAATCTCTGACTTATCTGACTCTTTACATTCAATATTTCTTCTTTTCTGGACAGACAGTTTCAAAACTGGAACACGTGGCTATTATCATGGATAGATCACATTAATTTAATCAAGATGACCATAATTCACAATCTTCTTTATTTATTTCTACTACTTATGGTTAGCTCTCCCAAATTCAATTGAAGAAATAAACAGAAGTACAGAATCACAGGACATGCACATATATTTCTTTCTTTATTTATAATCTTTATTTAAAGGGTTTTCCCCCTTTTTTTTTCTTTTTTTTCATTAAAAAAAGACAATACAATACAGCAGTTACGTACAAATGGTAAAGAAACAATTTTCCTATTTAAGATATTCATCCATAAGATGTTTCTTTATACATTTCAATTAACCAAGAACAAACAATACTTTAGACTTACACATCTACATAAACAAGACAGTGCAGCAAGAGAGAAGGGAAGAAACTCATCGAGTAAAAGTATATGTTTTGTCTCATATTATATATTATATTATACTGTCCAAAGCATTAACAGTCAGCCTCAGTGTTCACTTTAAATTTATGTAGAAAAAAAAAAAACCCCTCTATTTATCAATCTTCTCCCAACATTTCATCCAAATTGTTGTTTTCCTACTTAATTTTTGTTTGCTCAATAACACTTCCATTTTTACTTGAAACTTAAGCTGGGCTCTAACTTGATCCCAAGGAACTTCTCTATCATTTTTCCATCTTCTAGCAATCACAATTTTTGCTGCTAAAAAAAGATGGATAAGAATAATTTTCGAATCATTTGTCATTGCCGGCCAGTTTAAATGGAGCAGGACAATCTCCGGAGAGAGCCTCAACTCAAGGTTCAAGTCTACGGACACAAACATTTGAATATTAAACCACAAATTGTTCAATTTACTACACTCCCACCAAATATGCTTAAAAGTGCCTGTATTTATGCCACATCTCCAGCATAAATGGTTTGCTGAAGAGTACATTTTGTTCAATTTGTCTGGTACTAAGTACCATCTATTTAGGACTTTAAAATGAGTTTCTAATAAATTTAGCGAGTGTATATACTTCGAAACTTCTGTCAATGAGAAACCCCAATGCCTGATATTTATATCCATATTTAATTCTTTTTTCCAGGCAGTTATAGCTATTGGAGTTTTTACTTTATTGCACATTTTGCTTAATACCAAAGCTTTTGAGAGTGGTTTATTTATCTTGTCTGTATTGAAAAGTATATTTAACACATTATTCAAATTAGTGTTTGATACGATTAGATGTGACGTCAAAAAACTTTTAAGTCTTAAATAATTAAACAGCTCTTTTGATGGTAAGTTATATTCCTGTGTTAATTGAGCAAAAGTTTTAATTTTATCTTTTACAAGTAGTTGAGACAGTCGCAAAATTCCTGCTTGTTTCCAGTTTTTTAAATTTATATCTGCAACTTGATGTTCTACAAGATCTAATTTTGAATATGTTGGAATTTTGTTTTCTATTTTTAGGGTCTTTTTAATTTTAAGCCAACTATTCATTAAATGTGTTAACGTTATGTTGGGATAATCTTTTTTTTGAAAAAATTTGGTGGTATTCCAAATTAAACAATCCAAGCTGGGAACTCCTCCTGCAATAAGTTCTGTTTTATACCAACTTTCATTTTTATTTTCTTCTACTTGCATCCTATATATATGTAAAATTACCGCTGCCCTGTAGTTATTTGATATTAGAGGATAGGCCAGTCCTCCTCTGTTCAGTTTTTGTGTTAGTGTTGACTGACTCAATCTTGGTTTTTTACTTTTCCAAATATACTGAGTGAAACTTTTCTGTATTAATTCCAACCAATGGTTAGAAATACGTAATGGCAACATTTGGAACATATAGTTCCATTTTGGAATGACGTATGAATTGACTACATTTATCCTTCCCCAGAAAGATATTTCTAAATTTCTTCGGTTTTTCAGCCATTTGTTAAGATTTTGTAGTAAATCCAATAAGTTTATTTCCATTATTCTATTTACATCTCTAGTCAGTTTAACTCCCAAATAGTCCATGTTGTTTTCGACCCATAAAAAATTATATCTATCCTTGATCTTATATTTAGTTTGTTCATCCAGATTAATGTCCAGAATCATAGATTTATTTATATTTAATTTATAATTATATATTTTACTGTAACTGTCGATTTCTGACATTAAAAAATCTAATGAAATTTCCGGTTTTGTTATGGTAATTAAGATGTCATCAGCATATAGACTTAATTTCTGTTCTACATCTAGTATTTTATAGCCATAGATTTTTTTATTGTTTCTGATATTCTCGGCTAATGGTTCAATAGAAAGCAAATATAATAACGGTGAAAGTGAACATCCCTGTCGTGTGCCGTTTTTCAGTTGGAACCATGGGGCTGTAATATTTGGTCCTTTAGTACGTGCTGATGGATTTGCATAAAGGGCCATGATGGCTTTCTTAATCCAACCATCAAGACCGTAATGCGACAATACCGCATCCAAATAAATCCAGTTGACTCTGTTGAATGCTTTTTCAGCATCAATCGACAGAGCCAAAACTGGAACCCTATTTCTTTTAGCATCATCTAAGATGTTAACAATTTTCCTAATACTTGTATAAGAGTTTCTGCCAGGGACATAACCTATTTGATCTTGATGTATGATCAATGGTAAAAGTTTTTTAACTCTAGCGGCCAACACTGAAGCGTATAGTTTGGTGTCGACATCTATCAAAGATATTGGACGATAATTTTTAACATCAGTAGGGTTTTTATTTTGTTTTAGAATTGGTAAAATATTAGCTTTTAACATCTCTGTTGGGAGAGATCCTCTTTTAGCTGCACTGTTAAAAGCATTAGTCATATAAGGGCAAATTAGTTCTTTAAATATTTTGTAGAATAAATTACTAAATCCATCTGGACCTGGGGTTTTATACTCCTCCAAGTTATTTATAGCTTTCATTATTTCATCTATAGTTATATCTTTATTTATTGCTTCACTTTGTGATTCTGTTAATTTAAAGTTATTTATTTTTTCCAGATATTTTTTTATGTATTCATCTGTCGTAGTTTGAGGAATGTTATATAACTTACTATAAAAATCATTGAATTGTTGTCCTATTTGTTTTGGAATTACTGCAGTTGTTCCATTGTTTATAAGTTTTTCTACTTTATTTATACCCTTTTGTTTTCTTAATTTTTGTGATAGCAATTTATCAGCTCTGTTACCCTTAGAATAATATTTTTATTTTAATCTATCTAAACTTTTAACCGTTCTTTCCATTAATGTTTGGTTAATTTTGTCCTTTATTGCTGATATTTCTTTAGAATTTTCAACTGTTGGATTATGTTTATTGTTTTGAGTCAGCTTCCCTAACTGACCGTAAAGGTAAGATAGATTAATACTTTTATCAGTTTGGCTTTGGAGTTTAATAAAATGACCTCTTATTACTGCTTTAACCCCTTAAGGACCGAGGACGGTTCAGGACCGTCATCGGCATTTTTGCGTTGCCGACCGATGACGGTCCTGAACCGTCCTAACGGTCAGAGCTACTTACCTGATCGCCGTCGTTCCCCCGGCGGTGATCAGCGTGGCTCCGGTTGTGGGGAGACTGCCTGCAGCCCAGGCAGTCTCCCCACGGCAGATTAGGACCCCTGTGGCCATGTGATCGCTTAACACAGCGATCACATGGTCACAATAGGTGTCCATGTGTCTGCCTGCAGGGGGACTGCCTGTGCTGACAGGCAGTCTCCCTGCATGTGTAAAATCAAAAAATAAATTAAAGTTAGTGTTAATAAAAAAAATAAAAATAATTATATATGTGTATATATGATATATAGACATAAATTATACCTATATAATATATGTCTATATATCATATATATATAATGTCATACTAAGTGTATTTTTATATTAATATGTACTTATATTAATATAAAAATACACTTATAATTAAATTACACACGTATATATATAATATATATAATAACTATATATATTGTATATATATATTATTATAAAATATAAATAATAAGTAATTTAAATTAAATAAATTTTTTTTTAAATAATAATAAAAAAATTTTAAAAAATTATATAGCTATATGAAATTTTATTCTAACTGTATTTTAAAATTAATATATAT
This sequence comes from Pelobates cultripes, assembly GCA_933207985.1. Lineage (NCBI taxonomy): Eukaryota > Metazoa > Chordata > Amphibia > Anura > Pelobatidae > Pelobates > Pelobates cultripes. The sequence goes on along the minus strand of OW240912.1, from coordinate 250,523,724 downwards.
ATATTTATATCAAAATACACTTAGAATGAATTTGTATATATATCTATGTATATAAAAATAAATAAAAATAATAAGAAATATACATACGCCCATATACAAAATTACATAAATAATTATATAAATATACACGTAGACTTCAAATATATAAATATGCATATATATTTAAATTCTACGTGCGTATTTATGTAATATTTTTACATAATTCAGTAATTTTATTGATTGCAATTTGAGGGACCTGTCTGCCAACCCAGGCCGAAATTCCAGAGAATTTAATTTGCTAGCACTGTATTTTACCCTGTAACGTTCTACGACACCCTAAAACCTTTACATGGGGGGTACTGTTTTACTCGGGAGACTTCGCTGAACACAAATATTAGTGATTCAAAACAGTAAAACATATCACAGCGATGATATTGTCAGTGAAAGTTACTTTTTTTGCATTTTTCACACACAAACAGCAGTTTTACTGATGATATAATTGTTGTGATACGTTTTCCAGTTTTTAAACACTAATGGGTTGTCTACTTTAAAAAAAATATGTACATGTGGGGTGTTATTCAGAGATTTATGACAGATAATAGTGTTACAATGTCACTATTGATAAATTTTAAAAATGTATGTTTTGAAACCGCAATATCCTACTTGTACCTATAGCCCTATAACATGCAAAAAAAAAAGCAAAAAAGCACGTAAACACTAGGTATTTTTAAACTCAGGACAAAAATTTTGAATCTATTTAGCAGTTTTTTTCATTCGCTTTTGTAGATGAGTAAAAGATTTTTCAAGTAAAAGTCAAAAAACATGTATTTTTTTCAATTTTTCATCAGATTTTTGTATTTTTTTAAAATTAAAATACATGAGATTATATAAATAATGGTATGTAAAGAAAGCCCATTTTGTCCTGAAAAAAACAATATATAATTTGTATGGGAACAGTAAATGAGAAAGCGGAAAATTACAGCCAAACACAAACACCACAAAAGTGTAAAAATATGCCTGGTCGCAAATGTACAACATCGCAAAAACAGTCCAGTCCTTAAGGGGTTAAAGGCGCACCACAAAATGGATGGATCAATATCCTCTGTGTTATTTTCTTTAAAATAATTATTTATGTTTATTTCCATAGATTTTTTATTTGCTTCAAAACGGAGCAAACTATCATTTAGACGCCAACTATATGACTCTTTTAAATTTTTTCCTACTTCTATTACACATACTACACCGTTATGATCTGTCCAAACTGTTTCGTTTATATTTACTTTTTGAACTTTATCGATAAGATTAGGATCAATCCAGATCATGTCTAACCTTGAATAAGAAAAGTGGATTTTAGAGAAGTGTGTATAATCTCTCAGATTTGGATTATGGATTCTCCAGATATCGAACAAATTAAATTCATCTTTTATGTTTTTTAAGGATTTAGCTTGTTTAACTACCATCTTATTTATTTTGACTCCTCTCATAGTTTTTTTTTATCTAATTGTGGATCAATGACTGCATTAAAATCTCCAGCCAATATTAAATTTCCTACTTTTACTTCTTCTATTTTTTCTAGGATAGATCTTAAGTAAGAAGCTGGTGAATAATTTGGGAGATAAACATTACAAAGTGTGAATATCTTAGAATTGATTTTACATATTATTATCAAAAATCTGCCTTCTACATCTTGTATTTGTTGAATTATTTCTACCTCTATTTTTTCACCAAATATTATGGCTACAAAAAAAAAAAAAGGCCTCCCTTCTCTTTACCTCCTTTTTTTCCTCCCTCATCACTTCCAGTTGTTCTATCCTATGTACAATAAAGTATAAACGAGTGATCTTCAAGCTTAAAGACTCATCTCAATATTCATCTATTTTATCTGTCGCGCATTTTAAATGGGTCTTCAGAAAAAAAACAAAAAAAAAAACCTAATCAATCAATTGAATATAATTAATCTAAGATAGGTGTCAGTTAAGTGAAAAATATTTATAATAACCTATTTATCATCGTGTTTCATTACATTATTTCCGTGTGTCCTTTCTTTTTCCCTGTCTCTCCTTTCTCCATCCTTTTTTCTGTTCCCTTTGTGTGCAATAGTGAACGAGTCAATCCATACAATTTTTCTAATTCAATCTTGTGCACATACAAACATATTTAGTTTCTATCAAATTTGTCCTTATTGAACCACACCACTTTTTCCTTTACTTCTAATTCCTAAAATATACCTAAACAATCTTCAAATCTTGAAAGACCCATCTCAATGTCAATCTATTCTATCTATCACACATCTTAGTCAGATTTTTCTAATTGAACATAAAATAAAAAAAACCTTAATAAACAGCTTAAATGAAATCATTCCAAAATGAATAAAAGTTAAGTGAAGTATATTACAAGCGTCTATTTTATAACATGGTCTGTCACATTGTTCCCATACATCCATATATTAACAGCCTAATGAGTAGTTCCCTTTTCCCTTTTTCCCTTCTTTTTTCTTTCCTCTTCCTTCCTCCCCTCCTAACTAGAATGTGAACAGATATTTATAATAACTATTATGTCTCCTTTTACTTCATCAACTTCACATTATTTTCATATATTTTTATGCGTTACGGATATCCTAGACTGCAACAATATGTACATAGAAATATAAGAGGTACTTATCTAATATAATCTTATAATAAATAAAAACTTTTTAAAGTACTTTCTCTGCTTAATTTGTATAAAAATATTTGCATTTGCATAACCCTTTAATGTCCTAAGCCAAATTACTGATTTTATCACAAAAGAGAGAGAGAGAAAAAAAAAATTATTTTCCTTTTCTCTTCTTCTCTCTCTCCCTTCTCTCTCTCTTCTTTCCAACAACCTTCTATCCCACAACACATTGTCTTCATGAATTTTTGTGCATTACAAATAACCTAAGCTCCAACCATGTGCATATAAGAACTACTTTTCTAATATATCGTTATGATAATAAATTCTCTTCCTTCTTATAGTTGTTGTTTAAAAATTACATATATCATAGGATTTAAATAGGTTCTTCTGAGAAAAAAGGAAAAAAAAATATATATTTTCTCTCTCTTTTCTTCCTCCCCTTTTCATTCCACTTCCACAGTCTAGTTGTTTTCATATTTGAATTCTTGCTAACCAACTCTTTGCTTCATCCGAATCAGTGAAGGAAAGTCTTTCTTGTCTCCAAATGAATTTCAAGGAAGCCGGAGTATTCCACTGAAATCTAATGTCATTTTTCCTCAAAAAATCCGTAAGAGTTGAGAAAGACTTCCTCCATGTTCTAGTAAAATAAGATAGATCTTGCAAAAAATATATATCTTTGTAGGCAGAATTTTCTAAAGGGTTAATACGTCTGGCTTTAATCAAGTTGTTTTTAGCTGAAAGTGAACAGAAGCTCACTATAACGTCTCTTGGGAGATGTGCTACAATTATATTAGGTTTTCGTATCCCATGGAATTTTTCTATTTGATAATCAGTTATTTCAGGAGAGACTTCTTTAAATAGGCTGCATAAATAGTCTTTTAATTTCTCCGTTGTTATATCTTCAGGTATTCCTCTAAGTCTTAAGTTAAATTGTTTTGATCTGTCTTCTAGAGCTGCTATTTTATGTTCCAAAATTAGAGTTTTATTTGTTAATGACTGCACTGTTTCATTAACTGTGCCTAATTGATTATCAAACAAGACAAGTTTTTTTTCCATGGCTTGCACTGATATAGCAATTCTGTTAGTATCTTGTTTTATATCTTCAAGACTCTTAAGCATATCTTGTTTTAGCATGTTGAATTGTGCCTCTAGTAGTGATTTAAGCTGATCCTGTAAATTTTCTTTCGTTGTTTCAGGAACTAGTGATGGTTCTTGCGTCATTAAAAGATCCATATTGGTGTTAAGAATATTTACTGGATTTGTTTCATTCTCACTTTTGCGTTCTTGTATATCTTTAGATGGGGTCGAAAAGAAACCGGACATCCTTTTTTCTGCTGGATGTGCTGACTTATTTTCCTTCTTTTTCTCCATAGCAGTTTTTCTAGTTGCCATTTTGTTGTTCTTACAAAGGTTGTCAAACTTTATTTGCTCCCCCTTTTTTTTTGTCCTTTTTTTTTTTTGCTCTCCTTCTTTTTTCTTCCTATTTCTTTCTACTTTTCTCTCTTTTCTCCTCTTTCCTCTTTTTTCTTCTCTTTTTTTTTTTTGACAGCTTCTTAATGATTTTCAACTTATAGCCACTTATAGCAGCTTATGAAAAAACATTCTAATCATTTTCAAATATTGATACTTTTTATTTTCAACCACAGCTTGTTTATTTTTCTCAAAAAATAAATAAATATATATATACTGGCAATTTCACTACTTATAACTCTCGGCACATTTTCGCTTTTTTGCTTATAGCAGTCTGTAAACTCAATTCATTTATTATAGCAGTTATTTTAGCTTAATTGCTGTTACTATAGCATGTTTTAATGTTTGCTCTATTAAAAAAAAATATATATTTTTTTTTTCTTCCTTTTTTTTTGCCTTCTTTTCTTTTTTCTTTTTTTTCTGCCTTTATTTTTTATTGGCTTAATTAGGCTTATATATCAGCCTCGACTTATCATTTACTTTGATTGCAGCTCTCAATTATCAAACAGATTATATATGTATTTAAATATATCTAAGATATAAGCAGTATATCAAGAGGTTAGGCTGAAATTTACTTTGAGATACTCACAAGATTTTCAGCTTCCATCTCATTATTATAAAAAGTCCTCCTTTACTTTTTATCTGTCTTTATCTTTATCTGCCTTTCCGACATACCAGCAGCTCATAGGGATATTTCGAAAACCAAATTTTTTCCGTTTCTATTTCCTTTTTTTTTTTTTTCTCTCCATTTTTCTCTCTTCTTTCGTTAATTTTTTCCGCACTATGATTTATTGAACGGAATGCAGCTTAAATGCAGCTCAACCGCAGCTTGAATGCGGATCAATATTCTCCTTCTCAGCTTCTGTCACAGCAGCGTTTTCTCCCAGCCGCCAAACATGTTCGGCGTGGCCACCTTCCTCCACGCCTCTCCGCCCGCTCACCGTTCCTCCGGACACTCCCACCTCTCGCACGTGTTACGTCATCACGTTATCACGTACCATATATATATTTCTTTCTTTAATCATAGTCCCTCCATCTTAGGTTGCCAAATGTGACTGACTTATGTTGGCAGCACTCTCAGAACACTGGGAGTATGCTATACATTTGATAAGAATATCCCACTGGCAGGGCCAGTGCTAGACTATTTTGCTCTCTAGGCAAGAACACCCATTTGCCAAAAATTGCCAACTTTGTGTGTCTCTTATTTCCCAAACCCCTTTGTGTGTCTCTTATTTCCCTTTCCCAGCCCCTCCATGTGTCTCTCCCCCCAGGACATTTGTAGGTCTCTCTCCCCCAGTCTTTTGTGTGTCTCTTCCCCCAGAACCCCTTTGTGTGTCTCTTTCTCCCACATTCCTTTTTGTGTCTCTTTCTCCACAGCGCATTTATATGTGTCTCTCCCCCCGGCCCTGTTTTTTTGTCTCATTTCCCCCCAACCCTTTTGTGTGTCTCTTCCCCAGCCCATTTTTGTATCTCCCACCCAGCAGTTTTGTGTATCTCTCTCCCCAGCATGGCTGCATGTCTCTTTTTCCCCTTCCCCAGCCCCTCTGTGTGTGTCACTGTCCCCTTATCCAGCCCCTCTGATTGACACTGTGTCCCCTTGGCAGTCAACCGAAGCCCAGACATTTTTAAAATTTACTTTTAGAACTGTACCAAGTGGAATCCCTTAAGATGCACTTGGATACCACATCATTGTACCATTACTCTTGTCAGTTTTCATATTAAGCTGCTATGTAATGAATGGTGTTCTATTGTTTGAATCTACCTTCTCAATAAATTCTTCTTTAAAACAAATGCATATACAACAAAAATCAATGCACACGCCACTCCATTCGCATACTCTAACATTCCAAACAAATACATTAATTTATACTCAATCATATGCACGCATTGAAAATCCACACAGCTACACCTCCAAATTACAGAAAAACTCCTGATGAAAAAAAGAGTAAAAAAAAATATTGAAAAATAAATAATTGTATATATAAAATAGAAGTGAATCCTAGCTAATCCATGGTGATTTCTTTAAGAAGAGAGGTTAAGGAGACCCTTACTCTCCCAATTGCAATTACAGCTCCTGTAACTAACACCCATAGGGTGAATTTATCCCCTCAAAAATAACAAAAAAGAAAGGATAAAAGAACGTGTACTCTGAAATCCCAAAATAAACACAAAAACTGGCACAAAAGTCACCGAATGCAATTATTACCACTAGGGTACCTACAGAGACATTTAGGCTCAAACAAACCACCATTTAAATAGCTGTCTACTACCTGTTAAAAATGAATTATTAGTAGCTAAAAAACAAAACCACTGACCCAAGGAGCATAAAAAATTCAGAAATATTTTACAAGTAATTCTACTGGTAAAAATTGTTTAACTTTTGGGCACCCTATAAATTGGAATCTATTTAAGGAATTCAGTGCTAATGCTACATCAGTGGCGGATCCAGGGGGGGGGGCAATGGGGCAATTGCCCCTCCCCCGCCCCCCGAGATTCACCCCTGCCGGCTAGTGCAGGGCTGGCATTGTCCAAGTGCACGGGCTAGAGTTCACTCCAACCACTGGGACCACCAGGGAATCCCCACCGGACCACCAGTGATCCAGAAATGTCCCCCCTCCTCCCAGTAAAGGTAAGAAGGGAGGGGGGGCATAAAGTATATTTATTTTATTAAATTAAAAACCACATTATTAAAAAGCCTGCCTACCCTCCTTCCCCCCATACACACACTGCCCCACAAACACTGCCCCCATACACACTGCACACACATACACACACTACTCACACTGCCCCACATACACACACTGCACACCCATACACACACTGCCCCACAAACACTGCCCCCTTACACAAACTACACACACTGCCCCACAAACACTGCACCCCAAACACACAATGCACCGCTCACACACACACACTGCAGCTCTCTCACACACACACTGCCCCACACATACACTGCCCCCTAACACACACACTGCAACCCTGACATACACTGCCACCCTCACACACTCGCACAAACACTTCAACACTCACACACACACACACACTGCACCTTTCACACACACTTCACCCCTAACACATACCACTGCTCCTATGCCCTATATCGAAGCAGACCCCAGGTAAGTTGTCAAACTGTTCCTAAACGGTTTGACTACTTACTCTGGGATGGGATCCTGGCACTACTGGCACCATAACTACTACACTGAGATTTAGTGGTTATTGTGCCTGGATTATTTATTTAAATAATCTACAAGTGCCCCTCCCGAGATCAGGCTCTGGATCCGCCACTGTGCTACATATTAGGCATTTGGGGATTTGCCTCCATTGAGTTTGTTCTTACTTAATACTTGAAAAGGTTTCTGTTAGGGGACACATAGAAACATAGAATGTGACGACAGATAAGAACCATTCGGCCCATCTAGTCTGCCCACCTCTGGATGGTACTCAGTATCAGATGTTAAATTCCACTGCATTTCTAAAATAGATTTTTGATCAATTTATGTCATAGGATATTCTCTTTTAATTTTGTTATTTTAATGAAACACATTTCTGCTATTTAAATATTTTTAGTTAAAGGGAAAGAAAAAAGAGGCTGAAATAGAGCCAATATCTGGTACACTACTAGATGGGGGGTAACCCCAAATGGAAATTAGTAAACAAACAAAGAATGTGTACCAGGAGGGACTGGGAGAGATGAGATGTACTATGATAAAGGTAACATATCACTGAAGAATGTCATAAGACATGCAACTAGCCTAGGAAAATAAGCAAATAAGCAGCCTGGCTAAGTAGATATAAATAGTAGCGATAGCAAATCCTAAATTATAGATTGGTAAGGTTTAAACAACAACATACCCTGCAATGGGGTCATGTGCAGAAGGTGTAGTACAGACGTGTGCATGACTATACCTATAACTATACTCCGCTTCTGCACATGACCCCATTACAGGGTATGTTGTTGTTTAAACCTTACCAATCTATAATTTAGGAATTGCTATCGCTACTATTTATATCTACTTAGCCAGTCTTTCTATGTATTAGGCAGGGTGTGTATTTGTGAAAGAGAAAGTGAAGAGGTAGACAGGTGGAGAGCACACAGTGCTACATCTCCTGCCAGTCACTTCATGTAGCGTGGTAAAGTGGACCACACCGTGGTAGAGGATCTTTATCATCTATCAGGTCTGACAGGAAGTGCTCAGTGAACAGGGAACAGCTTCCTATCAGTCCTGGTAGAGGAAACAGAAGTTCATCTACCGCGCTCCACTTAGCCACATTACAAAAGGGGATGATGACGCACACAGAGGGGCTGGGGAAGGGTACAATAATACACAGGGGTTAGGAAAGGGGACAATGACACAGAGAGGGGCTGAGGGAGGGGACAATGACACAGAGAGGGCTGGGAACGGAACAATAAAACACGCACAGCGAAGATGGGGAAGTGGACAATGACACACAAAGGGGCTGGGAGAAAGAGACACATAAAGGGGAAAGTAAGAGACAAGACACAAAGTGGAAAAAGTGGGATTAGATACACTAAAGGGAGATGAAACACAAAAATTGTCAGACATTCAAATGATGGGATAAGAAACACAAAACGGGAAAGGTGGGTTAAGAGACACACAGCTGAAGATGGATTTTTGTGGGGGGAGGGAGAGCGTCAAACTGCATCTTCACCTGAGTTGTCAAAAATACTTGCACTGGCCCTTCATCTACTTCTACTCTGCAGACACCATACTAACGTACTCACATACTCTATATACACACACACACACTCAATGCATCCCCTACACACACTGCATACAGTATACAAACGCACACTCTGCATTCAATACACATACTACATAACATAATGGATGTGGGTGTGTTTTGTTGGGCGTGGTTTTAGTGGTGGTGGGGGGGAGGGCAGCATTTAATTCTTGGTCCCAGGCAGCACAATGTCTTGGGCCGGCTCTGACTAGTACACATTTACAAAATACTGCTGTGCGAGGAAGTCTGTTATATATGTGGACAGGCAGATCAACTTATATAGACAAATCACAATATCCAATCAAACTGTTGCTAAACTTTATTCCCAATATGATTGACACTATGGCCTTTAAAAACTACCAGGACACTGATTGCTTTTAAAATCACCCTGTACTGAAGAGAAACATAAGATATTTTATTGCATGTAGTGCCTAAATGTTGAATCTTTCAAAGTGATTTGATACACAATATTATTGAGAATTACTATAGTTATTACATAATTCTGTTTTTCTTAACAATTGTCCTTAAAGGCAAAATTAATCTTCCAGGAGCATTATTTGATACTTCTATTGGCTAACTAGATTGTGAGTCTTAACTGCTTGTGGCATGAATGCTAATTGTGCATTGAACCAAGTTGAGTATTCTGGGTAATTAATGTGTTTGCGGGGTTATGCTATTGCTTGGCCATTCTGCAAGGTATCGCCTTAAGGCATAAACATTTCTAGTCTGTTTCAGAAAGGAGAAATGGGTATATGAAGCTTTCTTTGGCAATTACATCCCTATGAGAATTCTGTATTATCTATGTTAGATCTCGGATGGAATTTTAACATGTAAAGGATGTAAGAGCAGGCAATTGAAATAAACTCATATTGTGATTTAAAATAAATAGTACAAATCTAAATATGTATATTCCACATCTCATAGAATTGGACTCTGGCAGGAGTCCAAGAGTGGTCTGCAAGCCACCTAGGATATTTCTCTCTTATCTTCTAATTTACCCTATATTCTGTTTTCCCTCCAATTATTCACTAACTTTCAGCACTATTATACATGCAACGTTTCTAAAAAATAATGCCCGGATGGCAAATATATATTTTAATATATACAGCTGTTGGCTGTATAACATATAGCTTATATCTATAACAACTGGAATATTAATGTATCACTCTGATAACGTGTCAATGACAGGTTGACTTTAAAGTATGCATATAATGCATAGGGATTAGCAAGGTCCCCAACATTCCCATAATGAAAGAACTATTTTAAAACCAATATTACTTAATTATTGTAAGAGCACAAAATCCAATTTTTTAGACCTAGCTTTAAAAAACCTTGCAATGCAATAATTTAAAATAATTCAAAAAATCCAGAAACTAAAAAAGTAGAGCTACAAAGTGCTATTTTTTTTCTTGTTCCTGTTTTAAGTAGGATAATTTGAAAATCTGTGTACACTTTTATACATAATAAAATCATATTACTGCATTCTACTATCCACCAATTGTTTAGGTTATATGATATTCATTTATTTTTTTATATTCATTGCACTTGCTTCTTATTTCGCAATTTGCTTTTAAATCAAAGTGTTTTTTTAATGCAGCTTAGAATGTGCATAATTACATTTGCAGGGTTATTCACTTAAGTGAGAATTCCAAGTAAATTCAAAGTAATTTTCAAATTTAAGGACAAAATAGTCAAAGTGGAAATAATTTCTGTCACCTTTGCTTCCAGCCTGGCTACTTTGGCCTTAAGTTTGAAATTAATTTTGAATTCTCACGTTAGTGAATAACCTTGATATGTGTATAACATCCTAAAATACAATGCACGTGTCCTTTGTAGTCAAGTAAATTACTTATCACTGTATTGGTACTTTGTGTATGTACATGTCCATTTAATACATTCTATCTTTTGTGTTAATTATCACTTAAATATAAATTGTTACCAAAGATTTGCTCATGGTCTTTTTCCTATGAGTGAATTATCGTATCTCACAGGCAGTATAGACCCAAAGCTCATAAGTGGACAAGTGAATAAGAAAATTTGCTGGGTGATGGGTGGACAGAAATCCAGAAATAATCAGGTCAGTAACACGTTTTTAATTGTTACTGAATTTCTCTTCAATAGAGATACAGCTACTCTATCTAAAAATATTTCTTCTAGTATATCACTGACAAAAATAAATATACAGCACATTCTGCACTCAAAGAAGTATCGAGTAGCATCACTCTGGTGACGCTCTGGAGTCATGTGGCCAATCAAGTTGGCGTGTACACAATCACCAAAGAAATCATGTGCTGTATAAACTACCAGGAACTTACTGACATCCTTCTAGGTCCCTGGGCAGAATTATATCCATTGAAAGCCAAATAAATGTTTACTAAGTAGATGTTCTATATAATTTCCATGTAATACTGTATTTCCTTTGGATATGTTAGTCTAAGGCAAAGGAAAGGTTGATTATAATTTTTTTGTCATAAGAACATTAAGGATGTGGATTTCTCTGCCTGAAGAAGTGGTTTTATCAGAGTCAGATGTTTAAACAGAAACTAGATGCATAATTGCAAAAACATAATATTCAATTATATAATTTTTCAACTGTAGGATACTAGCTCTTTAGCAAAATTGGAAGTGCTTCAAACTGTTGTTTAACCCCTTAAGGACACATGACATGTGTGACATGTCATGATTCCCTTTTATTCCAGAAGGGGTTAATTTTTTTTTTTGCCTTCTTTTGGATGAACAGCAAAAAACAAATGATGAAGGCTGAACTTGATGGACAAATTTCTTTTTTTCAGCCTATGTAACTATGTGTCCAGTGTGAAGATCTGTGTATGAACGCATGTTTGTACTTGAGTGTGTAAATTTAGTGTGAATGTATGTGTGTGTTTTTGATGTGGATTCCCATACTTTTTTGTGCATAGAGTACCAGTTTAAATGCATATTTGTATTTGAGCAGTGTGTTTGTACATGAATGTAAGAGTAGTGGATATGTGCATGATAAGAGGTATGTATTTTTGTCTATTGCAAATATAGTAAGGCGGTGATGTATTTATATGTAATTTAAAAACATATTGCATGTCAAAGTGGGGATGTGTGTGAAGTGTTGAAGTATGTCATTCCTAAAGTATTTTTTGTATAGTATTAGAGAGTATAACATGTGGAGGTTTATTTGCATGCCTCATAAGTGTGTACATTCACTGTTATATGAGTGAGTAGCACAGTTGTGTGAAAGCAGGGTTGTATTTGTATGGAATGTTGATGTGTGAATGCAATGGTGTATGTACGTTGAGTATCTGTGAATGGAGGTGTGTATTTTTCTCAATGGCCTGTGTATTTGAATCCATTGGAGTGTATAAATCCAAAGATGTATTGAAGTGGAGTCTGCATATGAATACAGGAAAGAGTAGTATGGAGTGTCTATGTAGAAATGGAGGAGTATATTTTAACAATGTGTGGATGGAGAAATGTATTTGTGAGCAGTGCCAATGTGAGAGTGAACACACAATATGAAGAGAAAGGAAAGTAAACATTTTGCATGTGTAATGGTATAGACCTTAGCTGGAATTAGTAATATGTGAAAATGTATTCATATGACCCAAAATGTATTATTTCACGCTGAATGAATGCCCAATGTCTAGATCAGGCATAGGCAACCTTCAGCACTCCAGATGTTTTGGACTACACCTCCCATAATGCTTTGCCAGCATTATGAATGTAAGAGCATTATGGGGGATGTAGTCCACAGTATCTGGACTGCCGAAGGTTGCCTATCCATGGTCTAGATGCAGATTGTGTATGAAATGCTGCTGTATGCACAGCATTGGAAATGTTAGACTACATTCAGTAAAAAGTAACACTGTTTGACAGAGAACATCGTCTTTTAAACTCACGGCACTGTTTTTATACAAAGTAGAAATATACCACTGTGTGTAGTCCATTTGTGCTGCAAAACTCTATGGAACAAAAACCCTTTGGAAGCTATATATTAAGGATTAATCTGAGAATGAAAAAATAGGATTGGACTGAGTGGCATAATAAAGTTGTCACAAAGTTATATTTAAAATGTATCATGTTTAATATTCCCCTTTCCCTTTGGTTAAATAATTCAAGAAATTATTATATAGTATATATTTATTATATAGAATATATATTCATTATATTGTATAGAATACAGTAAGGAAATAATTTATCAAATCCAACAGTCAATTATTTTGCATTATGTCATCTTTTTTTTTTTCTGTATCCAAAATGTAACACCTTAAGACCATTTAAATTTAAAACAAAATGTGCCTCAACTCTGCCTGGCATTAATATTTGATATATACTCTTGAGAGGTACAGTATATATAGTTCTTACTTTAAGTACCATTACCATAGTTTGCACCCAATGGAGTTTGCACCCAGGGTGTCTGGGCTCTCCTCCTCTTCCAGTCAGCGGAGGGGTGGAATCAGGCTCAACAGCAGCATTTGCTCACTGCTGGGCTTCCGTCCTAATGCTCACTCTCTACCCATTAGTACACATAAGACACAAATTACACACAGCTAACGCACAGTACAAAAACACTCACTAAACACAGCCAGTGTTCCGACACACACAAGACAAACTTAACGGCATACTATGAGGGAGTAGAGAGGGAGAGACGCAGCATGTTATGAGGGACACATGGATTGTGTTAACATTTTAGTCCCGTGAACAACTAGATTATTTTTCTAATTTTCCACACCCTTGAGGATATATTCTTAGGTAACTCATTTATTTATACCTTCCTTTGTTTATTACCTATCAGAATTCACTAACATACCGCCAACCAAGACCTACCTCTAACCAACTCTAACCAACTGATAAGTCCCTCACCAACTTCAACCATGCTACTAACATGTGTCTACTCCACTAAGAATGATCACAGATGAATTGAGTATGCATGTGAGTGTCTTATACCATCAAGTCATGGTGATGATGAATAAATTAGAATAAGAGTCACTACTAGGATATTGCTGCTACATGAACATTATCAGTAAACCAGACATTATTATCTCTCAGTTAATAGTAGCCACAATATGTACCAGCTGTTAGTAGTAACAAAGTGAGGAAATCAGCCCTTAAAGTAGTTATATTAAATTATTCTATCCTTTGTACTATGGTAGCATTTTAGCCATTCCATTTCTATTTTTTCTAAGCAAAATCAGCTCTTTTAAGTAAATACTGGTATGTCACAGACCCTAGACATTACCCAGGAAAATAAAGGAATAATACACTGGGAGTTGTGTATCCAAGATAAACATGATCAGGAGATGACATGTCCAATCCCTCTGATCACTAATATTAAAAGTATCCCACACTCTAAACTAGAGGGGGCAACCCTCTAGTCCTAAATAATGAAAATATTACTCATGGTGCCAAAGGAATCTTTGTAACAGAAGGTCCCTTTATCATTCTGATGAAAATCACAGCCTGACTACTATAAGGACATTCGCTTATGATGCATTATTGACCCTATGAACCTATGCATGTCTAGTGTATTTTCTTTGTAAACTGTAACCCAATTGAATGCATTCTGTTTTTATAACTGTGCACATGATTGTTTTAAGATTCTTAGTCGTATTTTAAATGTGTCTCAGGGAAGAATCCCAAAATAACTGCTGCTGAGTGGGCAGGATTTGGAGAGAAAAGTACTGCAAATGTCCCTTTTAGAAGAGAGAAAAGATAAAAAGCAAAGCACGACAGAGGCTGAATTTCTAGCAGGAAGCTAGTGAACCTTCTCCCACCGTAAAATTAAAAGGCCCTGCCTATAACTCATATAGTAAGAACTGTGGAGGGGTTTAAGCGGATATAATAACAAAAAAGATGCAAATATAATACATTTATCTTTCTTGGAAATTTAAAATTGGTTTGTCTTCAACCAAAATACATGGACAAAACAACATCATAATCTGAAGCAACTAAACTAAATAAACATACTATCACAACTTCCCACCCCCAGATTTGTTCAAAACACATCGGACAGATTTTCTGCAGCTTTGCCATGCCAACATTTAGATTGTACATAACTGTCCATCATTTGTGCACACGTATGAAACAATTCGTACTCTGAAATTTTGGATTTCTTGTACTGAAAAGATCTTCTCAGAATTGTGAGTCTTATAATAGAATGGTTATAAAATGTTCACATGCAATCTCAGAGAACAACACTTTGTGGTGGGCCATCCCTTGGAATCTCCTGTCCATAGCTTTAATAGGAGAGACCTAAGCACATCATTCCAGTTTTCATGCTGAGCCTTGCATTTTTATTTGAAACAAAAGCTTGATATTTGTGGACACATCTGTATTTGTTTTCTCTTTATATATTTAAGCAAGCTGAGATGGTACCAGGTATGGGTTCTGCAATTCTGGGTTATTTAAACAGTGAAAGACTTTGTCTCAGCAGACACAGACTCAACATCCACTCTCTCTCCTCAACTGTGTTTTTTAAGGGTGAGTCACGTTTATCAATGGCTGTTATTCTATGGAACCTTGACTTTTGGAGATAACTTATTTATAACAGTTTTTTTTCCCCTCGAAATCCATTTTTAGTAACAGTGGGCCCTTAGTTTCACATTTTCCCATGAAATACATTTAAGATGTGTTACAGTATTAATATGCAAGAAAAAAAAAAGACATTACTTGAACGTGATGCTCGCCAAATGCTATAAATTTTCTATTAAATATGTCATTTGGAGAGAAAAATTCCCTGTTCACCCATTCAGTCATGTTTAGAACAAGAGCGTGAACCGAAATAGTCTGTTAACCATTTCACTACTGACTTGTTTTTTGTTTAACCCCTTCACTTTCAAGCAAATTGTGTTTGGAAATTTTTTTATTGCAGCATATTTTTGAAACATTCAATGCATAGCCAGTACATAAATTTATGATTAAACGGTACTTTTGTGTATAGATAGCTTTTCAGACAAATATTAAAAGGCAATTAATATGCAAACTTTTTTTCATGCATTTGTCCCTTCTTTGTAGTTTGTTTTAGTAAATGAAAAACATTAGAGAGTATGCAGTAGCTTTTATCTTGCAATATTTCACACATACTGAAATTTTAATATAGATACAAATATACATTATGTTTTCTTACAAACAATAGATGTGACGAAAATAGATAAATAGAAATGGTCAAAAACTTTCTATGTATCTGAGTTGTATCTGGGTACATAGAAACATATTAGCTTACTGATAATGGCAAGAACAAAGAATGTCTGCAATTGAGCATAATACTCAGTACAATTAAATCATGTATATCTAAAATAAACATGTTTATGAAGCATTCTTTGTAATTGTAATACTAAAGGGTATAAGAGGTACATGAAAGATATCATTCACTCTTCCATGGCCGTAGGAATGATAGAATATTTGAAGCTTCCTTCACTGTTTAGAAGTGGCTGTTATTTTCAGGGTATATGCAAACATTGTATGTCTGGAATGTGTTCCTGGCTAAGAAATGTGCTCCTCTACAAAATGGTGAAATATCCTGGATTATAATTGAAGTTAAGTGATGCTTTATGGACTAAATTTTGTTTTGCAAAGCAAATAAAAGTTAAAAAAAATATATATACAAGATTTTGGCAGTAAAGGGATCAATCAATTAGGATAAATTATTTAATATATGGGATTCATAGGTATCTCAGTATTTTCTGTATGTCTGTCAAGCAGAGTCATTTCCCTCAGCCATCACCAGTGACGACTGCAGGGAAATTAGAACTATCTATAGAGGATCCTACAGTCAGGACTGGCTGGAAGGGGATGACAGCGCACACAAGGGACAAGTTCTGGTGACTTGAACTTACCTTAGCCTGCCCACCCTGGCAATGTCATCATCGCGGGTCTTTGCAAATTAGCAAATTTCCCAGAAAATAACAGTTCCACATTAAAACACTAGTAGAAACTAATGCTAACTGTATCAGTCATTACATGTTCTTGTTCTGTAACATCTCTGAATGTCAGACAACACATAAACATGATGTACAATGAATTCTGTTTACCTTTAGTCAACTGTATATTTGCTGTACAAATAAGTACACTTTGATATTTATAAAATAACTTTTACATTATGATTCAACACTGTGTGGATCCATGTTCCATGTGTATCTTATATTCTCCTTTGTCTTTACTTCCTAAAGTTCAACACATTTCAAACATATTCTTAATAACCTAATTTATTATAAGTATGATGCCATTTGAAAAGGATCCTCTACATCAGTTTTCAATTATGACTAAAGACAGAAAGTATTATTTCGCTTATTCAGCTTAACAGGCTGTAACTGGAGAACATGCAGGCTAGTTATAGCTGACCGCTTAGAATAATATAGTGTACAAAAGTTATCTGAAAACTACAATATGTTTTTTATAAAAATGAGGGCATATCATGGCCCATACGATTCATTAGTGTCAGCGTTGCCTTCATCTAGAATATTCAACTTTAATTATTGATGGCCACTGGGAGGCCACCTATTGTCAGAATAATACATACCTCTCTAGATATATATATATATATATATATATATATATATATATATATATGAGATGTGAGATTAAATTAAAAGAGCAGTTTTGTTTAAATTTGCCAATTGACTTCTCATACAGGCAAATAGTCTTTAACAAAAGTATTTTGTAGCTCTCTATTAGGAAGCGTGAGCAATATCTAACTGAACAGCAAACAAGAATTTGGGTGGGCAACAAATGTTATGGTGTGGATGTATGTCCTTCTTTTCCTAAGTAATAACATGGCGTGAATCCGCATCACTAATGTGACATTTGGCTCAATGTGTAGTATAGATTAAGATGTCATATCTTGTTTTTGTCAACATTACATGTTCTACCATAATAATTACAAAATACTATTAATCATAGTTGATTATGTCAATTCATTGGTTCTCTGCATGTCATTTGTGGACCACCAGTACCATCCAGAATCTTCAACAGGAAGCTCAAACTGATATAATATGTATTGTAAAGCACATGTGTTTGTGTGTGAGTTACAAGTTGAAAATGAGATAATTTTTTCCTGACTAGTAATTTAAACTTTGCATTACATGTAATATACTTTTTGATGACTGCATGCGGAAGAACGTCAATGGCATCCATCACTATTCTCAAATGAATTCATGAAAACCACAACTGTTTTATTTTAATTCTTTATATTTGACTCAGGTCATGGTCTCAGTAAAATGTTACAGAAGAAAACCAACTTATGCATAACAACAAACACATATGGTAGAACAAGATAGACAGGGTTTTTGTCATAGAGTGATATTGGACCAGGAGTTGAGGGAATTTAGTTTTGGGTAGTGGGAGGCAGTGTGTATTCGTAAGCCTAGTGTGGCCTAAGAGTCTAGCGTTACTAAAGGCAAATAGGCTGATTTTGCTTATGGTAAAATAAGAGTGTCATGGTCCATGTGTCAGACTGGATTGTATGGGGAGCGCTTGCTCTACTGTGTGGGCCTTTAGACAGCATGCTCCTGTGTGTGATGTTGCCCATTAACCCTGGGGGGAGGGTGGGAGGATCAATTCTTCAGTGTAATTAGAGAGTGTACTTGTGAACATAAACATCAGGGAGGGAGTAGTCTTGAAAGCTTTGGATGGCATGTCTGTGTAACAAAAGGCTGTTAGGAGTTAGGTGTTAGTCCCTGGCTTCTTCAGGTCATGGCTGCTATGGATGTTCTTGGCCCAGTCTGTCAGGGAACGAGAAGTGTCACCTCGGCAGGGTCACTTGCTGGCGGTTGTGCCGCTGGGTGGCTTGGTCCCGCAGTAAACAGAGAGTCCTGTTGCAAGTCTAGTTTTTATAGGAGATTCGTGGCATCCTGCATATCTTGGATCTTGAATGATGTGTCGCCATGGTGGATTAATAACGCCCAAGGTCATCTCCATTGGTATTTTATTTTGTGCAGGCGGAGGAGAGCCGTGAAGGGCCTCATTGAGTGGAGCCAGGCCAGGGCCGCCCTGGATAAAGGAGAGCTGCATACTCTGAAACACGTCTGGCGTTTCGGTTCTTGTTGCTTGAAGGACCGCTGATCTGTCCTCATGGCTCATGAAGCGCACCAGGCAGTCTCTCGGGGCCAGGGCTTTAGCAGGTCATGGGAGGTGAAACATCCCACCTAGGGATGTTTGTTTGGCCTGTTTAGGGGGCAAGAGAGCTGACAGCAGGCGCCGGATGAAATGAGGTAACTCTGCCTCCGGTATCTCCTCACAGATGCCCCTGATCTTGAGGTTCAGGCTTCATCTCTGATCCTCCAGGTTTGCAAACTGCTGGTCCATTATGTGTTTCTGCTGTTGCAGGTCTTGTATTTCTTTTTGCAGCTGCGCCGTGTCTTGTGTGTTTCATTGGAAGTCGGCTTCTGTGATCAGGTGGCCTATGAGGCCTTGCAGGTCTCCGCAGATCAGGACCATATCAGCTTGTATGGTGAGCTGAAGCCCCGCTAGCCGTACTTTCATCACCGCTGTGGTCACTGGAGAAGCTTCCGTTTGTGGGTGAGTTTGGAGAGAGGGGTAGATGGTGTATTCCAGCCCTGCTTGTAAAGTCGTCTGATATATCCGAGCAGTCGTCAGCGTAGTGACCATGTTTGTGCCCATGTTGTTGTGGGCCTGCCGCCATAGGTCGCCGATAGTGCCACTCTGCCGAGGTCTATCGGGCTTGGCCATTTTAGTTTTCCGTCCCACTGTATCAGTTGGAGCTGATGGGTCAGTTTGGTACCATTTGCCAGTAGTTTGGGCCACATTATAGGGGCCAGAACATTTGCTTTGTACGGAGCTCCGATTACATGCAGCCATTCAGGTCAGTGGCTTGGCTCCGCCCCCCAAAAACCACAAATGTTTTATGTGAAAGCACAATGCACGGGAGTCTGAATTCTAAAGTCAAAATGTATTCTTGCAGAGTGCATATACTGAACAGAGATAAGCACAGCACTAACCCTTTCATGGAATACTCCAAGCACCATAACCTCTACAGTTCGCTGTAGTACTGAAGTTGCCAGAAGTGCCATGGCACCCATTCCCACAATAAGGAGCCAATCCACTTTGGAATGATTTGATTTCTTACATGGGGTTCGCTGGGTGCCTCTTCCTGCCTCCACTACTAATGCTTGAAATCTAGAAGTTCCTAAGCAGTCATTTCTATCAGTTATCCTGAACTAAGCCTTGCAGTGCAAGGCTTAGTTTATTGGCTGAGAGCAGTCAGCTGACAGACTTAGCTTAGGATGGATAACAGAAGTTCCTGTTCAGGAACTTCCAGCTCTCCAGCGTTAGTGGTGGCGGTGGTGAGCAGCACCCGGTGGGCCCCAGGAATGAAATCAAAGCATTCAAAAATGGTTTGACTATTTGCAACGAGGGTGTCAGGGCACTCCAGGCATCATAACCACTACAGAAAGTTGTAGTGGATATGGTGCTTGGTGTGTTTCTCGTAACAATTTAACCTGCATCATACATTTATTTTATCTTATTTTTTTTGTCATTAATTATTTATAACAATATAACAAAATGTTGCTTGCTTTCTAATTTTCTTTCCAATTTATATCATTATAAAAATATTTGCAATATTGTATAATATTAAGCCTTTCTTTCTGAAGGCAATCTAGGCACTAACACAGCATTGGTTAACTTCTAGAGATAAAGTCCTTTCAACACTATTCATCCAGCTTAAAGAGACACTCCAGGCTTTAGTGGGCTCTTGACATATACTCCTTGTGCACTATTAAGGAAATACCCACATACAAATATAACTAAGAAACCGTGGGCTGATTGGGAGATGTTAATATCTGATGTGAAAAGTGCATAACGGGTCTCTGTGGACATGCATTTGGCCTGCAGGTCTACATACTTCCCCTGCATGTTCTTGTTGAAATATTAGAATTTTGATGACATTTAGATAGCATATATTTCCTTGCGAATGCCTTGTCTCTCATACTTGTCCCCTCCCTCCCTCCCCCCTCCCCCCCACACACACACACCATCACCACCACTTTGTTTCTACGTTCCGCATCCTTTCTGTGTGCACAACTCTACTTGTATCCTATTTGTATTTTGTCATACTGTATGTTGCTTCTATCATGTTGTGGACTTTTGAATAAAAATAACATTGAAAATAAAAAGAAATCTTTAGTAAAGTCAAATATAAACAAAGCCAATACAAAAAGTAAGAGATAAGAAACTTCAGCATATTCCTGTGCACTAACATGTACAGCGTATCAAATGAACATTGGTAACTGTCAAAAAGAAATTAAAGTCTCTGAGGAAACAAACATTCTAGGTAGACCTTGTAAGCAAATGGATTCTTCTTTAACCACATGCATGACTTGTCTGCAAGTGATGTAATTTGAACTTCTTGGACACTGTATTTTCTCTTTTTAAACTGTTATAATGTCATATGAGAAGATAGCTATGCTGAGAGATAGTATACAAACCAATAGGGAGTTTTTTGAAAAGGAGAAGAAAAAATAAATTCAGTTTGGATGGAATACTAAACAGCTGTCAATTAATCAGAACAATTATTACACATTCAAAAATAGTACATATAAAAATGATGACAGTTCATAAGGATATGTGAACACAGCTATTTCAAAGAGGTCCATGGTTAATTATTTCATTTATTAAATGTGCTTTTTGCTAAGGTTTCATTTATAATTATAGGCTTTAAAGGTTTAGCTTTGGATGAACACCCATTAATACATATCTGAATTGCCTTACTAAGACAAGTTTTCATTTATCCTACATTAATTGTGGAACGTATTTTATATGAATTGCTTCCTCAAGAACTTTCATTTATATTCCTGGAAGGTCTGTTAATAACCAGAGACTCTCGTCAAATTAAGTCTTCAGGATATGTCTTTTATGACTTTGAAAAGTGTTTCTGTTTCCTTAAATCATTCCATCTGTTGAGACTTCCACTTGGCTATAGTTAATCAGTCATTTACTTTCTTTAACCTTTTGTAAACATTCCAAATGTTAAATCATCTTACCACATCAATGTGAACATGTAAAAAACAGTACATCTAAAAAAACAATTGATTTAGTAGATGCACTTTTAAAACAGTATACATTTAATAATAGGCCTCATCAAAGCCATGAGAATAATATCTAAATAGTGTCAATTTACTCATTTTGTTATATGTAATCTATCCCAGGTCGAGATTAAGAGCCCATTGGGCCTGGTGCTGACAATTCCATTGGGCCTAATTACAGAATCTTATTGACAGAAGACATTAAAACAGTCATATCTCCCAAGCGTCAAGTATCTGATGGAGGAAGTGCTGGAGGGAAACTCACAGGATACAGCTATAAGAAAACGCATACCCTATTTTAATCTTTTGTATTCACCATCTGGTGAAACAAGACTTTGGTGGGCAGGGTAAAAGGGTGGGTCACTGACGCGAATCACAGAACCTGCACAGCCTGGCGTCAAACTGCCTGACGATCTGGTTAGGACATACTACCGACATACTATGAGCACCCTGAGCTTGCGGCTTATGCGTCTAATAAGGGACTCACTGTACTCTTTCTGGGGACTGTCCAGAAGCACTCACTTGTCCACTCTTCTCCTTGCACTCTTACAAGCTGGTTGATGCTACTGGTAAGCAGTCTAGTACAGAGAAAGGGTAAATGTAGTGAGTGTAGAAGAAAGGGGACATGTTGCAGTGTTGGAGAGACTGAAACAGTAAGATAATTTGCACAGTGCACAAAGTCAGCTTTACCTTAACTAATTTCATTGTTAGCCAGTTCACACAAGTTTTGTTCACCTACATCCCACTTAGGTTTTTGTATCCTAGCATGGTGGTAAACTGTAGCGCAGTAATATCCTCAGTAATATCAAGTAATATCTTGCTTCTTGTTAACGCTTATAATGGCAATAACAATAAAAACAATAAATCATAATAAGGTATATCTTAAAATAATAATTAAATTACAATTCCGTTATGATATAGCACAGGTGCATTTACAGTAGGTTGCAATTATACAACTATCCTAATGGAAGCACTTTTCTATAGCCCTATCCCGACCTCGGACGTATCAGGTGCGTCCAATAAGACATACAAACTATGTCGCCAAACTATGTACCATACCCGCAACAGAGGCGGAGGGGGGAGATACACAAGGAGAAGGCGCTACTGACACAAAATACACAAATAGTTAATCTGTCAGATCGCATCCTTACTCAGAATGAAAATAATGTCCTAACAAAGGGACTTTCCTTTGTACCAGTTCCAGCATATAACAAATTTATATGGATAAAGGATCTCCATCTATTTGTTAGAAAACTCGCTCTTTTCAAATACCACCAACTTCAAAATGAAAAGAAAGCAAGAGATTTAGGACTACTGAGTAGGGGATATGATTGCTTATTAACTCTTGTATCCCTGTTAGAGGAAAACGATACTTCCACACAACATAAGACTAACTTGAAACCGAAGAGTCGTTTTATACCAAATATTGGGAGCTTCGGAAATATTGAACTCTTTCTGGCAGCTGTGAAACTAAAGATAGAAAGCATCAAAAACACAGATCTCCATATATATCCCAATGTGCACCTCACTAAACAGGAAAATAAAGCCCTCCTCAAAAAAGAGAAGGAAATTACTATTAAACCAGCAGACAAGGGGGGCAACATAGTCATTATGAACTCCACTGACTATGTCAAAATGGCTTCAAGGATTTTGGATGATAAAGACACATACCATGTCTTAAAAGCAGATCCAACAAATATATTCTTACATGAATATAAACAAATCTTGGATTCAGGCAGAGATAGAGGGCTGCTGTCCAAAGAGAAATATGAATTTATCTTTACAAAAAACGCAAGAACAGCGACCTTCTATTGTCTGCCAAAGATCCATAAAGACCTCCAAGATCTCCCTGGGCGCCCAATAGTTTCAGGAGTGGACAATCTGACACAAAATGGGAGTATCTACATAGATAAAATCTTATGCCCATTCGAGGAATCCCTACCTTCCTTCATACAGGATACTAAACAAACTTTGGCTTTGCTATCTAATCTTACCCTACCAAAATCAGCGGTATAGTGCAGTCTAGACGTGGAGTCACTTTATTCCTCTATACCCCACAAGGGAGGAATACAGCACGTCAAGCATTACCTTGAAAGCAAAGGTACAAATCAGCAACCACACTCTGACTTCACTCTGGAATTGCTCAAATTCATTCTCTCCCACAACTACTTTTTATTTAATGAAACATTTTACCATCAAGTACGTGGCACTGTGATCGGGACAGCTTGTGCCCCATCGTATGCGAACCTACACCTGGGTTGATGGGAGGCATTTATAGTTAAGTAATCTAAATTCTCAATATATACCCCCATGATACACCTCTGGGCTAGTTATATAGATGATATCCTGATTATATGGAAAGGCACTTTGGAGGATTTCAATGCATTTGTGACCCTCCTGAACGATAATGATCTGAACCTGAGATTTACCTCAGAATTTGGCAACAAAACCTGTGCAAAACCTTTTGCACATTACTGTGTCAATTACCACCCAGAACTCCATTCAGACAACCCTCTTTAGAAAACCCACATCCTCCAATAGTCTACTCAGCTGGGGTAGTTTCCATCCCAAACCTCTAAAACAAGGTATACCTAGTGGCCAATATCTTAAAGTTTGCAGAAACTGCAGTTCCATTGAGGATTTTAAAATAAAAGCAAGAACTCTAAGACAGCAATTTAGAGAAAAAGGATACCCCAACAAGTGCCTTTAGAAAGCCTACAGGAGAGCTTTGGAGGCAGACAGGGATACCCTACTCGCCAATAAGTCCACCCTAATATCCACCAATCCTCCACGTATGATTGCAACATTTGATGAATGGTGGGATAGAGTTAAAACAGGTATCCAAAAATTCTGGCCAATATTAACTGATGGCATACACTTGAACAAAATATTGAGTCCTAAAGTGGAGATGTCGGCGCGAAGGGGCAAGAATTTGAGAGATCGTCTTGTCCCCAGTCACTTTCAGCGTACTAACAGTTGAACACTCCTATCACAGGCTCCTTCAAATGTAGACGTTGCACTTGTATATACTTTATTTTTCACTTACTTTATGGTCTCACTATTCAGATATTATTTTTCGATATATTAGCCAGTACATTACCCTGATTCTACATTGCTATATATATATATATATTCAGGTGATGTACCTGATCTCAGGGCTTCATTTGCAATGAGACCAGTAGCATCTTTGCTCATGTTTGTTTGTTTATTTCTCATGTTGGGGTTAAGCCCCTGGAGACCCCTGGAGTCTCCTTGCAGTACTGAAGACTAGAAGTTACATCCAGCACTATTACCTTAGGGTAGAGTGCGTAGGTTTGTACTCACTGTCTTCTATCCTTTTCTGTCCCTTTTAAAAAAATAAATAAATACATGTGAAGGGATATTCAGGGATTGACAGGGATTGACGTTCGTTAATTTTGAAGAAAGAAAATGGTTTGCTACTTGTAATTATTGCCCTATAACTTGCAAAAAAAAGCTAAGAACATCATAACATTGAGTATTTCTAAACTCAGGACAAAATTTAAAAACTATTTAGTGTGGGTGTTTTTTGACGGTTGTGGATTTGTAACATATTTTGGGGGTCAAAGTTAGAAAAAGTGTGTATTTTTAAATGTTTTCATCATTTTTTATAAAAAAAGAATTATAGTAAATTATATGACATGATGAAAATAATGGTATCTTTGGAAAGATCATTTAATGGCAAGAAAAACTGTATATAATATGTGTGGGTACAGTAAATGAGTAAGAGGAAAATTACAGCTAAACACAAGCACCACAGAAATGTAAAAAGAGCCCTGGTCCCAATGGTAGGAAAATTTAAAAGTGGTTTGGTCACTAAGGGGATGTACACCCTAAATGTTTTGCAAAACATAACAGAAACTATTCTTAAACTAAATGGAAGCTCTGTAATTTAATTACTAGCAGAAATAAGCTATCTTTTTATTTTTTTTTAATTAGTTTTTCTCTTTTTTCCCAAACTGCACTGAATTTCCTGTTGTTCCATCCCACGATACAGAAAAGATCAAACTTTAGTTCAGTGGAAAATAATAATGGAACTAGAAAAATGGGATACTCGCCATTTGTATTATTGAATGCAAGTTTCCAAATAGTTCATAACTCCAAGGTACACACTCATGCAGGTTCTCCCCAGGGGTTGAACTAATGAAAAGTGTGTCACGTTGCAAGTATTTTTTGGGGCCCCTCTCTCATGCAAGGTTGGCCAAAAGGTAGATCCTCAATTCCCACAGTGCCTTGCCAGTTACGGATCTACCATTTGCTCATCTTTGCAGTGTTGTATTTGTGAGCAGTTTCTGTGTGTTTTAATGTGTGCTTTGCTGGCGCTTGAGTGCAGCGATGTATTTGAGGGTAGAGTTTGCATTAAAATGCAAGGGCATTTGTGTGTAGTGAACACAATTGTGTATTTATGTGTAGTGGTGGCGTTTGAATGTAGGGGTGTGTTTGTGTGTAGTGTTAGTGTGGTTTTATGCATACACTGTCACACACACTGCCACACACACACACAGTGACATACAAACACACTCACACACATACTGCCACTTAGAACCACATAAACACTGACAAAGACACACACCCTGACATACAGATAAACATAAACACTGACAGAGACACCCACACCCTGTCATACAGTACACAAAAAACCTGACACAAACAAAAACCCTGACATACAGGTACACATAGACCCTGACACAGACACACACATCATACTTTGCACCCGTGGTAAGATAAGCTCCTTGCACCCCCTCCACCCACAACAAAAACTGCCAACTTTGTGTTTCTTTTCCTTCCCTCAGCCCCTTTGTGTGTCTCTTTCTACCCAACTCCTTTGTGTGTCTTATTTTCCCCTTCCCAGGCACTCTGTGTGCCTCCCCCAACCACCTTTGTCTGTCTCTTTCTTCACCCCAGCCCCCTGTGTCTCTTTCTTCCCCCAGCTTCTCTGCGTGTCTCTTTGTTCCTGCAGCCCCCGTGTGTATCTTTGTCCCCCGATCTCACTGTGTGTCTCTTTGCCCCCCTGTCCCTTTATGATTTCTCACCACCCCTGTCCCTATATTGTCTCTCCACCCCATTCCGTTGGGTCTCTATACTCCCAACAGTCACTTTAGAGTCTGTCTCCCCTGTCCCTTTGTGGTTTCCCCACCCCCTGTCCCTTTGTGGTTTCTCTTCCCCACTGTTCGTTTGTGGTTGCTCTACTTATCCTTAATGGTATCTTCTCCCCTCATCCCTTTGTGGTTTCTCCCCCCTGTCCCCACCAGCTGAACTCCTTCCTGTGTTCCATGGACGAGCCGCGGTTGAGGATCGTCTACCATCAGGAGATGACCACTGTGCTGTTCTCTCTCCTCCTGCCAGTCACCCAGAAACTGTGTCCCTCCAGGGGGTGAACTTTAGGCAGCTGCTTAACCTGCCTAGTGGTCGCACTGGCCCAGCATAGAGGTACACATGAACCCTAATACACACATGCTGACATGCAGATACAAATAAACCCTGACGCAGACACATACAGGAATGTCTCTTAATCTTCTCCCCATAGGTGTAAATAGAAACCACCGGGCCCCGGTGCGAAAATTTCCCGGCAGCCCCCCTCAATGTGTCCTATTCCCCGCTCCCCAGCCTCTCCATGTATCTTATTTCCCCCCACACCCTCAATGTGTCTCATTCTCTCCCCTCAGCCTCTCCATGTGTCTCATTCCCCCAAGCCTCTTCATGTGTCTCACCTCCCCAAGTGTCTCATTTCCTCCCACCCAGCTTCTCCATGTGTCTCATTCCCTCTCCCCCAAAGCCCTCTGTGTCTAATTTCTCCCTCAGCCCCTCCATGTGTCTCATTTCCCCCCAAGCCCTGCCAACCCCTCCATGTGTCCATCCCTCCAAGCCCCTCCATGTGTCTTATTTCCCAGACCCTCCATATGTCCCATCCTTCAAGCCCCTCCATGTGTCCTTTTCTATCCCCCAAGCCCCACCATGTGTCCCATTCTATTCCCCTTCAAGTAACTCCATATGTCCAATTCTATCCCCCCCAAACTCCCATTCTATCCTATCCCCTCATATTTCTGCTTACCGCCACGGTGCCATCGGTCAGACAGGAAGTGCTCTCTTAGTGAGCACTTCTTGTAAGACAGCTCGGCCGCACTACATGCAGGGCAGGAGGGGAGAAGCACAGTCCATCACTCTCCTCCTGGGTCACCTTGGGACCGCGTGCCCTGGGGCAATGCGGCAGTGCACCAGCTCTGAAGGAATGCAGGTGGCCCATGGTTGCAGGGGTTGCAGCGACGACCTGGAGTGATGGGCCCGGACTTCACTGCAACCCCTGCTACCATGGTAGTTACGCCAATGCTTCTCCCAGTCCCGCATTGATTCTGTCCCCAGGATCCAATTCACTCCCTCTAACCTTACTTCACTAATAATTAATAACCACTCACCCCCATACAGCTCCAAACACAGCACTGCTTTTCCAGATGTGCTTAGGCTCCTTCTAATTCCACAGGAGCGTGGACTGTGATGTAGTGACTTGTTTGGAGCTCAGGCACCAAATACTCTCCTTTTGTGCAGCCAGGCCTCCCTCTTCTTGTGCTGCTATAGCAGCGGGATCTTCATCTGAGGTCTAGTGTGGCCTCGAGGGCGTTCACAATCAGCAACACAGTCAGAGCAGTAAAAGTACTGGCCCTCTCTGCTCAATCCAAAGGGTCTCCAAACTGTCTTGAGCCCCAGTGCAGTTGTACCAGCTGCACTGTCGGTAGTACCATCACTGGTGTTGGAATTGGAGAATTGAGCCCATTGTGACTGGTATTCATTTTAAAATGTGTACATTAGTACCTTCACTGCCATGCAATTTAAAAATACAACAGTAAAACATGTGGTGTCATTGAAAATGCATTTTAAGCTCAGGATATATAACTAACTTACTTACTGATATAACTTCCATTTTATGTAAAGGGTGCTTTTCTGGCACACCCAACAAGTTATGATCAAGTGGATCTGCAAAATACAATGTTTCTTTTTAATAATCTGATGGAGAAATTATGCTGGATAATAAATCATTAACGTGTGTCTTCTTTGTCTTTTTGAAAGGCTCAAAATAAATAATTCAGAAGAACAAATATTTTTAGATCATCCTGCAGATATGGCTTAATGTAATAGTGACTAACATATGTTTGCTTGTTTTTTTTTAAGAAATCTGCAGAACTCACCAAATCGCATGTAAAACGTGCAAAAATATCACATCCGGAATAAAAATGTTCATATGGTCCTATTCCCAGCAATTGAAGAGTGACCTACAGCTACTTACTGCTAAGGTAAGTGTTTTGTCACATAGGTAAATTCAGCACTGGAATAGTCTTGATGCATTAAAGGGACACTATAGGCACCCACACCACTTTAACTCATTGAAGTGCTCTTGGTGCAATGTCCCTGTCACACAGTCCTGCAATGTAAATCATTGCAGTTTTAGGGAAACCACAATAATTACATTTCAGGACTAACACTGTGCCTAGTAGCAATCAGACAACCACTACACGCACTTCTTGCTTGCTATGCAACTTTTGGTTGTCTGACGCTGGATGTACTTAGACTCTGCATGAGGACATCCAGCATCAGAAAACCCCCCAGAGGAAATCACTGCATCGGGGGGCTAGAGGGAAGTATAGAGTAAGTAACCCGACTTTGTATTCCTTATACCATAGTATCCCTTTAAGGAAATGGACACTTAAGAGTGTAACCCTTCCCTCTAAGGAGAAAAAAGATTTATCTCACCATTTACATAGATGCATGTAGTGAGAATGATACTTTGTGAGATTACATGGAAGTGATAGTGAGTGAAACATTGAACTGTGAGCATTCTATACATTTAATTAAAATACCCCTGAATGACAACTGCAATGTTTTACAGTACATAATGGGGTAATGCAGAAAGTGCAATTCAGGGATACAGATCTTTAAGAGGAGCTGACAGCATTGACTTTTTTGGAATTCTGTTATGTTTATTACACTTAGGGTTAAGATTTCCACTTGCCACTAGCCATTGGCGAGTGAAAATATAGCCTTGGTGAGTAGAAATTTACCCCTGTTTTAAGGACTGGAAAGTAGCACAGAACTACAAAATTTAAGCCCTGGTTGCACTACTAAAATGTAGAATTCCCCAGAATCCAATCATAATATAATCTGACGAATGTAAGACATTGTTATGTAATAGATATATTCAAAATTATTACATTATCCTTCTAGCATATATTAACCCATATATATTATTAGCAGTATTCCATTGACTGGTTTTAATATTCAAGTACTTTATTGAAAATGTAACATTTACAGACTCCCATTGCACTAAAAAACATATGGAGATGGGATTTTGTTTTAATGTCTCCATGTGTTTCTTGTGACCTGTGCAGTCACATGTCAAATAAATACATATTTAATTATGGCAGAAAATGATACAAATTCCTTTACGTTCAATTTTTCAAAATACCCATACTTGAACTACACAACAGCAATCCACCACCCTCACCTCTCTTATAGCTTTATCCCCAAGAGGTTAAACATCTCTTCGTTTCCAAGGCAAATAGATTTTCAACATTAGCAAAACTGAATTTAATTATCACCTTATTTGTCTACATTTGTCAGACATTTCTCCAACTTGTTTAACCATCTGTATGACTGGTATTTATTTAGTGTTTCAGTGAGTTAATGACTAAATTAATTTTGTACTTTATGTTTATTCATTTATAGTTTTTGATTTTGTCACCCACACACTTATATAATGTTTTTTAAACACATGGTTCTCTTGTTATACTACGTATATCAATAAACATACCATTGTTTATGAAAAATAAAATATATGAAGGGGTAAAGATGAAGAAAACATGTTTGAATTAATATAGCTTAATACTTGACAATTAGGTAACTAATTTGTCCAGATTTTGACAATAATGCTTATGTCTATAATTTAATGTCTTTATGCCACGCGGAGTGTATTACTGCTCTGAGACTAAATATTTTCAATGTGAAGGCATGTAACCTTTATAAAAATCAGGGGTATATCAGCTAAGGGCAGTGGCGTACTAAGGGGGGGGGGTGGAGCGGAGGGGGCGGTCCGCCCCGGGTGCCACCAGGGTGGGGGGTGCCTTGGGAGGGGAGCCTCAGGCGGCTGCAGCTTTGCCCGCCCGGGCGCAGCCTGAGGAGAGGGGCTGACAGGAGGGAAGCGCTCAGCGCTCCCCCACATTGTAGGCACAAGCACTGTATGGTCCGCGACTCAGTAGTTCACTTCCTTTTCAGTCTGGCCGGTACAGAAAACAAAAGCTCCCTGTACCGCTGACCATGATACAGAGCTCGGCCACGCTACAACAGTGGTAGGGAGGGAGGTGGGGAGAAATTGGGAAGGGGGGATAAATAAAGATTGGGAGGGGGGGATAAATAAAGATTGGGATAAGGGAATTGGGAGGGGGGATAAATAAAGATTGGGAGGGGGATAAGGAAATTGGGAGGGGGGATAAATAAAGATTGGGAGAGGGGGATAAGGAAATTGGGAGGGGGGATAAATAAAGATTGGGAGGGGGATAAAGAAATTGGGAGGGGGGATAAATAAAGATTGGGAGGGGGGATAAGGAAATTGGGAGGGGGGATGGAGAAGGAAATTGGAGAGGGGGATAAAGAAAGATTGGGAGGGGGGATAAAGAAAGAAATTGGGAGGGAGAGAAGGAAATTGGAGAGGGGGATAAAGAAAGAAATTGGGAGGGGGGATAAAGAAAGAAAGTGGGAGGGGGAGAAGGAAATTGGGGGGGATAAAGAAAGATTGGGAGGGGGATAAAGAAAGAAATTGGGAGGGGGAGAAGGAAATTGGAGAGGGGGGGATAAAGAAAGATTGGGAGGGGGGATAAAGAAAGAAATTTTGAGGGGAAAGGAAATTGGAGGGGGGGATAAAGAAAGATTGGGAGGGGGGGATAAAGAAATTGGAGAGGGGGATAAAGAAAGATGTTGTGAGGGGGGATAAAGAAAGAAATTGGGAGGGGGAGAAGGAAATTGGAGGGGGGAGAGAAGGAAATTGAAGGGGGGGAGAGATTGACATTTATCACACAATGCACCCCTTGCACACAGAAAAACACACAATGCATTACACACACAGACACACATACACAAGCAATGCAACCGTTACACACAATGCAGCCCTTACACACACAGAAACATACAATGCATTCATTACACACACTCAATGCACCCCTTACACACACTCAATGCATCCCGTACATACACAGAAACACACCTTGCAGCCCGTACACATACAAACACAGATTCACACAATGCATTCCTTACACACATATCAGGACATCCCCTACACACTCCACCCCCTGTGAACAAACTCATTGGTGGAACATGAAGGTGGACCCTGGGACCCAGACCTTGAGCTGTGTAAAGGGCCCCCAAAAAATAGAGCTGCTTCCCGTTCTCCCAGAACATTGATTTTTGTGACCACAGTTACAAACCGCCTCCAGAGAGCCTGTTCTACACCAGACCAGTGGAGCCAGACTGCAGCTAGAGCCCATCATCATCCTCATCTGGTTGTAAGTAGGCAATCTAGTATATTATTCGTGGCACTAATCTCTAATTTACCTCACATTAAAGAAACAGTTTAGTCCACAGAACCACTGCAGCTTAATGTAGTGGTTCTGGTGTCTATAGCCTGTCCCTGCAGGCCTTTTAATGTAAACACGGCGGCACTGCAGCACTGGCAAATCATATGGGTGGGGCATTGTGATGTCACATGGGGGGCGGCAAACTTTACTTTTGCCTAGGGCGGCAAAAATCCTTGCACTGGCCCTGACAGGAGGGGGCTGTGTGAGCTGTGGCCCCATGGTAGTTAGGGTGCCGTGCGGCCAGTACAGCTCACACAAGCAAACAGCTGATAAACTGGCTGCACGGAGGAAAAGTGGGGCGAAGCTAAGCAAAATCGGAGGCGGGGCCAAACTGGTGCTGGGGGGCGGGGCTTTTGAAGGGGGGGGCAAGGGGGTGCCAAGCACAGGATCCGCCCAGGGTGCCAAATGCTCTAGGTACGCCCCAGGCTAAGGGTCAATTGAGGCTGAAATACATGAAGGTCTGCATAATAGATAATCATTCCTGAATACTAGAATGGATATGCTGAATGAAACATGTCTAATATATATATGTATAGATGAAGGAAAATTAAGGAACTGCACTCATTCAAAAGAACACTCAAACCAGGCGCTAGAACAATCCCCACACAATGGGGAGTATACAAAAAAGAGGGGGTAGATACAGCGCTAACTCTAAAGGCAGCAAGTCTCTAGTATGGATACCCTAACAATCCAAAAATGAAAGGACAAAAAAAAAATGAAAAGAAGGAACAGGCTGCGCAAAATATGAATGTTGACTAAACAAGTGTATTAACACAATATATCAATGTAAAATAGCTTAAATAAGAATATGGTATAAAAGTCCCGAAGAGAAGCCCCTAAGATACTAATAGAAAACCTGCTGAAAATAGTATTCTTCGGGGTCAATCTATTGTCCTACTTGCTGAATAAATAATCAGGTATTTTAGTAGAGATGAGGCATTTTCTTAAAGTTGTCCCATATGAAAAAGACACCAATAGAGTAACCCAACACTCACAAGGAGAGAGCTTCCAATCAGGATGTTTTACTCCTCCCCCATGCCCCCAATTTCCATGTCGAAAGTGGGGGCATGCCCACTAAACAGAAAGTAGCCAGTGGATGTTTTACTCCTCCCCCATGCCCCCAATTTCCATGTCGAAAGTGGGGGCATGCCCACTAAACAGAAAGTAGCCAGTGGATGTTTTACTCCTCCCCCATGCCCCCAATTTCCATGTCGAAAGTGGGGGCATGCCCACTAAACAGAAAGTAGCCAGTGGATTCTTGCTGTAATAAAAGACTAGCGATTGGTCGGTTATTGCTTCCCAGTTGCTTTTAGATAATTATCTACAGTGTCCTAGATAATGAAATGATGAAGAAACACTCACAAGGAGAGAGCTTCCAATCAGGATGTTTTACTCCTCCCCCATGCCCCCAATTTCCATGTCGAAAGTGGGGGCATGCCCACTAAACAGAAAGTAGCCAGTGGATTCTTGCTGTAATGAAAGACTAGCGATTGGTCGGCTATTGCTTCCCAGTTGCTTTTTAAAATACAGATCCCGATGATACAAGCAGTCAATTGAATACTGTATTTAAACACGATGTGACATATGAGGAAAGTTCTATAACATGCCCTAAGCCTTTCTCTGTAATTATGAAGTGGTGGTAGTCGTCTCGGAGGGCAGAAAGTATAACAAATGTTTGCCTTGCCTGCTATCAAGTATTGCAGTTTACATTACTACACATGACATACCAGCTATATATCCTGTGTAGAATTGGAACACCTATTGTAAAGGGGTTATGTCTCGCATACCCGTCATAAAAGGGTTAAGATAATGATTTATTTTGCTGAATTCGCCATACATTCCCAGTCTTAGCTGCCATTAATGTAAAAATAAATAAATATTATACATATATACATATTTTTATTTGCTTAACATTAGATCTACTTTCCACTAATATTACACAATGCCCCTTTCTCATCTGCAAAGTTCTTCATGCACAGATCCCCAGAAAGGCCTTTGTATTGACCTTGAATATACTTGTGTATGGTAATGGTGTCCCTATGTAGCTGTCTTTTTTCCAAAGTAAACAAGGCTGATTTTGTAAGCCAGTTCTTGCAGCTGACATCTTCCATTCGTTTAATTAATTTTGTTTCTGTCTCTGAACTCTTTTTCTATTCCATTATGTCTTTGACATTACAAGGCACACACGTGTCTGTAGCAAATTCCAAGAATATTAATGCAGAGTTTATACGGAAAAATGAGAGCTACTGGTCACCAAACCCAGTAGAAACTCTAACAGTTAGTAAAGGTAACGGGGCTCGGGATTCTAAATATATAAACATAAACCTTTTGTTTTGTTTTGTTTTTTTTGTAATTGTTGGGATAAAAGGCTCTCACCTTAGAGCAACAGACCAAACCCCTAAAGCATTTGCTAAAGTGATTTTGGGGTTAATGGAGTATTCTGTCTTTTTTACTTCAAAAAGTGCTAATAAAAGTGCTAATTTTAAGAATATTTTGCAGTTTTATAAAGCTTCTGGGTTTTATCAGAATTGAGGCTTCTCATAGAGAAGTATTAGTTTCAATGCATCAACACAATCAGAATTATTATAGGTGCAGCATGCTGATTGACGTGTATATGCCTTGCCTCACAATTCTTCTTTATGAGAAGCATTGAACTGGCCAGAGAACATCAGTGCTGGTGATCTTCGGAGGCATAGTGGAGCTGCAGAGAGGAAACCATCTTGATGTTGGACTGGAGGCAAGGAAATCTTTATATTTCCTAAATGGGGGATGTAGACTAAATACACCTTTAAGCAATCCGTTACTTTTTGTAATGTTGGTACTATGAGGTTTTATTCATAATGTTGGTAGTCAGTGGTACCTGGTGCCCCTTACAGCATTTAGTCAGGCTATAAGCAGTATAACAATAATATATATGCACAATGTTGACCAATGCAAGAAGCCCAGAAATGTCTGTCTCAAACATTATTTTCAAAATGGCAAACTATATAAATAATAATAAGAAAATTACCTAATTAAAGAGGATTAAAAAATTTAATCTAAAATCCTTATTTACAAATGTTAAAGGGACACTATAGTCACCAGAACAACTACAGCTTAACGTATTTGTTCTGGTGTGTATAGTCTGTCCCTGAAGGCATTTTAATGTAAACATAGCCTATTCTGATAAAAGGCAGTGTCTACATTACAGCCTTAGAACACCTCTAGGTATACCTATGGAAAAGCATTAGATTGGACGAGATAGTCAATTTTGATGATCTCAGTCAAGGAGGTGGAGCAGGGGCAGAGCAAGCTGCAACAGACTCAGATGGTGCGGTAATAAAGGTGAGTAAATTCACCTTTTCCTTAGCTGTCAGGGGTCTTTCACAACTATATATGTTTGTATTCCTGCCACTAAAGTGGTCCTTTAAACGTTTTTCTAATCAACAAGGTAATCCTGGCTCTCACCTTTGTGGCCTTTGTGGCCTTTCACTAAAGAGTGATCTAGACTCATTCTAATGGTTTGATGCAAAAGTAGGGCTCTCACTGGCACCCAAAGGACTGCTGCTTTAATAAAAAATACACTGATATTTCAGAATTTGCACTTTTCTATTATCAGTGTCAATAATGTTGAAGTGTTGAGAGCGCTGGGCTCACCTGTGCCTGAGCTGTAACGGTTATAGTGCATTGAGTGCCCCTTTAAAAATTGACCTGTTGGCATTGTATAAGGCAGAAGGACATATTTCCTATGAACTGCTCTAAGCTGCTCTTAGACCTTTTTTTTTTTTTGCAGACTTATTTATTGTTTGCTAACTGACTGTTAATTATCTGTTTATGTTTCTATGTCATTAGGATATAATTATGTTTTGTATATTATGGTATGTAATATTCTGTATTAGTAAGATAATACAAATTGTTAATTAGGACATCCTTGTTGGTTTGTATTTGAGGATCCCTCCAACTAAAAATGAATTAGCTAGGAACATCTGTACTCAATCATATATATCAAAACACTTGATACTAGCATATGAAGATCAACACATAGCTCTGATTTAACCTGAATTTGAACTTTTTCCAGGATATGCAGGATGATGTTAAATTATTTTTCATGTTATTATTTCAGATTAAAAGTAAATTTAATTATTAGATTTCATATTAGATATTGTATTGACAAATCAATTGGTGCATATTATATACCGTTATAATTGAGAGTGATCTACAGTGCCTTGCAAAAGTATTCACCCCCCTTGACTTTTTACCTATTTTGTTACATTACAGCCTTAAGTTCAATGTTTTATTAATCTGAATTTTATGTGATGGATCAGAACACAGTAGTCTAAGTTCGTGAAGTAAAATGAGAAAAATATATACATAAAACTATTTTTTAGAAATAGAAAACAGAAAATTGGCATGTGCATGTATTCACCCCCATTGTTATGAAGCCAATAAAATGCTCTGGTGCAACCAATTACCTTAAAAAGTCAAATAATTAGTGATCGACACCTGTGTGCAATCTAATTGTCACATGATCTGTCATTACATATATACACCTTTTTTGAAAGGCCCCAGAGGCTGCAGCACCTAAGCAAGCAGCACCACTAACCAAACACTGCCATGAAGACCAAGGAACTCTCCAAATAAGTAAGGGACGATGTTGTTGAGAAGTACAAGTTAGGATTAGGTTATAAAAAAATATCCAAATCTTTGATGATCCCAAGGAGCACCATCAAATCTATTATAACCAAATGGAAAGAACATGGCACAACAGCAAACCTGCCAAGAGACGGCCGCCCACCAAACTTCACGGACCGGGCGAGGAGGGCATTAATCAGAGAGGCAGCACAGAGAGCTAAGTTAACCATGGAGGAGCTGCAGAGTTCCACAGCAGAGATTGGAGTATCTGTACATAGGATGACAATAAGCCGTACGCTCCATAGAGTTGGGCTTTATGACAGAGTGGCCAGAAGAAAGCCATTACTTTCAGCAAAAAACAAAATGGCACATTTTGAGCTTGTGAAAAGGCATGTGGGAGACTGCCAAAATGTATGGAGGAGGGTGCTCTGGTCTGATGAGTCTAAAATTTAACATTTCGTCCATCAAAGAAAACGCTATGTGTGATGCAAACCCAACACATCACATCACCCAAAGAACACTAACCCTTACAGTGAAACATGGTGGTGGCAGCATCATGCTGTGGGGATGTTTTTCAGCAACCGGGACTGGGAAACTGGTCAGAGTTGAGGGAAAGATGGATGGTGCTAAATACAGGGATATTCTTGAGCAAAACCTGTACCACTCTGTGCTTGATTTGGGGCTAGGACAGAGGTTCACCTTCCAGCAGGACAATGCCCCCAAACACACTGCTAAAGCAACACTTGAGTGGTTTAAGGGGAAACATGTTAATGTGTTGGAATGGCCTAGTCAAAGCCCAGACCTCAATCCAATAGAAAATCTGTGGTCAGACTTAAAGATTGCTGTTCACAGTCGCAAACCATCCAACTTGAAGAAGCTGGAGCAGTTTTGCAAGGAGGAATGGGCAAAAATCCCAGTGGTAAGATGTGGCAAGTTCATAGAGACCTATCCAAATCGACTTGGAGCTGTGATTGCCGCAAAAGGTGGCTCTACAAAGTATTGACTTTAGGTTGGTGAATAGTTATGCACATTGACTTTTTCTGTTATTTTGTCTTATTTGTTGTTTGCTTCATAATAAAAAAAAAAAAAAAATCTTCAAAGTTGTGGGCATGTTCTGTAAATTAAATGATACAAATCCTCAAACAATCCATGTTAATTCCAGGTTGCAAGGCAACAAAACATGAAAAATGCCAAGGGGGTGAATACTTTTGCAAGGTACTGTATATTGTAAACATATAGATACTTTAAATTGTCTTTTTTTTTATGGAACACTGTATTTCTAACGCTATAGTGTCCCTCTGCCCATGGCTGAATGTTCTCTAGCTCCCTCCACTCCCCCTTACCCCCTCTTCTCCAGTGTTGAAAGAGTTAATAAACCTTTAAACACTTACCACTCTCAATTGCTGAAGTTCCTGCATCTGTGCCTCCTCCGATGTCAGCGATGGGGGAAACCTCATGCACCTCAATGCTTTCCTATGGGGATTTAAAGACGTTGGATGTCCTCATGCAATGCTTGAGAAACTCCAGAATTATCTGAACCACCAGGAAGCACCTCTAGAGGCTGTCTAGAAGACAGTAATTAAAGGTAGTCTTAAGCTTTCACATGACAGGGTTAAGAGGACAGTGACACTGCACCAAGACCAGTTTGATGAGATGAAGTGGTCTCGGTGCCTATAGTGTCCCTTTAGGTAGTGGAACATCGGTATTAATCACTGAATTTCTTGGGACTGTTTAGAAAAAGAGCCTTCAAAGAATTTCTTTTTTTTTTTTAAAATAGGATTCCATATACCATCGATGAAACATTGTTCTATTTTAAGATTTGCTAATATTTAGAAACAAATCTGGTGAAATTCATCAAGGCATGTTAAGATATCTAAAAACAATATAGTACTTAAACAAAATGATTATCAAAGGTAGACAGTACAAAAGTCCAGGTTATTTCATAGTAAGGGTGTTTAAATAATTTAGCAATAACAGATGTGATTCAGTTAGCTTTTCATACACAGAAAGGGAGCCCACCTGCATGACATGGCTGTCTGTGTTATTCACAGAATCTGTACAGCATATCTCCATAATTCTATGAGGCTCTTTGATAATCAATCACAGGAGAAAAAATACAAATGTAATAAAAGTGATACAGTAGAACGCTAAAAATGTGTAGGTGCCATTGTTCTTACCCTTAATAAAATGATATGTCACGGATATATATTGAGTACATAAAAGAAGGAAACAAAAACAAATACATAGTGTAGATGGTATTTTTATTATTATTATTATTGACATTTATATAGCTCCAACAAATTCTGTAGCACTTTACAATATCATATGAGGGGGATATTTATCAATAAATTAGACAATTACAAAAACTTACAGGAACAATGTGATAAAGAAGACCCTTCTCAAATGAGCTTACAGTCTTGAGCAGCGGTTCCCAAATAGTGTGCCGCAGTGCCCCATGGGAGCCGCAAGGTAACTGTGCCTCCCTCTCCCCTTTTGGCTCTGCAGGACTGGAGGGGAGATTAGAGATCTCGCACGACGGTCCGCTAGCAGTATAATGCTGGCCGGGGAGGGAGAGAGGACCCGGGGGAGCTCTAACTTGCATCTCCACCGGGTTCTCCTCTCAGGAGCTTAGAGCATTGCTGCGGTTACCACGGCAATGCTTCAAATCTTGTGAGAATGAACTCTAGCAGCTCCTGAGGCTGCTGGAGCTCACTCTCACCTCCAGGACCACCAAGGCTTCCCCACTGGACCACCCGGGTTTGCAGAAAATGTCCTCCCTCCCAGGCAAAGGTAAGCAGGGAGGGAGATATGAAAATTATAATTTTTATTTAAAAGAAACAAAATTGAATTTGCCCTCCCACCCACACAGACCCCACACCACCACACTGCTCCCCCCCCACACACACACTACCCCCCATACACACAATTACCTCCGATACACATATTGCCTCCATACACACACATTGCCCCCCATACACACACATTGTGCCCCCATACACACACATTTTCACCCCATACACACACATTTTCCCCCATACACACACACATTGTCCCTCCATACACATAAACTGTACACTTCCCACAACCTGCCCCCCACACACACTGTACCCCTAACAAACACATTGTACCCCTCACGCACAAGCTGCCCCACATACACAGACACTGCACCCCTGACACACATGCACAAGCTGTCCCACATACAGACACACGCACACTGCACCCCGTACACACACTGCACCCCTCACAAACATGCACACTGCCCCCCTCACACATGCGCACACTGCACCCCTCACACATGCGCACATTGCACATTGCACCCCTCACACACGCACCCCACACACACTCCACCACTCACACACACACATATATTGCACCCCTCACACACACTACTGCCCCTATCTCCTTTTACAGCCCCTATCCCGGCAGATCCCAGGTAATTTGTCAAACTGTTCTTTAACAGTTTTATTACTTTAGGAGGGTACTACGGCACTATTGGCACCATAAGCACTACACAGTGCTGTAGTGGTTATTGTGCTTGGATTGTTTCTTTAAATAATCTACCAGTGCCCCTCCCAAGATGAGGTTCTGGATCTGCGCTTGAACAGCAAACATATCTACCGCTGCGCTGTACATATATACAACCTAGAAGTTTTTTTAAATTAGGGCGCCTTGGAAAAATATTAAAATATTAAGGGCGCCTTGAACCTAAAAAGTTTGGGAACCATTGGTCTAGAGCATAGAGCTTGAAATAATAAATAATAGGATCCACTCACATGGATCAGAGCCTGAAACGACTGGCTCTGTAATTAATGCCTTTATGGTAGCATACCACCATCCATCGAGTCTCCAAATGTGGGTGTATGGAAAGAAAAAACTCCAATGGTACAGTATATATTATACTTCCATATATCAATTGCTTAAATCTTTTTAAGCACACCTTACTCAGAGCCCATAATTTCTGTCTCTGAGACTGAATGCCTGTTGCCTACTTCAGGGCTGGCAAGACCTCAAACGTATCCCTTCTGGAGCTTAGGATCACACAGGTCCATAAGCTATTTTGGGAAATATTTCCCAACATAGTTTATGGGAAAATATACAATGCTGAACACATTGAGTAAGTGATACAATAACAAAAACTGCCACAGACAGAATCAAACAGATACAATAGGTATCAAGAGCACTGCCTGAAAACTACTATAAGAAAAGTCCCGTAATAGTTTAAAGGCATTCCTAAATTAAGAGCTGATAATCAACTTGAAAAAATATACAGAAATATTCAGACATTTTGACACTTACAATTATCATTGTCAATAGTCAACATGTCTCTCTGTTAAACAACAAATCTAAGAATCACTTGATGGATTTATAATTTGTATATCTAGATATATTCTATACTATTTAGACTACTTACAACTGTATCAGATAATAACATAAATTACTTTCTGGCATTTTTGCTCAGGCAAAGCTGAGGACCTTCCAGTTACCAACTGCAAAACCCTCAGAACCTGTCTTACAGGAATATTGATGTGCTGGTTGATGGCTACGCTGAGTGGCAGAGCTGATCACATGGCAAGTTGACATTGTTACATCAACATTTGACAGCCTAATACAGCTGTAATCAAAATGATTCAACCCCCACTGACAATCAGGTTTATTGCCAAAATTTACAGACTTTCAGCTGTTTGCAATGATCAAATCAAACAAAAGCAATTGAAATAGCTCAATACAGCGAACGCTTCAAGTGGTTTTCCCCAAATTCTACTGAAAATACAACTTATAATGACTTCTCAAGTCTCAAAATTATTCAATCACCTGAATAGAATCCCTCACAATTGCACAAATATGGGTGTTGTCTTAAGAACGCTTGATGCAACTAATCAAGGGCTTCATTAATTACTTAAGCTGGAACACCTTTAAATACCTGAACTGGCTAGGGGTTTGTTGATTGTCAAGTTTGACTGCATGTCAAAAGAATGGTGCACAAAGTTAAGAGAAGAGATCATTGCCCATCACAAACTAGGAGCAGGATTCAAAAAGATAGCTAAGGCACTGAATGTTCTTAGAGACACAGTTAGAAGCATATTTTGACAATAAACCTAATTTTCAATGGGGTTGAATAATTTTTAAAACTGTGAGTCAGTTATTGAAGATGTGGCTGTCCTTGTTCAGTGTAACTCTCTGTGTTCCCCCCATTATTAAATCAGGGCAGCCACATTGGCAGCATGGAGCTTCGTGAGTCAGTCCTGCAGCTACTAAAGTGGTAGTCAATTTCCAGATTTTTGCAGCTTCTCACTTAATGTGTAGTAGATGTTTATGTAAAAGACATGTGAGCATATTACAGTGTTGTTCCATGCAGGTGCACAAACCATATGTACGAAGTCCATTTTATCATTTACATATATGTGCATATACAACAGTGACTGACCATCTGATAAGTGATAATCCTTGAGTTGAAGGAAGAAATAAGAAAACTGAGTTCTAGGAAAAAGACTAAGTAATGACCATGTTATCTTCCACATCACTTGACAGTATTAGATATAACAGTATTACAACTATATGTGTAACAGCCCCTCCTGCAGTGAACTTACTTGTTATTGTTTCTATTGGAAGGTAAGTAATAGATGGGTGTTAGTTCTTTCTGCTTGACTTGCAAGTTTTGGTTTAATCTGTTGATTTACCATTAATGTATTTGTAGTTTATCTAATAGTTACCTGGAAAGCTTTTCCAGAAGTTGCCTATTTCACTTAGTATTGAAGTTGTTGTAAAGTTGGTGCAATTGCTTTTGAAAGATGAGAAAATATTTAAAAACATCTAATATTAAGTTAATATTTGGCCTTAATTTAATTTATATGTATAAGCTTTCCCAATGATCACAATCTGTTAGAAAACATTTTTAAAATCAGTTTTATTTTGTTGATAAATTATTTGAAAGGTTTACCCCCAAATAGCCCGTAGGCTAGAGTTCATTCACCACTGGACCACCAGGGATGGCAGCAGCATGGTCCCCCCTCCCTACAAAAGGTAAGAAGGGAGGGCGGTTATTTCCTAAATGGTCCTCCCCACCCCCACAGTCCCTCCAAACAAATACACACAAACAGCATCCTCACACACACAGCACCCTCACACATCCAGCACCCTCACACATCCAGCACCCTCACACACAGCACACATACACACACACAGCACACACACTAACAGCATCCTTACACACACAGCACCCTCACACACAGCACCCTTAAACATACACACACAGCACATCACACACACAGCACCCTTACACACACACCACCCTCACAAACACCGAGCACCCTCACACACACACAGCGCCCACACAGTGTGTGTGTGTGTCAAAATATATATATATATATATAT
The DNA here is from genome assembly GCA_933207985.1 of Pelobates cultripes. Lineage (NCBI taxonomy): Eukaryota > Metazoa > Chordata > Amphibia > Anura > Pelobatidae > Pelobates > Pelobates cultripes. The sequence continues at coordinate 250,480,235 of OW240912.1, read as the reverse complement.
ATATATATATATATGCGCAGCGTGTGTGTTTGTGCTTTATGGTGAACATCGTTATGCTATAGACTGCGCACGCCTATGAGGACAGGCACCTTCTCATATGGCACGCCAACCAGCAATGTGCAATGAGCAGTAGGCAGGTGCCTGCACTCGGTGTGAACCGTTGAGGTCATTAGTACACACTTTTTTTTATTTAGGAGTTTTCTTCACCTCAACAAATGACTGGACCTTATTTAAGCATATGTAACAACATACCCAAAAATGTATTCATGTTGAAAATGCATGGAATGTGTATATGCTTATCTAACAACTCTAAATGTCCATAAACAAAAAAGTCTCCATTAGTTAAATTCTAATCAGTTCTATTATATCACCCATGACACACTTTAAAGTGCTCAAAAGTAATGCGACTACAGCTTGGCAAAGGATGATGTTTACAAAGACCATTTAATCAAACCAAATACAGTATGCTGTTTGAGATGAAATGTGTGATGGATGCAGTTTCCTATTATAATAAAGCAAGTCTACAACTACGGTTGGCAATGGTTTACACAATGAAACACTAATAAAAATAATATAGATACTTTGGGGGACTTGAAATGTACCTCTTTTTTCAGTCATAACAAATTGTTTGCTTGTTTGGAAAAAAACAAAGTATACTAAGCAAAAACAGCAGTGTAAAATATGGTAGGTTTTAATTTTCTTGATGCCTCTATACTGTGGACATTTGTAATGACCATCAACAGAAAACACCACAATAAAAGCACGGAAAACCAACAGTGGGGCCCTGTTCATGCCATCGAATGTGAAAATATCGAGAAAATCTATCCTACTGCTCAGAGATGTGAAATTCAATGACTGCATTTTTTCTTGATGATTTCCCAGTAGTGCACATTTGCTGGGCAGAAACACTGAAATCATGTATGACTTTTGTACTACATTTCCATTGTAAGCAAAATCGTTCATATCTCATGGAAACATTTGGGGACATTGTGGGCAAAAACATCCTTGATTTCTCAAAGTAAAAAGTGAGTAATTTGCTTTTGCAAACATAAATAGCAAGTAAAAAGTGGGATACTGCTGTGAACAATTTATACATCACATATAAATTGCTCACAATAGCTGCGATGTGTGGATGAGGTTTAAATGAACAATTCTCGTGACAGAAATTATTGCCTATATGCACTTAATCAAAACATTGAAGCTCTACCTTGCCAGGACCTATTGCAAAATAGCACTGTTTCTTTGCTAGGCAGTGTAGGAATATAAGCTTTATATACTGCTTATATATAAAGGAGAGATTGACCAAGGTAAAGCAGGTAGGTGTTCTGAGGCAAAGTGCTAAAGCAGGAACAATCACCCTAAGAACCAAGATTACTTCTAAAATGGTAAACAAGCACAGTGGCAACTTGACAAGCTTCCTCTGACTTTAGCCATAACAAGTGATGACCTATATTTCTACAAAAACACGACACCTTTACCTTTGTTTGATATAATCTTAACAGAAACTTCCCGTAAGCATTTTTTTTTCTATTTTAGAATAAGCTCTATTTCTTTATCTTCCTTTTGTGCTCTATACAGAGATAAGAAATACTTTACAATGCATTGTTACCTGAACTTCCCAGTCAACACATACTGTGAGAGACAACTAGCAGACCAGATACTGATTACTGTTAAAACGGTCATCCAGAAATGGAACTCCATTTAGGGACATAGCTGCTGCTAATAGCAACCAAAATGAGCCAAAGATAGTGAAATCCTTAATGAGTAACATCTCAGTCATTGAGGTCAGTTTGTGTTCATACAACACTTGTAAAAAAAACTCATATGCTCATTGTTTTACACAATAATCTCTCAAATATATATCTGTATATATATATAATTAAATTACAAGATATTTTTAAGTGAGGCTTATTGGTAGTGAAAGCTGTAATGTACTGTAGGGGTTAATGTATAGTGTTAACATAGTGTAGGGGTTAAAGTGTAGTATAGTGCCTTAGATCAGTGGGATTTTCCATTTGACAGCTATTTCAACTGCCATCTTTATAATAGAAACAGTTATTACTTGGGAGAGTAACTTTCACTATTCATGGCAAACAGGGGAATGTATATTTGCGTACTGCAAAATTGGGGTATTAGAGGTCATCTTAAAGGGACTCTCCAGCCAACCCATTTTACTCACCTGGTTCCAGCGCTGGGAGCCTCATGAAGCCGTAACCCCTATTTCGTCAAAATGACGAAATAGGCGGGCGCGAGCAGGGAGCAATCAGACGCTTCCATTTCGAATGCCACCCTCTGAAGTCCTGCGCGCACTACCGGGCATGCTGACAGGCAGAAGAGAGAAGCCGCGCACACAGTGCCTTCTCTCTCCTGCACACGTCAGACGTATTTTAATACGTCTGACGTGTACAAGGCCTTTGTAGGGCCCTACATGATAGGAAGTCCCTCTGGTGGCCGTCTGAGTGACAGCCACTGGAGGTATTCCTATCAATTAATGTAAACACTGTATTTTCTCTGAAAATACAGTGTTTACATTAGATTGCCTGCAGGGAGCTATAGTTCTCACCTGAACAACTACATTAAGCTGCAGTTGTTCAGGCAACTATAGTGTCCCTTTAATCATGACTGTGCAGTCAGCAATTCCTCAGTTATTTTATTATGAGCATATAGTGGAGGAGGAACACATACTATTTTTGGCAATTAAGGTATATCCAATACTTCCCAGCACCTGCTCCTTCTCCTGCACCAACACAGAAATTAAAGACATACTCTCATCCCAATAAGAACATTAGCTCTTTAAATATGTCATGGGGCAGGAGTGTCTGGGCACTGTGTTACCATCAGGGGCTAAACCATAGTATTTATCTCAATGGGAGACCAGGCTGAGAGCATCAGCCTATCACCAGCCATGCAGCTAAACCTTCCTCATATTCAAAGGTGGGCATAGAGGAAGCCTGGGTGGGAGCTGTTTCCGACACCAGAGGAACAAATGTGTTAAATCATATAAAATGGTTTCACCCCTAAAGGTAAAATGCCACCCGGACATTAAAGTAAAAAGTACTGGGAATTTAAATTGAATTTCAGATTTACGGCTAACATAGCAATACTGCAAACAAAGTTAACTTGAACAAATTCTCTTATTTGGAAATTTTAACCCAAGTTTTGAAATTCACTGTGAATTCAAGGCAGTTCCCACTTTAGAAAAAAAAACTTACGACCTGTTTTTTTAGTTAGTTAAGACCATTATTTCTTTCCTACACAAGCCTTTGCAATACATTTTCCATTTAGTTCTGCTATGCATTTGATGACTTCTGTGTACAGAAAAGTTTGTTAAAAAGGCTTACAGTGAAGAAAAAAAAAAAGAAATACTTATTTTTATAGTGAACTGATATAATACTGCGTAGATATGCCTGCACTTAGTAATGAGCACAGCTAATCCATTCAAATGTTTTCTACCATTTAACAGCAGAGATCCATGATAGTATGAAAACAGTGAATGGCACCGGATAAAGTTACAGTGAGGAATAACATTATGTATACATGGACATTCATCATACAGAACTGTTGCTGTATTAACAGTGTGTGATTGTTCGCTTAGATAAGCCTTCAGCAAAGCTGCATGGGGCTCAGTTACAGCATTTCATGCCAGTGTTTTGCATTATAAATATTTGATTTCTGCATATAGGAAATTACAATGCAAATGTTCACCACCAAGAACAAACAGACTGAAGGGTAAATGTATATTTATGGAAGCAAACCATTGGTGAAATTTAGATTGTTTCATAGATGGAGTAAATAGTTATGTAGTAACGTGTTCTCCCCTCTGTTAATCTGTAAAAGAGAAATACAAGTAACTGTGCCAAAACAAACTGGACATATAGGAACAAGAGATAAGGGTGCTGCTCAAATTAAATTAGAGTCTAAAGAAACCTGGGTGTTATTTTACAAAATATGAGATACTGCTGGATATCGAAAGGGAAGATTAAATGACACAGGGGGGGGGGGGTAACTTTAATAGTTCAACAGACCCAACAGACATCTCCTGCATCCTTCCAGCGCATATGAAATAATTAGAAAGAGTTAATCCGTATTTGGTTTAACTTCTTCAGGCCCAAAAGGCTGGGCATTTCCTGGATTCCTCATGGGAGCCATCTTATTGGTCAGGGTCTACGAGATTGGACATCTCTTGGCTCCTTAAGGGTGCTATAACATTATATATGGTCCAGGAGACTGGGTATCTCTTGAGACCTCAAAGGGGTCAAATATCAAAAAGGGACCAGTAATCTCAGCATCTCTTGGGCCCTTTAAAGAGGCAAATGTTTTTTTAATGGGGGTTCCAGAAGACAGGACATCTCCTGGGCCCCTATTATTTTACTCTACAGCCTGTAGAGGAGAGGTCACTTACTGGACCTCTTCTAGTTTTCACATGGAGATATGGATCTGCTCTTAGTGAAAGAGCTCATTGGATGACATGCTGAACTTGCAAATTACATGCTCAGCAGGTATAACTTATTTTAGCTTTTATTTTACTGCCGCATTTGGGAGGAGTGCAATGCACTGTTCTCTGTTGAAGCACTGAAAGGGTTAATTGTACTGGTGTAGTTCGCCTAGTGAGATGTTATGCCTGATTTCACTAGGCACGGCATTTGTATTAGTAAAATTTCAGGTTTCTTTGAGCCTGTGAATAGCAAACTGTGTCGCAATTTCTTCCTCTGGAGCACTAGTGCTAGAGATGAATCACTTTATTAACTGGCACCATAGCAAAGTCACACCACAATGTTACTTAATAGTGATTTTGGTATCACTGTGCCATGAAATGCCCATCAGGCTCTATTAAATTGTTACCATAACATACATAGACTTAGTAAGATGTCAGCATGTTATTCTAAGCATGTTCAGGTCAGAACATCCAGAGCATCCCATCTGAAATCCATAACTTTGAACAATCAGTCAGTATAGGTTATTTTCAGGAGCTGGTTATAAGCTATAGTTCAGTGAATACCAGACTTACATCTTGCTTACAATTAGTCAATTTAGAGATTATGTTCAAGTCTTCTGTCAACTAATATTTATTATCAATTGCAAATTGGGTGTAGCACTACTATTACTGAATAGATCAGAATGATTCTGAAATACATATTATAACCTCTGCCTTACCTCTGTCACGGGCTGGGCTGTGGGGGGCCTGGAGTATTTGTTCATTATTAAACCATTTCAGAATGGTTAAACCTAATTGGGCAGGTTTAATCCAGCGGACTACAGGCACTATAACCAATTCAATTAGATCAAATTGTTATTGTGCTTTTCCCTTTAAGTGGCAAAGCATACAAAATATATATAAAAAAAATTTAAATAAATAAGTCATTGGCATAATCTGCATTCATATATGTTAAAAAAAAAAACCTTCTTGGGGGGGCAAAGCTAGCTGCAGACCAGGACGGACGCATCGTGTAAAGCTCCGGGCCAAAGCAAGCAATATAACCGATCTACCGGCGGAGATTGGGCACCTAACTACCCCATACCTTGCCTACCGGTGGGGGAAGACAAGATGGGCAAGAAAAACAAAAAACCGAGGCCAGACAAACCCCCTTTCAGCCATGATATTGGCGAACTCCTGAGGAATTCACAGAAGGCCGCATGGGAGAAAATGGCGCTGGGGGAAGCGGAGTACTCCAACTCCTCAGAGGACTTCTATCCAGACCTGGGGGAAGGTGCAGCGACAACTCACTCCTAAGGGCACACGACCAAAGCATCTCCAGCAGGAGAACCAGTTACTGCAGCCCTACTAACAAAAATGTTTACAGTACTCAGGCAAGTCCTAGCTGCTGACAGGACATCCTTCAAAGAGGCCATGGAAAGGGCCAACACGCGGCTTACCTCTCTGGAGACCAACGTAACTGCCCAGGATCAGGGCCGCCATCAGAAATTTTGGGGCCCCTAACACAGCTCAAGGTCTGGGCCCCCCTTCAAGCCTGCCTCCAAATCCCGCCCACAGGAATACACACACACTAACAGATAGAAATACTGAAACAGACATACACACATGCATAGGGAGATGCTGAGACACACACACATATACAAGCAGACATACATACTGACAAACATACATATACATACTGCATATTGATATATACATACATACCGACAGGCATACATACAGGCATGCATACAGACACACACTGGCATACACGCACTGGCATACATACACACACGCATACACACACACATACACTGGCACACATGCACTGGCATACATGGGCATACATACACACACGCACTGGCATACACACACGCACTGGCATACACACACACATACACTGGCATTCATACACTGGCATACACATACATACACACATACACTGGCATTCATACACACATACACTGGCATTCATACACCGGCATACACACTGGCACACACATACAATGGCATACACACACTGGCATACATACACATACACTGGCATTCAGACACTGGCATTCAGACACATACACTGGCATTCATACACCAGCATACACACACACATACACTGGCATTCATACACACATACACTGGCATACACACACTGGCACACACATACACTGGCATACACACACTGGCATTCACACACATACACTGGCATACACACACACATACACTGGCATACACACTGGCATACACACACATACACTGGCATATACACTGGCATTCATACACCAGCATACACACACACATACACT
>OW240912.1:250357877-250470205 GCA_933207985.1 Pelobates cultripes | reverse complement strand
TACATACACATACACTGGCATTCAGACACTGGCATTCAGACACCAGCATACACACACACATACACTGGCATACACACACTGGCATTCAGACACTGGCATACACTGGCATTCATACACCAGCATACACACACACATACACTGGCATTCAGACACTGGCATTCAGACACACATACACTGGCATTCAGACACTGGCATACACACACATACACTGGCATTCATACACCAGCATACACACACACAGACACTGGCATACACACATACACTTCATCCCCAGCCACCCTCCTCTCTTCCTTACCATTTCGTCGCAGGAGGGTGGCTGGGGATGATGGGCATCGGCTGCCTCTCCTCATGCTGCGTCCTCCTTCCCGCGCGGAGTAAAGTGGGAGGAAGTGACCGGACGTCACTTCCTCCCAGCAGCACTTGCTTCCGGTTGCATTTTTTTTTTTTAAAGGGGCCCGGTCGCGCTATTACAGCGCTAAACGGGCCCCTGAAGATAATAGGGCCCATTGGGTGGCCCTAAATGATTGGGGCCACCTGATGGGCCCCATCAGCGTGTGGGCCCCGGTGCAGATGCACCGGCGGCAGTTCCGCTAATCCACGTGGGGCCCGGGCGGCCGGGCCCCCCAGGGCCGCCGGGCCCGTGACAATTGTCACGGTTGTCATGCCCTGATGGCGGCCCTGCCCAGGATGGTCGACTAACTGCTCTGGAACAGAGACTATCAGACCTCCACAAACGACAACTTGATACAGCGGATAAAGTGGAGGCTCTGGAAGACCATAGGCGGAGAAATAACTTAAAACTCAGACGGGTACCCAATGCCATTGGGCTGGCCGACCTCCCACACTACGTACGCTGCCTCATGGCAATGCTGCTGCAACCCAAACAAGCCAAACAGGTGATAATAGACGGACTGTTCCGCCTGCCCAAGCCGGCAAACGCACCCACAAACGCCTCAGCTGATCTCATTGTGAACTTCCAAACCCTCCAAGACAAGACCGCAGTCCTAGCGGTGTGCAGGGGGGAAACCCCCCTAACATTTGAGGACTCTCAGTTAAAGCTGTTCCCGGATTTGAATATGAGCACACTCAGCTGGCGGCGCAAAACACTAACACCGAGCCTGCAACATCTCAGATCCCATGATATCCTATACCGCTGGGGCACACCGAGGCTAGCTACGTTCACCTTCCAAGGGACGGCATACCGGGCAAGAAGCACACAGGAACTGGACTCTCACCTAGCCCAGCTGGGCCTAACAACACAGCAAGCGGCATCTACGACCACCCTGACCCGGCTGTATCCAACTACAGTACGAGAGTTCGTACCCAGAGTGTCCCGGCTTACAAACCCTGCAGGTGGCACAACGTGAGGGAGAAACACAGGCAGGTCGAGACTCCGCTATATAGGATGCCACAGATCCCGCTGTTACACTCAGTGACTATACTAACTATGTTTCACTCACTATATTGCTTGTTGGACACAATGTTAGCACTTAAATCTTTGTTCCCATTATCTTTGTCTTTTTTATTCTTATGATCACCCGTCCCCAACCAAGTTAGAGATGGCCAAAGCACCACCTCATTCACTGGCTCCCTTCACCATGTTAGAGCTATGTGCAAAAGGACCCGCCTAAAGCGATACTATAAGCCAGTAATACTTACCTTAAAGTTGGCAAGGTATTGCAAATGGGGTATGTCCAGTCTTTTTTAGTAGCCACTTAGTCACAAACAGTGGCCAAAATTGGCGTTCAAATTAGTTTTTTGCATTTTCAAATATTAACACTAACTTTTTCCAGTGTTTGTGACCAAGTGGCTACTAAAAAAGACTGGGCATACCCCATTTGCAATACCTTGAGTTGTCTACTTTTGCAAATGGTATGCCATCATGGGGGTAATTCTCATTCCTGGGCTACTCAAAGGCAACATAACCAATCTGTTAAAAAAACTGAAAAATTTAACATGCTATATTTTACCCTGTAACTTCCCAAAACACCATAAAACCTGTACATAGGGGGTACTGTTTTACACGTGAGACATTGCTGAATACAAATATGTGTATTTTATTGCAGTAAAATCAAACAGTATTATGACATTCACAGTAAGAATGTCACATAGAACTAAACATTTTTTTTTAAATTATTTTCTCCCATTTTTTTATATTTTATACATATTAAATTATGTTTTATACCTAAATATTTGATGTTAAATGAAATCCCTGTTTCCCCTGAATAAAATTATATATAATAAGTGTGGGTGCACATAATATGAAAGAGGTGAATTACGCCTGAACAGACATATAGCGCAAATTCACGTTTTTGTTTACATTTTGTTTTGATCACAACATGTACATTTGGCTCAGTCCTTAAGGGGTTAAACTAGAAATTAAAATATAAACTTGTTAAAAAAGAGTGTTACATTTTCTATATTCTAAGATGAAAATAATTATGTTATGTTTAACTACAATCCATATGAATACCATGACTTCAAATTCTCGATTAATAGCATTGTCCTGTGAGTTATCAGTATGAAACAGACAAAATTAAATTTAACACTATTGATTTCTGTTACAAAAAGATACTAAGACTGTTTTTCTTCCTTGTAACAATAATGTTAGAGACAATGTAAAGGGTACTCATAACATGAGAAATATGGTTCTTTTAATGAGAGTTGGAATGTGAGACCTGCTTTAAGTCTAATTTGAGTTATATAAACAAATGTTTCAGCTGAAAGTATTCTACGACTTATTTAAAGCAGTAGTACGTTCTGGTTCACATCCAAAAGCTGAAACACTATTTTGTTAATGTTAAGAGTCTAACTTTTCCTATCTCTTGCTTATTCCTTCATATATTTTATATTATAAAGTTGGTGTCTATGACAGATGAAAATGTCAAGTGGTCATAAATATTAAACTTGGGTTTTCTAAATCATACATACGGCATGCATGATATTGTGAAAATCGGAGTGCTCAAAAGTTAGATTGCCAGCTGTTGATTGAATAGAACTGTCATAATTCTTTACCAGCCTTTAGAATGACAAAGCATTCAGGAATTTGTAGTTTTAAAAGAGCTGGGGGTCAATTTTGGACTATGCCGGTCTAAATCACTGGGTACAACATAGGCATTCACATTATGTTATTTTTTTAAACCACATACACTGTTCTGGCTTACGTGATATTGTCTAACTCTAAACCATGGACCAAAACAGACTTACCGTGATATAAATTAACTATGGAGGATATTTATAGTGGTATTCTGTGGAAAGTACTAAAAGTAGTACAATTGCCATAGAAACCATAGAAAACAGCAGGCACATTCATTTACTGATTCTTCCTCCTCTTCCTCCTCTCACACATGTTTGCATCACTTTTCAGAACATAACACATTAAAAAATATCCCCCTGTATCTTCAGTACAGCGTTACATAGTGTAGTCTAACCCAGCAGTTCCATCTCAGGCCTCACAACATACCGACAGTCTGAAATGTAGGCATTTACCAATTCTTTTTCGATTCTTACAAAACCTGAACCATTGCTGTACTAAAATGGAAATCAGTGCTCTAAAACATGTACAAAAACCACACACGCTTGCATGATATAGTCTTATGAGTACAATTAATTATGCCTAAACTATGAGTACAGACAAGATTCATAGATTTTGTCTAATAACAATAAATAAATATATAGAACTCACGTTTAAGGCATTGTATATAGGATAGATATAATTAACTGTAGTTTCTTACATTCGTTCGTTTAATATGCAAATCATTTTTAGAATATTGTGTTGCTAATTAGCATAAATCAATTGTTTAGTACTGTCAATAAATGTAGTGACTTTGCACCTGATGCACAAATTGTGAAAACACATTAGAAAATGGTAGATTAGCCCGTTAATTGCATTAGGAAGTTCCATTCTGTCTTCCACAGTGTGAGCTTTGACAACATTAAGATCAAGCATGAAACTGTCAGGAATAGCAGGAGATCCTACACGCACAGTGTAACAGAATGGTAATGCATACCGGACCTTAGAAAGGCCAGACTAACGTCACAAGAACAGAGAGTAATGATAAACGAGCCGAGGTCAGGGATGCCAGATATCAGGAACAGTGAGAGTACAAGAGCCAAGGTCAAAGGAGTACAAGAGCCAATGTCAAACAAAGCCAAAAGTCATCAACATGTTTATCCACCATTGGCATTCCCCGTGAAGAAAACACAGTTGGAAGGACTACAGGATGATAATCATAGTTCAAGAAGAAAGGGCTATATTGAGTTGCATCAGAGATAGTACTATTAAGAGCGAACTCAGCCGATGGAAGCAAGCCAACCCAATCATCTTGATGAGCGAACACAAAGCAACGTAAATATTGTTCTATCCTTTGATTAGACCTTTCTGCTGCTCCATTAGATTCTGGATGATAAGCTGACAAGAATCTGAGTGTAATCCTCATTTGAGAACAAAAGGCTTTCCAGAATTGAGACACAAATTGAGACATTTGAGAACCCCTGTCGGAGATTATTTCTTGAGGTATACCATGCATACTTCCTTGGCGAAGACAGTAGCCAACTCAGGAGAAGAGGGCAACTTGGGTAAAGGAATGAAGTGTGCCATTTTGGTAAATCTATCAACAACAGTCAAGATTACCATATTTTTGTCTGACTTAGGTAGATCAACAATGAAATCCATAGCTATACTAACCCAAGGTTTATTGGGAATGTCGAGAGGCTGAAGCAAACCACAAGGGAGAGTATGGGACAATTTGGTCCCACTACAGACACAGCATGCCAATACATAGCCTTTGATATCTTTATGCAAGGATGGCCACCAATACCCTTTAGAAATTAAATCATAGGGTTTACATAAACCTGGGTGGCCAGCAATTTTACTATCATGGAGGCAAAGGAGTATCTCTCTCTGGTGTTCTGGGTGAACATATAATCTACCTTCAGGAATATTCACAGAAGCTAAGTTTTGCTTAGCAATGATACGAGATACTAGAGGAGACCGTATACAAATACGAGTATGGGCAATGATACGTTGCATGGGTAATACAGAAGTTTTGTTGGTTTCAGGACATGCTAAAGGTTTGAACTGCCTAGATAAAGCATCTGCTTTAGAGTTTTTTTACCCCGGTCTATAGGTCGGAAGATAGTTAAACCAAGCCAAGAAAAGGGACCAACAAGCTTGTCTAGCTGACAAATGTTTGGTTTCTCCAATATAGGAGAGATTCTTATGGTCAGTTAGTACGGTTATAGGATGTAAGGTACCTTCTAAGAGATGACTCCATTCTTTCAAGGCCAAAATAATAGCAAGGAGTTCCCTATCTCCTATTTCATATCTCCTTTCTGTGTCTGATAGTTTTTAAGAGTAAAACCCACAAGGATGAAGAGGTTGATTATGGTCTTTACGCTGTGACAATACAGCTCCTTAACCAGTTTCAGATGCATCGACTTCTAATAGAAAGGGAAGGATAAGGTCATGGTGGACAAGTATAGGAGCAGAAGAGAAAGAGATTTTAAGTGTTTCAAAAGCCACAATAGCTTCAGGTGACCATTTTTTGGAATTAATACCTTTCTTTGTCAGATTTGTTATGGGAGTGACAATAGATGAAAAACCCTTGATGAATCGTCTATAGTAATTAGAAAAACCAATGAATCTTTGAATGGATTTTAGCCTATTAGGTATTGGCCAATTGAGAATGGAATCCAATTTTTTGGGGTCCATAGCGAATCCTTTACCAGAAATTACGTAACCAAGGAAACCAATTTCAGACTGGCCAAAAATACATTTCTCTAATTTACAATATAAACCATGTTGTAAAAGTTGAGTAAATACCTTTCTAACTTGTTTGTGATGTGTTTCTTTATCTTTAGAATATATCAAAATATCATCAAGATACACAATCACACATTCTTGTTCTTTCAACACATCATTTAAAGGTTCCTGGAAGACAGCCTGGGCATTACACAAACTGAAAGGCATTACAGTATACTCATAATACCCATATCTGGTGTTAAAAGCTGTCTTCCACTCATCATCTTTATGAATCCTTACAAGATTATAAGCTCCTCTTAAGTCTAGCTTAGTAAAGATTTTGGCACCTTTCAACCTATCAAACAATTCCGTAATAAGAGGTATTGGATAGGCATTATGTACAGTAATCCTATTCAATCCTTGGTAGTCAACGCAAGGCCTGAGATCACCCTTCTTTTTAGACAAAAAGAAAAACCATGCCCCTGATGGTAAAGATCTTCTAATAAACCCCTTTTTTGGGTTTTCCTTCATATACTCTTCTAACACCATTTTATCTTTAGCTGAGAGAGGATATACTGTGCCTCTAGGAGGCATGGTTCCAGGAAGTAGGTGAATGGCACAATTATATGACCTATGAGGTGGCAATAATTCAGCTTTACCCTTATCAAAGACTTCTTTCACCATTATATATTGTTCCGGTATCTCTGTAGACAAGGGAGACATAGTAAGAACATTAATAAGGTGAATAGGGTGTACTTTAGTATTACATCCCTTAATGCAATTGTTGCTCCAAGAAACTATATCGTCAACCTCCCAGTCAATAGAAGGATTGTGTTTCCTTAACCAAGGAAACCCCAACACCACTGGGAATGTAGGGGAAGTAATGTGTTGAAATACACAGATTTCTTTATGTAACACACCCACCATTAAAAGAACTAGTATGGACTCATGTGTAATCATCTGGAGTGGTCTACCATCTATGGCCTCAACGACCAAGAGTGTATCTCTTAACCGGGAAGGGTGAGAATTTTCTTTACTAAAAGTCTGATCTTTGAAATTCTCTGCAGCACCAGAGTCTATCAAAACCATGGTATTGACTTTATTGTTAGCCCAGGTTAGGGTGATGTTAATTAGAAGCCTTTGATTTTCATGATTCGTTATGGAGGACAAAGAATAAACATCCAAGGCCTGTCCCCCAAAAGAACTTAGGTGCAGGAGTTTTCCGGCCTGCTAGAGCAATTTAGGCGGAGATGTTCCCTTTGTCCACAATACAGTCACAGTCTCTCCCTTCGTCACTATTGTTGTTCAGCCTCACTTAATCTAGTCACACTTGTATAGTTTCAGGTAATGCAAGTGCCATGGAGTCAGGATTATTATTACTAAATACAGGAGCCATCAGAATAGGAGCTCTTCTGGACCTCAGGTGTTTTGCCTGTATCTCATTCTCTCATCGATGTTAGATATAAATGTTATCATTTCTTCTAAGTTCTCTGGAAGATCTTTAGTGGCTATTTCAACTAAAATAGCATCTGATAGACCGTTAAGGAACACATCAACGAAAGCTTTATTGTTCCAAGCAACTTCAGAAGCTAGAGATCTAAACTCAAGGGCATATTCCACCAAAGTTCTAGTTCCTTGCTTAAGCCTAAGAAGAGACCTGGTCGCATTGGTCTTCCTACCAGGTGGGTCAAATGTACACCTAAATGCTTCAACAAATGCAGCATAGTTATATACAAGTGGATTATCAGTTTCCCAGAGTGGATTGGCCCATGTCAATGATCTCTTCACCAAAAGAGTTATAATGAAACCTACTTTAGCTCTATCTGTAGGATATGAATGAAGCTGGAACTCAAATTGTATGAAGATTTGATTTAAAAAAAAACACGACAAGCTTCAGGTGCCCCACCATAACGTAAAGGAGGTTTGATATGTGACGATGCCCCAACAGTAGCTACCTCAAGTCCCACATGCTGTGGAGTAACTGAGGGTGTATGGCCTTCATCCTGTATGAAACTAGACCTGTTTATCAAGGTCTGTAAGGCAATAGCTATCTATGTGATCCATGTGATGATCCATTTCCTCAAAACGGATATCGTACAGACCTGCCTGGGTACTTACACCTGCCGGATCCATATGGCCCTGTTGTAATGTCAGGAATAACAGGGGATCCCTACACGCAGAATGGCTGGAGTGTTACAGAATGGAAACGTTAAACGGAACTTAGAATGGCTGGACTAACATCACAAGAACAGAGAGTAATGATTAATGAGCCGAGGTCAGGGATGCCATAAATCAGGAACAGCGAGTGTACAAGAGCCAAGGTCAAAGGAATACAGAAGGTAGAATCGTCAAACAAAGCCAAAAGTCAAAATCCGAGATAACCATACAACAAAACACACCACTGGGACTAAGAAGAACCATAACAGGGCAATGAGTCTTTCTCTGAGCTTCCCTTAAGTACTATGTTCCTTGATCTGTAGTCACACCCCCAAAACGTTCGAATTTGAACGCTTTTGGTGGGCCGTGACATCATTAGCACCATGACGTCGGTGCTCATCCTAAAAGGGGGCGGAGCTACCGCAGTTGGCGTGAAAATCTCTGGGAACGTGAGGAGAATCATTTGACATGTCCGCAATCCCTTGCCAGATGATGCCAACTTGTGGCACAGCCTGTGCTACCACACCAGGTACCCTGACAGAAACATCCTAATGTTTTTCTGTGAGTATTGACCAGGGATAACATTTTGGAGGCAATGTTTTGTTCTAAGCAAACACCAGGTATTAGTCAATATGTGGGGCTCCCCTATGTCAGCAGGGGCCATACTTGGTGGCCCCATCTTGACAGATAAGCTGTATGCCAGTGCTCAAAGTAAGCGCTACATACAGCCCTTTAAATCTATTTAAATTCCCCTGGCTGAGCAATCGTCCTCTACAGTGGTGATTTTGAGCCTGTCTCAGTTTAGGGAGACCCCCAGGACATAAAAAGAACCAGACAGATTTTACCTGCATGCCCCTCTGTTAATTGTGACCACTGGCTCCCAGCTTCGATAACTTAATGATCAACAGGGACAGTGTGAGTGGGAGATCTTCCTGTTATGCTGAAAAATGACAGTAAATAACAATCACAGACCATGGTCACAGACTGTTTTAGTGGGGAAACATCTGCTGATTTCAACAGAGGAATTTCTTCTGAGTTGGGGACACAGTAAAGGGTAGGGTTAATGTTAGTGTTAGCTTTAGCGTAGAGTTAGTGTTAGTGTACAGTTATGGGTAATGCTGGAGTAGGATTTATGCTCTTTTAGGATTAGAGGTAATGTACGATTAGGGTTAGAGGTAATTTTAAGGTAGGTGTGTGGTTAGCGTTAGTGTAAGCATTGGGTTAGGGGCAGGGTTGGTGTACGGTTAGTGGGATTGTTATAAGGTTAACATTAATCACCAAAAATTACTTTAGATCATTGACATGTGAGGCATTTTACAATAATTACGGATATGTGAATCTATTTTGAGTTAATTTTCTTTAATGCATTTGATGTGTAAGTATTATAAGCAAAATATTTTATGTAAAAGTGGTGTTTTTTCACTTTTTGTCCCATTTTAACATTTTATTCATACAAAATGTTGTATATTAGATATACATACAGGTTATTAAAATAAAACACTTTCTGTCCTTTAAAAAAACAATACATAATATGTAGCAATGCACTTATAGAGACATTATTGAATTACAATAGAACAAATAAATTATAGGTTCAGAAGTTGGATAATTGACTCTGTTCTTAAGGGGTTATACATTAAATAGTGAATTGTGGTATATATACAGCTGATTTGCAAAAGTAAAATAATGAATCAAGTGATAAACTCTCAAACTAACTTGTGTTTCAAATTTAGCAAAAAGTTTATAAAATATTTAAAATAATAAAAAAAAATGGCTTTGCTACTTGTTCTGCATACTTGCCCTCCAAGATCGTGCTAACCTATCATGAGTATTACATAAAAACTGAAATATCATGACATACTCATAGGACACAGGTCATATCAAACTCTCTCTTCAAATAAATCAACAGCAACATTTCCCATGAGAAGCCCCAGGTTATGGAAAATCCATACACAGTAGCTGAATTGTCAACAGCAATCAAGACATCTAAGATTGACTTTGATAACAATACTCTGTAATATAAAAACAAAGTGTAGACTCCTTATAGGATAGCCATTTTTCTTAAGGCAATTTGGTACAGATGCAGACTTTGGCAGTGAACAATAAAGTTAAAAAGGCAGGGATCCAGAGCAATGTGAGAGTTAGAGTTTGAGCTTTCTAATTTGTGACCAGAAATTACAAAGTTACATAGTTACATAGCTGGAAAGAGACTTGCGTCCATAAGTTCAGCCTTTCTCACATATATATTTGCTGTTAATCCAAAAGAAGGCAAAAAACCCAGTCTGAAACACTTTTTTTTTTGCAACAAACTAGGAAAAACTTCCTTCTTGACCCCAAAATGATAGTCAGATATCTCCTTGGATCAAGTAGCTATTAACCCGCTTATTAGAAATTATATACATGTTAAGTTTTTGGAAGTATTTATCCAATTGCAGTTTAAACATCTGTATGGACTCTGATAAAACCACCTCTTCAGGCAGAGAGTTCCATATCTTTATTGCTCTTACTGTAAAAAAAACTTTTCTTTGCCTTAGATGAAATCTCCTTTCTTCCAGCCTAATTGTGTGACCTTGTGTCCTATGTATAGCCCTGTTTATTAACAGATTTCCAGATAATGGTTTTTACTTGCCCTGAATATATTTGTGTAGTGTTATCAAATCCCCTCTGAGGTGCCGTTTTTCCAAACTAAAGAGATTTCAATTTTTTAACCTTTCTTTGTGACTAAAATGCTCCATTCCTTTTATCAATTTTGTAGCTTGTCTCTGCACTTTTTCTAGTGCCATGATATCCTTCATTAGAACAGGTGCCCAAAACTGCACTGCATATTCAAGGTGTGGTCTTACCAGCGATTTATAAAGAGGCAAAATTATATTTTCATTCAGAGAATTTATGCCCCTATTTATACTTGACAAAACCTCACTGGCCTTCGCAACTGCAGATTGACATTGCATATTGTTGCCTAATTTGTTGTCTATAACAATTCCCAAATTCTTCTCGTGTGTGGTTATCCCTAATTCACTACCATTTAGGGTGTAAGTTGCTTGTGCATTCTTCACCCCGAAGTGCATAACTTTGTTTTTTTTCTGAATTAAATTTCATCTGCCATTTTAATGCCCAGTCCCCCAATCTATCTAAATCCCTCTGCAGCAAAGCAATATCCTGCTCACCTTTCTATTACTTTACAAAGGTTTGTGTCATCTGCAAACATTGAAACATGGCTTACAATGCTTATTTCAAGATCATTTATAAATATGTTAAATAGAAGCGGTCCCAAAACAGAACCCTGAGGGACACCACTTACCACTTTTGTCCAGCCTGAAAATTTACCATTAATGACAACTCGTTGTACCCTATTCTTAAGCCAATGTTCTACCCAAGAACAAGAATATTCATCTAGACCAATTTCTTTTAGTTTGAAGACTAACCTATTGTGAGGAACTGTATCAAATGCCTTGGCAAAATCCAAGTAAATTACACCCACTGCAACACCCTGATATATACTTCTACTTACTTCTTCATAGAATGCAATTAGGTTAGTTTGATATGACCTATGTTTCATAAAACCATGCTGATTATTGCTAAAAAACAAAGTTCTTCCCAATGAATTCCTGAATATTATCCATTAATAGCCCTTCAAATATTTTCCCATTCACAGAAGTTAAGTTCACAGGTCTATAATTTCAAGGCAAGGATTTTGAACCTTTTTTAAATATAGGAACAATGTCTGCCATCCTCCGGTACAATACCCGAAACAAAAGAATCTTGAAAGATTAAATACAGAGGTTCACTTATTTCCCCACTTAGCTCCTTAAGTACTCATGGGTGAATACCGTCAGGCTCCATAGCTTTATTTACATTAATTTTCTTTAACTGCTGTAGCACCTTGTCTCGAGTCATCCAATCACAAGTTATCTGCAAGTTTTTTGCAGCAATCATTTGCATATCTCTTGCCATAGGATCCTCATTAACATATACTGAAGAAAAATAGTTCTTAAATTTTTTTGCCTTTTCCTGGTCTAACCAGACTAAGAGACCCATCTCTGTTTCTAGTATACCTACACTTTCATTTTTTGTTTTTTTAGAATTGATGTACTTGAAAAAAAAAATTGGGGTTGGTTTTCTTCTTTGGCTATCAATTTCTCATTTTCTAGTTTAGCCACTTTAATTGTCTTTTTGGAAGTATTATTGGCTTCCTTACATCTTATATAAGATGCCTCTGATTTGTCCAGTTTAAATGCTTTAAATGCCCTTTTCTTATTTTTAATCTCTTGTTCTACTTCTCTACTAAGCCACATTGGTTTTAATTTGTTTCTTTTCATTTTATTACCCAATGGTACATACTGATAAATGTACCTTTCTAATATTTGTTTGAATAGTTTCCATTTATCCTCAGTGGTTTTTTCACTAAGGAGTTTATGCCAGTCGATATGTTGTAGAGCTGTCCTAATCTTATTGAAATTGGCTTTTTTTAAATTATAAGTTTTAGTATACCCTACGTGCTTTTGCTTTTTTCAGTTTATTTTTACATTATTCATAACAATGTAAATGTTGTTCCAATGATGACACACATACCCCATTTGTCCCGTCCCCTTTTTCATCCCTGATCCTTAGTACTCCAAATTTATAACTATTTGAATAAACTTTTATATTAACATTTATTTCAATATTGGCTTTCCCTTCCCAACCACTGATGTCCTGATCCACCAGCATACCTCCCAACAGTCTGGAAACTTGTGGATCCATTTCAATGTCCTGCTGTCCTGAGTTGGTTCCATGGTGTCCTACATGTGGGAACATCAGGCAACTGTCCTCAGCAATTGTACTTAATAGTGTTCTTCAGTAATGCTCTGTTCATGGTCTGCCTTGAGCTAAGGAGGCTGTTAACCACAGATGGATTCATGCTAGGCTAACACAAACCATCTTTGGTTGGCCTAGTCCACTTTCTAGGTGGGTCTGCGGCATTATCAAAGATGCAAGTGATATCAACAGACCCGCCCAAACTATCCTAAATTTAAAACCTTCCTGTTGGGAGTTATGTAGCTAGTCAAATGAATCTCACTTACTTTCCACATGAACTACTTAAGTTGAAATTTTCTTTCTTTTTTTCTAATGGTGGTTTTTCTGACATCTTATAAATTAACAAAATTAACACCATATAGTTTATAAAGGATGTTCTTAGATAAGTTGCTTAGCAATAGTGTCCAGGGCCAGAAAACAGATATCCTGTTTGGTATTTCGGTTCCCTGCATGGGCGTGTTTTGGGTTCTTTTTGTTGCTGGCCATGCGTGCTCTTTGAGTGTGAAAACTGGAACCCTTGACACATTAAACAGAACCACAACTTAACCCCAGAGACTGAGGAATTGTACCACTTGTATTTGTATTTATACTTTTGTATATATGTGTTATTTTTTGCGTTATATTATGTTATATTAACTTGTACATCTAGCTCATAGACAATGTTGCATAACAAGATGCAGCTAAACAGACAGGCACCGAATAAAAGATCCGCAGAAAATACGTATCACATGACTGTCTGTTAAATCATGCATTTCAAATGTCTATGTAATGTATGCCTTTTTTCTCCTTTATTGTGAAAACCTGAAAACCCAATAAACACAGAATGTTTAAAAATCCTAAACAAATCCTGTGTAATCGTATATAAATATGAGTGAACGTAATACTGTTACATGCTATAAAGAATGCTGTAAAGATGGTATCTTCAGTAAAGAACAAGTTTTATAAAACAAATGCAGTATGAAAATAGAAGTTCACAGAAGGACAAAACAACTTTTCAATTAATAGAGTATTTAAGTTGTACATAAACCTAAATCATGTTTGTTTATTTTAGAAATGAGTCTCCTGTAAGCTATATGATTACTATATACTAACATACCACAGGTCGATTAAAAGAATTTCCCAGGGAACATTTTCTTGCCAACAATGGAATGAATAAAACTTTCCACTATGAACAAAGAAAAGCAGGGAAAGACCACTCACTTCCTGCCTCCAAAACTGACACAACCAAATAACCCAGTAAAACAGTAGAGCAAATTCAAATGTGGTGCAAAGAAGACATTAACAAGTATAATTCCAACTCAATGTGAATAAATTTAGTGACCTAAACTGTTAAAGTGACCCTCTACTGACCAAGGTGTAACCAGGTTAATTTGTAAAAGTGCCAATTTCTGTTGAAATCTGCACTTTTTGTAAAATGAAAAAAGAGGACACATTCTTCATACATGAAGCTTTTTAGCAAACTAAAGTGCTTTACGGGTCTGGATTGTCCCTTTAAACTCTCCTTCGTGCCAGCAAAAAGGCTCAGCTTGAGCATGCATCCTTTCACCCTGCGATTAACCTTAGCAGGAGACAGTAATAGTCTATACAATGTTAACGTCTTTTAACCAGTCCAAAGGTTGTTGTGTAGTTGTTTTGGGTTGTTGGCCACTATTGAGAAATTACAGGGCTGGAAACCAGTCAAAAACCAGTTACTAAGTAGAGGTTAATAGCAAATATAGAAAATATGAAAGCTGTTGTCCACAGTTCTTCAGTCTGACTTTCAGTATTTCCTTGTAGCCATTTGTAAGGTTTTTTTTTACTTGGTAAACAGTTACTGCTTGATAAGAGTAACCAGCCTGCTAATACATGATATAAAGTAGTAGCAGGCTGGTAAAAGTAGCAACATAGGAAACTAGCCCTTAATGTTCAACCGTTTAGGAACAGTTCAATATAAACTGGGCCCTTTTCGGCACTAAGGGACTGCTCCTATGAAGAATTAACTCTTTAGAATTATCAATGCCAATTATGTCCAAACTGGGCAAAATTGATTACCTTTGAGTACTAAGGGAAGGTTAGCCCTTTTAAATTGAGACTGATATTGATAGCTTACCTTCCAAATTATGTAACATGATATTTTATTTATAACGTAAGTTACATAGAAAAACAACTGATTACGATCCACAGCCTGATATCTGATTTCTCTGTTGGCCTTCGTATGAATAAGCTATAGATAAGACATCTGGCAATGCTTAAGCTGTATATGTAGGCGTCTTTAAAAATAAATTGTGTTTGCAATATATTAAATATTAGAGGGTGAGCAAAGATAAACCACACAAGGTGTTAAAAATGGAGACAGGCATGCTGACTATTATAAAACAGATACTGCAATAACAATTCCAATGCACACAATCATAATTAAAGTGTTTCAGTATTCTGGCAGAGATGCAAGAACATTCTAAATAAAACATATAGATGAATGATGAATTTTGTGTTGGTGAAAACTTAGCATAAACTAAGCACACAACAACGTCTCTCCAGGAGGTCATCTAATTCTCTGAATATTATCATAGAACAAAAGGAATAATGAAACATTAGATATTTAATGATCTCATTTTATGTATATTGCTCTTCATAATTGCTAGTGAATAACAAATAAAATAACCTAAACTGATACTTTTGTATATTAATGTTACACATCTAAAATGTTTTATTGTAATTAAATATTTATATATATATATATATATATATATATATATATATATAAAAGCTCAAGGCACAAGTTGACTGATACATCCTGAGAAACAGAAGCAATAGAAACACCAAAGCAACGCAGAAGACAAATGCAAAGCCACACTCAAGATTCAAGAGGACAGGAGAAGTAGGACCCTTTTTAAGAAAGTCAATAAAGGGCATGTTCTTAGGGGATTCTAAACAATTGTTTTTTTTTTTATCAAACACTGAATTTTAACTAAATTTATATTTATTAACTAGAGGGATCCAATGGTCTGGTGCCCTCATACTTCTTCACAATGTAGGTGATGGAGTGAAGGTTAATAAATACCCCACTTACTTATTACTCCATAACATGGCAGCCTAAGGGAAGGTCAAATACTATTAGAAAATGTTGGTGAATATATATCTCTTTAATTTTGCCCAAGCAACACCACAAAAAGGCTCCTTCTGGTATCTCTGACAGATATGGGAGTAGCATGTACCCTGCAATATAGTTTAACCCTTCACCATCCACACGTTGCCAGACTCTTCTTGCTGAATTCATTCCTGCACAGTTCCTGAGCTAGTTGAGGTCATTCAATAAATATTTGGAGTAATTTTGTACTGTTTCACAGTGAGTCCAATCCAAGCAAATGTGAGGTATTTAGAATATAGTTAGTCTGATTTTACCCCTACAAAGTACCACAAATCCACTTAAGATTTACATATGCTTAAAAGTTAAGAATTTACTGATATACCCAACTGATTACTGAATAATAATAATAATAATAATATATATATATATTCATATACATATATGTGTATATATATATATATATATATCTTAAAGAATACATGTAATTTCAAAATGTTATTTGTTTTGTTATACAAAATGTTATACATCATGAAATAAATTGCACATTCCTACAGGCTCTGTACATTCACACTGGCTCCAATTTTACCCTTATACGTGTAGAGCTACTTCTTTCTACATTAACTTGCAGTAGATAATTAGCTCTATCAGCATACAAGTATATTCACAGACATATGAATATGCGTATCCACATACATACATTCCAAAAGTCAACTAAGCAATAATTCTAGTGTTGAGCTTTTCTGCATTGCTTGAAACGGCAATAAGTGAAATCTGTCAAAATCTTTGTACATCAATCTTAATGGATGCAATAACTAATAATTTAAATTTATGTAATTTGAAATTTTGTTTACAAGGGCATGATGGATCCGTTAAAATCCAAATTAATGTTTGTCTTACTTTTTCTGTAAAATTCAGTAAAAGTTAATAATTACGTAAGTGATACAACACGTACATAATTTGCACATAAAACAGCGACACGTACTATAGGCTTTCCTCCTCCCAGTTTTTGATTCTTCCAGTTTACAGAAGATCAAACTGTGAAGGTCAGCCTGAGGTTAAGCTGTGCTCTGTTGTGCATTGACTTAAAATAGATATGTCTAAAATTGGTAAAGTTTCCCACTGTATAGCACATTCCGCAATTTGGAACAGAGTCACATTTTCAAAGAATTCCAATTGTTATTCAGTGTAAAATGAATACTGCTAGTTCATAAAATAGTAATTTTACTTTATAAAAATCTTTATCATAAGGCTATTATTTTGTCATCTCAAATCATATATTTATACTTTAATGAATATTAATGTTACTTTACAAGCTGCTGGATTTGACTCAGTAAAATGTAGACTCAAAGGAAAATGTTAAAATACATTTTTGAAAAAAAACAAAACATTTCCATTGCCTTTCGCACTCCATTATCCTCAAAAAAGCGTTCTATTTTTAATTTTAAGTGTAAGTTCCAAATTTGTTTTGTGAACTTAAAACATCTGGGTATTTACTTTAATAAAATGGATATCCAACTGCTGTTCAACTTTTTGTTTGTTAGTGTGAATACTTGTTTGTGAGCAGAGAAGGAAAGTCATGTAAGGTCTCAAAAAATACTGAAGCTATTTCAACAGAGGCAGTGCCAAAACCCATATAAAGCAACACACAGAAGTAATTTAAAAAGATAATAATCAGCAAAAAAAGGCGGCATGGATTAAGGATATTATTATCAGGTGGGCTATTCATCCATGCTTTTTCATGTTGTAATGATAACTTATTTAAAACATTGTCGTGCATAAAAATGAATAATTAAAATACCCATGGTTATCACTTGTTTTTTTCAGTTGTGGTAGCGATACGTTAAAGAGGTACTGTCACTTTTTTGCTGGTGATAGCTGGGGACAAAGATCCATTGGCTGACAGGGTAATATGACTATAAACACTACAATGAGCTCTAATGGTCATGATGCTACGAGACAGCCACTAGAGGGATTTACGGATCATTAGGCGACTTTTTGTCACCTCACTGAAGCTGGCCGCGGGAGGAGGAGCAGAGGATATCCCGAGCCAGCACCGAGGGACATTGGCACTGAACCCAGGTAACCTGTGGCCACTGGAGGGGCTCCCTGGCTCATGGATGCACAATAAGCAGCCATGCCATTTAGCGTCCCCACGCTCTGCATGGAGATGCTGAATTTTCCTCATAGTTATGCATCGATTCAATTCATCTCTATGAGGAGGTCCTGATTGGCCAAAATGGCATTTGGCCCCGTCCCCATGCCAATTTCCAATGGGAAAGCATTGGATTGGCTACAAATCGGCCACTTTGATGATATCAAAAACGGGGCAGGGCCAGTGCTGGCAGGTAACACAGGTAAGGGTGTTAACCCCTTCTGTACAGCTGTGGAGGGGGGGAAAGGTGGGGGGAGTAGGCACTATAGTCAGCTTTAGTGCCAGAAAAACAGCTTTGTTTTTCTGGCACTATGGTTTCCCTCTAGTAACAATATTTATGTGATCTAAATGGTTACATGGTTATTCACTACCGCGAGAATTGTCAGAAATTCAAATTGAATTTAACACGTATTTCAAATTTAATGCTAAAGTAGCCAAACTAGGAGCACAGAAGCACAATTGACTTGGAGAATTTTTCCAGTTCAGCTACTTAGACTTTAAGTTTGAAATTCACTTTGAAGTAATTTTCACTTTAGTGACTAACCCTTAGACTTTACTACAGCTTTAACAGTAGTTATAAAGTCATATAATATTTGGTACTTGATATTGTGCTAATAAAAGTAGGTGCACTCTAATTCAGCATTGTCTTTCGCATGTAGAAAAGATAAAATAAAGTGATCATGTAATATTACTGTGCACTAAAATGTGGTAAAAAAAGTAATCTTTTCTCATGATATCAAAAACAATTACCGTATATACTTGAGTATAAGACGAGTTTTTCGGCAAATTTTTTGTGCTGAAAAACCCCCACTCGTCTTATACTCGAGTCACTGTCTGTATTATGGCAACTTCCATTGCCATAATACAGACCAGGACCTTGTAATGAGCCCGGCGTTCCTGTTGGGGGCTGGCAGAGAGCTGTAACTTACCTTTCCTGCAGCTCCTGTCAGCTCCCTTCATCTCCGTGCCGGTCAGCTCCCCTGTCAGCTCCCACTGTAAGTCTCGCGAGAGCCGCGGGGTCAGAGCGTTGTCACGGGTTACCGTGGCAACGCTCTGCGCTGCTCTCACGAGACTTACAGTGGGAGCTGACAGGGGAGCAGACCGGCACGGAGATGTAGGGAGCTGACAGGAGCTGCAGGAAAGGTAAGTTACAGTTTGCAGCCAGCCCCCCTCCTGCATAGTATCTGCACCACTGGACCACCAGGGAATGAGAGCCCCCCTCCCTGGCCATGTATCAAGCAGGGAGGGGGGACGAAAATAAATAAAGATTTAAATAATATTAAATTAAAATGTATTAATAATATACAAAATATATATAAAAATAATAATATTAATTTTTCAAAAAATAATAAAAATGCCCACCCCCCCACAAAGGCTCTGCATCACATACACACACTGCATTCATACACACACACACACACTGCACTCATACACACACACTGCATTCATACACACACACTGCATTCATACACACACACTGCACTCATACACACACACACTGCATTCATACACACACACACTGCACTCATACACACACACACACTGCATTCACACACACTGCATTCATACACACACACTGCACTCATACACACACACACTGCATTCATACACACACACTGCATTCATACACACACACACTGCATTCATACACACACTGCATTATATACACACACACACACACACTGCATTCATTATATACACACTGTAAATAAATATTAAATTAATATAATTTTTTGGGGATCTAATTTTATTTAGAAATTTACCAGTAGCTGCTGCATTTCCCACCCTAGTCTTATACTCGAGTCAATAAGTTTTCCCAGTTTTTGGGGGAAAAATTAGGGGTCTCGACTTATATTTGGGTCGAATTATACTCGAGTATATACGGTAATTTTACCAGAAATTTAAATATGAAGACATCTGATTACTGCCAAAAAAGTACTAGTCTAAATAGTTTTCTGTCAATAGACAATACATTTTGTTGTGGAAAAAAAGCAATATTGGAACATGGAAAATAGTTTATTTATAGATCACAAAAAAATTGAATATTTAAATTGCAGAACATTTTTGTCTTCAGTTTGATCTCACATGGTGCCAAAAAAAGAAAACAAGCTGTAGAAAGAGAATTTCATAGTGATTTAAATGATTTTCAACTCACTCTCTGTGCTAAATATGGATCTTGGAATGCCACCTAAATAGTTAAATGTCAATGTGGAACACTTACAGGGTTATTTACTAAAATGAGAATTCAAAGTGAATTAAAGCTGAATTTCAAATTTAAGGCCAAAGAAGCCAAACGGAAGAAGCCAAACTGAAAGCAGAGCTAACTTAGAGATTGTTTCCCAGTGAAAGGATTACTATAGGGTCAAGAATGCAAACGTATTCCGAACCCTATAGTGCTAAATCCACCATTCAGGTGGCTCCGCCCCCGCCTCTTAGCCTCCGTATAAAAGTATAAAACTCGCCTTATTCCCAGCGCCCTGCCCCCTTTGTGACATCATCAAAATGGTCGATTTTTAGCCAATCCAATGCTTTCCCATAGGAAATTGGCACGGGGCGGGGCCAAATGCCGTTTTGGCCAATCAGGACCTCCTCATAGAGATGAATTGAAACGATGCATATCTATGAGGAAAATTCAGCGTCTCCATGCAGAGCGTGGGGACGCTGAATGGCAGGGCTGCTTACTGTGCATCCCTGAGCCAGGGAGCCCCTCCAGTGGCCATCTGAGGAGTGGCCACTTGGAGGTGTCCCTAAGGGAAATGAAATTCTCTGAAAAGCCAGTGTTTACATGAAAATGCCTGAAGGCAATGATTATACTCACCAGAACAACTACATCAAGCTGTAATTATTATGGTGACTATAGTGTCCCTTTACGCTATTGTGTCGTTAAATTCACTTCAATCCCTTGAGTACATAACCCTGTAAGTGAGTAACCCTGTTAGAGTTCTCAAATTAATTTTCTACTCTCTCGTCTGAACACCTCACTCAGGTCAATATTATAAAGTTCCACCCAACCCTTCAAGATTAAACTTTGATGGAAAGATCCCTCCTAATTTAGGATGAAAGTAGAATAAGGAAAATAGTAATATATTTCCAGCCACTACAGGTGGCTGGGCTTAAGCATGCCTCCCAACCACCCCGAGTTTGGCAGGACAGTCCCGATTTTTGATCCTGTCCCACTGTCCTGACTTATTTAAAGAGGACCTTTCAATTTAGTGTCAGTTAGCATAACGCTTATCCTAATAAACTGTACTAAAACGTTTATCGGCGTGACATGTGCAGCAGCAGTAAGTAAAAAACATAACCACTTCCTTGTACTTCCAGGAAATCAGTATTAAATGTTCCTAAGAGTGCAGTACCAAATGTTGCAGCCAGAGACCAGGAGGAATGTGTAAACACAGAAAACCCCTAAGACATGATTATGCTTTACTACTAAATGCTGGTATTTCTGGGGACAAATGTCTGGCACACATGAATGCCCACTATTTCAAGGCAAGTAGATGCTTGTGTGCGTGTGCATGCACATCATCATGGTAAAATGACCTGCTATTTAATATTGCAGCAGAGGTAAGAGTTTCTCTACTTCACCTGCACATTTCAATATTAAATACTGGAGGTTTGAATTTATGGTTGTGCTTTTTTTTTTTATTACAAATTAGACAATTTTCTATGCTCTTTTTGTCTATCTATCTATCTATCTATCTATCTATCTATCTAATGTAAATAGGACCCTGATAAATTTTTGGGTCTCCCTCTAGCACAAGGGTGGCCAAGGGTGTCGTGCAACTCAGATGATACCTTGCCAGCTGAGGATCTACATCCTTGCACAGTTGTCTTTGTAAACTGTGTTTATGTGTTAGAATGTATGCATTTTTTTGTATGAAATATGAGTGGGTGCATGTAGGGGTGTATTTGTGTTTGTACATATCTTTGTCTTTTGAATGCAAAGGTGCATTTTGTGTCATATTGTTGTTTGCATACAGTTATGTGTTTGTGTGTTGTTGTGTTTATTTGAATGCAGGGATCCAATGCTGCGAGACCTGTTGTAGATGTGGAACACTCAAGGCCTGAGTATGTGTCTGTCACTGTATGTGTGTTTGTCAGTGAATGTGTGTCGGTCAGTGTGTGTCAAATCAGTATGTCAGTGAGTGTGTGTGTCTGTGAGTGAATGTGTGTGTCTGCCTGTCAGTGTGTGCCAAATCAGTGAGTGTCTCTGTCAATGAGTGTGTATGTGTCAGTGTCCTCTGTGGGTAAATGTGTGTGTGTCAATTTCCTCTGTGTTTAAATGTGTGTGACAGTGTCCTATGTGTGTGTCAGTATCTGTTGTTTGGATGTGTATCAGTTTTCTATGTATGTAAAGTACGAGTTTGTCAGTGTTCTCTGGGTGTAAACGTGTTTGTGTCAGTTTTTTCTATGTTTAAATGTGTGTTTAGTGTCTTTAGTATGTAACTATTGTGTGTATTATGTACATGTATTATGTATTATATTTTCATTTTGTGACTTTAATACTTCAGATTAATAGTTCATACACACCTCCTTACAAACACAATATTCACATTGTCATATTTATTTTAAAAACATTATTGACAACCTTTTTTATTAATTTAATGTAACGGAACCGCTAGCACCCCGACCGGGTACCTTCCGTTGATGGATGCTCCTTGTGCTTTCCGAGGACTCCAAGCACTCCCCCATACACCATAACCACTGTAGACTCCCACGAACCGCCGCAGCTTGGTTGGGGTCTCGCCATCTCCACCCACTCTGGACCCATGACCAGGGTCCAGCTTCCAGTAGGTCAACCTCTCCGAATTCCAGAGAGCAGGAACAGGAACAAGCTCTTAGCAGAGTGTGATTATACCCTGGGGAGTATAGTGATTATAGCAATCCCCAGAGTGTAGTTCTCCAATCCCCCAAACATGAGCCAAAACTTCATGAAGGTACAAGATGATCTGACTCCACTGAGCGTTTATTACTCCTTATATACAAGTTTTCAGGTCAGAGGCACACCCCTTGGACCTGGTGGTAAACTGCAACAAAAGGGACACAAACCAATGGAAACACTAATTAACATAATAACACTCCCACATACACAATGAAATCCCTCTTCTCCATCCTGGAGATAATTGGCTTCAGGCACTGCAGTAAACTCAATTATCTCCAGATACAGAAAATATCTACATTTTACACTAACAGCAAAAATATGTAAAAGTATATAAAAATACATAATTCTTATTATATTACACAGAACCCTCACATTTAACCTATCCCTAGATAGCTCGGATCTGAGCGCCCAATATAGGTGAACAGCGCTCAGATCCCACGAACAGAGTAAATTTGCCATGGGGTAAAGCATAGCAAGGGCTGTTGAGAGACCAAGGAGGGACAAAAGCAGTCAGTTCCAACTGGTTTGGCAGTGTGCCTGGGAGAACGCCTTGCAGGAGAACAAGAGACAGGAAACGGGGGAGGGGAAGAGACACGCCTTCCCATGGATTCAAATGGGCAGAAATAGTCTTTAAAAGCCAATAAACCCCAAATACTCTTTTTAAATGGCAATACAACCCAGGGCCATAGTCATGAGGAAGGAGGCTGGCAATCAGGCTCCTCCAACAGCCGGGGTCACCTAACAATCCAGTGACAAAAGGCATTTCGTCACATTTTACATTACAGTTTATGATATCTTTTTAATGCAATTGCCAATTTAAAGTAACTAGTAATAAGTTCCAATATTGCATATTAAAATACATCATAAACACCATACTTGTTTCACTTCTTGCTAACTTATTTATTAATAAATGTGTTCTAAATAACTTATTTAGCTTATTAAGAAAATCAAACTTTCCTCCCCAAACCCTATCACACTTACCCAACAATGTCTGTATATCTGTGTGTCAGTTTGTGTGTATCTCTGTGTATGCATGTATGTATCTCTGTGTATGCGTGTATGTATCTCTGTATATGTGTCAGTGTGTGTATCTGTGTATTTGCATGTATGTTGTGTATCAATGTGTGTGTGTGTATGTGTGTATCTGTGGGCGGCAGTTTATACACTACACACAAATGCACACCTGCATTCCAAAGACAACATTCAGACACACATATTCCATACAAAAGCATGCTTACATTTAAACACACAAACACTGCTTCATGCTAAACACAGCCCTGCAAGCATGGGCCAATTGTAAATGCTCAGCTAGCAAACTATTGTGGGACTTGTCACTTGTAAGACAGATGGGGATCTACTGAGTGTGTCTGACTGCCTGTAACTGAGTGTGTCTGCCTGTCTGCCTGTAACTGAGTGTGGTGCGGCTGCTTCTAACTGTGTGTGTGACTGTCTACCTGTAAGTGTCTGTGTGTGTGTGTGTAACTGTCTGCCTGTTACTGAGTGTGTGTGTGTGTGTGTGACTGTCTGTCTTTAATGCGGAGGAGGCAGTTTGGCATCTCTGGCTTGCACTTCTGTTGGCGGCAGACCATAAGTAGTTGTCTTCTGCGCTTGGGCCAATCAGTGCATTGCCATGGATTACCAGACGAAAGCTTGTCTGAGCTTGTGAGACAGTTACTCATAGTCTGCACCCGGTGAAGGAGCAGAACAGATTCCCAGCACACTGGACCACCAGAGATATCAGCATTCCCCTTTCACTGGTACAAGGTAAAAGAGTAGGGTGAATAAATATTTGTTTTTAAATCATTATTAATTTAATAAATCCCCTATACAAACACTACACTCCTATACACACACATATACATGGATTAAGGTATATGACCAGGGAGGATGAGGATATGGGTTCGCTGTGAAGAACTTTTGCACAGGGCGCCTAGGGCCAGCCCTGTATTCATATTATAACTAATCACATGAATTGAGTAAAATTATCTTTTCAATTAAACATTTCCATCCTTTTCAGCACACACACTCCCACTGATCTATACACGCACTCATTGGCACGCACATTGGTTATCCAACACACATACTTTTAATGACAGACACCCACATTCTCACTTATAGACACACATACTGACATACACTCACAGACAGACACACACTCTCAGATACACACACTGACACACACACATATTGACACACTAACACACATTCTCTCACATACTCACAAATAATAAATATATATATTTGTCTGTGTATATATATATTTATATATATTTTATTATTGTTATTTTTTCATTCTTTTATTTATTTATTTAAACCCACCCAGCCTCCCTATCTTTGGTGTAGCTAGTGTGGGTCCTCTCCCTGGGGATTCATGTAATCTTCATGCTCTTCCTGCCGTATAGGCAACAGTGACATCATATCCTGATTCCCGGTGTCATTTCAGGGCGCGCGAGGGAACAGTGCAGGAAGAGCAGGGAGATTACAGCTCCCTATGGTATATATTATTGGTAATTTGAAGTCTACATTGCAAAATCCAAACATTGAAAAGTCTTAAAAATAGACTTGTAAGTAAACAAAGTACATATATTGCACTCCAAGTGACCTGGACAATCCTTAGTCTGGACTTTAATAAATAACCCAGTATATGAAAAGTGCAGTGGATCATACTGTTTTCCCTATGTAGTCCAATTATCTAATACACAAATGATGCTCAAGGAGGATATTTTATATCATATTAATAGAAAAATTAGGAAACCAGACTATATAGAAGGGCACTGCTCACACAAGCCTACAATCAAACAAAGCCAAATGTCAAGAGAAAAATAAATATTAAGCTTATGGGGAACAATATAAATACCTATCTTAAAGTTGTTTCTGATTATATACATTTAAAATGTCACAATAATAATGGGGAGTTTTAATTGTCAGTAGAGCTATTCATTATTAATGGACTACTGTCATTACATTTTCTCTTCTAATTTTTTAAAAGTGAGTTGTATTTAATGAAACATAATGATATTTTTTATTTTATGAATTTTTGTTTTAAATCTGGCTGAACAGCCATGTTGGGTCAGACTCTGTTATCCGAACAACTGCTGCTCAACCTAACTTGCCTGCTGGTGCAGTTTCATGTAGAACAACAAGCAAGTTAAGGTGAGCACTAGTTGGCCAGATAACAGAAGAGTCTCACCCAAAATAGCTGCTAAGTTAGATAAAAAGTTAAATTTTTTCATTAAAAAAAATCAATATATATCATTTAAAAAGAAATTAGGAAATGTAATTAAATGTAACAAACTTTTATAAAAGGAGAAGTGAAAATGTGATGACAGATGTCCTTTAAGTGTTGCAATATTCTTAAGCATGCAGTGCATTGTGTCACCACACCTATAACAAAAGCCTTGTTTATAATTTGGGGAAAAATTTAGGATAGAAAGAAGTTGTGAGAAGGTTATGTTAGAGGGAGTTGTGGGAAGCTATAAGTATGGATAGGGTTAAACGGGGGCTAAAGGTTGAAGTAATTACTTATAGTGAGGGGTAATTAGGAATAGGATGTTGTGGAGCAAGTAACCTTGCCATTGGTTCTTGAAGGGGCCTGTTTGCCAGCCTCCTGTCTCAGGACTACGTGCCTTTTTGCTATCCTGTTCGGGAACCGAACAGACGCATGAACCAGGAACCACCCGGGAGCTTGTTAACACCTATTAACACCTTGGAACGGTTCTAACTGCAGTGTTCTAATTGTTCGTCTGGGTGGCCGCAATTCCTATGGACAACCACGAGGGGGGCGGCCATCTTGTTCGCATGAACACAGGCAGTGGTGTTTGGGCATGAATCTCATGGAACTAAAATCGGACACAAAAACTCCCGAACACCTCTGGACTTCCATCATCACCTTCGTTCGGTTCTATACAATTTAGAAGGGCACTGTTCGGTCAAATCATTCGTCTGGATGAGGGGAACAAGCTCCAGGGTAAGAACATTGACTATGTTTGGTAGTTTGTTTGTTTTCCAAACTACCGAACTAGGCCAACTGCAAGCCGTGATTCTCTGGAACTGTTTTGAGCATGGGACCATGCGTGTGGTTGGTCAAAAATAAGACTTCCAGAAAATTCCTGAACCCCTAAACTGATCTGGGTGATTTTTGGATATGTTGGTCACCCAGATCAGGGCTGTCAGGGGATGTCACTTTTGTGGGGGCTTTGTGTGTTTTAAGGTATTTTGGGGGTTTTATAAAAATGTGTATTTTTCTGCCTGGAGATAATTGAGTTAGTACAGTCCATGACCCAATTATCTCCCAGGCACAGGGCAGGGATTGTCTAATGTATGGTAGTATCCTGAATCTGAGAGCCATTGTAATCGTGTGTTTGTTTCTGCAGTGGTTTACGCTCAGGTCCAGGGGGGAGTGCCCCTTGCATGGGGACTTGCATATAAGGCCAGTTGTGGATACCAATAAATGAGTTCCTGCTTACCCTTAACATAGAGTCTTATCTCATGGGGTGTGGGGAAAACGGCTGTATCTACCCTGGGGATTGCCATATCACGATACTCCCCTGGGCTATAATCACTTGCTCTTGTAAGTGCAGCCTGCTTTGCTCTCTGGACTAGGAGAGGTCTACCTACTGGAAGCTGGATCGTGGTCTTAGGTCCAGGGTGGTTGGAGGACAGCGAGACCCCAACCAAGCTGTAACGCTGGAAGTAGGGACAACAGGGCTGATGGTGTCTGGTGGAATGCTGGAAGTACTCGGGGTGCACTAGGAGCATCGACTGGGGGAGGCACCTGGTCGGGGAGCCAGGCGGTCCGCCACAGATATTATATGTTTTACACTGGGCATGAGAACCTTGCATTTTTGACAACTACCCACGTTGGATAATAGAAAGTACATTTAAAACCACTAGAAATTAATTAATAAAAGGGCAGTTTCTAACATAAAATGATCTGTTTGGTCATATTTTGCTTGTGCACCTGTAGCTTAAACAAATTGTACTATTGTGACTTCGTATTACAAAAAGTGTAGACACTGATATATATGCTGGATAGCTGGAAACTGTACAATAAAGTAAACTAAAAAATTATACATTTGTGTCTATTTTTTATACAAATTCCTGAAAATAAAAACAATTTACTATTTTGGTGCACTGGCACCTATGTCTGGCAGTAGTCAGTTTATCCATGAACGAAGACACTAATAATGAGTTAAGTATGTTACTTTTCCTATGTAAACACATGTACACTTATATATGCCTCTCTTTGCTATAGTATGACCAAAAAAATTTGCTGGCATATGTAAGCCATTCAATGTCAAATATCAGAACTCCCTAAAAAGCAACATGTACAATTAAAATATGGACATGAATTATATATTTGATTATATAAAATATGCTTCAACATGAAGATAATGGCAGAAAAACCACATTATACAACAAAGAATAACAATTTGACAATAAATGTTTATCATACTTTTTCATATACAATTCAACTTATTCACATGTCAAAAGTAGGAAAATTGACATTGATTCTTAACCAACACTATGTTAACAAAGCAAGCAAAGTTCAATAGATAGCAGAATTGATCATACAGGGATCGATAACACTCTTAGACAATGTAATATACCTACATAGACAATAAAAGATTTATCCAACTTGTGTTATGAGCTGCATGGAAAAGCCACAAATCTAAAGTTTGGCCCCGAGCCACACAATTCTTATTTTTTGCATAAAAACAAATGTAACATGACAGACATGTTCACTTATTCCTCTCAACCTCAATTTCTCCTGCAGAGATGAGCTATGCTATATTACACAACACACAAACAGGAGACATAACTAATTGTATGATCTTCTCAATCAACTAATCATTAGATCAGTCTACTTCATAATCAGATGAAAGGTCCCTATGGCAGGTGTTTTGACATGAACATGCATGCTACACGTCAAAACACCTATTCCACAGTACATGTGGACAAAAAGAAACATTTTATTGATAGTATCACATGGCTGCGAAAATTCAGGATTCCACTATTAGTGATTCATGTAATGCTGGGTTATGCAAGAAAAAATAAAATAATAAAAATATCTCCATACATCTTCTAATAGCTCTATATGAGTTTGCAGGCAATATACATGTATGCATTGATATATTATCCAATCACAAGATTATTAAGACACCAGTGAACTCAGCATCCTACCTCTGACTTCCACACAATATAGGACTGGCTGCTTTGGGGCTGGACCTTCTTCTGCTGCAGCCACTTCCTGGGGGAGAAGATGCTGTTGGTGCTGCCGCTGGGGGTGAGAGCCAGAGGGCTGCGAGCCAGGAAGGGCAGGTCCCAGGCAGTATTCCTCTTGATCCCCCTAACCTCGTAGTCAAAGATGAAGCTGGTGGAGGGGGATTTTTCTAGGGGCGTTGATGGGGTAGAGAAGGAGCCTAGAGGCACGGGTCTCGGCTTGAGCCGCAGGGATTTAGACATGGCTGGGGATTCTCCTGGAGGCAGGATAGAGCCCCCCGAGCTATCAGCCTCTAGCCACCTGTTCCCCTGGCTGCTGCAGCCGGCGATGTGCTCTTCATATTCCCCCAGTGGATGTTCTGCTAGATCGCTGCCATAGTTGCGAATGATGGCTGGGTCCAGGCTGCGAGTCTGCCTGAGCTTGTGTTTAGAAAGCACTTTGGGGGCTGTTGGTGATGAGCAGGAGAATACACTGTTTAATAAATTCTGTCCAGACATTCTTCTTGTTATTCTCTCCTCGCTGTCAGCTTTTTACTCCTTACTCCAGACTTTGCTGATTGGACTTCTCACTCTCTCTGTGGATCTGTTGCCTCTGAGAGTCTTCCAGATGGAAGTCTTAAATTATAGCAATAGCAGCTAACTCCCAAGTCAGGATCTTATTCCATCATATCTTTAAAGCACAGCATTTTTAATACAGGTCCCTGAAAACCACTTCCTTACAGCAACCACTTTAGATAAAGCGCGATTCAGTGTTTGCTTGTATCCAGTTAGTATATCCTAAGTTACATTCCTTTATTTTTTTTAAGCTTTTGTTGCAACAGTCCTTCAGGACAGCCCATATAGAACAGGGGAGATAGAAAGGAGTTGAAAGCCCTCTCCTAGCTGAGCCACTCCTCCCCCAGCAGTGTGCTTAGTATGTTCTGACCTCCTGTGATTTACCTGTCACCGATTTTCCAATTTCCACATTTATTCCCATGGAGTTGTTAACTCCTTGAAAGCATGGGGAATGGCTTACACATGTTGCACGAATCCCTGTCACATAAAGACTGAAAGGTAGCAGTGGATCTTGACATTGCTGTTGCTCTGTGACTGTGTCTCTTATATAAAGAGTTAAATAACACCGTGAATCATAACATTCGTTTTCCTTTGTGACTGTCCCTGTTATATAAATAGTTAAAGAATACAGTGGATTAAGACATCGTTTTGCTTTATGAGTGTGAAAAGGAGCTGTTCCTACTGTTTCAGTAAATCTTGTGAAAGCCTTCTTGATTGGCTAATATATTCAAGTTCAATATTTCATTTTAGGTACTAATGAACTAGCTAGTGCATTGTGGAACAAATGGATTATGTTGTCAGAAAAAAAACCACAACAAAGCATAAGCTTTAAAGGTATGAACTGCAACACCGTTCATATACAGCCAGACTACAATCCACAGCTCCTGAAATGTACCAATTCTGTACACCTTATTGTTGTCCTCTTTATACTGTGTGTACAGCATACCTGCTGCTAGGTCTGCTGTCTGTGCCCCGGTCATGTTTGTGCACCTAGACCTGTAACTGTGTAGGCTGGCTGAGAGTAGTAGCTGTCACAGTCTGCAGTTTCCTTAGTGGTCTAGGTTTGCTGCGCCTGCACTTATTCATTTACATTCCCTTTTCAAGGTCAGTGGTGTGCAAGGGTTACCTCGAGGTTTAGTGCAGCACTACAGTCTAGACTGAGTTAGGAAATTGGAGGTAACAATAGGGTCAGATCTAGGAATGGACATTAAAGTTGGAGATTAAGGGACAGAATGGCATTTAGAGTTAAGGTATGTATTACATTTTATGGTTAGAATAAGATCTGGTGTTAGGCTAAGTTAAAGGGACACTTTATGCACTGTAACTGTCCTTCCATTTCATGTGAACCATCTTTAATGTTTTAATAAAAAACAAGCGTTCTCAGCAGCCTATTTGTACTGATAATGCTACTGAGAAAGCATTAGTTTGAGCAGCAGTGGGTGCAGTGATTGGCTTGGAGTGCTAGCTGACAATTTTCAGCCTATCATAGCCCTCCATTGCTGGTGTAAATTGTTATAGTTAAAGGGACACTGTAGGCACCCAGACCACTTCTGCGCATTTGAGTGGTCTGGGTGCCTTGCCCCTCTCCCTTAAGCCCTGTTAGTCAAAACACCAAAGGTTTTGGAGAAACTGCAGTGTTTTGATTACAGGGCTAATCCCACCTCTAGTTTCTGTCTCTCAGAAGGCCGCTAGATGGTGCTTCCGGATTCTTACAGCACCAAAAGTGTTTTAAATTACGTTCGACGTCCCCATGCTCTGCATGAGGATGTCGAGCGTCGCCGGAATCCCCATAGGAAAGCATTGAATAATGCTTTCCTATGAGGAGGTCTAATGCGCGCGCAAGGCCATTGCCACACATGCGCATTAGGTCTCCCCTGACAGCAAGCCGGCAGCAGGGGAGGAGCAAGGGTGGAGCTGAGCCAGCACCGAGGGACATCGGCGCTGGACCCAAGTAAGTGACTGAAGGGGTTATTAAAGGAACACTATAGTCACCTAAATTACTTTCGCTAAATAAAGCAGTTTTAGTGTATAGATCATTCCCCTGCAATTTCACTGCTCAATTCACTGTCATTTAGGAGTTAAATCACTTTGTTTCTGTTTATGCAGCCCTAGCCACACCTCCCCTGGCTATGATTGACAGAGCCTGCATAAAAAAAAAACTGGTTTCACTTTCAAACAGATGTAATTTACCTTAAATAATTGTATCTCAATCTCTAAATTGAAATATTAATCACATACAGGAGGCTCTTTCAGGGTCTAGCAAGCTATTAACATAGCAGGGGATAAGAAAATCTTAATTAAACAGAACTTGCAATAAAGAAAGCCTAAATAGGGCTCTCTTTACAGGAAGTGTTTATGGAAGGCTGTGCAAGTCACATGCAGGGAGGTGTGACTAGGGTTCATAAACAAAGGGATTTAACTCCTAAATGGCAGAGGATTGAGCAGTGAGGCTGCAGGGGCATGTTCTATACACCAAAACTGCTTCATTAAGCTAAAGTTGTTCAGGTGACTATAGTGTCCCTTTAACTTGACAGAAGGCGAAGCTACAGTGCCAGGAAAATTAGTTTGTTTTCCTGGCACTATAGTTTTCCTTTAAGGAACAGTAATGCTATGTCTATCTCAGCCATTTCTCCAGTGTGGTCATGGGCGGCCTGGACCCTTATACCTTATGTATAATAAAAATGATTTTGTAGGGTCTAAAATACATATAAATGTAGAAATCCACACTGCTATTCTGGAATTGGGCACTTCCACCTTGGCTTCATGTCAATCATGGTTAATAGCAAATCTTGCCATTTTCTGCCAATGAGCAAGTTTAGTAGAAGAATAGAAATTGAAACAATGTTTCTGTTTCCTTCCTAATTTGCATTGGGTGCCCTGAACTGGATTATGAGGTACTTGCTAATTTTTTAATATACATTTTAAAAGAAATGGAGCATCACATATAAAAAAAAAAATATCCTTATAAGGGAATTTCCATGTGTTATTCAATGATATCATTTACAGAGAAGTCAGAGTGTCACATCAAGCTTAAATGGTAACTAAGGTAAAAAAGCACAGATTCCCATGTGCTGATGTAATTAATAATCTACTGCTGGGACTGGAAGTTCCCTTGCTCCTGACATGTGTCCAATCCAAGTCTGCAATTCTGGCTTAAATGTTGCAAGTCAGTTTTCAATTTACCACCAATTCAAATTAACAAGTGAAACACTATGATTTGTCACATCTCCGTAAGCCTGTTCTTCGATTACTGGCAGTGAAATGCTATTGAAGTATAACCATGAACTTTGTAATTATTAGTCCATTTGTGCTATATATAGCATAATGAAGCTGCATTGCAGACTTGCGCCAGTTGGACATTTTGTTGAATGAAGTAATTAATAGCAGCCAAGAAATAAATACAATATGTGGAGGCTGTCATTCATAAAGGAGTTAACTGAATATATGTAACGCTAGACCATCACGTATCTTAAAGCCACACTGTCTGTACCTTTCTCCTATTGTTGCCTCTTCTCTTCCTCTCTCAGAATCTGTTCTTCTTTTCTTAATTTCTGGTTTAGTTTTCTTTGAAACACAAGACAGACCTATACTGGCGCAGTAACTAGCTACTTTTTTAATAAGGCCACCACAAACTTGTCACTCCCATCAGATATCTTATTAGCACACATAGTGACTCTCCCAAAACCTGGTAAACCTCCAACCTGTCCTCAAAATGTTAGACCAATATCCCTCTTAAACTCAGATGTGAAGACCTTCGCAAAACTCTTTGCACTCAGACTGCAACCTATCCTACCGACCATCATTCATAATGATCAGGTGGGATTCTGAAAAGGAAGACAGGGGGCCGAGAACACAAGAAAATTTCTCAATATAATGCAAAATCTCAAAAACAGCAGACAAAAGGCAAGCCTGTTATCTTTAGACATGGAAAAAGCATTTGATGGGCTAGACATATTTTTTGGGGGTTGCCAGACATATTTTTATCTACAGTCAGAGCCCTATACTCTGCCTTTGCAGAGAATGTACTCAATGCAATTTCTATCAGAACGCTTCAGTATCACCAACGGGACCAGACAGGTGTGCCCATTATCCCCTCTCCTATACATTATGGCATTAGAACCTCTCACGGTAATCCGGACAGATCCATTCATGAAGTAACTATAGGATCTAGGGAATACAAAACTAATTTGTTCGCGGATGATATAATGTTGACGTTGACACAACCACGAATCTCACTGCCAAACCTCCTAAGAGAGATTGATGAATATAGCTCCCACTCTTATTATAAACTTAACGTTACCAAAACGTTACCAAAACTCAAGCAGAAGGCCTAAACCTAGATCGCACAGTGAATCCCTCCAGCGGAACTTTACCTTTGATTGGATGGAGGATCATGTCACCTTTTTTGGGATCCGTATAACCAGACTACCACGAGACCTCTTAGATCAGAACTATGGTAAACTATTGAAAGAAATAACTCTAACTTTGAAATCCTGGGAGGAGGGATTTCTGTCATGGCATGGTAGAAGTGCTGCTTTTAAAATGTTTTTATTACCTAAGTATCAGCATCTAATACGCACATTACAAATCCCACTAGCGATACAGTATACCACGGCAATACAAAAAGTAGTGAACAAATTAACACGGGTGGGCCTACCCAATTTAAAAACCTACCACAATGCTGCAATATTAGCTTCTGTAATATCATCTCATAAAACAAGGGAAATCCCTCTGTGGGTGGAGATGGAATCCTGCTGATCCCCTAGACATGGGATACACCTCTTGTTTTGGGTTCCAAAACAAGCGAGACCGAAAAACCTGGAGCTCCTTGACAGCACAAAATTGACTCTGAAAATGTGGGACAAATATTATAAACACCTGACTGGACGAGAGACATATTCAATGGCCACTCCCATACAAAGCCTACACATTACCAATCCCTCGTTCGACTATGGTACATGTCATCGGCATGGATGCACCCATCTGCATCACTTATACGACAACACTTCTTTAAAGACATTCCCTGACCTCTAAACCCAGTTCAAATTACCTAACAGGGTCCTCTTTTCCTACCTTCAAACACATCCAGTTACAATAACACAGCCAAATATATCAA
Source organism: Pelobates cultripes (assembly GCA_933207985.1). Taxonomy (NCBI): domain Eukaryota; kingdom Metazoa; phylum Chordata; class Amphibia; order Anura; family Pelobatidae; genus Pelobates; species Pelobates cultripes. The sequence continues at coordinate 250,435,517 of OW240912.1, read as the reverse complement.
AGACAGAGAACTTGTGCATCCATCCCAATGCCCAGAAGAAAGCACTATCCCTGATATACAACAATCTCATAGCATCTAACATATCACCACCGCATATATTTATGAAAGAGTGGCACAAAGATCTTGATACGGAGCTCACCGATACACAATGGCAAGAAGCATTTCTGACCCACAAAGGTAAAACAGCGTGAATGCCACACATAGAATTAATAAGAAAACTTCAATACAGGTGGTACTATGTGCCAGAGAGGCTGGCTCATGTATCCAGGTACCTCAAATGTCTGCTGGAGATGTGGGAGACAGGTGGGCACATTGCTTTATGTATGGTGGAATTGCCATAAACTTAGATGCTACTGGAAAATGGTGCAGGAGGTCCTTGATGGGACCATGTCTGGGGAGTGTACCCTATCACCTGGTCTGTGTCTGTTATTTATTGGGCTCAGATACTATGGGCCCTTGGATTGGTAGCTTCTATTTCCAATGATAATCGCAGCAAATACCATGATAGCGAGGAATTGGAAATCAGTAGAGATTCCGAATAGAGAGGCACTTATAAAACAAATAGGAACAAATTGGGACTATAAGGTAATGGCATGCACACAAATCAGAGCTGACCTTGTCACTAGAAGCTGGGACTGCATAGAAAGGGAGAGGAGAAGGGAGGGAAGGAAAAAAAACAAAAAACAACCCCATGAGACTTATCCTTCTGGCGGCTGACGAGACCACACATACAGATTCATTGGAGATGACGACCAGTCCATATCATTTAAAGCTTCTTTCACTTTTGGTAAGCTGCTCTCCACAGGGGTGAAAGGCTTGCCTCTATGGGAGGCTTGCTCGTTCCTATGGGACGAAGACTAACCCACCCAGACCACCAACTGAAACGTGCCTCAGAACATTTACTATCCACAATGAAACTGTTTACTGTTTTTCAGAGGCACCTAACATGTAAGCACAAAAACCCACATGTACATAGTTGGGAAAGATTCCCGCCTCCTTAGGCCTATTGTGACCTCTTACCCTTATGGATTCTCTGTTTCCCTACGCATCTCAACACTCAATAGACCCCAAATCAAATTTACACACACACATGAGCTAGAGGAGGATGTGTTGTAAATGCACACTAACACCACAAGTCAAAAACAACTATTGCTTTGTCATAACTACCTCCTCGACATGAGTAAATACCATAGAGTGACAAACATTTGACTCATAGGCCTGCCCACTGGTATCAGACCTAGACAAAGAAAAGACATAAAGAAACATAGCTTGTAGCTCCCAAAAGCATAGCTCCATGAACTCAGGAAGTACGCTAAGCGAGGTATCCTGGTTAAAGGGGGATGTATATTTTTCTGATGCATGTCCCTGTAGTGTATCTCTGAATATTACCCGATGATACCTGATGTGTGTCTGTTAGCCACATACGGTGTGTTTGTTAACTACAGAATTGTACGTACAGTGCTATACAGACATGTAAAGTAATACTTGAAAATCTTAGAAAGCATAAAAGTCATTGATTCATATTCCTGCAAGTGATGATATGTTATGATATTGTACCTTGTGGAAAATTGTCTATTGTACCCCCATTTACCTCTGCCCCTTTTCTCTTTTGTACCACCCATTATATTTTTATTCTCAACTTATACAAAACAATAAAAATTGGAAAAAACAAACAAACAAACAGACAAAGTAGGAACTACTTAATAATATAAGTAATGGAATGTAGATGGCAACAGTCGTGATTTTTGCCTTTTAGTCATATAGCCTAGTAGTGTAGTGTCCAACTCCTGGTTTACATTTTTTCAGCTATCTACATAACATGGAACAAACAGACACTGTAAATTTTGGTAGTGCTGGGCAGGCCAAATAAAGTCAAGTAAGAATAATAGATGCGACTACCAAATTATAGGGTATAAAGTGAATAAACACAAAATTTATATTAAATCGAAAAACCGAATGGAAAAGTTTTAAGGAAAAATTGCCAAGCTGTTATTATAGTAGATCTAGAGCTTTTTCCAATATTAGTTTTTAGTGTTTAGTCAAAAAACCCCATTATGTTCGAAAAAAGGTATATTATTAGCATTTCTGCTTTTTTTTGTCAAGCCAGAGAAATATTATTTCTGTTTTTAATAGAGGCAATTGTAGCATATTTAATTTTATTTGCCATCACAAAGTGAAAGAATGCAAAACAATAAACACACATCTGTCAAATTATTTAATATACAGCAAGGTTCTGCTTTGTATCCACTGCAAGAACATAGCATGAAACATTAACATGTATTACTGCCATCTAGTGGCTAATGTCTGCTAATGGTAAAAAGACCAGGGTTAATATTTTACTAAGTAATCCATAGAAGTCAGTTGAAAGTTGAATTTCAAAATTCAAGCTAAAATAGCCAAATTGTGTCTAAAGTTGGAGGATTTTTCCTTTCCAAATCAGCTTTTTTGCCTAGATTATCAATTCATTTTTTTTAAGGTTACCCTTATTTACTAAACCTGAAATTTTAGAGAAATCACAACCTTTTGGATAAAATAGCTAAATTAAAGACGTTTTAGGAACGGCTGAGACACGGGAAACGCGGGCTACATCACTGAGGCCTACTGCAGCGCTAACCGACCCGATCTGCAGCCTGGGAAGAGGCGAGGGTACGGGTGAGGCGTCCGATCACCCAGCCTGGAGCCCCCTAGAAGCAGATCTCGAAGCGACAGAAGACCATCCACCAGCCTCCCTCCCCCCCACCCCCGCCAGTGAGGGATATCCCGGCACCAACGGTAGCATTAAGGCAGAGACCCACGTCCCAAGGCCTGCTTGAGCCAAGAATCACCAATCCCAAAATGGTGGATGCCACGCGCCAGCCGGGAGGCATGAGGGCCTGTGGGGACCCAGCGACTAACTCACTTACAAAGCTCAACGAGATTTTCGCTGCCTTCTGGGCCAAGATATTGTTGAGGAAGCTGAACACGGTTCCAGTCAAACAGGCTATTACTGCACCTTCATGCCTTCAGGGCGGAAGCAGAATGACAACCGATGGCGGCTCCTTAAAGAGGCGCAGACGTCGGGACCGGCGACACAGGCAGAAACGAAAAGTTTGCCCCACACCTAACATCCACCCTCACCCCAACTCACCACAACACCGAACCAGAACGGAAGCACCTTGCCCAGCAGGGCAGCACGACCCCCCGACAATGTAAACCTCCGCCAACACCTGCTGGACGCCTGGCACCTACTCATCTTCATGCCTCCAACACTCCAGGTGACAAGGGTTCTGGGGGACTGTAGCTGGCACCCAGAGGGGATCGGGTGAACAGAGGCAAAGAAACCGGAGTCTGCCAGGCATATTTCACCACAGCTGGACTTCCTCACCATGCCCCCTAATACAAGAACTGTTCTCTGCACACTAGCTTAACGCACAGCACAGTAATAGTCCTTAACCAAATTAAGGCTTCCAAATTAAGGCCAAGTCCCTGCGCCAACAATTTAAAGACAAAGGCTACCCAAACAAATGCCTTAAGAGAGCCTATAAAAGGGCACTGTTGACGGACAGGGTTGACCTTTTGTCTGACTCATCTAATGCCAATTCTGGCAATAAAACTATCAGGATGATTGGCACATTTGATACTGGGTGGAATGTAATAAAAGAGTCATTTCAGAAATTCTGGCCTATCCTCCTTAGAGACTCACACTTGAAAGAAGTACTGGGTCCACGAGTCACCATTACAGCTAGGAGGGGAAAAAACCTCCGTGACATGCTGTCCCCCAGTCATTTTTCCTGCAAACAGAACCTGCAGACTACTTGGCTGGGACGTCAAATACCAGTGGGCACCTTCCAATGTGGAAGGTGTGTAGTGTGCAAATTTATCCTAAGGGATTCTAAACAAGTTAAGGATAGTGAAGGAAAACAATCTTTCCAGATTGCACATTTCTTTAACTGCAACTCAGCAGGGTTGGTCTACCTCCTCACGTGTAGCTGTAAATTGATGTACGTGGGGAAGACATTTAGGCCCTTTAAAGAGCGCATTAAAGAACATGTGAGATGCACTAAAAATCGCATAGAGACTCCCATCTCTAGACATCTTAAAGAACTTCATGAGAGCTCATCTAATAATATACGTTTCTGCGGTCTTGAGCTGGTTAAGCGTGAACCTAGAAGGGGTGACTTCGATAAAATGTTGCGTCAGAGGGAATGTAGATGGATATACAAACTTAATACTCTACACCCTCGTGGCCTCAATGAAGGCTTCTCATTCTCCCCTTTTATTTGATTCTACATATGGGTATACTCTGTATGAGAATACGGGTATACCTTATTTTCTCCGAGTGTTCCTTATGTCTGCTAAATTGAGAGTAACCTGGGATATTTAATCTTGAACCTTATATATAGCCGCTCTCTAAGTTACGATCTGGGTTCTCAATATCTCTTTAGGCCATGTTGTGCTGTTTTTTACCACTAATGTGATGCTTTTCTGTACTTATATACTTCACTGAGGGTATTTTTTACACACACTATTCTGCTTCTTTTCCTATTTTGTTTTCATCATTATTATTATTGTTTTCTTTTCTCTTTTTTTCTTATTCTTCTTTTTTGATGTTGTTTTGGTTGTTTTCATTATTTATTATTTTCATTTTTATTTATTTATTTATTATTTCCTAGGATTACTTTATGAGTGGTCTCCCTTAAATGCTGGCCTTTCTCCTGTGTATCCCTTCTTTAGGGAAAGGATTCAACATTTAGCCTGCTACCTAATAAACATTCAGTACCTATCTTTCCATTCAGTTGTTCACTAAGTATGCCCCTTTTTGAACTCTACCAATTCCACAACCAATAAGCACCTCAAGTTTAGTTTACTTATATTCTCAGTGAATTTGATGAATTTGATCACATTGTACAAATGTTACATTTTAAGGCTATTTTAGCCACATTCAATACCAGTTTACAATGTCTATCTTCCGTACTGATTACTGAGAAGTTCATTCTAGATTTGTTTTGAGCTGTGGGGAGTCCATGGTGACACATTGTGTATATACTGTTATTTACATTCCACTTATAATTGCTTATGCAGTTTTGATAGAATCTATGTGTCTCTATTATCCTGGGAGTTCCATCACGCCCTCTCTGCACTGTTCAATTCAGCATTGGTAATAATAGGCATGACGTTATTTTGGAGGCTGGCTCACTGTTGCGGCTAAGCGAATTACACGCCCGCCACCCACGTGGACCGACGTCCTTCAGTGCTCCCTCCCCTCTCCCTCCCCTCCCTCTTTTGTTTAGTTTGATTGGACATTGGAATAATACGTTTAGGGGGTCTGGCCTGAAGGCCGGTGATTGGCTGATAGGTTTTTAGAGGCGGTCCGATCCTCCCTTCTTAACGCGGCCAGGTAGGCAGACACTTTGTAGCTCTTGACAAAGGCGTTCTTTCACGCCGAAACGCGCGTCGAGCATTCCAGAATGCCGATGCATTCATTTTACCTTATTTAATTCATCTCTTTTTTTGTTTTTTCTTCTTTTTTGATTTATTTATTTATTCATTTATTTTCTGATGCTCCTTTGAGGGTTTATTTGGGCAGTGAGTGGGTTAAGCGATAGGGATAGCCTCTAGGCTGCCTTGAAGCAGCAGGTATTGTACTTAGTTACCCTGTATTTCAGGGGAGTCAGTTAGTGTGTGCAGGGCTATTTTAGTTACGGACAGGCCATTGCTTGGAGGCCTTTTGCTCTTGATAATAAGCTACAAGTATCTGTATGCTTTTCTATGCTCAGGTGGGCACTTTCCTAGACTAATCCTCTGCATAGCTCTACCTACTAACCTGCACTAGCAACTACTGTGCTCCCCTTTAGGGGTACCTGTACTATCAAGGCTTATTCTACTTTTATATCTCTATCTGCAATACCCCCCTGCCTATCTACCAGATTTCTGGCAGGATTTATTGGCTAAGACCAGATTTCTGGCAGCTCTATTTTCTAAGTCTAACCTACACTTGTAATTAACCTATATTACTCTAGTGACCTGCCTTTTTTGGTCCTCGATACTTTACAATTGTGTTAGCTTAGATTCAATATTTGTGAGGTTTAACCTCACTTCCCTATATGTATTTTTACAAGGGATACTTCCCGTCTGGCCATACAAAGAGCCAGTGCGATTCTTTTTTCATTATTTTATTTTATGTGTATCCCCTGTTCAATTAAAGGTACAATACCCACGTTATCCCTCCTCTTCTTTTTCCTTATTTTTCTGTGTTTGAACTCTCCCCTCTTTAAGACAAGTACAATTACTTTAGGGGTATAGAATGAGCAGGTTTCTACCTTCATATTTGTATGTTTGGTGGTTTCCTGGCTTATTTTTTCTTCTTTTTTGTCTATTTCTTCCCCTGGGGTTAAGCCCCCTATTCCCCTGGTAACCTCTAGGCAGAGTCTAGGGTATTGGTTGTTTTCCAACACTCTATATCCTCTGTTCCTTCTTTCTAATAGTCCTTAACCTGTTATTCTTTTATTTTGCGCAGAGTTTTTGTGCTCATGCATTGTGTTATCAGCTAGGACAACTAATGGGGCAGCCCAACTTTTTTTAAAAATTGCGGAAATACTGTTGGTTTAAATTTACATTTAACACCGAGCTATCATTGACTCAAACATAAAAATCTCCTTCTCAAATGCTATGCTACACACCTTACCATAACTTTAAGCATAACTTGCCTGAGCATATGCATAATATGGAGTCTAGCATGTTTACTATAAAATATTGCTGTCTTATGTTCTCCATGTTATATAAAAAAGTACTGTTTAAACTGCCACACTCGGAAATGCTATGACAACGCTTGCAGTTGCTGTTGTGGCTCTGCACGCATGCTGTTCATATATGCACAATAAAAATAAAGAATTTTTTTTAAAAAATAGCTAAATTAAGCCTAAAATTTGTCATTTCCTGAATAATTCGTGATAATTCATGTTTAGTGAATTACCTTGATGGTAGTTTGCATCTGTTTCCTGGAAGTTTAATCCAATAATGCCTAAACTTGATTTTTCAGTTTAGGAAATTAAGTTCAGTACAGTGAGAGCTGACAAAAGCTTCAGGAATGCAGTTGCCCCTTCTGAGCTACTACCATGCAGAGATTGTGAGTCACAGCCTCACAGCAACATAAGGGTGTGATGTAGCACAGTCGTTTTCAATCTTTTTATAGAAAAGTACCCTGCCGGTCTAAAAAAAATCCTAAGTACCCCTGCCTCGAGAAAGTAATTAATACACACATAATAGTTACACATAGAGGACACTGAAAACACACATATTGATACACACAGTTACACACAGAGGATAATTACACACATTTACTCACAGAGGACACTGACACACACACATATACATAGATTACACTGACACACACAAATTTACACTTAGAGGACACTGACACAAACACACTCACTGAAAGACACACTCTCACTGATTTGACAGACACTAACAGACACTTACAGACACACACATTCACTTACAGACAGACTCACTAAAACATATTCTCACTGATTTGGCACACACCGACAAAGACACACACAGATTCACTGACAGACACACCCACTCACAGACAGAAACACACACATTCATTGACAGAAACACGCATTCTCTCACACACATTCACACATTTAACATTTATGTGTTATCTTAATTTAAGTCCACCCGGCCTCCCTACTTTTGGGAGAGCTGGAGTGCATAATTTCCCTAGGATCCATTATTACTCCTTTTCTTGGGGTCCAGTGTGGGTCTTCCAGCACTGCTCCCTAGCACGCTGTTTTGTGATACTGGGGCCGTAGCGATGTCATAACCTGGTTCCCGACATCATTGCATTGCGTGCAAGGGAGCAGTACTGGAAGAGCAGAGACATCAGCGCTGCTTCGCCACCTGTCTTCATTCCCTCCCCGAGACACAGCACATTCGGGCAGAGTAGGCACACGCCATGTGCCCATTCTGCCTTAGCGCACAGTTGGTTGTAGGCACATGTCACACAAAACAATTCTAGCGAACTCCATCTGTCAAAGCCATACATTGCACAAACTTTATGAGTAGGACCTTCCACTGAGAGAGCTGTGCACGTGTGCACATAAAGGCCTTTTGCGTACAAATGTTGCCTTCCTTCCCCTAAGTCCCATCTGGGCAGAGACACTTATCTTGATTTAATCCTCTGCTCAAGTAAAGAGATTCTCTGCTATAGAATTTCAATGGATCCAAATGTAATTCTCTCTTAGGGTGAGGGTTTATTGCAGAGTTAGTGAAGTGCATGCACTTAGCTGAGCACTGTCAGATGTTATTTCACTGCAACTTATATGTACACCCTTTCACTGCACAGTAATATTTGACTGTTTACATGTTAAAGATGAAGTTTACATATTTTATTCTGGTTTCCCACTTATTGCGGTTTATGTTCAAATACTTCCTTTGATTTGGATTATAAATAATTTCGAGTATAAATTGCAGCTAACAAATATCATCAAAGGCAAGCACATTTTATTTAGTAGACAGATCTACCACTTCATAAATAGTCTCCGGGTGGCATTTTTCTCAACCAAAAAAATGTACAATTCCAAACTCATCCTATTTCAATCACTGGACACATATTTGCACTGCCTTAACCTCTTCAGAGCTGGAGGCATGTGCAATTAATTAGTGGCATTTCAGGTTACCATCTGTTTCCAGTTGCATAAATCAAAGCCCTGTGCAAATAATGAAATCTTGCAAAATTTACATTGAGATGCGAGAGTGGATTTTGAATTAAATGTTGCAGCCAGCATTTCAAATTTAGTGACAGCAGTTCCAGTAGTTCCTCGTTTGACAGTTCCGGTGATGTGTAGAGGATATTTCAGATCTAAGGCAACTTGAGTGCATAGTTACAGAAGAAAAGCGGGTCACGCGTAAAATAACATTTAGTTACAAGAACATTTTTGTTATAGTTTATTTTCTTTCATAAACATTCATAAATCATCAGCATTGAAAATATACAGCTCTGAGTTCTAGAGGGCATTTTTTTTATTCAATGTTGAAAGTACTGTAATGAGGGTAGGTGTAACATGCCTATGTAAGATGTCTCTGAGTAGTTTAAGAACATCTAAGGTATATTTTGAATATTATCTGGTGAGAAGTATTTGTGTAGTGAGGGTACGTAATGGATAGATTTTATTTTTTTTAACCATGAAAAAAAATGATGACTCAGGGCCATTATACTATTTTCCAACAAGCAGACAGACAGTAAAAAAAAATTGATGAAACATCGGGATTTTGTACCAGATGATGCAGCAATTCTAGTTTGACAACTGTATTTTGTTGCTGTCTTTTTCTCCCCTTTTCCAAAATTGGTGCCTTGTTACCTCCTTCTTGCATCTTCTATTTAATTCTTGTCAAACTATCCTGCTGGTTGCTTGGATCATGAAACCTTTTAAATTCTTGCTGACTGGGGCTTGGCACTCATTGCTTCATCTTTAAAAGGTATATGGTTCAGCAAGTGTAACGCATTTGCAGTTTTCGTTTAACTTTGTTCAATTACTCCGATCTCTGTGTTGTATGTCTCAGATTTGTCCTAGTGTCTAGTCTTGTCAAGTCCAGCGAGATGCTATCACATTTAAGCATGAGCAAAATTGCTCCTCTGTCTATTTAAATTTTAAATAATTATCCAAAAATAATTGCCCACCCTTACTGGGTTGTATTTGTGAGCACTGTTTGTGCATTTGAATGTAAGCATGTTTTTGTATTGAGTATGCGTGTGCATGTAGTGGTTATATTTGTATGTACTCTTGCCATTGAAATGCAGGGGTGTGTTTGTATGTAGTTTAGGCTTTTACACATACAGTGGGACCTCGGTTTACAAACACCTCGGTTAACATAATTTTCGGTTTACAAATGAGAATCCATTGAAAATAATGCCTTGGTTTACAAACTTTTTTTCGCAATACAAAGCAAGTTTCCCCAGGATGCATTGCACCTGGGAGGTTTATAGCACCGCTCCCTGCATGCTGGAGCCTGTGGGTAGCACGTGGCGTCGAGTGTGGAGGTGTTGGAGTGGCTTTTGCATCGAGTTTTGGAGCCATTCTGGAAATTGTTTGCAGATGTTTTGGGACTTTTTTTGTGCATTTCTCAAGCTGTGGAAAGGTAGGGAGCTGAGCTTTGCCGTTTGCATGACTTTTATTGTGTGTTCTGCATTGTGGGTTGGTTTCCATGCCAGCTCATTTTGACTTTTTTCTGACCTCCAGAATGGATTAATTGGTTTTCAATGCATTCCTATGGGAAATCGTGTTTCAGTTTACAAATTTTTCGCAATTAGAAATGTCCCGGAGAACGCATTAAATTCATAAACCAAGGTCCCACTGTAATTAGTGATTTATAAAATATTTTACCAGGAAAGATACATTGAGATTTCTCTTGTTTTCAAGTATGTCCTGGGCCCACAAAACATTGCATTGTTATATTCGGGTACTGCATAATATTAAGTAATGTTAATATACACAGTATAATATTAAAAATACAAAGTAATATTTTAATACACACATACAATTAACACAGAACAGGTAAGAAATAAGGAGGAAGATATAATTTGGTCCGGGATGTTGTTTCATACTTGCGGTGTTGTGTAGCAAAATGAGGATTGCGCTACTTTCTTTTTTTGTAATGTGGTAGACTAAATAAAGTGCTGGTACTGAATCTAAGATTATAGGAGGTGGGACAGCTGGGGAGAGCATTCTACTCAGATAAGGTGGGAGCTTACCAGAAAAGCTCTTAAGCACAAGGCTGGAAAGATGAAGAGTGCATCTGGATTCCAACGATTTAACTCTTTTAACAAGTCACAATGGTGGGTCATGTAATTACATTGTTTGCAAAGTGGCAAAAGAAGTTATACAACATAGTAAGTTTATAAAGATGGGTTTGCAGTGCAGGTACATATACTACATCGACATATTCAGTGACCTGGCATTAGAGGCAGAAGAATTACCTGCTTCCTTACTGTGGGGCTCAGGCATCTGAAAGTCTCTTTTCAATTTCAAAAACCTCACAAGTGACAGAGTTTAATTCACATAAAAGGTTATTCAATTAACCAAAGATTGTAGAGAATTCATATATTAATTGCAAAATTTGGTCTGAATCTTTCCTGGTTTAGTAAATAAACTCCCATAGTAAAAAAATAAAACAACAAATTAAAAAAAACAGGAGCTTCCCAGTTCCTGTAAAGAAAATGTGCAGCTTGTTTTTACCCCTTCAGAAGTAAGAAAATATGATTGGAAACAAAGACAGATGTCACAATTCCTTGTTTAAAATGCCCGTTCTGTATGAAGGCTTGAAGTCAGCATTGTGTTTTTCATACATACATCATCTGTATAAATTTATTCTAAAAAAGCAAGTCAACACCAGCATGTTAGTGCTGGTGTTGACAGATCACAATTTGTTATATTTGTAGCCACCCTCTTACAATTTATCTGCAGGAGGGTGATGTTTTTGGGTTGCTGCTGGCTGAGGCTCATGTGGGTCTGCAGCAGCTTACTGCCCACTGCTGCCTCCTCCCTCTTATGTGACGCTCTCTGTATGAAACTGGGAGAAAGTGATGGGTCGTGGTTTTAGAGGGCCGCAGCACCTGACCTGTTTACTTAGCAGTAGTTCCACCGTTACTTCTTCTGTAGATTTCACATATCTTTAGGCTCCATATTTTCCTCTTAGAGCTCCACCTCTTACTACCTCATCCTTTTAAGTACACACATTCTCACTTACCCATACATGCACTACTTAACCAACGCACTTTTTTATTGACAGACACACATCCTCATGCATATACATACACTTACGGATAGACATAACTTACTGACAGACACACAGTCATTGGCTCATACACTCGGCTCACACACTGTTTAACCAATACACACTTTCACTGACAGACACACACTGACACTCCCACTCACTGACAGACACACATTGACACTCCCACTCACTGACAGACACACACTGACACTCCCACTCACTGACAGATACACATTCTCAAATATACATACACTGAGTGACATACACATACTCACTAACAGGCATTCACTGTGGATGCAATTGGAGATCCAGTACTCCTAGTAGATAGCGTAGATGCAGGCTCACAAGTCTACCATCCAAAAAGGCTTTAAAATTGCCAGGGGCTGGGTCTACAGAGAGCATAGAGTGCAGCAGGCCTGGGAGTCGGACCGTCCACACTGTCGCGGTCCCCTTCGTGAGCCTATATCAGAGAAACAGAAAAATGACTCCTCCGTACCAACTTCACACACCTCTGAAACTGCTTTTTTGGATGAAAATCAATGCATACATCTGCTTTTTTAGGGGTTCGACTGGACTCCTCCCCAACCTGGAAAAAAAAACAAGAAGAGAGGGAAATAAACACACATGCTTAAAACAGATACCAGAGGTCAGCTCAGAGATGACAGGCATGGCTCCCGATGAACAGACAGAAGAGGTATTTAACCTGTCTGACTATAATTTATCAACCACTGAGGTAAAACTCCTTTCTTGGGGATTGTCATTTTGCCCTAGTGTGCCCATCTTTGATGTCAATATGCGGATTGACTTCTTAAAATTCGTCCAAAATTAAGATTGAAAGGACCCTTTAAATCATATTGTCAGGATATTAATGCTTGCAAAGAAGTGCCTACTACACCTTTTAGATTGCATAATTTTGGTTTGTCTAAAAAAAAAAAAAAAAACTCAATTCAATCTGTTTGTTAAACACTATAGTTTCAGGAACACAAACATGTATTCCTGACCCTATAGTGTTTAACCCATCATTCAGGTGGCTTGCCCCCCCCCCCCTCCCATTAGCCCCCTTATAAAAGTTTAAAACTCACCTTATTTCCAGCGTCACGCGGGTCTGCCGGCGCTGGCTCTGCCCCCTTTGTGACATCATCAAAATGACCGATTTTTGGCGAGTCCAATGCTTTCCCATAGAGTACGCTGTGCAGAATATCAACAAGTGTGACCTGCTACCCATCCCCCTCAATCAAAGACAGTGATTTTGGGACACAGTCGAATGTGATAGGTGCCACTTTAACCCAAAAGCCTTAATCGTGATTTCGATTTTACCCTATTTTTATAATCTTGAGTATAACTGCATCTAGGTTTTTAGTATATATACTTGTTTTAACTATTTTCTAATCTCTCCCCTTTTTTCTATTACCATATCTACATGCGACATGTCATTATTTTCTCCTGTTTGTTATATAAGCGCCCTTTTTTCCTATGTGGCAATTCTGTTGCATTATGTAAATGATAACTGCCTAATAATGTATCCAGAACTATCTATTTAATGCTGTAAATAGTAATTAATTTTGCTTCTAAGGATAATGCTGTTTTTGAAGAAGCTGTACTTCATATGGATCATCTATTGTGCACAAAGTCGTTATGGTACTTTTCCATGTTTTTCTTTCTTTCAGTGTGGTATCTTGTATCTTTTCAGAGTATACTTTTGTATCAAATTAATTGGCTCCTTGTAGGGGTGGATCTTGCACTTATTGGTGTAATTACTAGGGTATTTAAGCTGTATTTGGTTATTTGGATCTCAGGTTTGACAATGACACTGCCGATGCTCTCACCTTCCCTCAGAAGCTGCAGGCTAGACTTCACTCACCACGAGCACCACCAGGGCTTCTCCACCGGACCACCAGGAATTGCAGAAAATATCACGCCTCCCTCAGTTAAGGTAAGAAGGGAGTGGGGTGTGACAAAACCCACTATTTTGCCTACCCCGGAGCTGTTCTCTTCCTCAGTTCCCTGATTGGGCTCTTAGACTTCGTTTATGCTTTCCCTGCATTTGGTATAATAAACTACTGAACACTAACCACCCCCTGGCTCATTAAGTACATAGAAACCACAGAATTAAGTGCTCTCTCTGTGTGGCCGCTGTTTGTATAACCGAACGCCACATGGTGGAGAAAAAGGCAGCCATCTTGACGCACGAACGCAGGCAGCGGGACTTGGTCGTCGAGTGTCTGGAACTCTAAGACAGACACTTGACGGCACGAACATCAGTGAAGCCATGCAAACGCCTGCTTCTTTCCGTGACGAGCCAGGAGAGTGCTGTTCGGTAGGTTTGTTCGTATGGACTTGACGAACAAACACTACCTATGAGCCAGGGGAACCGTTCACATTTTTATACATTTTGGAACTCCCAAAATTCACCGACCGCTACCTCTAAAACTAAAGAACTACTTTGGGCAGATGCCTCATGAGCGGTCGGTCAAAACTTTACCCCGGTGGCGATTCAGCTGTGTTCGTGGGATCTGAGCGCTATTTGGACAACTTGGGTGCTCAGATCCAGGCTATCCGGAATGTAATATTTGTGGGGGTTCCTATGTATTTAATATGTGTTTTTATGTATTTTCAAATTTTGTGTAATTATTGCCTAGTCATGGTGACACTGCAATTTGGGGACATTTTGTGGGTGTGGTTATGGGAGTGTCCTGGGCGTGTTTACTGTGTCTCTGTACTGTATAAAAGTAGGCCACTGAGCCCCGATTAAACAGATTCGTTTTACTCCTTCACCAAATCTAGGCTGATGTTTGGGGACTTGGGAGCTATAATCACTATTTTGCTTGGGACTTGGGAGCTTCATAACAGACTCAGCCAGAGCATAGGGTGTCTGTTACAGGGGGATATAAAGTATTAGTATTATTTTAATGAAAAATATCTTTATATATTTTCTTTAAGCTACACATTCTCATACATACTGCCCCCTCCCCTCAAAATACATAGTGCCTCCCCCATACACACACAAACACACATACTGCCCCATACACACACACTGCCCCACATACACACACACACTGCCCCATACACACACACTTCCCCAAATACACACACACACACTGCCCCATACACACATTGCATACTCCCCCACACACACACATACTGCACCCATACACACACTGCCCCATGCACACACTGCACCTGTGACACCTACACACTGCCCTCCATACGCACACTGCCCTTTATACTAACACTGTCCTCCATACGCACACTGCCCCCTCACACATACACACACTACCTCCTCACACACAAACGCATCCGGCCCCCCGCACACACTGCACTCCTCACACAAACACACTTCACCGCTCACACACATTGCACCACTCACACACATACATTACTGCCCCTATCCCCTGTTACAGACTCTACCCCCAGGTAAGTTGTCAAACGGTTCTTAAACGGTTTGACTGCTTACTCTGGGAGGGCGCCATGACACACCTGGAACCAAAACCACTACAGAGGTTTACTTTGTAATGCTGCGGCTAATTTCATTTTGTACATACACACTCACTGACAGAGATACAAGCTCACTGATTTGACAAACCCTCGCAAACACACACGCATTGACTAACACACTCACACTCCAAATTCAAACCCAGTCAAATGATAAACTGAGACAAAGCAGGGACTATTTTGTCTCAATATTTTTCCTATGCCTGACACTTCGACACTGGACGGAGCTACCACCGTCTAGAAGTGTGAATTCCCAAGTAATCACCAGTGATGGCTGCAGGGAATTAGCAAGTTCTATGAATGATGTCATGGGACCCTCCATAGACCTTAATGCTGTAGTCTTGTGCATGTGCAGGCGCAGACGAGGACTGGCCAGAAGAAAATGACAGCACCGCGAGGGAAACTCACCTTTCCCTGCCCCTCGGGCACTGGACCACACAGCTCCATTGTCAACAATGGGGGTCTTTGCAAATTATACAATGTCCCCAGATGGTGAGAGTACCTTGTTAAAAGATTACTCATCGCTAGCAGGATATAGGTTAAAAACCACATTACCACTGACTGCTTTTGCTAGAAGTCACTTCAACAAAGCAGCTCATATTGATTACATTATGGAGTAAAACTATTTAAATTCACAAGGTTTATTCATACGATATTTTCTTGATTGCGTATGTTTTCTTAAAATACAGTTGTGTGCAAATTAACATTATTCAAACAGTAAGAGAACTGAAAAGAACAGAAAATAATGTGTCAATTTTACATGTATGTCATATTATTTACTTTGAAACTGTTGTACAACATAAATTTCCCATCAATTTAACCTTAATCCGTATTGCATTGCATGCTATGAATTGTATATTTTGTTTAATACTAAAGGAATGTAAACTATAATTAGATCAGTTTCATTCCAGCAGCTATAGAAATAGGATAGTTGATGGAAGCAATGAGAAAGAACACCTGGATTTCCTCACTTGGAGTTTGTACCACATTGTTTTTTACTTTTATTACTATTGCTTTGAGTGGTGCATAAACTAAAATAAAAAAATAATGAAATATCATTCAAGGATAACTTGTCATGAAACTTAGAGAGTTGAAAATAATTTAAAGGGACACTGTAGTCACTAGGGATGCACCGAAATGAAAAATCTGGGCCGAAACCGAAAGTGTTTAGGAAAGCTGTGCAGGTCACATGCAGTGATGTGTAAATAGGGCTTCATAAAAAAAGTGTTTTAACTTTTAAATGGTAGAGAATTGAGAAATAAGAGTGCAGGGCCATGATTTATACACCCAAACTGCTTTATTAAGCTAAAGTTGTTTTGGTGACTATAGTGTCCCTTTAATTTAAGAAATCTGTTTATAATCCAATAGTCACCAAAACAACTTTAGCTTAAGGAAGCAGTTTTGGTGTATAGATCATGTCCCTTCATTCTGACTGCTCAATTATCTGCCATTTAGGAGTTAAATCACTTTTTTTATGATCCCTAGTCACACCTCCCTGCATGTGACTTACACAGCCTTCCTAAACACTTCCTGTAAAGAGTCATCTAAAGTTTATCCTTCCTTTATTGCAACTTCTGTTTAATTTAGATTTTCTTATCTCCTGCTATGTTGATAGCTTGCTAGACCCTGCAAGAGCCTCCTGTATGTGATTAAAGTTCAATTTACAGAGAAAGAGATACACATGTTTAAGGTAAATGACATCTGATTGAAAGTGAAACCAGTTTTTTTTCATGCAGGCTGTGTCAATCAGAGTCAGGGGAGGTGTGACAAGGGCTGCATAAACAGAAACAAAGTAATTTAATTCCTAAATGGCAGTGATTTGAGCAGTAAAACTTGAGAAGCATGGTCTATGCACTAAAACTGCTTCATTAAGCTACAGTTGTTTAGGTGACTATAGTGTTCCTTTAAGACAAATTCATAGAGGTTTTGTTTTAAAATGGATAGTTCTTTTCAAATTTTAAGAAATTGTTAATAAAATTAAACAATATATTTTATAGATATAATAACAATCATATATAATGATTAATAAAAACATAAAGCAAAAACATATAGAGGGATAACATATGTAAGAAATAACAGTAAAAAAAAGGGGGAGGGAAACAAAAAAGAGAATACAAGAGAATATTCTAAAGGAAAATAATAGTATGTGACTTTATCTATTAATGGTGTCATTTCGATGTATGAAGAACACTATATGTATATATCACAAGTTGTTTATACAGATTAAATTCAACATTTAAAATAAACATTATTATAATATGGTTGACAAAACATGACCATACCTAATGAACGTTTATAAATTCTCGTATTGTAAGCATTAACTACATTTAGTTGTTATGCCCCTCCTTATATGTCTTTTCCCATGAATCTCATACTTGTCCCAATTGTGCATAGATTGTCTCATGACCATCTTATAACCTTTATTTTCAACAATCAAAGCTAAGCTGTTTATTTTTTGTTTGGAATAGTTGGAGATTTCCAATATATCTGAATAACCAATTGCTGCTATAAATGAAAAATCACATTTTTTTCAGGTCTATGAAATGTTGTAGGAGTCATCTTAAATAATCCCAAATTGAGGGGTTGTTATATTTGGGGTAACAACTTGAATCAAAGAAATAATTTATTCCCAAAATGTTTTAAATTTAGAGCAATCCCACCAAATATGAGCTATGGTTCACACCTTTTCAGAATTTCTTCAACATCTATCAAATGTCCCTGGGAATATTTTATGAACTCTAGTTTAAACCAGATACCATCTATCTAAGATTTTAAACTTATTCTTAAGACCGGAATGAATTCCATCTTTTTGTTGGGACAGATGATAAATTATATGGTGGGAGGGAGGCTGGGGGTAGTTAAATTAAAAAAAAAGTGTTAATGTGAGTGATTGAGTGTGTGTTTGTGTCTGACTGTGTGTGTGTTTGTGTCTGACTGTGTGTGTGTGTTTGTGTCTGACTGCGTGTGTGTCTGACTGTGTGTGTGTGTGTCTGTGTGTGTGTGTATTTAGAAGGTGGGGCGGGGGCGAAGGCTTGGGTGGGGTGGCAGGGGGAGGAGGGTGCCTAGGGCAGCACAAAACCAGGATACACCACTGGTTATGATCAGATTGTATTGTGAAAGCAGAGGATCTTCAATGTATATCTGTTTTTCAAATTCTCAAATGATAGTACTGCATTTTTGGAGAAAAAATTGTTTAAATATTTTGTCGAGTATGAGTACCACATTACCAAATCCATATTTAAATCGGGATTAAGATATCCGAATACAGGTAGTGGCATGGCTCTAGACTAGCATTTATTATTTGGATTAGTAGTTTCATACAATTTGGTCCATGATTGTACATTTAATTTGCATGTGGGGAACCAATGCACTTGGTCCGATCCTTAAATTGTTGGTAACCATAGAACTTCCTTTATTAAGTGTGGTGACATCACTTCTCCATCCATTATGTACCATTCGGGCAAACATGTAAACCACCAAATTTCTTATTTCTCAGCATAAGTTTATTCTATTTACTTTATTATTCAAGAGAAATCTCTTATTACCTGAATTTACTTTCTAAAAAATGAATAAGGAGAATGTAAGGGGATTGCTATAATTAAATATAGAATTGTTGGTAACGAGCCATGGTAATTCAAAAGTGCTCCACCTATTGAGTTCCATTTTCTTTCAAAATTTAAGGCATATCTGATATATTTATTTTTATTTTATTTTTTTTGACAATCTTTGTTTTTGTTTTTTCGGGTAGAATACAATAGGTCATGTATGTATGCGTAAGAATAAACATACTTATTATCAAGTTAAATCAATCACAGTATTTTGCACAACAATTTGTAACAGTAAACATTTTCGTAGTGTATGCAATGTTACGCACAGGGGATTAACAACATTTTGTTCATTTCAAGTAGGTTGGGAACAGGGTCTATATCTAGCTATCCTTAAGTAGGGTTTAGTAGGGCGAAAGTGTGTTATGATGGCTAGTTGTTCTAACGAGAATGGAATCTGCATATGGCAAGCTAGTTAACTAGACATTCAGGTCTTTCTTCGCTTCGAGATATCGTGCTGTAGGTCCTAGGGTGCTTCTAGGGACCCGTGTGGTAGGATTTAGGGCACGATGTCAAGGAGCGAGTGGTTCCATCTGTGAAGCGGGGAGTGTTTGCTTAATGGTTTATCGAGTGTGACATGGTGCTGGGTCGAGAATTGCGCTTTGGTTTTTGTTGTGCTATGTTGTGGTAGTCTAGTCTTCTCGAGTGTTGCTCCGCTCTATGGGCCCAGCAAAAGCTGCAGATGGAACTATCAAGTAGAGGGATGGAAAAAAATGCCTCAGTTCGGTAGACTGATGGATTGGACCCTTGTTTTGTTTTTTTCCGTTATCCCTCGATCCGGTATGATAAGGTTGGAGGTTAAGGGAGTGTCTGATATATTTTTAGTTACATTTACACAAAAAACAACCTATACAATTCTTTCCACTCTAATCGGTATTGTAGTTTTAAATCAGTCAACTTCATAAGCATTATATTAAAAGGTAAGACTGGGTTTTGTGTAAATTCAGTTTGTAGTAGGATATTTCTCCAAATCTCTTCCAAAATCTTATTTAAGAGATATAGATAATTGGTGGGATCACTTAAAGCAAGTATAATGTCATATCATACGCAAATAAATATATTTTGTGGCTTTTTCCTTATAGTTGTGCCAATGGTTTTATAGCCAATATGAAAATAATTGGCCTCTACAGACCTCTGTAAGCAAACTGGCAGACATAAAATATCATGCTTGGTAAAACAATATTCACCCTTGAGGCATTGCTGAAGCGATAGATAATGCTGCCTTATATGATGTTTTTCTTTTTTCTAGGCTCTTCTACTGGATGATGTGTAAAAAGATCCACAACACTTGCTCACCTCCTCCCCAAGGGACATTATAATGTGAGCATATCTCTTCACTGTAAAAGAGCAGTAAATGAAACATCTCCAGAATTACCAGCCATTAAACAATTTTTGAGTTTTGGTGTCTCACTCAATTGTCTTAGGCCCCCACTACATTGTAGTATACTGTTCAGGAATAATATCTTAAATCTCTGTCCAGTATAAAAGCACCATGTAAGTTATGTTATTCGGAGCAATAAAAATTTAATGGACTATCACTAGGCCATAAACATTTACAATGGTATAAGGTGTTTGATTCAAATTGCACTGTAAATGTGTCTCCCATTTTTATAATTAATTTTCCTCTGAAGATCTTTAAATAACCACTGTCTTCTAGGATAACACAGGACAAACTCCAACTCTAGGTTTAACACTTTAATAAGGGAAAATAAAACATAAACAATAAAAATCATTGCTCTTTCTTGAGCACTAACTATACACATAGTATTCTATAGTTTCTATAGTTCGATGGCTTTCCCACTTTCCAACAAACACAACAAAAGTAACATAGCATCAGGTCCATCTCCGTTTGTAGCAGTCCAGCTATCTTGGCTGGAATATCAGACTCTGAGTGAATGGACTCAGGCTGGTCATACATACACTGTTGATTAGGCAAGTGATTGGCAACTGACTTCACCTGTAGAGCTTTCACTATGTCTGGATCATCCCATGGAAATTTAACCCTTAGAAAGGAGAGGTGGAATTTGCCAAAGCAAATTACAAATTACAATTTACATTTCCTCTTACTAAAAATTAGAAGAAATAGATTTTCTCACTCCTAGTGGGTTGTATATTTATTCCTCATTCTTGTGTCCTCTACCAGAGGCCTGGGAGTCTGAGGATTCTGTGGAGTAATTTAGCTGTTCCTAGAACTGCACCTTCTGGCAGTGATCTCAGATGTCCCACCTGGAATCTGTTGAAGCCACTCCCCCAACTTGAAAGTCACAGCTCCGAGTGCTCCTATCACAACTGGGACTACTACTGCCTTCACTTCCCACATCCTTTCTAGTTCTTCTTTCAGTCATTGGTATTTCTCCACCTTTTCATGTTCCTTTCTCCTGATGTTATAGTCACTGGGTATTGCCACATCCACCACGATTGCAGTCTTCCGTTTCTTGACAACCACCACGAGGACATTAGCATTGAGAAAGGGCTGCTGCTCGAAACGGTTGCTGCTTTAACTTTGTCCTCAAATAAATTGTGGTAGCACCTGGGTGTGCACACCTATACTAAATGCGCAGGACTCGTGTTTGTTTTTTGGTTGTATATACACTGTTGGGATTTCAGTGTGGAGTATCTGCAGCACAGGTCTAATTTTTTCTTTGTTTATATCACCCTATATATAGCCACCATGATGTCAGGTTGATTGGCCAGTACTCTGGCTGGATCTGGATATATATATATATACATACATATATAGTGACAGACCGCACGGTCACCTATAAGTTGCACATGGCTCCCAACCACCAACTTCCCCTAAAAAGACTATAATCACCAACTTATGCCCCTCCAGACCATCCCTCCCTGCAGGTAATTAAGATAGATTTTTAGATTAACCAAAATAAGTATAATACTATAGTGCTGTAGGAAAACCACTGAGCCCCTGACGTGCGCGTTTCGCCAGAGTGGCTCTTCAGAGGGCCCCAAGACATAAGCAGCAGATCCTTTAAGTTGTGCAAGTTGAGAGGTAGAGCCTCAATTGATAGGATAGGTCATACTCCTCAAGCCATTCCTGAACAACTTTTGCAGTGTGGCAGAGTGCACTATCCTGCTGAAAGAGGCCATTGCCATAAGGGAACAGCACTGTCATGAAAGGGTGTACGTGGTCTGCAATAATCTCTAAATAGATGGTATGTGTCAAAGTAACATCCACATGAATGCCAGAATCCAAGGTTTCCCAGCAAAACATTGTCCAGAACATAAGACTGTCTCCACCGGCCAGCCTGCCTTTTTCCCATAGTGCATACTGTTGCCATCTCTTCCCCAGGTCATTCCACCTGATATAAAAGAAAACATGATTTAATCAACCCGTCAACCTCCTTCTATTACTCCACGTTCCACTTCTGATGCTCACGTTGCCATTGAAGGCCCTGTCGGCAGTGGATAGGGTCATCATCCCTTCATCTGGGGACACCAAGGAAATGTCCCAGGCAGCACAACAAGAGCGCATCATTTAACTCTGTGCAGCAAGAACTAGGACCATGCAGGGAAAGCTTCTACAGCACTCCCTGCATGGTTTTGATAGCTGGGGCCGGCCAAGCTGCCTGTCAGTTCGTGGGTTGGCCCCTTTTTTAGGAAGACCAACTCCCTTTCAGATTAGACCACCCATTTTCTGGGTGGCCCAACCCATTGTGGGAATTGCTAGTGATGTACACACGTAACTGGCGGTGCCTCCTCAGGACTCTGTCGACAAGTCCTAAATTGCAGAGCCTGCATGTTGTGAGGTATGCTTTTCTTCCCCTAGGATCTGCCACACCACTACACCAGACAAAACAAATCAACATAACTGGTTGCTTGAAGCCTTGTATCCCCCTGATAGCGGCGCTGTGTGATGCTTCTCTCATAACAATTGCACTCTCCAGTTCCCTCACATTCATAGCGCAACTCATACTCCCTCCTTCTACTATTTGGTTCTCCCACACAACACTTTTACCAGCTTATTTTGATACAGGCCTCTTACTGATCTATCCCTTCTTCCCTCCGATATTCTGCTCTTCCTCTTGAGTTTCTTTACCCCTTTTTCGTACATTGTAAACTTGTTTGAACAGGCCTACTTCACGTCTTTATATCACTGTATGTGGATCTTAGAATCATAGTCACAAATTTACGAGTGTGTGAGAGATTCTATATATATTTCTCTACTTCACGTCTTGCCTGTTAATATTCTGTATTTCAATTACCGGTCTATAATAGCCTCATTCTTCAATTGTAAATCACTTGGCACTAACATGCCTCCCAACATTTAAAATTGACAAAGAGGGACACTTTATTTAAGGGGTGAAAAGGGGGCAGTGGCTATTCTGAGACATTGTAGGTGACTTTCTAATAAAACATTATGAAACCAAACTATAGTTTAAAACAAGAACAATGTATATTTCAAAAGACTGATTTCTGAACCATTTATTGCACTTTAAAGACACATCACTGTGAGTATAATTGCTATGGAGGTCTGGTATAACTTTATAAACACCAATAATAATAAGCTTCTAGAAAAGAGGGGCATTAGGATAGAAAAGAGGAACAAAAATAGGGACTGTCCATAGATATGACATCTAAATGCTAATAATGCTAATAATAATAATAATATAATGTTCCCAATTTAACTATTTGCCTACATTTTAAAATTGTGTTATTCAACCACAAACCCCTCCCTGTTAAGTGGTTAAACTTATTTTTAATTTTAGCATTTATCATAATTAACCAATTACCCAACAAGCCCAGGGTAAACAGCATGTATGTCTACGGCTACAGAGGAATTCCTATGATATTATCTTTCTAAATGAAAATGAATGTGTCTGTGGATGGATGAATATTACAACTGAATCAAGCTTAACTTTTCTACCTACACAGCACAGCCTGGAATCTGATGGACTCATATTAGTAATTAGAATATCTTCACCGCCAACAAAATGGCCGCTCGCGTTCTAATTTGGGACGACACACTTTTGTAAGGTTCCTTTCTCTAGTGTTTCGAGTTCGCCGATTTTGTAACGTATGTACGACACATCCTGCTTTGTCTCTAGCAGCTAAACGGCATTACTCTTACTGCATTTGATGAAGTATTCCTGTTTTTCCCTGCTCGCAGTCTGATTGGCTGTTCTGTCTGTAGGGCATCCTCTACTCGCACGGGATTGGACGATTCCCTTGAGACTCGGTTGTCATTGGTTGGTTTTCCCTTAGTAGGCATGGCGTGCCTGTCTCCGAATGGCAGTGTGCTCCTTTTCCCCCATGGTCAGTGCGGCGCTGCGGGCGCCGCCGGAGTCTCGGTTCCTGCTCTTCGCCATGATGAACAAATGAACTCGCGGGGAATGAAATTTAAATTCCACAAAGGGGAGAAAGTTCTCTGCTTTGAACCAGACCCGACCAAGGCCAAAGTGCTGTACGATGCAAAGGTGGGCACAGGAAGTGTGCATGAGATGGCTTGTCATACAGTGCTTCATTCCTCACTGGCCTCTGCTGGGAGAGAGAGGGCATCACACCATCACAACAATACAATACTACTCTGTTTATATCAGGGGGTGTATGGTACAGGAGCTGGGCTGGCAACTTTATTACTCTGTGTCTGTATTATATATATAGTTTGTTTTATTGTATTTGTTTACACTGCACTCACACAATTCCTATTGTAAGTCAGCTAATGTCAAATTAAAATAACAGATTGTTTGTTTGGCACAAGAGCCTTGACTAAGTGCCTGAATGCAAAGAATGCATTATGAGAGATAATGAGAATGTACCTGTTGGCTATTATTAAACTCATGTTTAAGTTCTTCAGAAAGTAAAAGCAACGAGTGAGATTTAAAGGGACACCATAGTCACCAGAACAAATACAGCTTAATGTGTTTTTTTTGTTCTGGTGAGTATGGAAATAGAGTCCCTGCAGACATTTTTATGTAAACACTGCATTTCCAGAGAAAAGTCAGTGTTTACATTGCTGCCTAGGGACACCTCAAGTGGCAGTCAACCATTTTCAGTGGGAAAGCATTTTTTCAAAGGGGCCAGTTATGGCAGACCACCGCGGTGCTGCAATGAAGGCACGTTTAACCTATTGTAGGGGAGGTTGGCCACCTAATTAGCAATTAACACTATAGGGTCAGAAATACACATTTGTATTCCTGAACCTAGAGTGTTCTTTTAAAGCGGTTCTGTAATTTGCAAAAACACTGGTGCTGAATGTGCTGCTGAGTGCCATGGGATACAGGGAAAG
The DNA here is from genome assembly GCA_933207985.1 of Pelobates cultripes. Lineage (NCBI taxonomy): Eukaryota > Metazoa > Chordata > Amphibia > Anura > Pelobatidae > Pelobates > Pelobates cultripes. The sequence goes on along the minus strand of OW240912.1, from coordinate 250,410,422 downwards.
GAGTGAGATACTTAACTGAATCTGTCCCTCGCAGCTGCCAGAAGCCCACCTCCACGTTGTGCTCTTCTGCATGGACACGAGTAAAAATACTGAAGTCTATCGAAGAGACCATTGGATCCACGAGAGAGACTCCCCTCCCCCAGCTGTAACGTGTAGGAGCAATACGAAGACAAACTACTCCCTACCTTTGTCAGAGTATAATTTCTGGCGGTGTTTGTGTAATTCAAGCAAAGTTAATTTCAATATTTTATAAAATATATGTTTTTCAGTTTATGGAATACTCATGTTGGAATTCAGTGAAAGGGGGTCTTTGGCCCCAGGAGTCTTGACTCTTTAAGTGCTGTTTTAAGAGGCAGCTAATGACCGATCAATTGGATACAGGGCTATTCAGTAAAGTGAAGTAGCACATTCTAATGGCAAAACTTTGTCAAGAGGAGTTTTTTTTTCTGGAAAAACTCTCAAGCGTTACTGAGTTTTGCCATTTACATTTGAATTGCTATGACTTAGAAGAAACCTCAACATTAACTGTTTTAGTTGGCTTACTTTGCACATATATTACTAAAATGTAAAACTACAATAAAACACTATAACAAAAAAGGGGCACTCTAACTTTTTACAGTTGTTATACTCATTTGCCCATACACATTTGTACGTGAGCATGGATTTTCATCTAACCTCATTCACATGCATGCATGAATGAAGTTAGGTGACAGGCCAAACAAGTCAGTATCTTGTGTGACCACCATTTTCCTCACGCAGTGCAACACCTCTCTTTCACAAAAAGTTGTTGTGGAAGGTTTTTTTTTTTTTTTTTAGCTTCCAGGAATTGTGGACAGATCCTTGCAAAATGGGGCTGTGCATTATCATGGTGCAACACGAGATGATGGTCGTGTATGAATGGCACAACAATGGGCCTCAGGATCTCATCACAGTATCTCTGTGCATTTTGAAATGCCATTAATAAAATGTACCTGTGTTTGTTGTCCATAACATATGCCTGGCCATACCATAACCCCACTGCCACCATGGACCACTCAAACCACAACGTTGACATCAGCAAACTGCACACCCACACAGCGCCATACATGCTATCTGCCTTGTATCATCTGTGAAGATAACACCTCTATAAAGTGCCAGACACCATCGGATGTGAGCATTCACCCACTCAAGTCTGCTACGACGACTAACTGCAGTCAGGTCGAGACCCCAATGAGGATGACGGGCATGCAGATGAGCTTCCCTGAGACGGTTTCTGACAGTTTGTGCAGATATTCTTTGGTTATGCAAACTGATCGTTGCAGCAGCTTTCCTGGGAGCTGGTCTCAGAGGATCTTGGAGGTGAAGATACTGGATGTGGAGGTCCTGGGCTGGTGTGGTCACACGTGGTCTGCGGTTGTGAGGCCGGTTGGTACTGCCAAATTCTCTGAAATGCCTTTGGAGACGGCTTATGGTAGAGAACTGAACATTCAATTCACGGGCACATATGTGGCATTGTGCTTTGTGATAAAACTGCACATTTTTAGAGTGGTCTTTGAGTTCAGCTCATGAAAAATGAGGGCAAAAACAAGTGTTGTGTTTATAATCTGGGGGCGGGGGGGTATGTTTGTGTGTGTGTGTATGTATGTGTATATATATATATATATATATATATATATATATTCCTCCTGCCTTCTTGACAGAGGTATTGTAGGCAAGCATCTAAATTGTCTTCTGATTTAATTTTAATTTACACCCATCTTATTATTTCAGGTTGTTGATATAATTGTTAGCAAAGATGACAAGGGCAGAAAAAACCCAGAATATCTGATCCATTTCAATGGTTGGAATAGAAGGTAAGTGTAGTTTGTTAAAAGGTGATGGGATCACAAATGTAACTATTTTTTTTTTTTTTTCTACTATGCTAATAAACGTTTTGCTGATTGAAACTTTGTACATGACAGAACAAAGGTAAAGCATAAAGTGGTTAAAATCAGTTGAAATGCTAGTTGCCCTTTACTGTGCACAGCTCATAGAACTGTGCACCAAGCATGTCAAACTCAAAGGCTAACACAGGCCAAATAAACAATGTTTACGTGGGCCGCAAAAAAAACTAACTTCAGTTTTCATAGAAACATAGGTTTTTTTAGAAAAGTACGGTATAAAAAAAAAAGTTGCCTGACACTGGACATAGAGCTTCAACGTAAACAAAAGAGCGAATTTATTTTAAGGAGACATGCATTTGCATATAACGAATGTTTCAGTCCAATTACCTTGATGTATTAAGGAAAGTTTGGTAATGGGACTTAAATGGTGAATTTATGCTGTTGCACAGTTGTAAAAAAAATAAATGACGTTATCGTGTTGAATTTGAAGTCCTATGAGTGTGTTCTTCACTTTGGATGAGATCATCAAACTTGATGATCTCAGGCAATCCAATGCTTTTCCATAGGAAAGCATTGGGAGACTATTGTGCATGTGTGGGGGGGAAAAAAGCTAATTCTAATACACTGCCCACGAATCCATGCTGCCCATAAATGCATGTTGTACAAAAAAATCAATTTTAATGCCTTCTATTTTATACAAGGGGAAAAAACTATTGTGCATATATGGGTAAAATATGGTCATCTTGCTCATACATCTGTTAAGTTTTCTAATGGGTGATAGCTCTTCATTGGCACATTTACAGAGGTGAGCAGCAGCAAGACCTAATTCGCTGGGAGGAAAAAACGTAATATCTCATTGAATTGGTTATAGTGCTTGGAGTCCCCTCGCTCTGTCCCTCCATTCCATGTAAAACTATTTTCTAGCAGTTTAAACATTGAATGGGGGTCCCAAGCCAGCCGCCGCAGCGCAGCCCCACTGGAGATATGGCTAAGGCCGAGATCACGACCTTCCTTCTATCCATACAAATACGCTGTAGTAACGACTGCTGTGAAAGGCTGAAGGCGGTTAGCGGACACTCTCAGACTTTCGCTTTCATCCATTGCTGTTTAGGTTAATATTATCCTCATTAGCCCTAGCAGCTCAGGTATGACAGGCTACTAGGGACTCTCATTTAGAAAGAAAAATAGTTTGACACTGAATGGAAGTGTGGTGCCAAAAGATTACATAGACTGCAACCACTTCAATGCGATACATCAAACTAAAATGGGACATATGAGAATGAACAACAAATCAAATAGTTTGCCCATCATTGGATCTTCGCGTAGTTCGCAAGTTGGTTTTGTCAACACTTTGTAAGTCTTTTAAGCAGCTACAGTAGATGTTTGTTGGAAGTTGTTGCTGCTAAAGGAGGAGCTATATGTTACTAAATGTAAGGATTAACTTGCTTTTCCAGGCCTGCACTGTCATTACCCTGTTTCCAAAAAAAGTAGAAAAATGCAGCTGTTTGTTTTTAATTTAATCATATTGTGTCTATATTTGTGACTTAGATGAAGAACCAACCACATTTTGTGAGTAATTAAAGCAGCAATGTAGGTAATTACAAAAGGTTCACACTTTTCCTTGCAGCTGTAGTTGCCAAGAGGCTTAGACTGTCATAAAGTTATGTCTGTTATCTGTTAACATGGTTTTGTTTACACTTCCAATTTATTCTTACCTTTACAAACCTAGCTGGGATAGATGGGCAGCAGAAGATCATGTTCTTCGTGATACTGATGAAAATCGGAGATTGCAAAGAAAATTGGCAAGGAAAGCAGTAGCTCGCATGTAAGAAACCTCTGTGCATGATAAGTAAACAGAAGATTAATGCTTGTTGTGCATTACCTGTGTTCCTTTCTAAAGGATCACTTCAGGCACCAAAACAAGTTCATTTAAATGACGTCATGGTGCCAGGAGGCACTCTTACCTCCAGGGTTTAAATCGTTCTCGAATGGTTTAACCACAAAGTTGCCTCTAGCACCGGTCTCCACTTCCCCTGGCAGCTTCCGGCTTCTGAATTGTCAGATTTAGGAAGCACAGTGTGCCGCCGGGCAGGGTGCCGCTGTTTGGTTGAGAACGCTCAGCTGACGCTCTCAGCTAATCAATGACTCTCCATTCACTAAACTGGCTTTCGAAAGGTAAGTTTCTTTGCAAACCAGTTTGGTGAATGGGGAGTCACTGATTGGCTGAGGGTGGTCAGCTGACACTCTCAGCCAAACAATGATGCCCCGGTCCGTCGGCACTCTGCGTTTCCTGAATCTGAAAATTATGAAGCCGCTGGGTGGAAGTGGAGACCGGCACTGGAGGCAACCTTTGGAGTTAAACCATTCAAGAGTGTTTCAACCCCTTGAGGTAAGAGTGTGTCCAGGGGCTTTCTGGCACCATAACAACTTCATTTAGATGAACTTTTTGTGTCTGGAGTGGGACTTTAACTTCTGTCTGAATTATCTTCATTTTTCTATCTTCTTGTATTCCTGCCCTGCCCTGCTGATTCGCTTGCATGTGACACATTAACCACTCTTTCCACATAAATACTTCAAAAGTGCATATCTCCTCCCCCATATTACAAAGTCCATATTTAAATGGAAATTGACCTTGTTGCACCTCTTTGCTGTCCATCAGACAACCAGTCTTATTACTTTTAGAGCACTCGTTGGGTAGGAAGGGTGAGGGCTTGCAAAGGCTGCAGGTAAGATCTGTTGTTTTTGCAAGCTGTGTTTAGACCTCCAATGGAAAATGGATAATAAAATACATTTTTCATTTAAGCTATATCTACTAAAGTATTTTCTGTAATTTTTTTTTTTTTTTTTTTGCATTGGAGAAAATTAAAAGGTTCCGGCTGTACCAGTGGCGTACACTCGATCCATGGGGCCCCGTTGCGAAAATTGATCCGTGGGCCCCCTCTCCCCCCCACCTGGCGCTTACTCTGTGCAGACCGGGGCCGCTACACATGGCAGCGGGCTCCTGGTCGCAGGGCTGCGACCCCTGTGACCGCAGTGTGCACGCCAGTGCATGGTACACATACACTTAAAGGACCACTATAGGCACTCAGATCACTTCAGCTCAATGAAGTGGTCTGGGTGCCAGGTCCCTCTAGTTTTAACCCTGCAGCTGAAAACATAGCAGTTTCAGGGAAACTACTATGTTTCCCTGAGAGTTAATCCAGCCTCTAGTAGCTGTCTCATGGACAGCTGCTAGAGGCGCTTCTGCGATTCTGCTGGACGTCCATAGGAACGCATTGAGTAATGCTTTCCTATGGGTGGTTTGAATGCTTGCGTGGCTCTTGCCGCGCATTCGGAGCTGAAAGGCGGATCGGGGCGGAGAGATCCCCAGCGCCAGGCTCCCTTGGCGTAAGTGCTGAAGGGGTTTAAACCACACACACACTCTCACGAACAGATGCATACACACTAGCTAACAGACACACAAATTTACTGACATACACACTTACAAAACATGCACTCACTGACAGACACACACAAACTAACACACACTCAATAACTGACACTCAGTGACACTCACTAGCAGACACACACAAACTAACACACACACAGTAATACACTCACTGACTCACACTAACACACATACACACACACACACACACACACACACACACACACACATATATATATTATATATATATATATATATATATATATATATATTTTTTATTTATCCCCCAGCCTCCCTACCTGGGCAGAGAGTGCTCTCTTGCGCATGCGCCAGCCGGCAAAGTGAAGCCATTGCCAGCCTCGGGGGGGCTCTGAGGTGGCCAGTTCCTGGGCCCACCAGATGAAGAGGCTGGCAAAATGTGGCCACACTAGCATACACACTGTGGTCGCAGGGTGGCCGGGCCCCCTGGAGGTCCGGGCCCAGTCGCAGCCACGACCCCTGCCACCGCGGTATGTACGCCAGTGGGCTTTACCCTCATCTATAAAGCATTTACTAGAAATGTGCTATGCCTATTGCTGTCATGGAACTGGTTCTAATCCGTTAATAACTGGCTTACCTTATCGTTTTATTTAGTTTATATGTATTTCATGTTAACTGATTTCTGTTCATGCAGTTTAGAGCAGCATCACTTGGAGGGAAAATACAATGTTTTCAATACACTTGGAACATTTTTTTTTTTTTTTTTTTTAAAACTGCTTGGGATAAATATATCACTGGTAACTGTCAAATTCCACCATTGAAAAAAATTTCATTATTTATCTCCAACCTTGGAATCTGAGGTGCAACAAAGGAGTGAGATGCCTTAAAGCTCCTGTAACCATCAATAACAACATTTTTAATTTACATAAAGTTAAGCATAAAAATGGAAAATACTGATTTGCTTTTTAATGCAGGTTTTATGTTAAACCAAAAGGCTAGGAAAATCAATGGACAACGGAGCCTTTGTAGCAGAAACAATTTTAAGGTGTTTCTTTTTAAAGAGATGTATTCGGCATTCCAAATGTTGTGGGCTACATCTCCTATGAGGCTTTGCCAGCATTAGGTCTTTAAACGCATTATGGGAGATGTAGCCTACAAATACTAGATTGCCGAAGGTTGCCCTTTCTAGAGGCACTTCCTCAAGAACAATGAAGTGAAATGTGGTAATGTGACCAAATGCATTGAATTCAATACTTTACTATGAGATTAATTTGGATGCATGCGTTGCTCTCTGTGCATGTACATCAGTCCCCAATGATCCTCTCAGAAGTATTGTATTTCACTGCCCACTAGAGCAACGCCTGCCAGATGTAGTTGTGGCTCTGCCTCCAGTGACCGAGTAAAATTCGACTGGAATGGCTATATTTGTATGCAGGATAATTTTTATTCATATGGTTCTATAACTTTACATGTCTTTCATTAAAACACTGTTTTTTGAATGCTAATAGACTCACTAGAGTTGTGTTTCTAGGAGGAGAAAGGGCAGGAAGAAGAGGAGGTGCAGATTACCTGGTGTAGACTCTGTTTTAAAAACCCTTCCTACTAATGAAAAAGAGGACAATGATGACAACAGTGAGTATTTTTGCATTCAGCATTCCAACTATGACGAACCATTCACTATTACCATAATGCGACTTACGAAGACTGGGCAAATCTATTCAGTCAGGGAAGTTTCCTCGCCATCCTATCTGTTAAATATCATGCTCCACAAAAAAATTTAGTTTGAAAGCAGACATTGTGATGAATTGTTTCTTATAGAGCACCAAGTCTGTGATACAGGCCTCTTATAAGTACATAATCACCTGGAAATATTAGTAAAAAGTGCCTCTGGTAATATGTTGGCAAAAAATCTATTCAATGGCTTTCAAATTAACTTTTTATGTTGGCACTTCCCTTTAACTGCTGGGAGTACTTACCAGATGCCTAATTATTTTACTCTGACAATTAAGAGCTGTTGGATTTAAAATTAGCTCTTAATGAACACTGGAAAGTTAGTTCAACTGTTATTTGCATATCTCTATATGTATGGTAGGCAATATTTCACATAAATAACTTGGACAACACAATAAAGACAGACACGGTTTATTTATATTTTAATAGGCTTGGCCGTGGTGTTTTGTTTAAAGCTTAAAAGGGGCATACCACCATAACTTGATAACGGTATAACATATTTACATAAACTTTCCACTTTACTTCCAAAACTTTAACTTTCACCATCACTTAATTGCCAGTCAGTCATAGCTAACCTGACCGCCTTTTATATACAACCATTTAACACATATCCTTCCTCAGAACTTGCCCCACCGCCTCAGCTGGGGTAGAACTATCACAGCTGAGGCCCCCCCACAGCCAAGGCCCTTTCAATCACATTTTGTAGATCCAGATGAACCTGAAGATGACTTTGCCCCATGCTGTCCAACACCACGACATTAATTATAAAGAAAATTAGCAAGTAGGGGAGGGAGGGCGGGGGTCCGTCCGTGCTTCTCCTGTCTTGAGCGACCTCTGACAGACACTTTTATTCTTACCTAGCTTCCTGCTCTTTTGCTCGCTCGCAGCTAGCAACCAATCCCCAGCCAGCTTTTGTCCCCAGCAACAGCTATGTCAACAAATCTGCTACTTGTCCCACTCTGCCCAACAACCTAACCAGGGGTCATGAACTTTCACTAAACTTTCCCTAACTGTACCAACAGGACAGCTTAACCATTTATTGCCACCATACAAATATGCCACAGTGCTTAATGCCTGTGGCATCTTTGTGGATCATCAGAACATAGACAAATTTACTATGCATTTCATTATTTGTACCAATTTGCAAACACTGTCACTGCTTCCTAACATCTACTTGAGCTTGTATGCCTTTCACCCTTCTGATACAATAAGGTTAAAAAGGGACACAACAAACAATTTGCTGAAATACTTTAGGCAAGGATGAAATTTTCCACAAGCCATTGGCAGGTGTGTGTTATGGGCCCTCCAGGCTTTCAGTATGTGTCTGTTTGGTCAATCAATCTTGGGTACGATGCTAACTTTAATTGAATCATCAAGTAAAATGACAACACTTCAGCCATGATATGTTGTCTTTTGCCATGAAATTTAAATCAACTTGTAAAGTGGTGTGTATGCAGAAAAACAAACTACTCACATGTACGCTGCATGCCATGAGGAGACCATGATAGTATTAATTCACGTGAAATGAAGTCCGATCACGTGAGCCAAACACCATATGAACGTGGGCTAGCCAGGCGCAAACTACATCTGCAGCAGAAGGCTTTATCATCCTGATGTCTCCATGGTGGCAGAAACGCTTAAGGGAGTTATACAACGCACCAAACTTGTCTAATAATACTATTTAAGAAATTCTCATGGTTTATATTCATGTGCAATTAACATACCCCCTATATAGGGTGCCACCAATGAAATCTTGCTTTAATATACGTCAAGTTCAAAATATGTGGAACTTTATAGATTATACCGCATGGTTATAAATACATATTTATATTTCACTTCAGCAGTTCTGTCGCCATGGAGATGCATCAAGCTGGAAAGGCATTACTCTGTAGATGTACTCAGTGAGGCGTTGACTATTGGTCACGTGGTTTGACAATGGCTACACAGTGGGGTGAAACTTGTTGATTAAATTAAAGTCTGCATCATAACTATCACGGTGCCTGATCGGCACCTCAGTGTGACTGCACCTGATAGGTACAGTTACACCACAGGGTGGCCGCGACTGTTTAGCGCGGTTGCACTAAAGGAGGGAAAGGTTACTCCCCTCACCCCCAGAGCCTCTCCCTCCATGCAGTTTGTGGATCGGCTGCCGGGTCCAGTGTTGAGAGGGGCGCCAGCCGCTGCAAGACGTCGCTAATTATTAACGCCGCCCACAATTACATCACTTGTGACCATGCGTGGTCACGTTTTCGCCATGCAGACACGGTTTATTTATATTTTAATTGGCTTGGCCGTGGTGTTTTGTTTAAAGCTTGTGGAGGTCACGAGACCCAAATTAGCCAATAGCAAGATATACTGGGTTATTTAAACCCAAACCTGCAGTTGTTCAGTTCCCTGTCGTGGTTTCCATAATGTTGGTTATCCGAGAGTGCGTTTCTGATTATTTGTTTTTGGTCTTGGCTTGACTTCCCCTATGTCTGGTATCCTGGCCCTTTGGCTTTGTTCTTTCTGTATTCCTGACCCTGGCTCGTGACTGTTTATTCTATTATGTTAATTCCGCCCATTCTAAGGCCCGGTAATATGTTGTTACTGTTTGTATTTGTTACATCTCTTACTTCATTCTGCGTGTTGGGCCACTGGTTCGTCCTGACAATAACAGTGATTGCGTGCCTGGACTTATTCTAAATGCTATGTGAATGTAAAGGAGTTCGCCACCTATATGAGCGGCAGCATTGACATTTAGATTAATGGCATACCCCTTGTGCATATTTCAAGAGATGGTGTGTTTGTTTTTTTTTAATTTAGGATAACTTTGGAACAGCCTGTGAAACTGACAGCCAGGAGAGCTACTTTATTCACTTCGCTAGAGCAATTGTTCACATGAAAGTGAAGAACTTTAATAGGGAATTGGTAGTTAGTGCTTCCCTGAAAGAAACATTCTATTGGGCAGTTTCCTAATTTGGCACAGTGACCAAACGTGCCAATTTTTACTGTACAGGAAGAAGACTGCAGTCATGAATTGTCTGTAGCATATAGAGCAAACTGTTGACTGGAGGACTTCTTCACAAATATGCAATAAGGTATAAAAAAAAGTGTATTATCGACCCCCTTTTTAGAAAAACTGTGACAGCTTTCCCGCCTATAAAACAAAGCTACCAATTTTCCAAATGGGACAATGTACCAAATAAATTTTTATAAAAAGCGAAAATTTTGTTTTATTTGAATCAATTAATGCAAGGTAAACCCATAAACAGTAGGGGGCACCAACACATTTTATGCCTTGTAAGACTTGGAAATGCCCATGAGGCACAAAGCATGTTGTGTCCCATGCACTGTACCCTCTTGTATGTATGTATGTGCATCTTGTATTGATTATGGCCATCATTTTTTTTATATATATATATATACACACACACACACTTTTTTTTTTTTTTTTGAAATCTTGTTTATTTCCCTATGTGGAATTGACAGCTTTTCTTTGTAACAAGTCTCCCAGGGACAGAGTGGAGCACCCGGGAGAGGGTGTTTGTCTCTTAACAAAATGTGTGTGGTGTGGTTTGTTTTTGTACCCCACACACCTGGTACTGTTCTTAATATTGTGATTTTTGGCCAAAGCGTGGCTCCATTTTAAATTCTAAAAGGACAAAAAAAAAAATACAAACACGGTTGTTAAATTGTTTCTGTTTAATGTGTTGACAGACAACCTCTTATTTGTAACAATTGTACAAAAAGTGCAATTAAATTGGTTGGTTGATGCTTTTTACATTTTTTTTTTTTCTTCTGGGGGGGTAGGGATTCTATTCCAGTCAGTGTTTAATGTTTATGTTCTCAGTAAATCCTGTTTGTAAAGTGTGCAGTCCAAATTATTTATGTTCTGTAGTACTGCATGAAAAGATAAAAATATGCATAACACAAACATTTGAGGTAACTGCTTCTATATTTGTCTTGTAGCACTAAGTAGTTCATCGGAGGACAGTGACGAAGGAACTGATGAGGAAATAAAAAGTGAAGAAAGTGATTTTGAAGAAAAGGCTGAAATGGTATAAAACCATAGAAATTACATACACTTTGTTTTTTTTTTGTTTTTTTTATTGTTTTTTATAACATTAACATAACGCTGCCACATGTGTTGGTAAGGTAATAAATTATAGTTCTGCCATCCAAATTACTTACTTCAGTGTTGTTGTGTCTCTGTAAGTGGTTGAAATGTTGCATAGTGTATTATGATTGTGTTGTGAATGTGTTGGTTTTTTTTTGAGGAAGATTGAGCTTATTACAAAAAAAATTGTTTATGATGTTATATGGATAAAAGAACATTTTGTTCCAATTCACAGAGGATACCGCACTCACACTTAGGAGTCCAGGTACTTATCAGGGCCAGGGTTGGCAAAAACCCAGTTTAGTAGCTAAAATTAATTGGGTCCAGGCATTTAGGGATTGCTGCAGGAAGACAGGTTTATTGAAACAAACTGCAACGTGTAGGCTGAAATGTTTCATATTATTTTTTTTTATTTTTTTTCCAATAAACTTGCCTTCCTGCAGCAATCCCTAAATGCCTGGACCTAATTTATTTTAGCTTTTTGGCTTCAAAGCTGAAATAAAAAATACCGAAGTGCTGTTTCACAGAACAGTGAATTAACAAACTGCGTTTTAAAATTCTAGGTTAAATTTGGCTTATTTAGAAAAATCTACAATTTTACGAGAATGAAGTGATTTGTCTGTGTGTGCAATTTAGCTAGAATATTATTACATTAGGATGGAAATAACCGATTTTGACTGCATTGTCTAATTTATTTTACTGCTGTAGACCACAAATGTGCTATATGATCGATTCTTACATGCAGCCCACTCACAATAACTGGTTATGTAGTGTTGAAGGGTAGTGCTACTGCAGAGGCAAGCAACTTTATACTTGGCTTGCTTTTGTTTGCAGCTGTACTTGATTTCTTTTAACTTCAGTATTATATTTGGTATGTTAAATATTGCATCCTATCAATTCTAAAATGGCATCAAGGCAGCATTGTTTTGTTTTGTTTTTTTGCCATGTAATCTCTAGTAGTGCTAATAACTTGAAAGAGAAAACAAACAAAATGTCACTCTTTGTATAAATAGGCTGCCTATTGGTATAAAGCCATCCTATATCTGTTGTTGGTGGCTGAGTGAAGGTTCTTTATAAAACAGCTTTACTAAATGAAACTAACACTTTTGACCCATGATTATAAATCCTTGAGTTAGGAAGCATGGTTGGATTCTTTCTGCCAATTACTTTTCTCTGGCATTTTTTTTTTTTTTTTTGTGAACAATTTTGCCATATTATTTATTTTTAAACTAAATGTGAACGAATTGATTAGGCAAACTAAAGTATACTGGCTGCTTGTCAAATCACTTTTAGACCAAATAATAAGAATAGAAATGAGCAAATCTTTTTTGTAAACGTTTACCAAAGTTGACATCTTTTCAAACTCCATTCTAGGTTTTCATTTTGTTTTCTCGAATAAGTATTTCTTGGCAGATCTGACTACTGGGATAATAAATGCAAAAGTGTGCATTTATCAAGCAGCTTTTGTCTTTCACACAATCTTGCATTACTATTTATAGAAAGAAGAACAAGACATTCACTCTAAACGTGACATGGAAGAAAAGAATATTGTCATTGAAATTCCTGATGTTTTGAAGAAGAAACTTGAAGAGGATTGCTACTACATAAATAAGCGCAAAAGGGTATATTGCACTTTTTATGAGTTACATGCTGTATGTTCTGGTTTTCAGTAATTGTTAAAGGGACACTCATAGCAAAATAACTACTAAGTTGTTTTTTTTTTTAAAGTCAGTATGTCTTACTCACTTTTCCCACCCCATACAGCAGTTTTCTTTGTTTCCTACTGAGAATGGCAATCTTAAAAAATATTCTATACACAAACATTAAAAAGTGTTGATCGCATGTGAGAGCTGCTGTGAATTTTAAAGGGAACATAAAATTCACCTTGAATTCCTGGCTAATCTCACTTAAGTGTTTGTTTAACTTTGACTGTCTCCCACTGTTTCCTTCGTCATCTCTATCCTTTTGTGCCCAGCCTGTTGCTTTCCTAATTTTAAATTTTATTTATTTTTTCCTCCCCAGCTTGTAAAACTACCTTGCCAGACTAACATAATTACTATTCTGGAATCCTATGTCAAGCACTTTGCCATCAATGCTGCATTTTCAGCAAATGAGAGATTCCGGCATCATCAGACATCTTCAAATGTCAACATGAATCTTCACTATGTGCCACCTGAAAAAAAGTATAAAAAAATTTAAACTCCTTTTTAATACTTCACTTTAAAATTGAGAGATGTTTGTGGTTTTTTGCTTTTATATATTGAAGTTTCACGTATGAATTAACTAATTAGAATGAATGTTTCGTATTTTATTTAGATTTAACTTTTTTGTATTTTTTTTTTTTAAATGTAACTTTTTTTTTTTTCTCTTTTCTCAGTGTTGAACTTTGTAAAGAAATGGTGGATGGCTTACGGATTACTTTTGATTTCACTCTACCCCTTATTCTTCTGTACCCATATGAACAAGCTCAATTTAAGAAGGTGACATCAACTAAATTTTTTCTTCCTATTAAAGAAACTACTTGTTTTGGCAATAGGTAATTCACTTCTGATTTTGTTGGTTTATTTTATTCATTATTTGCTTTGAAACACCACTGAAGTGTTTTTGTTACTTTCCTCAGAAATCAAGATGAGGTATCCCCAAGTCCTCCTCTCCTAAACCCACCAACACCACAATCAACAGACAGTCAGCAAACCACAGGAGAGCCAGCTACTCCTAAAAGACGAAGAACTGAATCCGATCTTTTGCTATCTCTTAGGCGCTCTACGCGTCACAGTACTAGCTGTGATCGGATGTCTGAAAGTAGCGCTTCTCCTCAGCCCAAACGACGACATCCAGACACCCCTACATCCATGCCAAAGCTGTTTTTGCATTTGGAAAAAAGTAGGTAATCTTGGCAAGAATAAGGCACTGTTGTTTGGGATTTCCCACTTCACTACTAAAACTGTGCCATTTCTGCCCTTGCTGATGACTGGTAGATGGTTGTTTCTTGATGCCTTGCAATGAGGCATTGTAGAAATGGTAATGTGGAGGGTCCCCCTAAGGCATGTAACTGGGACAACCATCCCAAGTGAATGTCATGCCAATGAACTTTAGCCGGCGTAAAGTTTATTTAAAGTTGATTGCTGCAATCACAAAGTGCACTTACTGTTATTGAAAGCCTTGAGTAAGGCTATCCATTAATAGCCAGAAAAAGTCTGCCATACATGCCATAGGTATTCAGAAATAGCCTATCACAGTGCTGCAGATGAGCTGTCAGAGTTATTGGTGGCTTCCTCACTAATGAGGCCGTCCAGCAGCAGCAGTGATTGATTGTCCCCTCCTACCCACCAAGGCTGGCTGATCACTCTGAATACCAACCACATTCATCATTTCCCTTGCCTTTTAGGTAAGGCAATGCGGCCACTGTGCTTAACTTGGGAAACCTATCTTTCAAAACAGTGCATTGTTAAATCTAGGTATACAAATGGAGATAAATGTGTCCCTTTTACCAAATTGCATCTTTTGGTAACAGAGGCATGTCAAAATTAGGATGTCTTTACTTTTGATCCTGTTCCCCCATAAATATGGTGTGTGTTTGGCATTGTTGTACTATAAATATGCAACAGAATGCAAATCTTGGGTATTTCTGTGGAAAACAAAATTACTGCTGTATTCTGCAGATTGGTGGTGATGATACAGATATGTAAGTGAGAACTAAAAAAAAAAAAAAAATGCCCATATTGAGTTGTTAAGTTGTTTGCTTTTATTTATATAAATCTATCTCTCTATATCTCTCCACAAACCCTCATCATGGCATGCTATTGAACTAAAAGACCACTCAATATGGCCTTTTTTTTTTTTTGTTGTTTTTTTTGGTTCTCCTTTCCATTTTTGTTTCATCACCAATTTTATTTTTATATATAATATGTTCTGGGCATACATTTAGAGTATTGGAAGAGAGCTATGCACCATGAACATGTCAGTTATTAAAAAAAATAAGAGTTTACAAGCATGACCAATTTTGTAGCCAAAACTGTAGTCTCATAAGAAATATTAATAAACAACATTTTTCTCTTCTTTCTTTCACATATATTGCTGTATATTTCTTGTCTTTTAGAAACACCTGTTCACAGTGGATCATCTTCACCTATTACTTTAACGCCTAGCAAAGAAGGAAGTTCAGTATTGTCTGGTTTTGAAGGTCGGCGAAACAACGAACTTAATGAGGTATGATTGTAGAGTGTTGGTCCCCCTCCCGCTTGGCAGTTCCTAATTTTGCACATCAAAGCAAATGGAAGTAGTTTGTTCCATGTGCTTACCTGTTTTACATAATTTAAAGATATTGTGTAATTAAAGAAAGCTCCTTCAAAATAGGGGAAAGTACTAACATATTAAAATAAATCCACAAAGGACCTCTCCAGGAACCTGTGTATCTTTTTGATGCATACAGTGTATTCAGACCCCTTCATTGTTTCATATTTTTATGTAGCAGCCTCATGTTACAAATTAAAAAAAAAAAAATTTCTTGGTATTTTATTGTTTTGATAAAACCGGGAAAAGTGGGTGGGAAGGGGGTAGAATGGAAGAGAAGGTAGGGAGGGGAAACAATGATATCAAAGTATATATCCATACATCTGAAGCAGTTCATAGTATTCGTGTGATAATTACATGCATTTGAATCTGGGTGATCGATACATATTAAGCAAGAACTTGTTTGTTTGTTCCCCCCCCAATGGCAGTACTCTTAATGAGCATGGAAACGATCATAGGTAAATAAGTCTAATTGCAGTAAACGTACCAAATATATAATTACAGGTATTTAAAACAAATATTGTGAAGTCTGTACATACATGTATATGTGCCTTGTATGGGCTGATTTTAATGTCTATGTTGATGAGACACTTATTGTATTTAAATTATTTCGACTCCTAGGTTTGCCTTTACTGCTTGCATATACATTTTTTTTTTTTATTTTTTTTTATTAATTTATTTACTTTTTAGGTATTGTCTTGGAAACTAATGCCTGAAAATTACCCTCAAAGTGATCAACCTCCTCCACCGTCTTATATTTATGGATCTCAGCATCTACTTCGATTATTCGGTTAGAAACAGATTACCATTGTTCATTATTTGGTTGGAAGGGGTTCGTTGATATTGTATGTTGTATTATGCTTTTTGGTTTTTTTTCTCTGCTAATATTATTAAGGTTTAATGATGACAGCAGTCTAACCACTCAGACAATTAACGTAAAATCCTAAAACAGTGTTTACCAATCCATTCCTCATCCAGGAAACTTTGCCATGGGAAGATCAATCCCATGTGAACCACTGTTGTGCAAGCCTCTTAATTACTTGATAAATTGCATCCCCTTCAAAATTTCTGGTCCTGATGACCATACACTCACTTTAGCATGTTTGCAACTTGTCCAAAAATTCTGAAAGTATTCAGATATGGAGCTGTTGCAGGCTACGCCTGGAGAACGATCAGTCATACCTCCACTGAGGATTACTATTGGAGGTTGAAATGGGTATCTTTGATTGCTGTGTCTAATTGAGGATTGTGTGGAAATTTGTATCTGGACTCGCCAGATTACTCCTTTCTAATGAATAAATTATTCCTTTCTTGTTTATTCCTTTCTAATGAATAAACAAAATATCACCCAAGATCCATAGAGAGGGGGGATCTCAAGTCTATAGAAAGTGAACACCCTTTCTACCTTTTGTAAGCACTATGCACTGACTCAATTGTTCGTTCACATTTAGTTTGTGTTTGGGAATGGAATGGTATTGAGGGATACTAACTAAGCATAGTGATTGAGGCTAATAGGGGTGTAAGATAACTATAATACACAGTAAATCTAGATGATAGGTGACTAGATTTTAGTATATTCAAAATGCGTATAAGCAAATTACTACTACAAGCTATTTTAAATCTAGCCTCCTCTTCAATATAATATCCTTTGTTTATCCTCCTATTTTATAGGAACGTAGGAGTGATACGAATTGGACTGATCATCATGCTCTGGGCTCATACTTTTTTATATGTAGAATGAACCTCTAATTGAATACTTCTGCATGTTTTCTCTTTTGAGCCATTGTGGTTATTACTTTTCCAAGTACTTTTTACAAATCATTTACTCTAAGCTTATCATATATGCCTCCTCTAAATTACTATACTCTTCTATGAATGCACTTCTAAGTCAAATTGATCGTTTAGTGGATATTCCTTTTTTCTCTGTCCATGAGTGTTGCTCCTATTTTAAGCACACCCAATTATACAGTTATATCTATGCTCTTTTTAGCATCAAATTTCTAATTGGTAGGTGTCTATTTTGTCTTTTGGTTACAATCATGGACAGGAAGGATGATAACTTTTTGATATAAACATTATCTTTCAATTTAATTAGCAGTTAATGAATGTGTAACCATATGGGTGTTCTCTTACACAATAAAGAGTGGATGAGTCGCTCATAAATGGTTACTTTATACTGCCAATCTGTAACTGCCTTTCCCTGCTGCACTTAAAATTATATAAGTTCCATCCAAGTAGTTGACTATAAATACCAGGACTTGAGATCCCCCCCCCCCAACTCTAGGGATCATGGTGATATATTAATGGGGTGCAAGCCTAGGGTAGAACCAACTCTCATTTGAGTTATTTGCCCACTTGAGGGGTTATTTTCTTATCTAAGTATTCCTTTCTTTTTTATTTTTTTATTTTTTTAAATTCTTTATTTTTTCATCTTGGCAATAGTAGTCAGGTAACATTAACGTGACGGCTTATGCAAAAGCCCGATAAATAGTAAGCAAGTTCAATTGTAGTTATACAGGTGCTAATATAATGCATAGACAGTAAGTTATGGTAACGATAAGCTAATTTGGCTACCTGCCAAGGGGTTTTCTGTTTTTGTAAAACTTTAAGTTTGCACAATATACACTTCAGGAATGCATAAACTTTGGGGCTTACGCAGAAGCCAACTTGGATATAAGTTTTGAGAACGTGGCGTACATCCCCTGATACAACCTTAGCCCTTTCCTCGAATTAAGAAAACCTTGGTACCTGTCGGCTACGGAAGGTTTTACATTCACTATAAACAAAACAGGTATATATACACCTTTAGGCTCATAAGGAAGCCACAAGGAATTACATAGCTTGTAGATAGATAATACTCAACCTGAACCTTGCATGCGCTTTCTGCTAGAAAAAACCTTGGGGCCCCCAGTCTATTAGGGTAAGTTATTTTAACCTAGGGCAGGCCGATAGGGAAATCAATTAGCCTTTATGTACGTTTATCTCTTTAGTACTTTAGCTACATCAATCCTCTGACCGTATGATCCTGCTTGAATAAAGAAACGGAAAACAAAGAATTAAGAAGAATAAGAAAAGGAGAGGAAAAAGTTTGGATAAAAAAAACCAAAGAAAAAGGGAATAGCAAAGGAGGAGGTGGAGGGAGGATGGGGGGGGCAGCTCGGTTATGGCATTAACAGACGTGTCACTTTTCGTATGGATGTGGATATCATGAGTTCATTCCCACTTGTGCGAGGCTCTCAATCTTCGTTCGAGCCCATTATGCTATTGTCCCATGGTTCCCATGTTTTTTGGAATGTCGTAGTGTTCCCTCTCATCCTTGCAGTTAGATCGTCCATGATTCTACACTCTTTGATTCTAGAGATAACCCCTGAGAATTCTGGGCCCTCAGGAGTGAGCCACGCTAACGCAATCGCGCGACGTGCACACAAAGTAATCCTGTGTACTAGTATCTGTTCCCTCTTTGTCCACCCGTCCACCGATCTATTCAGCAAGTAGATCCACGGATCTAGTTTTAGGGGCCGGTCGAAAGTTTGTCTTACCAAATCCTCCACGGATCCCCAAAAACCCCGCAACTTCGGGCATTCCCACCACATGTGGATGTATGATCCTCGGACCCCGCATCCCCTCCAGCAATCGTCCGTCTCCAGTTTGTGCATTTTGTGTAATTTAATTGGGGTAGTGTACCACCGAAACATAGTTTTCCAAGACTGCTCCTGGAGGGTAACACATATTGAGACTTTAGCGTTCGCCTCCCATATCTCCTGCCACTCTACCCCCTCTAGAACCTCCCCGAGGTCGGTCTCCCATTGGGCCGTATAAGACAATCTTCCCCATTCTCTATTTTCTTCACTAAGATGTGCATATATTAACGTGATCATCCCCTTGGGGGTAGCCCCGTCGGAGCATAACTTCTCATAGAAGGTGGGTTTCCCCAGGGCAGCAGTTTTGATATGTTGTTGTTTCGCGAAATCCCGAATTTGGACAAACCTGAAGAAGTCCGCGGGGGTTAGATGGTTACCCGATTGCAGGTCTGCAAATTGTAAAAACTCCCCGTTTTGATAGAGCTGATGTAGCCGTTGTAGACCAGTTCTTTCTATATTGCGGAAATTTCTCGGGGCCATGCCGGGAAGGAATTCTCTGTTGCGGAGGATCGGGGTCAAGGGAGAGGGGGATGACGCCAGCCAATATTTGGTGTTACATGTGTCCCATATCCAAATCGAGTTTAGGATCGCCGGGCACGTGACCCGTATCATCGGTCTGTGTTCTTTGGGAACCCATATTGTAAACTGTGGCACATCTACGCCCACCATCATAGACTCGATGTCTACCCACCTTCTCTCATCTGGCGTGGAGTGCCACATGGCGATCTGCGTCAATTGGGCCGCCAGATAGTAGAAGTAAAGATTCGGGAGCCCCAGACCCCCCCTATCCTTTCGTCTGTATAAGATCTGTTTAGAGATTCTATGTCTCTTATTCTGCCAAATAAAGTCTCCTATAGATCTTTGCAGGGGAATCAGTTGTGTCTTTGTGACCCGGATGGGCAGAGCCTGGAAAAGAAACAATATACGTGGAAGAATGTTCATCTTTACCGAGTTAATCCTGCCCATCCAGGAAATAGGTTTATCTGTCCACTTGTCGAGGTCTCCCGTCAGTTCCCTGAGCAGCGGAGCATAGTTAGCAGAATATAGACGTCCGGGGTCCGCTGTCAGATTAATCCCTAAGTACTTCAGAGAATCCCTCTCCATTCTTATTTGGTGGGTCTCCTGTAATCTAGCTGTGTCGTCTTGTGGTAGACAAATCGGGAGAGCGCTGGACTTCTGAATGTTTGCTTTATAACCTGATACCATACCGAATTCCGTTATTACATCCTGTATCGCCACCATTGATTCATGAGGGGTTGTGATGGTCAAAAGGACATCGTCTGCGTAGGCCGACACCTTAAACTCTTTGTCTCCCACCCTTACACCTGCAATGTTCGGATGTCGGCGTATCGCTTGAAGTAAGGGCTCGAGTGCTAAAACAAAAAGAAGGGGAGATAGTGGACAACCCTGTCTTGTTCCATTGTACAAATTGAAAGGATGTAGCGGAGCTCCCGATATCTGCACCTGTGCTCGTACATTGTGGTACATTGCTCTTGTTATTGTGAGGAATTCGTCTGGGAGGCCCAAACTCTTTAAAACTGGAAAGAGAAATTGCCACCTGACCCTATCGAAGGCTTTCTCTGCATCTATGGATACCACTAATGTAGGGGTCTCTGAGGTCACTTGTTTCCAAATCAAGTCGATGTTCCTTCTAGTGTTTTCGAACAATTGCCGACCTTGGATAAAACCTACTTGGTCTGCATGAATTATAGAGTGCAAAAGCGGATTCAATCTATCTGCTTGAATTTTTGCTAAGATCTTAAGATCGTGATTGATCAGCGAGATAGGCCTGTAGTTCTCGGGGTAAAGTGGATCCTTTCCAGGTTTGGGCAGCAGTACCATGGTCGCCAGTGACATATCATGAGCTAGTTGACCACCCTGCCGGAGATCGTCAAAAAGACGGGTCAATTGAGGCGTAAGTTCTTCCCTGAATGTTTTATAGTATGAGCCATCGAATCCATCTGGCCCTGGTGCTTTGTTGCCTTTCAGGCTCGATATAGCTTTATCTATTTCCTCTTCTGAGATAGGTGCCGCTAACGTGTTTGCCATCTCCCCATTCAATTTTTTCATTCCTAACCTGTCCAGATATTGCCTTATATACTCCTCCTCGTGCTCCCCGAAAGGACTCCCATCTGGGGTGTGATTATACAGCCGACGATAGAAATCCTCGAATATCTTTGCTATCTCAACTGGGTTTGACCTCGTCGTGCCGTCTGGGTGTTTAAGTGCAGTTATATGGGACCTCTCCTGCCTCGGACGAAGCGTCCTGGCCAGGAGGGTGTCCATCTTGTTTGCCTTTTCGAAAAAGGTCCTTTTTGACCAGGTCATAGATCTCGCCGTATCATCAAGTAATAAGGTTCGGGTTTCACGTCTGATCGCCTCCAATTGTCTGAGAGTGCCCTCTGTTGGCTCAGTTTGGTGTTTTTGTTCTAGGGATCTCAGTCTTCCCAGTAAAAATTCCAGTTTCTGGTACTTCGTTTTCTTTCTCCTGGTGGCCAGTTTAATTAGGGTCCCCCTGATGACCGCTTTGTGGGCCGCCCATACCGTGCTCGCGTTCACGTCGGGCGTGGTGTTGATCTCAAAGTAATCTGCAATTTCTTTCCTAGTTTGTTCCAGGATCGTCGGGTCACGAAGCAGGGACGTGTTCAATTTCCATGTCCATGGTGAAGCTACGCATAGGTTGCCTAAGGTGATGGAGATATCAGCGTGATCCGACCAAGATATATTACCCACCTGTGACCCTACCGTTCGGGACATTCCCGCAGCGTTGGTTAAGAATAGATCTATCCTAGAATACGTTCCATGGGGAGCTGAATAAAAGGAGTAGTCCTTATCCCCCGGATGGTGAGCTCGCCATATATCTACCAGTCTGGTCTCGGATATGAAGTCTTTAAGAAGGCGATCCTGGCCGCCCCTACCCTGTGATCTAGGAGTACCCCTCCGTGAGCTCCTGTCTGCCGCTGGGCACGGGACCGCATTGAAGTCGCCGCCTAAGAATATCATTCCGTGGGTCAGCCCCGAGATTGTCCCTCGTAGCCCTTCCCAGAACCTTGGGTCCGGCTGATTTGGTGCGTATATATTAATCAGATGGATGGGATGTGAGTGTAAGATGCCTGAAACGACAACAAACCGACCGTCCGGGTCTGCTTCATGATGTGTCTCCCGGAAGGGGCAACTGCCTCTAATGAGAATTGCCACCCCGTTACGTTTACAGAGGGACCTAGCCTCGTATGAACCAGCATATGTGTGGTCCCTCAACCGAAAACTGGCCTGTTTAGGTAGGTGGGTTTCTTGAACAAAAGCAATGTCCGCTCTCATCCTCTTTAATTCTCGGAACAGGAGTCGACGCTTCTTTGGAGTGTTGAGGCCCTTTGTATTCAGGGAAATTATCTTAATCTCCATCGGGCGGAGCCGTTATGGTGCTATATGTGTTTCTCATGACCGTAGACACGACCTGAACCCCAATAGGTCCCTGAAAGAGGACCGCTGCTTGCCCCCCGCATCCACCACCCCTCAGGATAAAGGTAAAGAGTAGGGAAGAAAAGGTAGAAAGTAACAAAGATAGAGAATAATAAGAACTACATCCGGACTCAGTCCGATGAACAGAAATTCTGGTCTTACCATTCGCCAGATTTTTGTGGGGGATATCATCCCTCATTCCAGCCCCGGTCAACGTTGGGAGGAAACGATGGGATCCAGCGCTCCTCCGCATAGGCGCCACGTGTGTTTCGCTTGGACCTCTATATTAACCGCTAAGGAAGCCGCTTCACCCAGTCTATTTGGGGTATCTTTCCCACCCCCCATGTGTTCTGATGCTGTCCGTGGAGCCCTCGCGAAAAAACTCCGCCCTGCCTGGGCCCAGTGAAAAACTCAAACTGTCTGGGCTCAAGGCCCTGTGCTATCGGGGTCGCCAACCCTCGTTCATTTCCCTCCTCCCCGCTGCTACACCACTGGGACTAAGGAAACGCTATATTCTAATGAAACTATTTACAGATCACATTTTAATGAACGTGTTACGGGCTAGTAGGTTCAGCTCGATCAATATGTAACATACAACGCATTTGGTCCTTGTTTGATATATTGTCATTTGATAACATTGTTATTTTTCATTATTTTTGCGTTTTTTTTTTTTTTTTTTAATTTCCACTGTCCCTTTCTCTTTCATCCTCCCTCCCCCCCTCTCCCTCAGACCGCTCAATCCCGCTTCTGTCTATCTCCCATCTACAGGCCCCCCCCAACCCCATCCCGCCCTCATACCCTTAAAGAGCCAATCATCAGGTTCAAAAGCTTGTTCATGGGTGTTATGTATTGGGGGATTGCACTAAACTATGCGTAGGGATGCATCCAGGGATGCCATATCGTATGTATCAGTCAAGCTAATAATAATGGTGCAGGCATATCAAAACTAGGTACGTTCATTACGGTCCGTATATCGCTTTGAGTTCTCTCTGCCACGTGAATAAAAATCCCCTGTATCTCATTACAATTGTCCACCTCTAGGACCATATGGCACAATCGTACATTGGGGAGACAGGTAAAACTCTATTATGTGCCAATACCACATCATGTACTCCCTGCCGGGGACACCCAAACCGCCCTATTGTCCGAGGTAATGTCTGCCCGTCCGTATGGTCGCCCCCCATGGCCGGCCTCGCACGAGACGGTCATCGGACCTGCCAGAGGGGGCAAGCAGCCGCACAGGGGAACAGCTGATTGTGCCAAAGGGCCATCAAATGTACACTCCCAGCCTGTATCTCCCTAGCCGTGTGCCCGGGAGAACCGTATTATACGGAAATGTAGAGGGGCTTGTCACCAACGTTAAGGGTGTTTATAATGGGGGGTGTAGCCAGCTAAGACAGGGAATGTGGGAGTCTACCGACACCTTTACTCTGGGAGGGCTATTGGTGTAGCAATTGCAGGTCTGACCCGTCCCGTAGGGGAGACTCTTGAAGAAAATTGTGTTGTCTAATAGCAAGCACTCATTTTGGTGCCACTCGTATACATGTATCTAGAAAGTAGTGAACCACTCTTGACCTTTCTCCTCTCCCTCGTGCCCTCCTCCCCGTTTTGTCCCCCTCTCTCCCTTCCTCCCCTTCCTCTCTTATTGTTTTTTTTTTAATTTTTTTATTTTTTTTCTCTTTTTTCCCCTCCCTCTGTTTGAACAATTTTCGATACTATTTAAAATTGAGCAGGATAGAGACAGACAAAAAAAGGAGAATAACGCCCTCCCGCAACCTCCATTTAACTCTGCACAGTTCCGATGGTCGCACCAGCAGGACAATAGAACAATACATCAATACACCGAACCTGTCCTGGGGTGTCTAAGACCCTCAATTTGTCCTTCTCAGATGTCTTCACACAAGATAGGGGGGGGGAGAGTCTATGACCCAGTTCCGAGGACCGGTACACTGGTGCCGTAGGGTAGCCGGGGACCCCCCCAACTCTGCCCGACCGGCTGTGAGGAAAGGAGACCATCGATCTTAAAAGCCCCAATGGCCCCGACGGGAGGCCAGGAGATCCTCGGGCATCCCTGTTAAGGGCGGGGATGGGCAAGAGAAAAAGGGGGAACCACGGGACAAAAACAGGGGAAAAAAAGGGGAGACCAGGGACTGACCCGCCACCCCCTCGTTCCCACCCAAACAATGTGATAATGTGCTTCTGGTATAACAGGCGTAGTGGGGCGCTGTCAAAACCACTGAGCGATATAGGGATCTTGGGACTGGCCAAAAGCAGGGCAAGAGACATATCTGGTGACCCACCCCAAGCTCCCCATGTACTGCCGAGGTCCTGCACCCGTGTCCCCCACCCAACAGAAAATGAAAACAAGGCCCCATCACCAAAAATAGAGGATTGGGCTGAAGAAACAATCATAACGAGACTCTATGAATACGATACCGCCATTCGTTAGCGCTGGCTTCTGGGCCCCACTTCACGCCACTCCGTTTGAAGTTGTGGAATCTCCGCCGGACCCATCGTCAGGTCAGGTAGGTCTGGGGGGGACTGGATTCCCAAGCCCTGGAGTAAGCGCTTCGGGTCTCCACCTGGTGACAGGACGTGAGCTCTCCCCTCGCGGAACACCATTAGCTTGAAAGGGAAGCCCCAGGCGTATTTCAGGCCTGCTCCTCGTAGAGCCCCGGTTATGGGCCGCCAGTCTCTCCTCCATTGTAACGTCGAGGGAGCCAGGTCTTGGAAAAACGATATTGTGGCTCCGGCGTGCCGGATCGGCCCATCACGGCTCTTTTTCATCAGGGCCTCTTTTGTTTTGAAATAGAGGAATTTTATTATTACGTCCCTCGGGGCGTTGGCTTCGGCCCTCTGCGTTTTCATCGCCCTGTGAGCTCTCTCCATGTGCCACTGTTCCTCTGGGATGTGTGGGAGCAGCGGCCTAAAAACTGACGTTAAGAGGCCCTGCAGGTCTTCATCCAACCCCTCAGGCAAGCCTCTTATGCGGAGATTGTTTCTCCGAGAACGGTTAGCCATATCTTCCAGGGCTAAATCCATGTCGAGCATATGCATTGTCATGCGATTTATCCGGTCGGCTGCCTCATTGTGGGCCTGAGTTGTCGCTTCCATGCGGTCTTCCAATTTTGCCGTGCGCTCTCCCAGGGCACTTATGTCGGCCTGCAGTACAGCCGTTGACTTGGCTATTTCCCCAGCAAGGAACGATCTCACCTCCGCCAATTTTGCGAGAACAGTGCTTTGTTCCGCGGATAGGGCCTCCTTGTCTGCGCCGGGCGACGCTTGTGGAGATGCTCCGTCGCCATCTTGGCTGTCGGCCCGTCCGTGCCGATGGGCTGTGAGCAGGTCCAGAACTGAGCCGCTGGACTCCGCAGTCCTCTTCGCTTGTTTCTTGGGGAGTCTCTTTTCCATCCTGTATAGGTTAGTGAGGGGGAAATTGCCTTAAAAAGGTCGCTTTTGTCTGCTTATGGCGCCGTTGGGACGGAGCACTAGTGAAGCACGTCTGGTCTCCTCGACGATCAGACCACGCCCCCAGTATTCCTTTCTAACGACACAAATAAGTTAGAAACCTCTTGAGACGTGGTAAGTTTGCTTCATCACATTGGTAAACATTTATTGTATCTTAATGTGGAATTTTCCAATTGTGAGGTCTTGACCAGTCTAGAAATTAGAATCTTAAGACTATATTTGACGCAGTATAACTTGAAGCAGTTGAACATCTAGCATTGCTTTTCTCTGCTGCACATACACAAGTTTCAAAGACTACATTGTTCTTACATTAGAGGGAGAAACCTATTTCTTTTTATGAAAGGATGCATCACAGATTATCAAGCAAGTAAAAGGACAGAACAGCAGAAACACCCATCCTCGTGTACAGATCCTTACTTGCCACATTTATACATCCCATCAATGTGCAGCAGCTTTCACCAAACATACTATAGCATGCTCATAGACTCCAAACTTTCTCCCTAAAAAGTCTTATTCGTTACTTTAAATATAATCCATCACCAGCACATCCAGTCCATTAATCTCCCACATTAGTGTGTCTGAGTTCTTATGTTTGTGGGTTTTTTTGTTTTTGTTTTTTTTTCTTCTGTTTTTTCCCTTTACTCTTGCAAAATTTATTTCCATCTGTCAAGGAAACTTTATGTAGTTAAATCTAGTTTGCAAATTTCTAAAACACTCTTTAAAACCTATATTTTATCCTGTTCTGTTGGGATCCACATTCAATGAAAGTGCTCTTTAGGTGCTTGTTAAATTGCATTTTTGTATTGCATTCATATTTGGTTTTTACATGACCTTTCTCTCTGATACTACTTTTGGCTCATGGAACTGCACATCTTCTTTTACTTATAATTTCCACTTTTGTGAAACTTTTTGTACAAAGCTAGTATGAATTCAGATAATTGCGAAGTAAGACAACTGCTTTTTAAAAACTTTTTTTATTTTTTTTTTGTGCTGTATAAGCTGCTTCAATTAATACACTGGGCATGTGCAGGACTGCATCTATCACTTTTCACAAAAGTATTGTGGGGTTGAACACACCATGGAGATAATGAATAGTGAAATATCAGGCCACACCAGAGAATATTGGTATACCCAAGTTACTTGTTTTGTTGGGTAACAGGTTGCACTTTTTTTTTGACAAACTGATAGTGCCACGTAAAACTCATGTACGTGAGTAAATGTGGAAGGGGGGAGGGGGATAGTGAAACATGTTTGCCAACAAAACAAGTGTAACTTATTTCTTCTTCTTTACACTTGTTTTGTTGGCTTACATGTTGCACTGATGTTTTCTCTTTTCCCACATGTATTCATGTATATTTGAGTTGACGCTGAGATATCGGTTTCACTTTATTGACAAGTATACATATTGTTTTCATACTATTTAGCACACCCTCCACTTTCTTGTCCGGTTCCTTGTGAGAGAATAACCTTAGAGTGTTTGTGTAGCTTCTATCACGTGTTATTAGTATAGCGCCATGTTTTCACTATATTGATTCACTTCTGTAATGCAATTTGCAAGATCGATATAGAGCTATAGGATAATGTGAAAGATTACAATTCAGTACATTTAAGCAAACCTGGCAAGCGCATTTATATCTTCGGCTCTTGAAAGTTTGCCCTTCTCATTCAACCAACAGAAATCTCCTTGTGTCATGTGGTGTGTGTGTTGTGTGTTGTTTTTTTGTTTTTTTTTATAACCTGATATCAACCTATCCAGTATCACTGATACCTAAAATGGAGAAAAAAAACTATTTGACTTATTCTAAAAAGATGTTCGAGTAACCTTTTTTGTGTTTCTAAAATTAAAATTATGCATTACAATTTTAATATTCATTCACATTATGTTAAATTTTGATTAATATTATAGTTACATAAAGATGGGGGGGCTGGCTTTTAAAAGATTACTTTAACCATCATAATCACTACAGCCCACTATGGTAGTTCTGATGGTAGGAGTATCTAGGCATTATTCCTAGTTAGTTGGCAAATGTGTGGTGGTTTTTTTTAAAAATTTTTTATTTTTTTTAAGTGGTTTGTCTACTTACCTGGTACTAATCGGCATCTGGTCTCCTGTGAAGCAGTGTTTACAACATCCGGCTTCTCGTTAGCTTTAGAAGCTGGGTGTTGGTGCTGCTGATTTATTGGTTGAGAGGGTAAATGACTGCTCTCTACCAATGAATGAATTTGTTTCAGCATCTAAACTTGACATTGGCTATCCTGGAACTATTGTTCCGGGTTGGCTGACCCACCCGTGACATGGTTGAAAGTGGAGTTGCACCTCCGGCAGCAGAGCAGTTAATCTATGTATCTGCAGCTTTTTAAAGCCGAACGCTATTCATACATGTTTCAGACACCATGACCACTTTAAATCACGGAAGTGGTGATGGTGCCTGGAGTAATCCTACAAGTGGTTGTCATGATACTGTACAGACAGGGACCTATATTGTAATGATAAAACAGAGAGCAGACCTATTCCATAGTATATTTTAGTTCAGTTATTGTCTTGTGTGAGTAAATTTACAGTAATTTTTTTTTTTTTTTCTTTATAGTTAAACTTCCAGAAATAATGGGAAGGATGTCTTTTGCAGAGAAGAACCTGAAAGCTTTGTTGAAACACTTTGAGCTGTTCCTAAGGTAAAATGAATATAACCTTGAGAACTGTAGACTTAGATATATTACAAGTGAATAGTTTTCAAATAATAAACCCAATTTCTGCTTTATGTTGGAGTTCTGGAAGTGGTATCATTTTAATCGCTATAGTTTGCTATATAGTTTATATATTTTATAAAATTGTTTGCTCAGTAAGTCCATCTTTTCCACTATTTCTGTATATAGTTTTGTTTTAGTGATGTAATTACTGATGAGCTTGACATTTGAACTTAAACCCTTTAGAAGCTCTTGCTTTGCCCATAAATCTATGTAGGACAAGGCTTTTTGGGAGAGTTACCTCCTGATATTTTCAAAGGTCACAATTTTTTTTTTTTTTTTTAATGGGGGATTGTGTGTGTGTGTGTGTATATATATTACACAATCCAGCGCAGTCGCTCATTCACTAAACAGCGATTTCAGATGTCAAAGACTGCAATAGTTTTATTTAAAAACACCTCACCTAGGCAAAAAATTATGGGGGTTTAGTTACATTATATGATCATATATTGCATAAGCCTTCCACAACGTCAATGTATCCCATTCTTGGCACGTCCTATCCTAGCAGCCTAATGCTTGCTCTTATGAGATTAATCCACTTACTGGATATGGAGCTGACCTCATTCAAATGTACCAATTTCGGTGTTCATTGTGGTCAAAGTTCAAGCATATTGGCTCTATGAATGATCACTGTGCATGTAGACCATGGCGAAATATATGCACAAAACCAATATTTCTGTGAAAATCTGAACAATAACAAATCAAACCCAGAAACTTTTAGAAAGTCATAAAAAGCTTACAAACTCTCCCAACACTCCACTGTCAAAGTGGACAACCAAATCCTGCAACTTCCCTTAGATGTAGCAAATGCCTTTAACAATTATTTTGTCGGATGCTCCACCACCCTGATTGCCAAGCTAATAAATGACACACATCCTGAAACCACAAATGGGGATCAGGCCCCACTAAATTTGCAAAGGCCCAATATAGAGAAGTGAAATTATAGACCTGTACCTATTTAGTGTCGTTAAACATCTTAATAATTTAAAAATGAAAAACCAGTGTGGACCAGATCAAATCCCAGCAATGTTGCTGAAGCTCAGTGTGCCAGGAATTGCTAAACCTGCCACTACCCTTATTAACGAATCCCTGGTGTCAGGATGCATACCCAAATTTTGGAAGACTGCAAAAGTAGTACCTATGCATAAAAGTGGTGACAATACTTTATCTAACTGCCGGCCAATATCATTGCTCCCAGTATTGTCAAAAATGTCAGAAAAATGTGTCCACACGCAACTGTGTGAATATTATTTGATCCCTGGTCAATCATGCTTTCGTCCAAATCACTCAACTTTGACTGCCCTCTTAAAAGTTTGCAATGACATCCAAACTGGCATGGAACAAGGAGACCTAACTGGAGCTATTTTCCTTGATTTTTTTTTTTTTTTTAAAAGGCCCTTGAGACAGTAGACCACGACATTCTACTGCACAAACTAAAAAAACTCTGGAATTGGTGAACGTCCGCTAACCTGGTTTCAATCATATGTATCCGATTGCTTGCAATATGTGTCCATTTCTGACAGGTTCCATTCTCTTCCCCCTACTATTCACATTATTTATAAATGATCTGCCTAATGTCTGCAAATCCTCAAATGTACACATGTACGTAGACAACACAGTAATCTATGCAAGCAAATCCGATCAAACTGCAGCTTGAGGCTGTGCTACAAGACCAGTTCACAGAGGTAGAAAAGTGGATTGCAAAAACAAACTCTAAACACTGACAAAACTGTCACAATGATCTTTGTAACAGTACCTAAAGTACACAAATGACAAAATTCACATCTATGCATCAAAACAAAATCAAATGCCACAATGACAGCAGTCCATTTTTTCAAATACTTGAGTATGTTGGACCCCAATCTATCTTTTGGCCTCCACATAGAAAAACTTGCATCTAAACTTTAT
The DNA here is from genome assembly GCA_933207985.1 of Pelobates cultripes. Classification (NCBI taxonomy): domain Eukaryota; kingdom Metazoa; phylum Chordata; class Amphibia; order Anura; family Pelobatidae; genus Pelobates; species Pelobates cultripes. Next base: position 250,379,810 of record OW240912.1, on the reverse strand, counting down.
CAAAAACTAGGTTCCCTGTACAGACACAAATCCTGCATATGCCCTACAGTAAAGGAAAGGATTGTACAGCAAATGCTGATGCCAATCATTGATTATGGGGATGTAGTGTATGCACCTGCACCGCAAACCCACCTTAATAAACTTAATACATAGTATAAATCGTTCTACCGCTTTGTGCTACAATGTAGTTACATGACCCAACATTGTGAAATTCTAAAAGAACTAAACTGGCTGCCGCTGGAATCCCGACCCACCCTACCTGAGCAGAATGCTCTTCCCGGCTGTTCCCACCTCCTATAACTTCCGATCCAGTACCAGCACTTTATTTAGTCTACCTCAATACAAAGAGAAAGCAGCTCGATCCTCCTTTTCCTACAGAGCACCGCAATTATGGAACGACCTCCCGCACACTTTCAAATCTTCCCTAGGCCTAAAATCCTATAAGAGATCTCTCTCTACATATCTCAAAACAGAATGCACCTGTCATGGTTGATTATAAATTTCCTACCCGTTCTATGTTAAATTTTGTATATATTGTGTATTAATATTGTTTTTGTACCCTATTGAAAGAATGCAATGTTTTGTGGACCCAGGACATAGTTTAAAACTAGAGAAATCTCAATGTATCCTTCCTGGTAAAATATTTTTATAAATAATAAATATATATATAGATATTGGAAGTTGCACAGCCTCCAAGCTATGCACCCACGAATAGGAGTATATCCTGCAAAGTCTAAAAAGGAAAATATTTTTGACACAAGTTTTGTGCAGTATATATTTTTATAAACCCCTCCTATTGGAGAACTGAAGCATTTTAAAGTCACGGTGGCACTTTCTTTTAAGGCACGGAAGCACTTTTCTTAAAGGACCTGTAATCAAAGTTAAGTTTTAATTACCGCCCTATCTCACTACTGCCATTTGCCTCCAAGATCCTCGAGAGAGTTGTCTACGCCAGACTGACAGACTTTCTTGAATCCAGCTCTCTGCTTGACCCCCTTCAGTCTGGATTCCGCGCTGGTCACTCTGTCGAAACTACTGTGACCAAAGTATCCAACGATTTAATTGCTGCTAAATCTCGCGGCCAGTACTCTATCCTAATCCTCCTTGATCTTTCTGCCGCCTTTGACACTGTTGATCATCAACAGCTTCTTCACATTCTCCGTAACTTTGGTCTACGGGATTCTGCTCTCTCCTGGTGCTGCTCCTACCTCTCCCAGCGCTCCTTCAGTGTTTCTTTCTCTGGCTCTGCCTCTTCTCCCCAACCCCTCCCTGTCGGTGTCCCCCAAGGTTCTGTCCTCGGCCCTCTACTGTAATCTATCTATACTGCCTCCCTTGGTAAACTCATCAGCTCTTTTGGCGTCCAATACCATTTATATGCAGATGACACGCAAATCTACCTGTCCTCCCCTGATCTCTCTCCGCCCACCTTGACTCGTGTTTCTGACTGCCTCTATGCTATTTCCAACTGGATGGCTGCTCACTTCCTTAAACTCAACCTGTCCAAAACAGAACTTCTAGTTTTTCCTCCCTCAAGTGCTGCTACTCCTGTGTCTGTCGCCATCCAAGTCAACGGCGCTACTATCACCTCTACCTCCCAGGCTCGCTGCCTAGGAGTTCTTTTTGATTCTGATCTCTCTTTTACTCCCCATGTTCAATCGATAGCCAAATCCTGTCGCTTCCAACTCAAGAACATAGCGCGCATCCGCCCATATCTAACGCCGGACGCGGCTAAGGTACTGGTTCATGCTGTTGTTCTCTCTCGCCTTGACTATTGCAATCCCCTTCTCACCGGTCTTACATGTTCCCAGCTTGCACTGCAGCAATCTATAATGAATACGGCTGCGAGGCTTATTTTCCTGTCCGGTCGCACCTCCCACGCCTCCACGCTCTGTCAGTCCCTGCATTGGCTTCCAGTTAGATATAGGGCCCAATTCAAAATTCTGGCGCTTGCTTACAAATCCCTACATAATGCTGCTCCAACATACCTATCCTCCCTCATACACAAGTATGTCCCGTCGAGACCCCTGCGCTCAGCCCAAGACCTACGCCTATCCTCTGCCCGGATCCCCACCTCTGATGCTCGCCTTCAAGACTTCTCCAGGGCTGCACCTATTCTGTGGAACTCCCTTCCCTCCTCAATAAGACTTTCACCCAGCCTCCATTCCTTCAAAAAATCTTTGAAAACTCACTTCTTCATTAAAGCGTATCAATTAAACTGTCAGCAGGTTTCTCATCCCCCACCCCATGACTCCATTCCTGCAACTGTCAAAAATGACCTACCAAGCACTCAATAAACCCTTCTGTAACAAACTATTTAATTCCCCTACTTTAACCCTTTGTGTCACTATACCCCACTCCCTCTAGCATGTAAGCTCATGGAGCAGGGCCCTCAACCCCCTCTGTTCCTGCACGTCAGTGGTCTGATCTCAATTATGTGTCTGTTAGTCCACCCATTGTACAGCGCTACGGAATTTTTTGGCGCTATATAAATAATATTAATAATAATAATAATAATTACATTTTTTTTTTTTCAACCTCATTAAAAAAACAAACAAAAAAAAAAAAAAACATTTTTGGTGTTACCAATAGTTGGAATATCATCCTCTTGGGTTGGGGTCCAAATATAAGCTTAAATGGATGATTACATACATGCTACGTTAGTAACAGCACTCTGTGCTAATGTCTTGAAATACTGCAACTTACTGATGAGCAAGCAGAAAATATATTATGGGATACCCCGAGTTTGGAACTCCCAACGACAACTACAGTTTGTGATGTATATTTTAAAATCCTTAAGCTAAGAAAGAGAGAAGTGGATCTGGACCTCCACGGCTTATTTTTATCAGATTACCACAGAGCTAAACAAATACCAAGGGGCTTTAGAGTGCATAATATATCCACAATAGGACTGAATGAAGCCTAGAGTACGTAAAGACTGGACTTCAGTACTTAATAAATGCTCAATGTATTTAATGCTGGTAATATGGGATATCAAGGAAGATCTACAAGAGGTACACATGAAAATACAGCAAATAGTAAGTGAACATGCTGTTTTGCTTAATTCACAAGAGGGCATCAACCAACAGGTTAAACTGAATGAGGAGGTACTCCAGTATAAAAACCAACTAGTCAAATTCAAACGACAAAAGACGGAGAGGGTACAATTGGATTATAAAGACAACCAGGTATATAGATGGCTTTCTGGAGACCAAAGACCACGATCAAGGAGTAAGAAGATGGTCAAACCCAATGTCCCCACTATAGACATCACTTCAGGAGATTTTTAAATTTTTTTTTAATTTTTTTTTAGGCCTCAGCGACCAGACCGAAGTATCCTCCCCTCCTAAGAAAATAACAAGAAGCCACGTGAGGAGTGAAAGAGACATGTCACAAGACGCGGACAGAAGGGACACCTTCACTGATCCCAGAGGGAGACCTCCTCTTCAGAAGTAGTACCAGTATTCAATTTATCTGATAGGAAATTGACACATGAAGTGAATATTCTAAGTAAAGGCCTCACTTTTATTCCAACTGGGTCACCTAATAAGTTCCATTGGGATGTTTGAACTTTTTAAATTTGGTAGGAGCTTTAGGTTAAATGACTTTTTCAAGAAATCCCATTCCATAACTACAGACACCATATCCACCAAATTCCAAACTCCCAGCAAATTTGATCCAGCAATCAGCCAACCTACTATAAATACCTTTTTATGTACTGTGAAATTCATATTAGAACTACTCTCTTTGGCATTAAACCACAACTATTTTCGTTTTCAAAACCAGATGCTATCTACAGAAGGAGGGTGCTGCGATGGCCCCGATGTACCACTTTGAGAAAAATCATATTTTACATAACTTCTCTAAACGGATAGTAAATTACTTCAGATATACGGTAGATAATATCCAAATTTTCTGGAACGGCAATGAGGAAGAGGCACAGCACTTTGTGGACCATATAAATGGATTATCAACACCTATTAAGGTTTCTTCTCACATCAACACACAGGTGATACAATACTTAGATCTGGAGATATTACTTGAAAACTGGAAGAATACCAACTCTATTCTAAACCTACGGATAGTAACGCTCTGTTACACTATGAGCATGCACATCCAAAACAAAGGACTCACTGCCTCGCTCTCAATTTTTAAGAGTCCTCAAGAACAACTCCAAAGAATCTAAAAATGAAATACAAATACAAGAAATGTGTGGCAAATTTTTGAGGAGAGGTTATACACGAAGAATCCTGGAGAAATCTCTACTTAAAGCCAGGGAAAAGATCCTGATCACGTTGAATACTGTTTCAAGAGTCTTCATCAAGAATTAAGTTCTCAATGGTTTTTATAACCCTGAAAGCACAGAATTGATTATAAAAAAAAAAAAAAAAAAAAAATGGAATATTTTGGAGAGGGATGTATCCCTTACCGAGATACTACATAATAGACTTATGATCTGCTATAAAATAAATAAATCCTGCGAGATCAGTTGGTCCATACAGATCCAATTTCAAGTTACATGCCGGTCAACAAAAATACAGCAAATTTAGGGTGTGTGAGATGTTTGGGTTGCGTCACATGTGGACATTTGATACCCTGCAAAAACGTCAACCACCCACACCTAGGCAAGACTGAGACAGCTTTCTATTCACCCAAGTTACGCAGAGCATCTTTTAGAAGCTGTGCTAATAGATACATTCTATGCAGTAGCTCCACATGGCGTATGGAGATACCTGACGTCCTGGTTGTCCAGGCAACGTAAACAGTCCGTAATATGGAGACATGATTGGTACAGCTGTCTCCTATACTTTACACATGCACTCTCTGTACTAGTGAACGCCAACTCTCTGCACAGGTGAAGGTTGAGTCACTATTTGGGGTCCTATAAATATACGATACTTGTGTTAATGCAATTTTGTTTGTCCTGATGCAAGTTCCTTATTGGAACTGAAATGTTGATTGTTGGTGAAACTGTCTGTGAGTAAGCTTTTTCAAAGAATCCCAAGAGTGCTGCTGATCCATCTCTATTTCTGTGTGTGTGTGTATATATATGTGTGTGTGTGTGTGTGTATATATACACACACACACACACAATCCAGCGCACTTGCTCATTCACTAAACAGCGATATCAGATTAGTGAATGTGCAAGTGCGTGTATTTTGTATGTTGTATATATTGGCCCCAGCAGCACCCTATAATATATGCATGTTCTGGTGAGTGCAGTCCTAGCCATCTGGTTTTATTTATTTGTATATTTGGGAGTCCAGGCCAACTCCTTGGTTTTGCACCCCTCCCAGTCACAGGTGCTTCCCTATTTAGCTTTGACCTGCAGAGTGCCAGTAAGGAAGAATTTCCCAAGTAAGTGGATTAATATCATAAGAGCAAGCATTAGGCTGCTAGAATAGGACCTGCCAAGAATGGGGTACATTGATGTTGTGGCAGGCTTATGCAATATATGATCATGTAATGTAACGAAACCCTCATTATTTTTTGCCAAGGTGTTTAAAAACACAAAACAAAAAAACTATTGCAATCTTTGACATCTTAAATCGCTGTTTAGTTAATGAGTGAGTGCGCTGGATTGTGTATTGTATGTATGTATGTATTCCAAACTTTTGTACTCCTACCTCCAGCCAAAATGATACCGGGTGCCAAGCCATGCTTTTATGTAGAAAATAGAGAAATGCCGGAACTCCTGAATTTAAGAACAATAATATTTATGGTCAGAAGTCAACGTTTCAGTTCCTAGCTTGGATCTTTCATCAGGACACGTGTCCTAATGAAAGATCCAAGCTAGGAACTGAAACGTTGACTTCTGACCATAAATATTATTGTTCTTAAATCCAGGAGTGCCGTCATTTCTCTATTTTGTGTGTGTGTGTGTGTGTGTATGTGTATGTGTATATATATATATATATATATATATATATATATATATATATATATATATATATATATATATATGTGTGTATATGTAACCATGTAGCATAGAGATAGGACTCCAAAGATATTTAAAAATAAAACTTAACTTTTATTTTCTTCAATTAAGAGATCATTTCAGTTTGTCACCCAAACTTTCATAAGGATAAAATAACATCTTAAAAGACAATCTTATATACCCACCACCAATATACACTTACCCAATAAGTGAAGTGATACAGTATGTGACAAACTTGGTCGGAGCCAGAATGAGTGATTGTTTGACCCCGATTACGCCATCCCGTTACGTCACCCAGTCTGTTCTGTACATCCAAGCACTAAGCAAACTATAATTACTATGGCAACAACCAGAGAAATCTTCTTACTGCACATCTAGTCTCATATATATATATATATATATATATATATATATATATATATATATATATATATACACACACACAATGCATTAAAATAATGGAATATCTTCAACCTTTCCATCTGTCGGTTATCAATGCTAAATGTCTGTCTTGTAGATGCTTAATCTTTTTTTAGTTGCTTATTTGGTGCAGTTTATTCTGTTACTATTTCATTTTATTTTGTAGCAGAATTGATTAAATGTTATGCATCTTTCTTGCAGATTCCTTGCAGAATATCACGAAGATTTCTTTCCAGAATCTGCTTATGTAGCTGCCTGTGAGGCATATTACAGCACCAAGAACCCACGTGCTATTTACTGAACATGCCAACAGCTCTCAATTTTCTTCATTTTTTTATGAAATGAACTTCTAGATGCAACATAAATTCCATAATTTTTTTTTTTTTTTTTTTATAAATTAAACCAAGACACAGTTGGGAAAGCAGAGGAAGAAAAAATATATATATTGACTGTAAAGTATTACATTCCTCACATTAATGCTTGCAGTTTATGCGCTAGAAAAAGTCAGTTTTATTTTTTTAATATGTGTATAAAGATTTATGTTGTCTTGTCTTATTGCATTTGTAAAACATGCATTCGTTTACTGCTGTCTTACATAGTTCATAGCATGAGCGTGAAATTGAGTCTTTTTAGTCCTCTTGAATTTCAAAATAGATATAGATGGCCTTATGGTGTTGGTGAACCTGTTGAATGATCTTTTATGTGGACAAGTTTACAGATTAAAAAAACAACTTTGAAATGTTTTTTTTTTTTTTTTTCATTTAAAAAAATATTTTTTTTTTTTCTTTTTACTATGCCCTCAAAATACACATAGTACACACTATTCTGGATTGGATATCCATTTTGCTTCTTTAACCCCTTAAGGACACATGACGTGTGACAAGTCATGATTCCTTTATATTCCAGAAGTTTGGTCCTTAAGGGGTTAAAGCAAATGTATCACACTTGTGATATAGCACATTATTGCTTAAATTTCATCCTGCACCTGTGTATCAATGGCAAAACTGAAACTATTGTGGATTTGGAGAATAAAAAAAAAAGATTCTTTAAATTTGATTTCAAGTTTGAAATCTAATAGTGGCGCGCAAGCAGTTAAATCAATAGAAAATACATATATTCAAGTGTGGGTGTTTTGTGTGTTATTTTTTTTTTTTTTAACTCCCCTTTCAATGTACTATTATTGGACTGCACCTCTAAAAACAAAAGCATCCAAATAGTTGGAAGAAAGGGGGGAAAACAAAGAACTCAAACGCAGTGGTATTCAACTCAGTGATTATGTACTGCTCTCACTTTAAATACCTTTCAGGCAATGAACATTTTTGTGAACGTCGGCTACACATAACTGAGCAACCTATTGTGCTGATAAAATAAGTATATGTATATACAGGTAAGTATTAGTCTATCCAAAACATGGGGGGGGAAAAGGATGGATAAAATTAAGTTTTCAGATATATTAATCTGATTCTAGCCAGTGCTTAAACAGTTTAAGAAATTATAAGTTTAATATTTAGTGACTGTAAATGTAGAAAAGATGGTGAATCCTGTATCACATATGTCAGCATACAATTAATAGAAACAAAATACAAAACTGTACAAAAAGATAAACAAATATTCAAAGAATGATAACTAGTAAGTCTTAAAGCTGGGCATATTTAAAAAGCACTGTCAGCAGAGGTGTAACTAGAAACCACTGGGCCCATGTGCAGAAAACTACCCTGAGTTCTCCCATGTGTCTTATCCTCACCCAGTCCTTCCACGTGTCTCATTATTTTACCCCTGCCATCCATATGTCATTCTCCCCCAGTCCTTTCCATGTGTCTCAATTTCACCCCAGCCCCTTCCATGTTTTACATACCTGACCCCCCCCATCCCCTTCTTATCTACTCTTTGCTGTCCACGTAGCATGGCCTGGCTCACTGCAGTAACTTATCTCTCAGGAAGTGCTCTCCGTGAGCAACTTCTGTCAGACCTGGTAGAGGGAAACGGAGGCACCTCTACCCGTAGTCTGCTCAGCTGTGCTTATGACCGTCAGAAGAAGTTAGCTCCCCTCCAGCTGGTTACCCTGCGACCAGCAGCCCGGGCCACTGCGGCCGTGCACTGGCCCTGAAGTGATGTCAATACACTGTCGCAGCTGCGACCGTGGCAGGTACGCTACTGACTCTTGGTATAAATATTCTATATACTAAATATAAATATAATAGAAGTATATCTTTTTAATCGATATTAAAAGAAAAATAAATAGAATTATGTAAAAATTGATTACAATATGGAAATCATAATGATAGTGATATAAAACCAAAGAAACCAGACACATCTGTGCATATTGTTAAAGGTGTAGGCATACAAGAAGACAGGAGGTGAGGGAGAAATTACCAAAAATTATTTATAAAACAAAAAAAATTGTATAAATCAAAATCTGCATTAAGACCCTTAGTAATAATGTTAAGCCTAAAAACCCCACCTAATTTCTTCTTGACCTATTGGCCTTAGAGGGGCACTATAGTCATCAGCGCAACAACAGCTTAAAGGACCACTATAGTGCCAGGAAAACATACTCGTTTTCCTGGCACTATAGTGCCCTGAGGGTGCCCCCACCCTCAGGGTCCTCCTCCCGCCCGGCTCTGGAAAGGGGAAAAGGGGTTAAACTTACCTTTTTCCAGCGCTGGGCGGGGAGCTCTCCTCCTTCTCTCCTCCGATCCTCCTCCTGGGCTGAATGCGCACGCGCGGCAAGAGCTGCGCGCGCATTCAGCCGGTCACATAGGAAAGCATTTACAATGCTTTCCTATGGACGCTGGCGTGCTCTCACTGAAAATCACAGTGAGAAGCACGCAAGCGCCTCTAGTGGCTGTCAATGAGACAGCCACTAGAGGCTTTGGAGGAAGGCTTAACCCATTAATAAACATAGCAGTTTCTCTGAAACTGCTATGTTTATTTAAAAAATGGGTTAACCCTAGCTGGACCTGGCACCCAGACCACTTCATTAAGCTGAAGTGGTCTGGGTGCCTAGAGTGGTCCTTTAATGTATTTTTTTTTTTTTTTTCTGGGGAGTATAGTCAGTCCCTGCAAGCATTTTATTGTAAACACTGCCTTTTATAAGAAAGGGAAAACAAATACATCCTGTTTTATAGCTTCCTTGGATACTTTTCTGGAGCAGATACTACAAATTATTTTTGTCTGGCATAGGCTGATTGCAAGATTTTGCTATGCATTTTACTTTCTCAATTGGCTTATCTGGAGTCTCCGGGTTAGTCATATTACAAAATGTCAGGCCTTAAGAAAATACAAATTGATTTTTTCTAATGAGTTGCTTGAAATGGACCTCCGAAAATAACTATTTTTGGTAAAAACCTAGATACTTCTTACAGGCAATTGGGACGGCTATGGATAGTAAGTATACACCCAGTTATTAATTTTTTTAAATAATGCACCAACATATTCTGTAGTGCTGTACAGTAGATGGACGAGTTAAATGCACAGGAACAGAAGATGTTGATGGCTCTGCTCAAATAAGCTTGAATACTAGAGGGAGTGGAGTAGAGTAGCACAAGAGGTAAGAATAGGATGTATTTCATTGAGGAAGAAAGAGATAGGGAAACCACGCCAAAAGGTATATTCAACAAATTCATGCAAATACATACACTATATGAGGTCCACTGATGTATGATTTTATGATGACCTCAAAAAAATAAAATAGGAACAGGTGATAGTACAGTATGTCAGGTAAATATTTAAACAATTTGTAGCCCAAGAAAATGCTAACTCACATTTTCTTGAGCTGCTAAGAGCTCTGTTGTTTAGCACATGGGCGGTACAATGCCCGTCTCAGGATATGTAGAAGATTCTAGTACTCCACCCACTGAGAATTGGATGACCAAGAGATATATACCTGAGCTAGGTCATATAGCTCTGGAAATTGTGAGTGTTCAATTGGCAATTCCATATACCCTCACATTGTTTCAATGTTTTTACGCTATTGCACTTTATCTCTTTGTTTAACCCCTTAAGGACCAAACTTCTGGAATAAAAAGGAATCATGACATGTCACACATGTCATGTGTCCTTAAGGGGTTAAAGGAACACGCACAGAACTGAAGTTACTCAAAAGCAAATTAAATTAAGTGTTTCTCAGTATATATATGCACATGAAATGTTTTGGCATTGAACAAAGCGCTCTACTATTTTGTGTATTTGTTACATGTGTTTTGGGGGGAATTACACATTTAGTGTAGTAGCAGCTTTGTTCTAAAAAAAATAAATCTAAATTGGGATATCTGTAAAGCAAACGATCCTGTATCTCTTGATTAGAGCACACTTAAAAGTTGTTGTTTTTTCTACTAATGCAGCTCAAAATAAAGCTTTTTTTGCAGGTAGCTAAGGTCCAACATATCTGGCTAGATTCCCTTGAAAACATTTGTGGGAGACTCCAAGGAATATCCAGTGAAACTTCTTCACGACATCAGAATAGCTTCAAATTGTCTTTCCAATTCAGCTTTAGAGATGCTTAAACTATCTGCCAGATCAATGGGCCTCTCCACTGTAAAAAGACAAGTAGTTTAGCTCAGAAATTTGTCGACAGACTTTGCATAAAAAAATTCCCTTTCTAATCTTTCCTTTGAACAGGGTAGAGTCTTTGGGCATAAGGTAAACCGGCAAAAAGGAAAAATGGAATAAACCGTTCTATAGAAACAAGTTTTTTTTATAGAAACAATTCCTTTTGGAGGTCTACAGCAAGAAGTATTCAGAGACAACTATTTGATTATAGAAATAAAGAAAAAAGAGAATTTACTGTAAATAAAACTAAAGATTGCAGGTTTTGCGGCCAGGGCAATAGGAGGACGAGTTCTTGACTTCACTTCTCAGTAAGAGAAAACCACCACAGACAACTGGGATCTTTCTATTATAAGAAGAGGATACAGATCAGAGCTCAACGACCTTCCTCCAAGAAGAATTCTCTGCTCTTCAGTCCAATCATCCAAAACTGCTTCAGCTCTGTATGCAGAAGTGCAGAATCTTTTAAAGAAAAATTCTATAGGCTATTTGTAGTTCAAATGCCAGACGGATCATTCAGGCCCACCCTAGACCTAAAAGAAGTCAATTGAGTCATCACCAGGAAAAAACACGCGATCAGGAACACACGTTGTTTAAGAAGGGGCTTGGTTTAGCCCACTAAACCTCAAGGATGCCTATCTATGTGCATAAACTTATCAAATTATCAAGAATTTAAAACAACCTGGTTGGCTCTTCTGAGTTTCAAGAAACACCTACAGGGATAAAATGTTCAGATGAAATATGACAATGCTACCGCAGTTGCACATCATAACAGAAAAGGAAGGACTTGTTCTCCTTCATTGGTAAAGTTGTGCTCCAGTGTGATGATCTGGTCAGAAAACCACCTGTTCTCCCTATTTGGGGTTCATGTAAAAGGAGAAACCAATATGTTGGCAAATGCTCTGAGCAAAAAAGCATTTGAAGTAAGGAGACTGGTTTCTTTCCCATCACACATTTCAGGAAAATTTGGAACTCTAGAAATTGGCCTGATGGCCTTGAGTGAACAGAAAAACCTTAATATTTATCTCAATCAGCCAGTCAATCTGAACTTTGTGGATGCCCTAGCAGTTCTCTGGGATTATCATCTGCCCTACCGTTTTCCTCCAGTTGTTCTAATTCCAAGGATTTTGCTGAAAATTATCCTGTAAACAGTAAAAATCATTGCGATTCTTCCTTTCTGGTTTTGGAGGAACTGGTTTGCAATGCGGTTGAGACTCTCAAAAGGAAACTACAGACCTCTCTCTCTCTCTATAGAAATAGAAACAAAACCTGGGACCTTTATAGACTCTCAAGACTTTCAAGCTCACAGCATGTTATCTGAATGCCAGCTACTAGGTTCCAAAGGTTCAAGCCCGGAAATTATTGACATCTTGATTGTCGTCAAAAAAGAATCCATAAGTAGAGTTTTTTTTCCAGAATTTGGTAGAAACTTCTTCTTGGTGCCAGGTAGTTCCTGAAGATCCAATTTCAGGCTCTAAAATTTCTCTAATTGGGTTTTGCAAATGATTCACTTCCAGCATCTATGAGAGTCCAAATATCCACTAGTAGTTTCTACACCATCAGAGACTTGGCTTCAGACCCTCTGATCTCCAGTTTTCTTCAGATCAGCTTTTTCAAACTGTCAGGGAAATAGTACCTCAATGGGATCTTAATTTGGTCGTTCATGCACTATGTGAAGCTCATTTTGAACCATAAGAAGAGTGCAATGATTACCTGGAAAATTGTATTTCTGATGATTTTTACATTAGCAAAAATGTTTGGGGAATTGCAAATTCTGCAAATCCTCCGTATCTGTTTTTTTAATATGGATAAAGTAATTTTAAAATTTCACCCTTCACAATAATAATCCAGAGATTGTTCTCCCAATGTTGTGTCAGAATCCTCAGAACATGAAGTAAAGTAAATTCCATTGCCTTGATGTAAATCACACCCTGCAGTGCTATTTAGAGTAAACAATACCTTTTTATTATTCCATCAGGCTATTTGTTCTCTATCATGGTCAAAATAAATAACTCATGGCATCAAAAGCTTAATAAGCAAGATGGATTAAAGAGGCAATCATTCTTGCCTACAAGTGCTCCTAGGTTACTCCTCTTCTTTTAAAAGCCTATTAAACAATGGCAAAATGGCAATTGCTACATCATCGGCATCTAAGACCCTGTGTACTCCAAACAATATAAATTAGACATATAGGTTTCTGAGAATACAGTTTGTATGGACGCAAGGTGATATGATGTCTTCCAACCCTTGGGTTATCACTTGTCTATCCCTGTTGTTGTGCATTGCTTCTAATCTGGAGGGAAAATAATATTCTATTTATTGTAAATTTATTTTTCCTGAGGTTTAGAGGCAGTGCACATATTCCCATCTGTGAAGAAACCACACATTTAGTTTTTTTAACTTTGATTTTTCTTGTGCGGTAGATAAAACTACCGAACACTGACCACCCCCCTGGCTCATTAACTACAAAGAAAAAACGCAGATTAAGTGCTCTCCCTGTGTGGCTGCCATTCATATGGCCGAACACCATGTTGCATGAAAAGAGGCAGCGGGACTTGGTAGTCAAGTGTATGGAACTAAAATCGGACACTTGACTTCCTGAACGCCGGTCAACTTCGTGAACGCTTGCTTACTTTCACTGACCAGCCAGGAGAGCTCGATTCAGTTGGTTTGTTCCCACGAACATTCCATTGGAACAATTTGTGAATTTGTTCGGTTTTTAGACTTCCCGAAATGGACCGACCGTGACCTCTGAAACTATGGACCTGTTTTAGGCATAAGATCTTGTGTGCAGTCGGTCAAATAATGACCTCCATGGAAATCCCGAACCCCTGAATCGATCTCGGTGATTTTTTGGATATGTTGGTCCCCCAGATTAGGGCGATTAAGGGATATGACATTTGTGGGGTTTCCATGGGTTTTGAGGTACTTTTGGGGTTTTGTGGAAATTTATGTTTTTTTTGTGCTTGGAGATAATTGAGTTTAGCACAATCATTGACTCAAATATCTCCCAAACACAGGGGAAGGATTATCCTATTTTATGTGGGAATGTCCTGGACCTGAGAGCCAATGTACTTACAGTATGTACTTTGCCACAGTACCCTCTCAGGTCCAGTGGGGAATGCCCTTGGAATATGTCACTGTAAACCCTGTGCATGGGGACTTGCATAAAAAACAGCCAGTTGACCTGAATAAACTCATTCCTGTTGTCATCTAGTCTAGGCTGATGTTTGGGTATCCGTAGTTTTTCTTGGTTTTTCTGGTTTTATATTCTATGTCTGGTTCATTCCTTTATTCTGTTCCTGGAATTCCCAGGCTCCTGGATTCCTTTTAAATGTTTGCTTTTTGTTGCCACACCCATTCCTTTGCTGTTAATCCTTTTTGTTTCAGTCTGTTCCTGCAGGCAGTGGTTTCATTTCCTCTGCTCCTTTCTTTGCAGGTAAGTACTGTGTGTGTTTTATTGTTTATTTAGTCATTCATATCTAGGCAGTTAGGACACACCATACTTGGAGTACTTTGGTGCAGCGGTGGGCTGCATACATCTTGGCCATTTATGTATGTCTAAATCTCCAATGTTTATTACATTTATAGTACTTAGTTATTTCTCCTCTTGTTTTGCTTTGTATCTCTTGTCTTGTTTTATTTTGTCTTGTATTCCCAGTTCATGTACAGTCCTGTCCTGCCCATGTGCTGTTATTGTTCCCCTCATGTATTGTGTACAAGTTCTGGCTTCTTCTTTCTGTCCTTCTCCGGTTCTGGGTTCTTCTAGTCTTGTCTTGTCTTCTTGTTTGGTGCCTGTTCTAGTCCTGACTTGTTTCTAGTACTGGATACATATCTGCATTACATCCAACTCCTGGCTTACGCTAAAGCTGCATCAGGGCCCTGGTATGTGGCTGTACAAATGCTGGTGCTCAACACCAGGGAGCGTGTGGTTACCCTACACCAGGCCCTGATGGTCCATTACCATGCTGAGACTCCTCTCACACAGGGGTCCTGGTCCTCGGACTGCCACCCATGAGAGTGGTACAGCACAGGCTGCTGTTAGAGAGGGACAGTGTAGAGCTTATTTTCTACACTTGTAGATATTACTGTGTTTTTAAGCTTTATTTATAAGAACATTAAGGAGTTCTTATTATATGCGACAGCTTTGCAGTGTTAAACACTGTAGATAGATTTTCATCTATTAACATTTGGTGTGTACAGTGTTCTTTTAGGGTGTGTGAGTTTCGTTTATGTTTTAGAATCTTTTTTCCCCTCTGTTTCACATATACCAACTATCACTTTTTAAGTATGTTTTCAGAGTTCAAACAAATGAGGCAAAATAAAGTCCAATCACTCTTTCTAGATAGGAATGATGTTTCCCATTAAGCTACTAATGACATGGACAGTTACTTTAACAAATTGGAAAAAATGTCCATTAAATAGAGAGACACAAAAATGATGGGAAATTTAATTCCTTGAAAATTATATCCAAGACTCAAGAGGGCCTCATTCCTAGAGTTTTATGTTTAGAAAAAAAAACCTGCTAAGGATTAGAAAATTCTAGCCATGTTCTACATTGGGAGAGAGCTCTAGAATATTGCTCTATTACCTTGAATGAAATGATCATTGATTTTGAAAAAAAAAATCTCTCATATGTAACAAAAGAAATAGTAGAATTAGAAAAAGCGGGGAGTGGTTTGATGCATGGGCATGATGGCCGCTTGAGACCTCGGCTCCTAACACCGGGTTCCCATTTACCGCAGCAATAAGCAGCCTACCTGGTCCAGATGGATCGGACAAGGAAGCCCTGCACTCCCCAACACCTCACAGAGGTCCACGCCGGTGAAAACTGGCGGACACAGCGGCCTCTCACCACGTGGACGTCTCCTCGGAACCCGACAACCAGGGACCCTCTGAAGTAATCGAGCCGGGCTCACACTACCCAATGGCACAACTAAGGGCCGACCTGCGTGCAATCTCACCGGTCATGTTCACCAAAACGGATGCAGGGGCAATGGAGGCTTCCCTTAAAAGTACAATACAAGCTGAACTGGCCTTGATCCACCAGGACGTTTCTTCCCTTCAGGCAAGGGTGGCCACACTTGCGGCTTCAGCCACTACCTTCTCCCAGCACCATCATGGAGCAGAATAGGCAGCCACAAGACAGGGGAACATGCTGCTGGATGTCAAAGGCAGGTAGAAAACCTTGACAATAGAGGCAGGAGGTGTAATATTAGGATCTGCGGCCTACCTGAGAGCATGCAGGGGAAACCACTTGAGGCCATTCTGCAAGCACTCTTCAATTTTATCCTGGGGAATGATGACCCAGAGAGACTGTGTACGTAGTGGCCTGCTACAGACATGGGCTGCAAGAGGTGTTCTCCTGCCCAGGCAGCAAAGGGAACTATACTCCACCCTGCTCTTTTCTCTGATGAACCCCCGGAAATGGGGCCTTGGGACCTGCCCCTGGGGTACTGTTAGGGATGAGCTGCAGTGATCTATGTGCCTGATGGGTGGATGCCCACAGCTCTCCGTTTTGGGAGGTTTTGGATTCGGGAAAGGGAATGCTCTGAGCAAGTGCTCCCGAGGAGCTTTGACTATTCAAGGCAATATCAGAACAATCAATCCCTGCAGTCATCCTGGAAAGGTTGGCGTGTCTTATGCGCTGTTACAGATAAGACGCTGAAATCGCTTACATAGAAACGTAGAATGTGACGGCAGATGAGAACCATTCGGCCCATCTAGTCTGCCCAATTTTCTAAATACTTTCATTAGTACCTAGCCTTATCTTATAGTTAGGATAGCCTTATGCCTATCCCACGCGTGCTTAAACTCCTTAACTGTGTTAACCTCTACCACTTCAGCTTGAAGGCTATTCCATGCATCCACTACCCTCTCAGTAAAGTAATACTTCCTGATATTATTTTTAAACCTTTGTCCCTCTAATTTAAGACTCTGTCCTCTTGTTGTGGTAGTTTTTCTTCTTTTAAATATAGTCTCCTCCTTTACTGTGTTGATTCCCTTTATATATTTAAATGTTTCTATCATATCCCCCCTGTCTCGTCTTTCCTCCAAGCTATACATGTTAAGATCCTTTAACCTTTCCTGGTAAGTTTTATCCCGCAATCCATGAACCAGTTTAGTAGCCCTTCTCTGAACCCTCTCTAAGGTATCAATATCCTTCTGAAGATACGGTCTCCAGTACTGTGTACAATACTCCAAGTGAGGTCTCACCAGTGTTCTGTACAATGGCATGAGCACTTCCCTCTTTCTACTGCTAATACCTCTCCCTATACAACCAAGCATTCTGCTAGCATTTCCTGCTGCTCTATTACATTGTCTGCCTACCTTTAAGTCATCAGAAATAATCACCCCTAAATCCCTTTCCTCATATGTTGAGGTTAGGACTCTATCAAATATTCTGTACTCTGCCCTTGGGTTTTTACGTCCAAGATGCATTATCTTGCACTTATCCACATTAAATGTCAGTTGCCACAATTCTGACCATTTTTCTAGTTTACCTAAATCATTTGTCATTTGGCTTATCCCTCCTGGAACATCAACCCTGTTACATATCTTAGTATCATCAGCAAAAAGACATACCTTACCATCAAGACCTTCTGCAATATCACTAATAAAAATATTAAAGAGAATGGGTCCAAGTACAGATCCCTGAGGTACCCCACTGGTGACAAGTCCAAGCTTCGAATATATTCCATTGACTACAACCCTCTGTTGCCTGTCACTCAGCCACTGCCTTACCCATTCAACAATATTGGAATCCAAACTTAAAGATTGCAGTTTATTGATAAGCCTTCTATGTGCAACAGTGTCAAAAGCCTTACTGAAATCTAGGTAAGCAATGTCTCCTGCACCACCCTGATCTATAATTTTAGTTACCCAATCAAAAAAATCAATAAGATTAGTTTGGCATGATCTCCCTGAAGTAAACCCATGTTGTCTCTGTTCTTGAAATCCATGTGTTTTTAGATGTTCATCAATCCTATCCTTTAACATGGTTTCCATCACTTTCCCCACTACTGATGTAAGGCTTACTGGCCTATAGTTGCCCGACTCCTCCCTATTACCTTTCTTGTAAATGGGCACAACATTCACTAACTTTCAATCTTCTGGTACTACTCCTGTTAACAATGATTGGTTAAATAAATCTGTTAATGGTTTTGCTAGTACACCACTAAGCTCTTTTAATAGCTTTGGGTGTATTCCATCAGGTCCCATTGACTTATTTGTCTTTACTTTTGACAGTTGAAATAGAACCTCTTCCTCTGTAAACTCACGTGTAATAAATGACTCATTTATCCTTTTTCTCAACTGAGGTCCCTTTCCTTCATTTTCATCTGTAAATACAGAACAAAAATATTCATTGAGGCAGTCAGCTAGACCTTTATCCTCTTCTACATACCTTCCTTCTTTTGTTTTTAATCTAACTAATCCTTGTTTTACTTTTCTTTTCTCATTTATGTATCTAAAAAATGTTTTATCCCCCTTTTTTACTGACTGTGCTATTTTCTCTTCTGTGTGTGATTTGGAAGCTCTTATAACTTGCTTAGCCTCTTTCTGCCTAATCTTATAGATCATTTTGTCTTCCTCACTCTGGTTTTTTTTATAATTCCTAAATGCTAACTTTTTGTTTTTAACTATTTTGGCCACATCTGCGGAGTACCACAGTGGTTTCTTGAATTTTTTGCTTTTACTGACAAGCCTAATGCAATTTTCTGTTGCCTTCAATAGTGCAACTTTGAAATAATCCAATTTCTCTTGGACTCCATTTAAATTGCTCCAGTCTGATAATGACTCCTCTACCCATATTCTAATTTTAGAAAAGTCTGTTTTTCTAAAGTCTAAAACTTTTGTTTTTGTGTGGTGTGACTCAGTCACTGTTCTTATATTAAACCACACTGACTGATGATCACTGGATCCTAAACTTTCACCTACAGTAATATCTGATACCAAATCTCCATTTGTTAACACTAAATCTAGTATGGCCTCTTTACGAGTTGGCTCCTCAACAACTTGTTTTAGAGACAATCCCAGGACTTTAGAATATGTGTGCTCCTGGCATTTGTTATGCTTCCCTTCACTCAACACGTCTGCTGAATGGGAGCAAACCCTGCTACACAGGAAACAGATCCACTCCAGTTTTAAAAAGCTGTTTTCTTTTTTTTTTTTTATATATATATATATATATATATATGATTTTGTTTTTATTATAACTTATTATGATTTTGTTAATTCATCCACCACTTTGCTTATTCGCATATGGTATGTCTCTTCCTTAACGTGGAATAGTGACAAGAGGCACATGACTTAGACTAGTTACCATGTCTCCTTTCCCCTCCTCCCTTACCCTCCCCCCCAAAAAATTCTTGATTCCCCTCCCTCACTCCCCCCAAATGCACCATAAGGAGCTATCACGTTTACACCCTCACTAAACTCTTGAAATATATATGTTGAAAGTCGTGCTATGTTGAAAGTTATGTACTGTCACATGTTGTACTATTGATATCCCTCCTGCAGCTAAGTCGACAGGGGTTGTGTGGACTAGATATGTCGCTCTAACAAGGTTCCTCACCCCCTCATGAACATATATATATATTTTATTTTATTTTTTCTCATTCTCCTCTTCCCTCCCTATTTACAACAAATAAACCCAGCACAAAGCCGCTACTAAGCTACAGAAATGCATATGCCACGTTGACAGCTTTATATTGTTACATGCTATAATTTGTTTGTGATGCATATCCTGATTCTCAGACTGAGGCTGGGAGACACGGGTGACTTCCCCTAAGGTCCCAAAGGCCCTATTTGTTCTCTTATTGTTCTTCTGGTCGACCCTAACTGCCTAGGGATCATAGGACCCCCTCAGTACCTCTACCATGGAGGAGCAAAATTACCTATTGCTAAACTAGGGACCACCTTCTGTTCCACACTCGCCTGACAATATGTGGACCAGGGGGCTACACATCGGCTAGGATTTCCAGGGTGGGAGATTCGATTAGCACCTGACAATTAGATAGACACCCCGGGTAAGGGATATTGTCCGGGCGTCTGGCTGCGCATCCCATAGGGGCACTAATGTGGGAAGAGTGACTCCCTTCTACACATGCACTGGTTGGACTGTCATCCTAATATTGGTGGGCCCCAGTGACCCGGGTAGACACGTGTTGTCCATTAGACACCTATAGTGCCTACTACATTTGTAAATATCATACCCTTCTTCCTGCTCTCTCTGGGAGCTTTCTTCCTTCTACTGTTCTTTCCCTCATGTCTCCTTCTCTCACACCACATCTGATTTACCTCACCTTCTCCCTCCCCCCCTTTTTTTCCTCTTCCCTCTTTTCCACTCTACTCTATATTGCCTGCTCAGGTCTGGAACATGGCACCCCCAGCCTTCGCGCCGTTTCCGCTCCATGTCCGTACGCTCAATGCAAGGGGACTTAACGTCCCTGAATGCCACTCCAAACTGCTTCGGGAAATGTGATCATTCCGGAAGTCGGTTGCGATGATACAGGAGATGCTCTTCAAGCTGGGTTCTGAACTGATGCTGAAGGACAGAAAATTCCCCACTGGCTACTTTGCATCTCACACACTGGGCAAAAATGCAGGGGTGGGGATTCTTTTCTCGCAGGTGACACCATTTGTCCTTTTAGACCATGAGACGGACTCTGAAGGTAGATACCTCTTTGTGAAAGGGCACATTAATTCGCAACTTTACACTTTTGCTTTGCTATATGCTCCCAACTCCTGCCAACGCATATATCTTGCGAAGAGGCTGAGACTATTAGCAGACTTCTCAGAAGGGGTATGATCCTAGGAGGTGACCTCAACGTGTCACTGGACCCATCTATGGATACATCTAGGGGACATAGTGTGATCACCTATTCGAGTATTAGATGTATCAAGAAAGCCTTGCAGACTTTACATTTGGTGGACTGCTGGAGTACTCTCCATCCGGAGACGAGGGACTACTCGTACAGTTTGGCTGTTCATTAGTGATGTACCGAACGGTTCCTGGCGAACATAGCATGTTCGCGTTCGCCACGGCGGGCGAACATATGCGCGGTTCGACCCGCCCCCTATTCATCATCATTGAGTAAACTTTGACCCTGTACCTCACAGTCAGCAGACACATTCCAGCCAATTAGCAGCACAGCCTCCCTAGCAGACCCTCACACCTACTGGACAGCATCCATTTTAGATTCATTCTCAAGCTGCATGCTTAGTAAGAGGAGGGAAAGTGTAGCTGCTGTTCATAAGATAGGGAAAAGCATAGCTAGGTTAGGGATAAGGGTATGCTTTTTTTTTATTTATTTTTTTCTATGTAATGTAAATGCACTTAGTTGTCTGCAACTGCTGCCAGCTTCTGTGTCAGGCTCACAGTGCATACTGTGCCCATTTCCCCAGTCAGTGCCACCAATTACATCTGGTGTCACAATAGCTTGGATTTAAAAACAAAAAACTTTTTTCACTGTTATAGATTGAATAGCAGTCAGTTGTCTGCCACTGCTGCCAGCTTCTGTGTCAGGCTCACAGTGCATACTGTGCCCATTTCCCCAGTCAGTGCCACCAATTACATCTGGTGTCACAATAGCTTGGATTTAAAAACAAAAAACTTTTTTCACTGTTATAGATTGAATAGCAGTCAGTTGTCTGCCACTGCTGCCAGCTTCTGTGTCAGGCTCACAGTGCATACTGTGCCCATTTCTCAGTCAGTGCCACCAAGGTACACATCTGGTGTCACAATAGCTGGATTTAAAACAAAAACACTTTTCACTGTTATAGATTGAATAGCAGTCAGTGTCCTTAAAAGCGGGTGTGTTACGCTAACAGTGGATACGGTGACCAGTGCCACCACTTAGATCTGGTGACACAAAGCTTGGGTTTAAAAACAAAAAACACTTTTTTCACTGGTATAGATTGAATAGCAGTCAGTGTCCTTAAAGCGGGTGTGTTACGCTAACAGTGGATACGGTGACCAGTGCCACCACTTAGATCTGGTGACACAAAGCGTGGGGTTGAAAACAAAA
>OW240912.1:250327619-250357777 GCA_933207985.1 Pelobates cultripes | reverse complement strand
TAAACTGATAAAAATAGTAGTAAACACACCACTCCTATCTGGTGTCACATTAGCTTGACCGCGCAGTGCCCCAAATTTGCAGTAAGAGGACGACCAAGCCTCTTCTTCCATCTCCCTGTTACAAAAATCAATGCCGTGTACACGTCCACTGATAGGAGACGCGGAAGGTATTAAACTGATCAGAACAATACTAAACACACCACTCCTTTTTTGGTGAGGCTTTACAGGACAGAGTGCTTCTCCACGGGACATGTTAACTCACGGGCAGCTGGCTCATCAAGGAACCACAGCAGCTTTCCATGTACAGGTAAGACACGTGCAGCTGGTAAGGGTTCAGGCTCTTCTTCCTGGAGGATGCGCTGCAAGCCTGTTGAACGAGGTGACCTTGCTCGGGTCCCAGGTGTACGGTTCCTAAAATGGCTGCCATATACACGTCCACTGATAGGAGACGCGGAAGGTATTAAACTGATCAGAACAATACTAAACACACAACAAATAAGGTTTCTCTCCTGTATGGCTCCTCAAATTATGCTTACGATTAGAAGCGGCTGAAAAGCATTTCTCACACTCCAAACAAAAATATATTTTTTTTAACATTCTCTCCACTTTGAACGAAATGACGTTTGGGAAGAGATTAACATAATTAAACACAGGCAGTAAAATACGGTTTTTAAGCATACCCTGTAACTTTAAGAGCTACATCCCCATCTTCATAATTACATGTGTGGAATCAGCACACTTAAAACATAAACGCATAACCAAAAAATCAGCCAAATCCATCCAGGGTTAAAAAGTTAGCTGGAGGTCCCTTGCCGATGACGCAAGCATTCACCAAAACAGTTCCATAGATTTGGTGGCTCTATTTCAGGCTGAAAAGACTAAGTCCCATCGCCGAATGGGACTTAGTCTCTGCAGCTGAAATAATTTCCCATTACTGAACCAAGTGGGAAATAGCAAGGCAGGCACAAAGGGTTTGCACCAGGTCTGGGGACACAGGGGACACCGTCTTAAAGGGGCCGTGTCCCCAACAAGTCTGGGGACACGGCCTTAAAGGGGCAGTGTCCCAATCTTCCTGATGTCCCAAAAAAGGTGTTTAAAGGGCCAGCACCAGTCACATAAAGAGTCCATAAGCCCCAATATGCCCACCGACAGTCTTAAAGGGCCATACACACCAAATAAAAGTGCATACATTTTCACAATCTCCCAGGGGCCATAGTCATGCGGGAGGAGGCTGGCAAATAGGCTTCTCCACAACCCAGGGAAGCAGGGCAATTTGCCATTTAAAGGGCCCGTTACAAATAGCAGTTTGTAACAAGGTGTCAATCCATATCTGCCAAGTGACCCGATGTAGGGGGAACAGTCCCTATTCTGCTCTGTGTCAGTGTGTATCAGGGATCCTTAGGACAGGTGTCAATCCATATCTGCCAAGTGACCCTATGTAGGGGGACCAGTCTCTATTCTGCTCTGTGTCCGTGTGCATCAGGGGCTCTGAGGACAGGTGTCAATCCATATGTCAAGGTGTCAATATGTCATATGTCAGGTGTCAATCCATATTGATTGTGATTTAGGAATGTTAGGTGATTTCTGCCCTTTATGGATTAAAACCAGACTCTGTATCAACTGTGTAATTTTCCATGGGAGTTTTGCCATGGATCCCCCTCCGGCATGCCACAGTCCAGGTGTTAGTCCCCTTGAAACAACTTTTCCATCCCTATTGTGGCCAGAAAGAGTCCCTGTGTGTTTTAAAATTCGCCTGCCCATTGAAGTCTATGGCGTTTCGGGCGGTTCGCCGGTTCGCGAACATTTGCGGAAGTTCGCGTTCGCCGTTCGCGAACCGAAAATTTCGGGTTCGCGACATCACTACTGTTCATGGATCGTACACTAAAATAGACTACCTATTGTTCCCCCAAGCTTACTTGACGTTGCTCCAAGACTCGACCATCGGAAACATCACATGGTCGGACCACGCCCCAGTATCGCTTAGTATGGCCCCCCCCCTCTTTAAACCGAGGGAGCGAATATGGCATCTGAATGAATTATTATTGTTGGAAGACGGCTTTAATTAACTACTTTGAGGAGAACACCAACCCAGACACAGCCCAGACCACCTTATGGAAGGCCCACAAAATCTGAGTGATTCTGAAATTGTGTGATCCGAGGTGTTCTCATTTCAATAGGGGCAAACAAGAAGGAGGTTAGGTCAGAACAGATCTGGAATGTTTTGGACACGATTGCGACTGTGGAACTACGTCACAAGCTGAAACAGATCTATGTGAGCTCCTCTCGCTCAGGAAAGACCTTGTGTCACTCATCACTCAACAAAATTTCTCTATGTTACAAAAATCCAGTAGATTCTTCTACGAACACTCAAATAAATGTGGACACCTCCTAGCTAGAATGCTTAAAAAACAGCGAGAGAGGTTCCACATTCATAGGCCCTGAACAGGTCCTACGCTATACTCTGAGCATCAGTCTGAAATGGCAGAACAATTTCATGACTACTACACGGGGCTCTATAATATCTCCAAAGCATCCACCACGCACAGCTTGACAGCTTGAGGAGATGGAGACATACTTTTTGAAGCATGTCAACAAGACAATATCAATGGAAGTAGCATCTTCTAGAAGAGCTTCAGGCCGCCATCAAGTCCTCAAACACAGGCAGAACACCAGGCCCAAATGGCCTCCTGTTGCAATACTATAAAAAAAATTGGGGACGTCCTTCAACCTTTAATGCACTGTTACAAGATGGCAGATTTGGTAAAGAGTCACTCATGGCACACATCACCATATTGCCTAAAACAGGCAAAGATGCGGAACAATGCGCCAGTTATCGGCCGATTTCTTTGCTTAATTTCAACTGCAAACTGCTGGCCAAAATACTAGCGTCACGTTTGAAGGAAATCCTCCTGTCTCTGATACACCCGGACCAAAGTGGGTTTGTCCCAGTAAGAGAAGTAAAGGACAACTTCATTAGGCACCTTAACCTCATGCACTTAGCTACCACTTCTCATTGTCCCTTGGTCATACTCTCAACTGACGCAGAAAAGGCATTTGACCGTGTCGACTGGCGGTACATGTTCTGTACACTACAGAAGATGGACTTTGGAGAATCCTTCTGTAAATGGATCTGGGCTCTTTATTCCAAACCAACTGCTAGAGTACGTGTTAACGGCGGACTATCTACTCCAGTGCAAATTACTAACTGGACACGGCAGGGCTGCCCTCTTTCTCCAATACTCTTTGTCATCACACTGGAGCCTTTTTTAGGTGTGATCAGATCTAATCCCTCAATCAATGGAATTCAGGGGTAGAGCATACATTTTCCGCCTATGCGGATGACCTTTTGCTTTACATAGAACAACCGCGGGTCTCACTCCTGAACATTATAGAAGAATTCAAAACCTACGTAACAGTAAATTTAAACTGAACTTCGACAAGTCGGAAGCACTAAATGTTACAAACCCAGCATGAGATGTGGACAACCTGAAGACGCATTTTCGCTGGTGCACTGACCACATCAAATACCTCGGGATATGGGTCCCTCGGAACCTACAACAGCTGTATCAACTTAATTTTCAACACTTGTTCTACAGCCTATTTACGGATTTGAAACCCACGCTTCATTTCTCATGGACCGGACGCATTAACTCAATCCAGATGAATATACTCCCTCGAATCCTATACCTGTTCCAGATGATCCCGATCGGTCTTCCACCCACCTTCTTCCAATCCCTTAACTCTGCCTTGATACAATTTTATATGGAAAGGATGCAAATCACATATACGACTAGGACACCTGATGAGACCAAAGGGTGAGGAGGTACTTAGTCTTCCAGAGATACTGGGTTATTATAAAGCAACGCATCTATCGAGAATCGTAGCTTGGTATGATAAAGGCTTGCAGAGGATCTGGACAACATTGGAGAAGTAGGTTTCGGGTGGGGGTATCCCGGGAGCAGTGTGTGGCTGTCCAATGACATATCCAAAAAGTTAATTCATTAACAACCCTTTATTGGGGCTACCCTAAAAGATTGGTACCATACATGTTTTCTGCTCTCCTCCACAATTTAACTGGTCACAGGCAACCCAGAATTCCCGGCTTGACAAGAAATAAGGCCCCTGGAGTTATTAGGGAGGGGCCAACATATACGTCTCTCTGAGCTCTGCAGGGTAGGTGCGCTGATACCTCTGCAGGCACTCCTGCAAGACCGCAAAGCCACTTTGATTCCATTACCACCAGCTGACCCACTTTCACAAGTCGATGGCCCATCAACTACAACTTACGAGACCATTCCTCCCATTCGAGGACATATGCTCGAAAGGTGAGGGCCTCTACCATAGTACATCAGTCCTCTACATATTCCTGCAGCTAGCAGAAACACCCCCCCCCCCCAATGAAGATCCAAGCACGGTGGGAAGAAGCATTATATACCAGTTCACTCCTCAAGAGTGGGACAAGATGGCCTCAGCTCTCGATGTGCCAAATACCAGGAAATTAACTATAAAATACTCACTCAGTGGTATGACACACCACAGAAGATCCATAAATTACTGACACCTCGGAGATCTGTTGGAGGTGCGAGGAAGGGGTGGGAACTCTTCTCCACATATTTTGGTCCTGTCCACTCAGAACGAATATATGAGGCAATGAGGAAAGTGGCTGATGAGGAGGTTTGACCTGGCAGATATCTTACTCAACAGATCGGAAGTACCCATATCGATATATAAGAAAGCAGTATCTCGTCACTTACTAACGACAGCTAAATCCCTGAGCCCAGTTCTGTGGAGGCAGAGAGAACCACCAACGTACCAGGTCTGGCTCCAAAGAGTGGAGGAGATCAGGCAGGTAGAAGCAGATATAGCAGAAGATGGAGAAACAGGAGGAGATCTGGAGGACATGGACGTAATTCCTGTACCAGAGATGAACCTGGAAACCAACCCACTGAGTAAAATGAGGGGAACATCTCCTGGTAGGAGAAACTGGCTCTAAGCATGCTTGAGACAAGGTGGGCGGGGGTGGCAATCCAACCTCTCTCCCCCCCATCCTTTCCCCCTACCTATTATCTATACTTTAGCCCCCTTTTTTTCCTCCCTATCTCCCCTCCTCTTCTCTCCTTTTCTCTCTCTATCTCTCGCTCTCCATCCTCTCTCTTTCTCTATTCTTTCTTTTCTTCCTTGTACGTACAGCAAACCTAACATACTAAGCTTACTTAATAGTGTTCACCCGCCTTTCCTGTCCCTCAGGCCATAGCTGACACTCCTATATTGATATAGACAACAGGGGTGACTTAGCTGAGAGGGACGGACTACTCCCATGACCCACACAGCACCGGGACTCCCGGCAAATGAAACAAACATACATGGGGAAATGGCATGGGGAACCCTAAAGGGACCAGGCACCTTAGCAATACTATGGGATTATAATACCTCTGTACTTCAAGTACCTTCCAAAGGCAGCGCAGTGGGCCTCAGAGAACAGGTTAATTTGTGGCTATGCGAAAGAGCTCCTTTCACTGAGGTGAGAAAATCCAAAAACCATTATGTATATTTTGCAAGGTGGAAGCTGCTTGAGGGATGTACTTACTCTAATTTATTTACCATACCATTGTTATTCAAATGCTTACCTATTTCTTATTTCTGTATCTCTAATTACTCTTGTAAAAAACAAACCAATAAACAAAGATTGACAAAAAAAAGAAGAATTAGAAAAACTAACACTTTTAATAAACAAACAACTGAATTAAAAAATAAAGAAAAAAATGATCTGAGAGGATCAAGAAGACAGATGAAAGGATAGCGGAGACAAAAAACAAAGTACAAGAGAGATTTACATGACAAAGTAAACAATATTTACGCCATCAAAAATAGGGCCAATAGAAAGTTTATGAAAAAAGACAGTATAAAATTTACACATTTCGATAATAAAAGACATTCACATAATAGAGATCATCTTAAAGAAAAGTCACAATACCATTTCCAAAAAGAAAAAAGTTACTGTTAACCAAAGACAGACCTTCTGATTCTAACAGTAAAAAACCTCGCTAGTGATTAATATTTCTAATGCTGTTTTAACTTATGAAGATTACTCAATTTTAACTAAGGGTCTGAAATGTACCCCTAGCATCCCCCCTAATACGTTCCGACTGTTCATTGACACTCAAAAGTTTGTTATAAAAATGTGTTATGTTGGAGATGCCATCATGCAGAGTGTAGTTATAAGCATATTTGGTGGGTAATAATAGTAATAAAAGAAATGTACTGTTTAGTTATAGAGGATTGGGATCTTGATTTTACAACAGCGCTGTTTCATTTCAACATGTCCAGATTTCCATTAACAACAAGATTCCTGATAATACAATTAGTCATGGCTACAAAAGTAGTCATATCAAGGCATTGAAAAACAAGTAGCAAGAGAGGTGAGAACAGACCACAGCTCAATTAGCCTGCCCTTCGGTGGGTCCCCGCTCAGATCTCAAGCTGGTTTTAGCTCATCTTGTGCCATTACAGAGAGAACATCTCTGAAGCATATCACACTGGTCCCACCTGTATAGACAGTCAAGATCCGAAATGCCAGCAAGTTCCCTCTGCACGAGAGATACAGCAACCCCAGATGATCGTTTCAACCTTGTAAGGTATCATCAGTGAGGTATAGCCAATATCCCTCTAGGCACCATGAGCAAGGGATCCACATCTACATTGCCCTTTAAACTTAAGGAGAGAAAAACAAGTAGCAAGAGAGGTGAGAATGGACAACAGCTCAATTAGCCTGCTCAGATCTCAAGCTTGTTTTAGCTCATCTTGTGTTATTACAGAGAGAACATATCTGAAGCATATCAGACTCGTCCCACCCATACAGGCAATCCAGATCCGAAATGCCAGCAAGGTCCCTCTGCATGAGAGATACAGCAACCCCAGACGATTCAACCTTGTAAGGTATCATCAGTGAGGTGTAGCCAATATCCATCTAGGCAACGTGAACAAGGGCAATCCAGACGTGGATTTACGTTTATCTTTCTGGAAATATATAATATAATATATAATAAGTAGTATATGTGGAGGTTAAAAAAAGAGTCAACTTATGGACAGTTAAGAAATGTTTTCTTATTTTTATATCCAATCTTATGTATTTAATTCCTTTTCTCTATTTTTATTATGAGATTTGTAGTACAGTTAAGGACATATAATATTCTTCCATATATTTTTCTTTTATGTGTCATGTTTGGACTTAATACTTATGGAAATGGCACTTTATTAGATAATGTTTGAGTGTGGAACGAATGTACGTTCCAAATCACTGTGGTGGAACCCTAATACGCCGTAGCCGTTAGACCAGAAGTGGGGACATCACAAGAGATTCTTGGTGGAGCACACATGCATTCCAACTTGCTCGATGGACTCAGAATTACATTGTCAATAGAAAAACTAGAGACACTTGATTATGATGCAAGTGGAGTGCATTTATGTTCTACCATGAAATTTGAATGGCGAACACAATCTTTTTAAAAACTAACAATCAATTATTTACAGCTGGATTATTGGTACTCGGATTGGCTCAAGGCAACTCAGGACAAAGTTCTTATGGAAATTTATACCCCTTAAATTCATGAATTACTTCAGGCTGTACCTACCTGGCACTAAAGGACACTTTTTTTCCCTGAGGAAGACTGTTCTATCAGATGAAACGCATAGAGTTGTTTCTTTTGATCTGTGTTCAATTGTATTTTATTGGTTTATGTATGTTATTCGAGGACTTTGCTTGTTTCCTACACTTCCCTGTGAAGACCTTAGTTTCCTGATTCTGCACAAGCACTTTACTACTGAATTGTAGAGCCTTGCTGCCAGACTTTTGATGGGTTCACATTGATTGTCCTTCCGGTAAGTTTTTTACCATTAAAGGTTTGTGTGATTTTTTTAAAATACTGCACTGTAGTTTGTGTTCTTTTTCCACATGTTTTCCATCATGTCCTGCATAATCAGATGAAGATGCCCCTGGTGAAACCATTAAACTATTAAATCTTTGAAGTACCTACCATTACCTCAATTTTATGAGTTTAGCCATTAAATTAGCACATTCAAGTTTCCATAATGTACTACTCTATATAGGTCTTCTCTTCTACACTTGTAGAGATTACTGTGTTGTGTACGTGGGAGGTAGCTCTGATTCAGAAGAAAGTTGGTCCAGAGCCTCCTTTAAGCTCTTCTTGATCTGTCTGACCACAGAGTTTACACATATGTATATATATGTAAAAAACCAGATACAGTTTGGACTAACAGAATTTTGTAATGACAAGCTTTTGGGAGAACCTCCCTTTCTCAAGTCTGAAGCATTTCTGAGCAAGATGACACATAGAATTCAAAGTTGAGTTGTGATTAAAGCGACATCAGTGCAGATAAGACACAGGTTTGATAGAAAATAGACAACATTCTTGCAGAGGGTCATAAATATCTTTCTGGAGATCAGAGTGAGGGGGGAGAGGGAGAGGGAGAAAAACAAAAAAACAAGCAGACTGTGCAGAAGATGGTACACTTTATACATACATACACACACACACAAATATATATATATATATATATATATACATATATATATATTTATTAAAAAATCCAACTGTACTTTGCACACAGGCTTCAAATTTTTCTAAACCGGGTGCATAACCAGGGCTTGAACATCCATATAATCAGGTAGTATGGCTGCACTCACGGGTTTTCCAATAAAAACTAACGTTTATTCAAATTCTAATAAAACAAAGCGATGTTTCAGTCCATCTTGTGGACTTTCATCAGGATTGTAAATGCATTAACAAAGACATATCAGAGATGGCCAAACGGACAAACCAGTGGCAAAACATTTCCTGGAAATGGGACATACTTTAGCCACATTAAAATTTGTGGCGATTGATCATATACCATTGCCAAGGAGAGGAGGTGATAGGGGGAAGATGCTCCTAAACAAGGAAGCATTTTGGATACATGAACTGGACACAGTCGCCCCTAGAGGACTGAATGAATCGCTGACCTTACACTCTTTCCTATGATGCTATATTTCTACCCTAGCTTGCATATGTTTTTATTGTATATTTAGTTATTGTTTAGTTATTATTTAGTAATTTGCTATTATAGTATTGCATAAGTGGCAGCTTAAGTTAGGAGGGCCTATTTAAGAAATTATTTGTGTACAATTTGACATAAATTACCATCCAAAATTACAGAAGTGTTAATAGGGATAGTTTGTTTGGCCCCCAATAAAGAGAAAAAAATATATATGAGCATATATTAATATATGTACATATATATCCTTCAGCTTTTCTCTTTAGCAATACTATATTTTTATTGATCTTTATAATAGGATGATTGTATCTTTATATGGTTTATTTGCACATCAAGCACTTTTTTTATGTGGTCACATGCCACTTTAATATTTTGCACTTAGCACATTGCACTTCAATAATATGCACCATATTTGGACATGGCACTTTAAAAAGCAATAGTGGTATATTGCCTTATTGTATATTATACATGAATCACAATAATATTTCATTAAGCCATTGTATTGAGCATTTTACCAATATCTACAATAGTTGTACTAGACTAGAATTATACTGCACTGTATTTCTTTTGCTTTATGCTGTTATCTTCTATATTTTTATCTTACACCATATGCTAAGTAAAACGGCTGATCACATGTAGTGGGGACGGTGCTAGCTACATGGTACCATGGTGATCGCTTTTGTTGTACCGCGTCACCATGGCAGCGACGGTAGCGTCACGTGGTGACGTCACGTAAATAGGCGGGGCTTAACCGCGCATGCGCACTCTAGTGGCAAGAACGCCGGTTTTATCACGAACAGCACCTGGGGTGAGTTATTCACTAATATTATAATTATTGCATCCTTTATATATGATATGTCTTTGTTAATGCATTTACAATCCTGATGAAAGTCCACAAGATGGACTGAAATGTTGATTTGTTTTATTAGAATTTGAATAAAAGTTAATTTTTATTGGAAAACCCATGAGTGCAGCCATACTACCTGATTATATATATTTATATATATATGCAAACATATAAACACATGAACACATATACATATACATACACATAAACGCATATACATACATGCACATAAACTCATATACAGAAATATAAATGCACAGTCACATATATAAGCATACATGCAAAAGAGTATGGGAAATCATAGGTCTATACATATACTTTGTATATTGATAGAATAAACATATTGGAATGCATTTTAAAGTGTTGAAACATATGACAGAACAGTAAGATAATGCTGGGGGAGTGTTCATGTAAAGTGTTGGTAGTGGGACAGGAAACCCCATATCAATATTTAGTCCTCTATTCTTGCTGTTAAACAATTTGATCATTTTGACTATAAAAGTTTTTCTTTCCTGGGTATTTTTAAAACCCCTTTTTAGGTCCTACATTGAGTGGCCAGACTGGGTAAAGTGGTGTTCTATGGGAGTGCAGTACGATTCTGCTTTGTGGTGTTTAATGGAGTGTCTGTGCATATTCATTCTGCCATTTAATTACTGGGTGGTTTCCCCAATGTAGCATCCTATGTGGCATTTGGTGCATTGAATCATGTATACCACATTTCTGGATGTGCACTAGTATAATCCTTTAATGTTGTAGGTTTTATTGTTGTGTGTGGCTGTGTTGTCTGTGCATATGTGCTCACACAGTTTGCAGCGAGGTTTTTTTGCATTGACTGGTCCCGTTTTCTTTATTCTTCCCATCTGTAGGCAGCTTCCTGTTGATGGATTTTTGTCTGAGGTTTGGTGGTTGTCTGAAGGCTAAAATGGGTGTTTCAGAGAAAATATTTTTTAGAGTCTCATCTTCTCTTAACATTGGTTGTGGGTCTTTAATGATTTTCCGTATTTCCTCAAGAGCTGGGTTGTAGGTGACCACAAGTGATATTTTTTTCTCTCTGTACTGAAGCAGGCACGTGCGTGGCGTTTTTACAGCAGACTTTATTTATTTGGTTATAGACTTTGGTCTGTAGGCTTTCTGTCTCATAGATTGGGAGAGTACATTTAGATGAGAATTACAGACATTGGGATCAGAGCATATGCAATGGTACCTAGGGAGGGGTGGAAGCTGGAGCTGTGAAGATAACTGCACCTGTCTGTGGGTTTTCTGTAAACCGAGGTGTGGTTACATGTCACAGTGGTGTCCAGAAAATTCACAGATTTTGTAGAATACTCCATTTTTAGTTTGATTGATGGATGGAATGTGCTAAATAAGTCATGGAACTGTGTCCGTTTTTCTTTGATTTCAGTATAAATATATACTCCTCCACCACATAAATTGATAGCAACTTAACATCTTGTATGTGTTGAATGTGCTATTCCCCTACCTGTTGGGTACAAAAAGAAATATTGTAATCAATGATGCCCAAGAGTCAATTGAAAAGTCTACTTAGGCAAAGGTACCTTATTACTTGCTTGGTTTCTGGAAAATTAGCAGAAAACCTGTATGGCATGTTGTGTAAATGGCTATAAGTTCCATGGGATACAGGGAAACAGGCTAAATTACCATTTCTCAATTTTATTACAAGATCCTTTCAATCACTGATTAAAAAAAAATAAGTGTCACTGTGATTTGGGGTGCTGTTACAACCGATATAAAATAATGACAAATTTAAAAGTATGCAACATTGGGAAATTCCTTTGAGATTAGCGCTGATGATTGGGTCTCACTACTCACATGTTTGAGATGAGTCACTTGGTGTTATACGCTAGTAGAAACGCATAAGTAATTACTAAATTGATGGTTTATGAAACGCCTGCTAGGCTGCACAAAATATATAAACCAACTTCACTTACACGCTGGAGATGCAAACAGCATTTGGTAGTCTTGTCTCAATCTTGACCAGTTCTGGGCGGTATTGCAAAACACACTGAAACAGATATGTGATATTGACATAACAAAGTCACCTAAACTTGTTTTCATGCCTTGTTCTATTGAATGAGTCCCCCCTAAGACACTACAGCTCTTATTATTCATATTCTTCTGGCAGCAAGGAACCTTATAGCAGCACAATAGAAATAAAAACAAGTTCCTTGCTATGGGGCATTAAAGTATAGTCACCAGAAAAACTACAGATTAATGTAGTTGTTATGGTATGTATAGTATGTCCCTGCAGGCTTTTCATTTAAACACCTTTTTACTAGACTGGCTACTACGTTCTTTTTAGAGATGACTACAGAATATTTAGATTTGACCACTGCAGACAAATTTATTCACTGCGTTTTCCTTTAAAATGATTACAAACTTTATTGAACCATTCTTAAAATATCCATCAAAGAGTAGTGTAATAAACGGGCCGGCCATGTTGTTGCCAATAAAAGTCTACATGTTGAGTGCTGTCAAAGCACGTCATCAAGAAAGGTACATCGGCACTGAAATCAGGTAAGTGTTTAAAATGTTTTAACCCTTTGACTGCCGTGGGGGTGGGGGGTGCTTGGAGTCAGAGGGGCACTGTAGTGTCAGGCTTTGTATTCCTAACACTTTACATAAAAATGATGTGAGGGGAATATGTACTGTCACAGTATAGTGGCAGTGGCAGAGGGATATATCAAGGTCCTAATTAGGGTGGGTCAATAGATACTGCGGCCTGTTATAACTTAAGCCCATATGCGGCTTCTGCTGAGGCTTTAATCTCTAGTCTGTAGATCACCAATCACGATGCAATTTGAAAAGGCATGTCAGGGAGGTGATGAGGCAAGTGGGGTTATCTAGGACTTGTGGGTGCTGCTCTGCGTGGACTCTGCATGGCTGAGATTACAAGCTATTCAGGGATATATAATGTTTGGGGGTTACTAGTTAAGAAGGAGGACTTTTTGGATTCCCTGGATTCCTTGTCTGGAGAGGAAACAGCATGAGGTAAACATCATTAACTCTGAACTGACCTCATGAACTCCTTTCAGCCCAGACACAGTGGCACCAGGGAGAGAACTGTTTGGTGTATATAGTGTCCCTTTAAGTAGACTCTGTATTTTACTGCTAGTGATTGTGCAACAGTTTACCTATTGGTAAAGAGATGGATTACAGTGTATGAAAAAGTAAATGATCATAGAATAAATATAAAGTACAGATTTACTTTATTGGTAAAATAAATTGCTAGTTTTTCTGTATTGCAAAATGACAAATTGCCTTCCACTGCTATCTTCGCTTATAACGCTAACCTCTGGGCATTGTCTCTATGGCCATAATCACAGTTCAAGATTAATGTTTCGTTATAGAGGGTTTAGCACATACATCCTTTCAATTGTAGTTGGAAAATACATCAGTGACAGAGTTGCAATTGGGTCCTTTATTGTGAATTTTTGGCAATAATGATTTATGCTATAATCCAACAATTCATTATTGATGAAGATTATTGAAAGAGTACTTTTTTGAACTAGAAGATGAAGTATGTATCATAGTGTGATGCTGTAAAATACTGCTCATTATACCTAAGGAGCATTATAATTAAATATAGTAGTAGAATAATTTACATATTAGACACGGACATAGAGTCAATAAAATCAAACTGTCTCTTTATGAAAATATTAAAGAATGTTTAATGCTGTACATTAATTGTATACTGTATTATATGTGTTTACTAGTACATCCATTAAAGTGAAGATACAATTTGGACAAGTTGTGATAGCCACAATATAATAATAATAATAATAATAATAATAATATATATATATATCTCAGATACAAAAGGTATAAGTGGATTAAGTGAGATCCTAAAGAAAAGTCAGTATTCCAACACCAAGCTTTAATGAAGAGGGGATGGGACAGACTACCAGAGTATACATTTCAAGTCCCAAGCAAGTAACCTAATCTCAATGATATCCACATTTGTACTGCAATATCTAATGTAATCACACTGTACACCATTACACAACATGAATGGAGCCATCAAGCAGTCAGTTATTTGACAGCCAACATGTTCCATATTTCCTTATTATTATTTTTTTTTGTGTGTGTATTTTATTTTTATTGAAATATATCCTTATTATTATGTTCAGGGCCAGCCTTAGGCCATTAGGCGCCCTGTGCGAAAAGTTTTCATGGCGCCCCCCCACCAAGTTGCCTGTATACAGTCACACACACAGGCACAGGCAGACAGTCACACAAAAAGTTACAAGCAGACAGTCAGACACGCTCAGTTACAGGCAGACATCCAGAAACGCTCAGTTACAGGCAGACAGTCACACATGCTCAGTTACAGGAAAACAGTCACAGAGCCAAACACACAGTTAAAGGCAGACAGTCACACACAGTTACAGGCACACAATCACAAACACTTACAGGCACACAGTCAAACACACAGTCACAAGCAGACAGTCACACATACTCCATTACAAGCAGACAGCAATACACACTCGATTACAGGCATGCAGACACTCACATACGCTGATAGGCACACACACTCAGTTAAAGGCAGATAGTCACACATACAGGCACAACTACAGTGACACACACAATTAGAGTCACACACAGGCAGACAGACACACACACACACACAGTCAGACAGGCACACAGTCAGACAGTCACACAGACAGTCACACACACATGCAGGCAGGCAGTCAGACAGACAGTCACATGCACAGGCAGGTAGTCACACAGACAGTCACACACACACACACATACACACACACAGGCATGCAGACACAAAGGCAGGCAGTCACACAAACAGGCAAACAGTCACACACAGATGGGCAGCCAGACACACACACACACACACACAGACTTACCTCTTTCCATTATGGCTGGAATGAGGAGTGGATGCAGTTGGGCAGCCCCTGTTCCTGTGCTGCAGTTACCAGGGGCTTCGGGTAGGTATTAGCCCCGCCTCTGCCTCCCGATAAGTCCCGCCCTGCCACTTGTTAAGCCCCGCCCCTGCTGCCTCAATTTTTTTTTATAGACCCTGGTGGATAATAATTAAATCTCCACCCGGGTACCTGTTTTAGCTCCCCTGCACTCCTGTCACCCGGCCATGTGCAAGCTGTGTCAGCCACATGGCGCCCCCTGGTTCATGGCGCCCTGTGCAGTTGCACAGCTCAGACACCCCTAAGGCTGGCCCTGATTATGTTGTTCTAAATGGTCTGAAAAATTAAAGGAACATTTAAATGAGACAGTTGCCTCACTATGCAGGCGAAAAAAAGCCAGCTTCTTCTTTCCTTCTGCTCCTACTCCAGGGGACACATTGATATAACCAATCAGTGTCCTATCCTTAGGAATCAGGGCCGGACTGGGAAGATAATTCGGCCCGGGCATTTTTTAATTACAGCGGCCCACTACAAAGGGGGCGGGGCCAGATAGGGTGTGTGCTGTGCATGTCAGGGGTGCAGTGTGTGGGTGCTGTAAGTGTTAGGGGTGCAGTGTCTGTGTGTGTGTGTGTGAGGGTGCTATAAGTGTTAGGTGTGCAGTGTGTGTGTGTGAGTGAGGGTGATGTGTGTGTGTGTGTGTGCTGTGTCAGGGGTGCAGTGTGTGTGTGAATGAGGGTGCTGTTCATGTCAGGGGTGCAGTGTGTGTGTGTGTGTGTGTGTGCTGTGAGTGTCAGCGGTGCAGTGTGTGTGTGCTGTGAGTCTCAGGGGTGCAGTGTGTGTGTGTGTGAGGGTTCTGTAAGTGTTAGGTGTGCAGTGTGTGTGTGTGAGTGAGGGTGATGTGAGTGTGTGTGTGTGTGTGTGCTGTGTCAGGGGTGCAGTGTGTGTGAGTGAGGGTGCTGTGCATGTCAGGGGTGCAGTGTGTGTGTGGGTGCTGTGAGTGTCAGCGGTGCAGTGTGTGTGTGCTGTGAGTCTCAGGGGTGCAGTGTGAGTGAGGGTGCTGTGAGTGTCAGGGGTGCAGTGTGTGTGTGTGTGCTGTGAGTGTCAGGGGTGCAGTGTGTGTGTGTGTGTGTGAGTGTCAGGAGGTGCAGTGTGTGTGTGTGTGTGTGGTTGCTGTGAGTGTCAGGGGTGCAGTGTGTGTGTGTGTGTGTGAGTGTCAGGGTGCAGTGTGTGTGTGTGCTGTGGGTGTCAGTGCTGTGTGTGTGTGTGGTGGAGTGTCAGGGGTGCAGCGGCGTGTGTGTGTGTGTGTGCTGGGAGGCCAGGGGCGCCGCAGGTGTGCTGTGGAGTGTCAGGGGTGCAGGTGTGTGTGTGTGTGTGTGTGCTGTGAGTCAGGGGCAGTGTGTGTGTGTGCTGTGAGTGTTAGGTGTGCAGTGTGTGTGTGCTGTGAGTGTCAGGGTGCAGTGTGTGTGTGTGGCTGTGAGTGTGGGTGCAGTGTGTGTGTGTGTGTGGGGTGGGGTGTGGTGCGTGTGTGTGTGGGTGTGGAGTGTTGGGGTGTGGTGTGTGTGTGTGTGAGTTGGGGTTCATTGTGTGTGTGTGTGTGTGCTGTGAGTGTCAGGGGTGCAGTGTGTGAGGGTGGGAGTGTCAGGGGTGCAGTGTGTGTGTGTGTGTGTCATTGGTGCAGTGTGTGTGTGTGAGTGTCAGGGGTGCAGTGTGTGTGTGTGAGTGTGTTGTGTGTGTCAGGGGTGTGTGTGTGTGTGTGTGAGTGTCAGGGGTGCAGTGTGTTGTGTGTGTGTGTGGAGTGTCAGGGGTGCAGTGTGTGTGTGTGTGTGTGAGTGTCATTGGTGCAGTGTGTGTGTGTGTGTGAGTGTCAGGGGTGCAGTGTGTGTGTGTGTGAATGAGGGTGCTGTGAGTGTTAGGGGTGTCTGTGAGGCTGATGTTAGTTAGGTGATTATTTCCCCCCTCCCTGCTTACCTTTAGCATGGGAGGGGGATCCTGCTACTCCTGCTGCCATCCCTGGTGGTCTTAGTGGTGAGTGAACTCTAGCCTGTAAGGCTAGAGTTCACTCTCGCGAGACCCGGAGCGTTGCCATGGCAACGCCCCGAATCTCGCGAGAGGAACCCGGCGGAGCTGTAAGTTAAAGCTCCGCTGGGTTCCTCTGCTGGCAGGCTGGCTCCCTCCCTCTCTCCCCCGGCGGCCGCACTATCCTGCATGTGGGCCGGTGGGGAGATCTCTGATCTCCCCACCGGCCCTCCATGGACTACTGCAGGGCCGGCGTTCAGATAGTGCCGGCCCTGCAAAGACCGTCAGGAGAGATCCTGTGATCTCCCTGCCGGCCTCGGCCCCACGGCCACCGCGGCCCACCGGGCATTTGCCCGGTGTGCCCGATGGCCAGTCCGGGCCTGTTAGGAATGCTGGAAACATTGGGCATGCCTGACAGAGTTTTATGTGCAGTTGGAATATCTCTTCACTTTTTACCCCTTAAGGACACATGGCATGTGTGACATGTCATCATTCCCTTTTTTTCCAGAAGTTTGGTCCTTAAGGGGTTAAACAGCCTGACCGGGGAGAAGAGAGGGAGTCTGAGCAGTATAATTCATGGAGAGCAGTCTCTGGTGTCTGGTCTCTCCCTCCTGCTGTTGCACAATGATGCCCTGCTTCAGTCATTAGTGGACTGGTCTGAAACTGAGCTGGGTGCAGGGCCGGCCTTAGGGGTGTGCGAGCTGTGCGGCCACACAGGGCGCCATGGCAACAGGGGCGCCGGGCGGCCAGCACAGCTCGCACTCAGTCACTCACATGCCGGCCCGAGTCATGTGCAGAGCAAGTCAAGTGCATTATGCTGCGCACTTGACTTGCAAATTATGAAGAGAGCAGCGGCCGGGAGAGAAAGGAGGTCAGGAGCACGGAGGAAGAGCATGCTCCGCCTCCACAGTCATCCGCGGAAGGATCCGCACAGTGAGTGTGAGGGAGGAGGTCAGTGCTGGTATCAAGGTCGGCAGACTGGGACACTGTCAGGAGGTTCCAGGGAGCAGCAAGCTTTAATGTGAGTCTGTTTATTCTTGTTGTAACTATTGCTTTTTTTTTTTTTAATTAAATAGATTGTTGTTTTTGTGTGTGTGTGTGTGGGGGTTTGCAGAAGGGGGAGCAGAGGTTTTCTCGCTGGGATTTTGGGGAAGGGGTTTTGTATAAGGGGGTTGGTTTAGGGAGGAGCAGAGGTTTTATAGAAGGGGTTAGAGGTTTTGTAAAAAAGGGGGTAGGGGTTTTGGTGTAGAGGAGAGGTTTTGTAGAAGAGGGGGCAGGCATTTCTGGTGAAGTGGCAGGGGAAAGGATTTTGTGGAGGGGGCATGGGTTTTGTTGAAGGGGGACCAGGGGGTTTGTAAAGGGGGCAGGAGTTTAGTATAAGGGGAGCAGGGGTTTAGTAGAAGGGGAGCAGGGGTTTAGTAGAAGGGGGCAGGGGTTTAGTATAAGGGGGCAGGAGTTTAGTATAAGGGGGCAGGGGTTTAGTATAAGGGGAGCAGGGGTTTAGTATAAGGGGAGGCAGGACTTTAATATAAGGGGGGCAGGGGTTTAGTATAACAGGGCAGGACTTTAGTATAAGGGGGGCAGGAGTTTAGTATAAGGGGAGC
Organism: Pelobates cultripes; assembly: GCA_933207985.1. Taxonomy (NCBI): domain Eukaryota; kingdom Metazoa; phylum Chordata; class Amphibia; order Anura; family Pelobatidae; genus Pelobates; species Pelobates cultripes. Next base: position 250,339,367 of record OW240912.1, on the reverse strand, counting down.
AGGGGCTTAGTATAAGGGGGCAGGGGTTTAGTATAAGGGGAGCAGGGGTTTAGTATAAGGGGGGCAGGGGTTTAGTATAAGGGAGCAGGGGTTTAGTTGAAGGGGAGCAGGGGCTTAGTATAAGGGGAGCATGGGTTTTGTAGAAGGGGAGCAGAGGTTTATGTAGAATGAGTGCAGGACTTTTGTAGAGGGTGGCAGTGGTTTTGGTGTAGGGGGAAGGTTTTTAGTGATATTATGTGAACATTGCTGTATAGTTGATATATATAATGATAGCATGTGTTTTGTTAAAGGGGGAGAAAAAAAATTATAGAAGGGTGGGCAGGGGTTTTATTAAAGGGGGAGCAGGGGTTTTGTAGAGGGGGCAGGGTTTTGTAAAAAGGGGGGCAGGGTTTTTGTAGAAAGGGGGGCTGGGGTTTGTGGAAGGGTTTTGTAGAAGGCGGAACAGGGCTATTGTAGAAGGGGCAGAGGTTTTGCTGAAGGGGGGGGGGGCGCCATATGTTGGGCTCGCACAGGGCGTCTGATCACCTAAGGCCGGCCCTGGCTGGGTGGGTTGGGAGGTGGCTGAAGAAATTTCCCTAGCTGAAACGCATGTCCAAAATGCAGCTAACCAAGCAGATAGTACGTTTATAAACAGATCAAAGGTGTAGGTGAGAGTGCCCAAATCCACACACAATGTTATATTACCACTTTCTTGGTTAAAACAGAAATCTAGAATAAATAAATAAAACATAGATCATAGTGTAGTATTTAACAATTCATAGATATACACATATAATGATAGGTATCCGATTCACAAGCTCCTGAGCCATATATAGTTGGCTCAGGAGTTTAAGGTTCAGGTTAAATATTCTTTATGAGGCTCCTGGTAACCTCTCAATTGTTTCAGGTACTTATGTCAGAAGAAGAAGCCAAGGATCACAGAGTTTCCACAATTTTATTAAATATTCTAAGAAAATAAAAGTCTTCAGACGAGCGATAAAAACAGAAAAATACTAAAAAATAAATACAAAAGGAATAAGAAAGTTTATAAATATTTATTAGATACTTTTCAAATGTTAACTTACAATATTTTGGCTTGTATATTTGTTTAAACGTTTTGATTGTTGGTTTATTTAAAAAAACAATTGTCTAGTGATGCACATGTCTTTAAAATACTTTAACTACAATAGAACTTGGAAACCTGTTGGCTTAATACCAATACTGACTATAACGGGTCTAATGTATTTTGTAGCCAAATTAGTTCATTATTTTAGCAGCTGAAAAAGAAATTATCAGTGATCCCAAAATCAGTATAGAAAGGACTAATGTGGGATAAATTTAGTAATTCAAGCAAATTAATGTTTACAAATGTCCAAATTCAATACTTTGCCTGATTTTTAACAGACTTCAAAATGCTGCAATTTTCCACATTTGAGTCCATTATCAAAATGTAAGGACTATCTTCTTGTCTAGTCAAGTGTGTTACGTCAGCATATGACTTTCCAGTCACATAGGACACACACTGAACAAACAACACAATACCATTGAAGAAATGTTGGTGGCAATTTGTCACATGGTGACAGCCGACGTGCTTCTTGACCAGGTTGCCAGTTCTACTGATATTTTTCATCTTTGTGACCCAGTCACTTGACTGAAGCATTGCCCAGCCTCAAAGGGATTTGTGGAGAATGTGTGTACTGAGATGCTGCCTTCATCTCTCATTCTCTGCGTGTGCCTGACCAATATACAGTGCACAGTTAAGATATTACATATATTAATGTCTGAACTCTGTACTTTGTGTTATGCGGATGAACACTGAGTTAAAAGGACCAGTTAGTGCTGTGGGCAAATGTTCATACTTGCTTTCCCAGTCATTAGACCACCAAGGACTTTGAAAGATGCAAGTGGCTGGATTGTAAATGGAATGGGGTATATCTGAGTCCTATGCGAATGTAAATAGAGAGGGAAGTTTTGAAGGTTGAAACAGAAAGGGGAGCAGGTTAAAATGGAAAGAGAGTTTAAATTGGACATATTTCACATGGGGACTTACATTATGAGGAGGTATGTGTTTAGAAGGATGACTCTAAGCAGATTATATAAACATCCACACATAAAATTATAATGCATACAAAAAATTACACTGACATTCATACTAACATTGCGCACACACATACGTATCAGACATACTCCTAACCTGGTGTTTTACACATATAGAAACACTGATATCACCTAACAGTATGCATGCAACTTTTTCAGGTTGACATGGCATATACAACACTATAATGTGCCACATCAAGAAACATTCGTTGTATACACCCATACATGCACTGAGAATGCACAAACTATAGTTTTTATTTCCTGGCTAATCATGGCAGCATCACTTATGGGTTAACTCTGCCCCAATCAGGTACAGGACAGGAAAAATCAATTAATCTGGACCCAACTGGGGTATAAAAGGTCCCTCCTCCTTCCGACCCACAGTCTTTTTTCCTGTCCTTTCAGGACAAACAGGATAGTTTTTTTTGGGCCACCTTCCCATGTGTACCATGGGCCTCCAGATGAAGTTTAGCCTCTCTTCATCTGAAGAACTCAGTAAACAGCCTGCACAGGCAGGACTAACTGAGTTAGGTACAGATTATTATCTGTACCATGGAGTTGGAGAAATTATATATAAATTATATATATATAAATAATTGATGTGGGGTCAGCTGTAGCTTTAAAAATCCCCCTGCTAAACATCAAAACCCCCCTGATCAGAAGGCAGAGTATTGTGGAGAAGCCAGTAATCATCTAAACAGTATGTCTTCATTTGTTTTTCTTATTAGGCTTTAGGATCTCTTGTTTTATCTTACCTGAGCTGCATAATCTTTGTGGGAGGCTCAGACAGCTGAAGTTTTCTTCACCAGAGCCTGGGCTCTTCTGTGCTCGGTTTCTGGAGCAAGCGCAGTACCGTCGGCGTCCGGTGGGTGCTCTGCGCATGCGCGCATTAATTTCACGCTTAAAGGTATATCGCGCCAAAAAATAAAAAGTTTTAAAATTGAGCGGTTTTGCTGCTAACAACCTCCCTGATCATCTGGTAACTAGGAAAGCTGCCTCTTACATCCAGATTCCCTTTTAAAGGTAAATATCTTGTTTTATTAATAATTTTCCAGTTAAATTTTTTTTTCTTTGTTCTTCTTTAATACAGTATTAAGTAGTAATTATTCTTTGTAGATGGCTTCTCCCTCTGCCTCAAGATCTCGCTCTAGAAGACATAGGTGAGCCTCAATAAAATTATTAATAAAAAATTTTAAGGGGGGAAAAGAGTGCCAAAATAGGTCTATAATATATTATATATTGGCCTCTATTTCAGCCCAGAAAGGTCTCAAGAAAATTCTCCCAGAAAATATAGAGAAAAGTCTAATAGATGTGCAAACTGTAACCAAGTGGCTCCTCCTGGGAATAATTTGTGCAAAGCTTGCCTGGCGGAAGCCGCTAATGAATGGGAAAAGAAAAGTTCCCCACAGGCTGATTTAAAAAAATGGATATCAGAAGCTATAGCAGAAGGCTTCAAATAATCAAATAAAATGATTACCTCTAAGCGTCCTAGAGTGGAGAGTTATGTAGAATCGGAAGAAGATTCTGACTTAATGGAAGAATTTTCAGAGGAAGAAGAGGAAGATAGTTGTCCAAGATCCCTGGATTCCAGGGCTGTGGATAAATTGGTTTATCTTATCAGAGAAACCTTAAGAATCCCTGAAGAAAGTACAGAAAAGAAGGAATCTGACAGATATTTCGAAGATCTGAAGTCCAACAGGCCCTCCTTTCCGGTCCACACTGCTATTAAGGAGGTCATCCAGGAAGAATGGAATAGACCAGAGAGAAAGGTTACATTAAAAACTAAAACTCCCAGACTATATCCGTATGCTCTAGAAGACTGCAAATCATGGATTTCTGTTCCAAAAATTGATGCGGCAGTGATCCATATGGCAAAAAGAACGACTCTTCCCATAGACTCCATGGCATACTTAAGAGAACCTATGGAAAAGCGATTGGACGCTAACCTTATCAAGGCATACCTGGCTTTGGGATCAGCATTACATCCCGCTATTGCCCTAACCACCTTGTCCAGAGTTCTCAAAATTTGGGTAGATAATTTAGAAGAAGATATTAATAGAGGAGTCCGTAGAGATCACCTGATGGAGGGCCTTAAGGATTTCAAATTAGCCACAGAATTTTGTTCTGAAGCTTCACTGGATGTTACAAAGATGGTAGCAAAAAGTATGGCACTGTCAGTAGCATCCAGAAGAGCATTATGGCTTCACTCCTGGGGGGCAGATTACGCTTCTTAGGCTTCCCTATGTGCGCTCCCCTTTCAAGGTGACCTCCTTTTTGGTAAAGTCTTAGAAGATGCAATTCATAAAGCAGGGGGTGGGAGAAAAGCTTTTCTTCCACAAGGGAAAAGAAGATTTAATGCATCTTACTGGAAAGATAAAAAATTCAGAGACCGATCCTTTTGAGATAGTAGAGCATATAGACCCGGCAAAGAATACAGAAATTCTAACTGGAGAAGCTATCAGTCCTCTACATCTAAACCTGTTAGAGGAAGAGGATCTCGACCACCCACCAAAAACTTCTGAACGTTTGCTGGCCCAGCCAGATGTTATAGGAGGCAGGCTTCGCTTCTTTTATCCGGTTTGGGCCAAGAATATTCAAGATTCTTGGGTTCTGTCTATTCTAATAGAAGTATACAAGATAGAATTCAAGAAATTCCCTTATCAAAACACTTTCATTCGTTCAAGAGTTTGAAAAGGAAGAAAAGAAATCGCTCTGAACAACATAATTTCCCAGCTGCTGCAGAACCAGGTTATAGAAAAAGTTCCTTACAGCGGCCATTATTCCACTATATTTCTGGCCCCAAAACCCCAGGGAAAATGGCGTCTAATTCTGGATCTAAAGGGTCTGAATACAAAATTGATGACAAGAACATTCAAGATGGAGTCTATTACCACTATCCTGCCCAATATAAAGCCAGGGAACTGGATGACATCTATCGATCTCAAAGATGCCTATTATCAAATTCCTATTCACGACAGTCATCGCCGGTTCCTGAGGTTCTGGATTTTGGGGAATCACTACCAGTTCAAGAGACTTCCCTTCAGATTAAGTTTGGCCCCCAGAACGTTTTCAAAGATCCTTATTTCCCTGGTAGCCTTTATAAGAACAAAGAACATCGAGCTTTATCATTATCTCGACGATTTTTTAATAATAGGCCCATCCAGACATATTGTGAATCTCCACACCAGAATTACCATCTCATACCTTCAAGAGCATGGTTGGTTGATAAATCCCAGAAAGAGTTCTTTAGTTCCTTCACAGAGGATGATATTTCTGGGAGCAAATATAGATTCGGAGAAAGGCCTGGTATCCCTATCTACAGAAAGAAAGGAGCGAATCGTGAAGAAAATCAGACGACTGCGTCAGGAATCCTACATCACAGCAAGAGAATTCATGAGCCTATTGGGGTCTCTTACTTCCACGATAGGTCTAGTGAAATGGGCCCAATGGAAGATGCGACCTATTCAGAGGCAATTTCTCATGCACTTCGATACAAAAACAGGGAATTGGGATCAGAAGATTTGTTTCCTCTCGAGGATTTCAACAGGTCTGTATTGGTGGTCAAAAGAAGAAAACCTATGTCAAGGGTTTCCCCTGGAAGAACCAGTTTGGATAACCATAACAACAGATGGAAGTCTCCTGGGATGGGGAGCACACTTGAACAACGCGTGGATTCAAGGAACATGGTCATGGAAGGAGTCAAAACTTCATTCGAATTTAAGAGAAATGAGAGTGGTTCTCAGGGCGCTAAAGGGGTTCCGTCATCTCCTGAGGAATGCTTGGGTGAGAATACATACAGACAACAGAGCCGTCGCATCTTATATAAATCATCAGGGAGGCACCCGAAGCTATTCTCTTCTGATGGAACTATCTCCTATAATGAAGTTTGCGCAACGCCATTTACAAGGGTTGAAAGCTGTTTACCTTCCAGGGCCAGAAAATTTATTAGCAGATTACCTCAGCAGAACAAGGATTCTCCAGGGAGAGTGGAAGTTACATCCGGACGTATTTCAGTTGATTACCCTGAGGTGGGGAGTACCCCAGATCGATCTTATGGCATCATACAACAATATCCAGGTAGAAAAGTTTTACTCTCTACATGCGGATCCTCGAGCAGCAGGACAGGATGCTCTCTCCCTTACATGGAAATTTGACCTGGGGTACGCATTCCCTCCCCTACCTATGATTTACAGACTACTAAGAAAGATATGGAAAGAAGGTCTGAAGGTAATTGCCATCATTCCAATTTGGCCTCGCAGACCATGGTTTCCTCTCCTGAACACGATGAGCCTGGAACCTCCTTGGCCTCTTCCTCACAGACCAGACATCTTGACCCAGGGACCGGCTGTTCATCCGAACCCCAACCAGATGAAATTGGGGGCATGGATCTTGAAAAGGAGAGACTTCTAGCTCAAGGCATTTCTGAGCCTGTGGTATTAACCACCCTCCTCAAATCCAGAAAAGGGTCGACTTCTTCTTGCTACCATAAGATATGGGAGGTGTTTCGTTCCTGGTCTCTAGCTAACAACGTTGATTTCCTGCAGCCCTCCAACATCAATATTCTAAATTTTCTTCATACAGGCCTGGAAAAAGGACTGAGCCTTAGTACTCTGAAAGTCCAATCATCAGCTTTATCTGCCCTCTGCAACAAGTCATGGGCATCTGATCCTATTATTGCCAGATTCTTTAAAGCTACAATTCGCATAAGGCCTCCGAAAAGGAATTATTCTCCGCCTTGGAATTTACCTATGGTATTAGAGGTTCTGTCTGAAAACCCCTTTGCTCCTTTAGATGAGCTGGGTATTGTCTTACTAACATATAAGACCTTGTTTTTGGTGGCTATAACTACAGCAAAACGCATGTCAGAAATCCATGCATTCTCTTGTGATGAAAACCATTTCCAAGTATTCCACGACAGAGTGGTTTTAAGACCTAAACAAGAATTTTTGCCTAAAGTAGTCTCGAATTTCCACATTCTGCAGGAAGTTGTTATCCCTTCCTTTTATCCATCTCCTTCTTCACCAGAAGAAGTGAAACTTCATCAGTTGGACGTCAGACAGTGTCTACTCAAATACGTTGAAGTTTCAAATCAATTTCGAAAGTCTCATCAGCTATTTGTTCTGCCGATAGGTCCCAGGAGAGGGGAAGCAGCATCTACCTCCACCTTGAGACGCTGGATCTCCAATACTATAATCAAGGCTTATCAATTTAAAGACCTTACTCCTCCTAGTAAGATAAAGTCTCACTCTACAAGGGCTTTGGCAACATCTTGGGCAAATTGGGCAGAGGTTCCAGCGGACGACATCTGTAAGGCAGCTAGCTGGTCTTCACCTCTTACGTTCATAAAGCACTACAAACTGGATTTGGCATAATCCTCTATGGCTTTTGGTAGAGGTGTTCTATCCTCTGTTGAATCAATCTAATTAAACTTATTTCAGCATTATCTGGTTCAGAGTAATTTTTTTTCCCCTCCCTATGGTGAAGCTTGGGTATTACCCATAAGTGATGCTGCCATGATTAGCCAGGAATACAGAAAATTTTATCATACTTACCGTAATTTTCTTTTCCTGGCTATTATTCATGGCAGCATCAGCAACCCTCCCTTAAGTATTTATGAAGCTTTGGAACTCGACTGTGGGTTGGAAGGAGGAGGGACCTTTTATACCCCAGTTGGGTCCAGATTAATTGATTTTTCCTGTCCAGTACCTGATTGGGGCGGAGCTAACCCATAAGTGATGCTGCCATGAATAATAGCCAGGAAAAGAAAATTACGGTAAGTATGATAAAATTTTCTGTATTATTCAAAAAGCTATAGAGGTTGCAGTTGGTAACACAAGCTGTAGTGGGTACATGGGATGGATAGGGTTTTTTGTGGGTGCATGGGCTGTTGAAGGTAATGTGGCATAAGAAGTTTGGTGGGGACAGGGGTTTACAAGAGCTTTAGGGGTGTAGGGGGGATAAGGGTTGCAATGAGTGCAGGGTGGTAATAGGGCTTTAATGCATGCACGAGGATGGGAGCTGTAGTGGATGCATTGGGGATGAAAGCTGTAGTAGATGCATGGGGGATAGTGGATGTAGTGGGAATAGAGGCTGTAGTGGGTGTAGGGGAAATAGGGCATTTAATATGTACAGGGGTACAAGAGTCTGTAGTAGGTGCAGGGGCTGATTGGTGTTTTAGTTGTTGCAGGGGATAATAGAGGCTTTAGGGAGTGCATGGGGCATTGGGGCTGTAGGTGCCGAGGTGATAGGAGATGTGATTGGGGATACGGGCTGTGGTGGTAAGGATAATGGATGTGAAGGGGCGATAGGGACTGTGAAGGGTCTATAGGGGCAGAAGTGGGGGTTGAAGCTGTGATGGGAAGGTAGGTAATGTATGGGCGGATAGGGGCTTTGAAGGTGGGTATTTAATTCTGTCAGGCAGGTTTATTGTACCATTTTCTCATCATATGGAGCTTTGCAGATTTTTTGGGTGTTGCATAAAAAGCATTTTGAAGTCTATTAAAATATAGAATATATAATATGACTGGTTGATGAGTACTGATTCTTTAATAATCAGAAAGTAAAAATGTGACATTAATTTCATAAAAGGAATACACTGTAAATAATTACCTACTTATTTACTGGAAATGTACACAGTCCAACTTATTCAGAGAACCATTCAAATTGTTGGAAATGGTTCCCAGACGATCCAATTTTTAAATACTGAAAAAAATGTTTGTCTCTGCCTTTTTTTCCAAGTTTAATTTCTTCTGCTAAATTCTTTTCCAGGAAAAGTTATGATTCAAATAAGCTTTTGTAACAAGCTATTTAAGGAAATAGCAGCCTGTTATATAACATCTCATTTTATGACTTTGTGACTCAAATAGAAAGCTTAGTGTTTTAAGTAATTTATTTTGTATAACATAAACGAAAGAATGGAGGAGTATTCTGTTCTAAAAAGGATGCAAAAATGTAGAAAGTTAGTCACCAGTGGAATCTGCATGCTGGTTCCACTGATTTTTATAATGATTGCTCCATTTTGTTATACCACTTTTCAGAACAGATCATTTTGAGAAATCTCCCTCTATGCAATGCTTTGAAATTTGAAAGTCATATGCTTCTTCACAACACATTAAATTGTAATTATATACTGATTAGTTTTAGTACAACCTATATTTGAGCACAATACAAACTTCTGTAAATATTTATGTCTTGTACAAAATGTAAGATTTGAAATGTTACCAAAGTAACATAAATATTATTGATGAGAATATTCAAATAAAGATTAGACATGTGCAATTAGTTTTGGTCCGAATGTCCAAATTGCCAAAGTGCCGAATTGCCGAATTGCCGAATTCCCTAAGTGCCGAATTTCGGAAGTGCAGAACTTAGGAAGTGCTGAATCCTAGTAGGGTCAGGGTTAAGTGTAGGGTTAGGGTTAGGGATAGAGTTAGGGGCAGGGTTACTGTTAGGAGTATGGTTAGGGGGAGGGTTAAGGCTAGGGTTAGGGTTAGGGTTAGGGAATTGCTGAAGTCCCGAATTCCCGGAGAGTACCGAAGTGTCGAAGGCCCGAATTTCAGAATTCCCGAATTTCGGAAGTGCCGAAAAAAAATATTACTTAGTATTAGTAAATTTTGCCCCTATTCGCTATACCGTGAGTAGGGACATGTCTATTAAGTGAGCAGCCAGTGTCCTCCCCCCCGGCCCCCACCCCAGAGCAGCGGGTGGGGGCCCTAAAGTAAAATAATGGGGGGAGGACATTAGGTCCCCCCCTTATTGGCTCAGGGATGGGGGCCAGGGGGGAGGACATTAGGTTCCCCCCCTTATTGGTATATAGGGCCCCCACTCACCACTTCCAATGCCAACACTGCACACACATATGCTAAAACTGCACACAAATACACCTCTGCATGCCAGGGGCACCCAGGGAAAGCTGCTAATGGTGGCCGGGCAAGGTAACTCACGAACAGGGTCTCAGACCTGGACCATAGTCGGTGGGCAGGAGGCCAGCTTCCACACTCCTCCAGGAATTCGTGGCAAACATCCAAGGAAAAGAGTGTTTGTCACAAAGATTCAATATGTATATGGATAACATGAGCGCTAAATCTGGCAGAATTTGGTGGTGAAATAGACAAGTGAAAAATGTTTAATGCCCTACATTAAATAGACCAAGTTTTCTTCTTTTACAAATAATATGATTATTATTATTATTGGTATTTATATAGCGCCAGCTTATTCCACAGCGCTTTACAATAAAAGGTGAATTTACCAAATGAGACAATAACAAAATGTAACAGGAACAATAGGTAGTTGAGGACCCTGCTCAAACGAGCTTAGAGTCTAGAAAGAGAACAAAAGGGGACCAAGAACTGAACCTTGAACCTTGAAAGCGTTGGGAGAGATAGGAGGAGAACCATGAGAGGACTGTGTCACAGAGACCAAGAGATTGAAGAGTTAGGAGAAGGAGGTCATGATCAACAGTGTCAAAGGCAGCAGAGAAGTCATATGATGTAGATATCACATGAAATGTCATGCATTTGTGACTAAGGTCAATATGATGTAGATAAACGTCAGCTGAAGAATATTGGGGGGAATTAGGATGTCCCTACTGTTTTTAAAATTTAAACATCACCACCAGCTGGCCACAGGTGGGTAAAGATGATGGACAGTGATCTGTCCACCCATCATTATTTACATGAAGCCCACAAGGTTTTGATCGCAGTGAGCAGCCACTGGCATAAGGGGGAATAATGAATATTTATGACCTTCCTTATAGTAGCATGAGGATCATATTGACCAATGTAGGCTTTTTATTTATTTTCTAATTTTAATATTTTTTTGTGTCGGCTGACTAGGAAGCACTACCTAGGTGTTAAAGGGACACTCCAGTGCTAGGAAAACAAACCGTTTTCCAGACACTGCAGGTCCCCTCTCCCTCCCACCCCCATCCCAGGTTGCTGAAGGGGTTTAAACCGCTTCAGTGACTTACCGGAGTGCAGCGCCGATGTCCCTCGGCGCTGGTCCAGGGTCCGCCCACGCTTCTCCCCCACCGACATCATCCGGCGGAGGAGGCCGATTGCGCATGCGCGGCCGCCGGCGGGGTGAGACCTAATGCGCATGCGCGGCAATGCCGCGCAAGCACATTAGACCTCCCCATAGGAAAGTAATGAAAAATGCTTTCAATGCTTCCCTATGGGGATTTTAGCGACGCTGGAGGTCCTCATATAGTGTGAGGATGTCCAGCGATGCTATAGCACAGAAAATCTGTGCTATGAACCAGGAAGTGCCCTCTAGTGGCTGTCTAGTAGACAGCCACTAGAGGAGGAGTTAACCCTGCAAGGTAAATATTGCAGTTTATGAAAACTGCAATATTTACAGTAGCAGGGTTAAGGGTAGTGGGAGTTGGCACCCAGACCACTCGAATGGGCAGAAGTGATCTGGGTGCCTAGAGTGTCAATTTAACGCTCACAATGCCAAAGATTATTTTACTATTGGCACACTGGCTGGCTGCTAGTGCTGCCTGCATGAAAATAGTACTTGACATTTTCATTCACTTGAAAAAAGCAAGTGAAGAATAATTTACAAAAAAATGCATCCTGCTGAATGCATTTGGAAACAATATTTTTTAAATCGGTGCCTTATGAATATTCACAATTCTATATATTATATAGGGTTGGATGCATCAGAGTGATT
>OW240912.1:250147948-250327519 GCA_933207985.1 Pelobates cultripes | reverse complement strand
ACACTGCTAATGCGTCAAAACAGCCTTAGTCACAAACATTTCAGAACACCTTAGTTATTGAGATGATGTTGGGGTACAATGGGGTGCTCAGGAATGATTTTTTTGTATAATCAGTATATTATTCAGATTACTAATCAAATGGTTTCTTCTATTCTGGAATAGAGTCACCACTGTTTTCAAGATCTTTGTGAAATACCATGGTGCCTTAGATAGATCAAAAGTAAAAAATTACCACTGAGCATTCATAACAAAGTATTTTTAGAATTATAAGGAAGCCAGAACCCATGCCAGGCTCATGGTCTGGATAGTTACATGAATAAGGCTAAAAAGTAATTAATCTTTATTTGACAACAATATACTGTTAAACAACCTCAATATACACAAAACGTAAGGAGATCCACTGCTAAAGTACACAAGGTGTACTGAAAAATTAATAAATAAATATTCGAAAAAACCTCTACCAAAATATCCAACTCTAAATCATTGGAATGGAGCCTACACTTATTAAAACAGGCAGCTAGAGTGAATATAAACTCCCCATTTGTATTAGTACATTCCAGGCAGCTGAAAAGGCATTGCAAATTTCATGCGGTTTATTAGCTAAATGTTTATATGACTAAATGTTCAAAAGACCAGACATAGCAAAGAAGCTAAAAGCTAAACGCTTTACCAAAGAACAAACATTCCCTAGTAGAACAACACACTCAATCAAAGAGTATAAAAAGTCTATAGGAAGCCTGTTGTCAAAGGCTAAATCACTAAGTACTAGATGTAAAGTGATATAAATGGAACTGTAAGATATATCTATTGAAGGACATTTAACAACAGGAAATAAATCAATGAATACATCAGCATACTCAGGTGGTAGTATGCCTACATCTGCCTTTGGGCAATAAAATATATCTGTAACCTAAATAACGTTCCTTAGTGATAACAAAGAAAATATGATGTTGGCAGACTTCTTCAACATATAAGGAACCCAACTTGTCTAAATGCAAAACAGCTACATGTATGACTTAAGCGGCACACACTAAGAGACCGTGTGCTTACATGTACCCATTAGGGGAGAACAGATAGGAGGGAATGGAGGACAGGGTTTTGTGCATGTTGACTTATTAAAGAGTATTTTGTTGCCAAATAAAGATTCATTACTTTTTAGCCTTATTCTTGTAACCATCCAGACTATAAGTCTGCATGGGTTCTACTTTTTATTTTAGAGCTTGGTCTCAGAATTGCATGTGTTATCCCCAACCTCTCGATTAAGGCTTACAATATGTTTTAATTGTACTATTCAGTGTCCTGTTCTAATAAGGAAGCCAAACTTCCATTTAACAAGCATCTCAATTTGATATCCTTTTAAATAAACAGTATTTTATATTGAATACTACTCTAGTTATATAACCAACAATTAAGAAAAATGATTTGCATGCTTGCTTTGATATTTGAAAGCTATGTGATTCTGTGTAATATGTGAATTCATAATTGTATACTCACTTCAATTAGTAATTCTATTTTTAAGAAAATGTACAGTTCTGTTAATAATCACATGTTATGCTAAAAATATCTGGCATGATAGACAAATCTTGAAATATTTCCCAAGAATATTAAAGATGCCAGGCAGAGATTTACGAATAAATACACAAACTACTGTTGGTTCATCATCCTCATGCCTATAGCTTTAAGTAGTTTATCTCCATATATTGCACTTGCTTTCAGTTAACAATTCTTTGGTATTTTTTGTGAAGTAATGGAGAAGTATGTCATCCAAAAAATTCAATACTTTTGCGGTTTCAAAATATATATATTTTTAGATTTGGTGATAATTCAGATGGCCATTTGAATGTTCATTAAAATGTTTTGCATTCAGTGACATTATCAATACACCATCCCGATATACAATTTCAGTTATCTTTAAAAGATCCAAGACAAGTGTAAGAGCTTTATGAAAATCATCATGGTGCCAAATACGGAATTTATTTTCTTCTAACAGAACCTGTAAAATTTCTAAAGAAAGAACTGAGTAAGAACATTTACACAAGCATCGTTGATATATACTTTTCCAGCCTCATGACAATGCATTGTGACCATATTTGGACAAAATAGAAAAATGAGAATTTGAGTATTTTGTGTCCTTTTGCTGTCTGTGTGTGTGGGAAGGTGCCTATGTCTGAAGGTGATTGTGTGTATAAGGTGATTTTGACAGTGTGAGTGTGGCATGATGACTATGACAGAGTGACTGTGACAATGTGGGTGAGACAAAGTGAGTGTGACAAGTTGACTGTGTCAGGGTGACTCTGACAGGGTGATTGTGTCAGAGTAAGCATGACAAAGTGACTTGTCAGGGTGACTGTGACAGAGTAGGTGTGACAAGGTAAGTGGTGAAGGGTGACTGTGGCAAAGTCAGTATGACAGGATGAGTGTCAGGGTGACTGTGTGCATTTGAGGTGAGTGTGGCATTGTGAGTGACAGGGTGACTGCCAATGATTAGCAAGATGAGTTGGCAGGTAGATTGTTGTGTGGTGGCTGTATATTCTCTCTAGCCTCACCAGTCTTTGTATGTTTTGTATGTTTAGCAGAGCCCTCTTCTTGCTTACAATTTCTGCAGTAAGGGGGCCTCATTTCCCAGCAGTCGAGCAGTATTTTACCAGGGAATCTGCATCTATGGCTGGGCGTAGACCCCTCTGACTGGGAGGGAACATGTGACATGTATCAAGTATACATGTGTGGTGGTGTGAAGGGCTAATGGAGAACGCATGTATAAGTTAACTTCACTTGATCAGTCGTGGTATCTCCTCATGTTCTCATTTTTGTGCTTTTCTTTGTCATTGTTTATTTTTATGATTTTTCCACACACTGTAAAACTCTACCAATGATATTACCATTTTTATAATTAATATATATGTGTTGCTAATATACAACATGTCAGTTTAGATTGGTATAACTTTAAATATTTAGAAATAACACACTTTTGAGCTCATAATACCCTGTGACAGTAGTTAAGTCTATTTATTTTACTAAACTACTTAATAGCAGCCAAGTTTTGCACAAAAATCAAAAACAGCAAAACACAGCTTGTTTCAAATATTTCCATCAACAGAAGTTCCACTGGAGGTCAGTGTAATGCCTTTAAACACTTGTCAATCAAATAGGACATTGGAAGATTGTGCTGAAAAAAACATTTGGTTGTGACTCAATAACACCAAAAATATAATAATACAATTTTAGTGTATTATGTTGAACAGGTATTTTCAGCGTATAATTAACCAGTTGAAAGTTCAAGATTAATGGTTTCTTCACATGTTACTCCAGCTACGTGGTATACTTAATTAAGTGCTCAGGTGGCTTGATTGGAGACATCACAATGAGATTCAAGGACCGACTGAGTAAGCATCAGAACAGGTAAAGTGGATATACCAATATCAGAACATTTTATATTACGTAATTACTCTGTCTCACAGCTATGCTTTCAAATTATTGAAAGTGTGTAACTGCTAAGTAGAGGAGGGGACAGAGTGAAATTCTTGAAGCAAAGAGTAAAGTTCTGGACTAGTGATGTCCCGAATGGTTCGCCAAATGGTTCGCGAACGGTTCGCCACGGACTCATCATTGAGTAAACTTTGACCCTGTACCTCACAGTCAGCAGACACATTCCAGCCAATCAGCAGCAGACCCTCCCACCTCCTGGACAGCTCACTAAGAATGCAGCTTCACAATGAATGTAAAATGGATGCTGTCTAGGAGGTGGGAGGGTCTGGGAGGGAGGGTCTGCTGCTGATTGGCTGGAATGTGTCTGCTGACTGTGAGGTACAGGGTCAAAGTTTACTCAATGATGAGTCCATGGCGAACTGTTCGCGAACTGTTCGGCAAACCGTTCGTGACATCACTATTCTGGACACATACCCATATTCATTACAGCCCAGTAGCTTGAATAAGGAGTTTGATTTATATTGCTTTTTTTTTTTTATTCTAATATTTCACATATATTATTTCAGATCACCAAGACTCAGGCTTATGGGAGGATGTTCTACTCCGTTATAATGAAGCATCTGACCTTTAGTTAAAACCTGTCCAATTACTTTGATATGCTTCAAGTTACCGCAGGTGTACCCATCAGGTAGGATTCCATGTGGATTGGATGAAAAAAAAAAAGACAAAATTGATCAATTGAAAAGATACATGTAAATATGTTGCTAAATATGTTATTTTGGATTATAAGATGTTAGATACATCCTTTAGTAACTGAAATCGTTTGAATTGTTTTGTTATTTATTTTGCTTTGTTTTATTTAATCATATAATATTATAGGCTTTGGAGAAGATGAAAGAAACATTCTGTAAGAGAAAAGACATTTTGGAAAATGCTAACTGTCTCTTTTTGTAAAATTTCTATAAAATGTGAAAGAAGATAGGAACTATATTGTACCTCAAGCTATATTATTATTATTATTGCCATTTATATAGCGCCAACGGATTCCGTAGCGCTTTACAATATTTTGAGAGGGGGGGTGTAACAATAAATAGGACAATTACAAGAAAACTTACAGGAACAATAGGTTGAAGAGGACCCTGCTCAAACGAGCTTACAGACTATTGGAGGTGGGGTATTTGAAACATTAGGACAATAAATATCAAGTAGGAGTGAAGCAGAGCTGGAGGAGAGAGCAAAGCACTGTCCCATAGGAGAGAGCAGGAGACAGGTATGTAAGGTAGAGATTACTCTGGGAGGCCATAAGCTTTCCTGAAGAGATGGGTTTTAAGGCCCTTCTTAAATGATTGAAGACTAGGGGAGAGTCTGATGGCAGTAGGCAAGCTATTCCATAGGAGAGGAGCCGCCCGCGAGAGGTCCTGCAAGCGCGAGTTGGCCGTACGGGTGCGAGCAGCGGTCAGGAGGTGGTCACGGGCAGAGCGGAGGGTACGTGGAGGGGCATATTTATGGATCAGTGAAGAGATATAAGCGGGGCTAGAACTGTTCAGTGCTTTAAATGTATGGGTTAGCACTTTGAATTGACTCCTATAGCATACAGGGAGCCAATGTAAGGACCGGCAGAGGGGTGAGGTGTGAGAGGACCGACTAGAGAGGAAAATCAGTCTAGCTGCAGCATTCATTACAGACTGTAGCGGGGCAATACGGCTTTTGGGGAGACCAATCAGGAGAGGGTTACAGTAATCCATGCGGGAAATTACTAGAGCATGGACAAGCTCCTTGGTAGCATCTTGCGTAAGAAAGGGGCGAATGCGGGCTATGTTTTTGAGTTGGAACCTACAGGACTTGGCAACAAACTGGATGTGAGACTCGAAGGTGAGACCAGAGTCAAGTATGACGCCAAGACAGCGCGCTTGCAGGGATGGACTTATGTGGATATCACTGACTTGAAGGGAGAGCGAGAGAGGAGGATCAGTATTAGGAGGAGGAAAGACAAGGAGTTCAGTTTTAGAGAGGTTAAGTTTCAGAAAGCGTGAAGACATCCAGTCAGAGATGGAAGAAAGGCAAGCAGTGACACGTTGCAGGACAGCAGGGGAGAGGTCCGGGGAGGAGAGGTATATCTGAGTGTCATCAGCGTACAGGTGGTAGTGGAATCCAAAAGAGGCAATCAGTTTACCAAGAGAGGCGGTATAAAGAGAAAATAGAAGGGGACCAAGGACAGACCCTTGGGGAACTCCAACCGAGACAGGACGAGTGGAGGAGGTATCCTTGGAAAAGGAGACACTGAATGAGCGTTGGGAGAGATAGGAGGAAAACCAAGAGAGGACCGAGTCACAGAGACCGAGCGATTGAAGAGTTTGAAGGAGGAGAGCATGATCAACGGTGTCAAAGGCAGCAGAGAGGTCAAGGAGAATTAATATGGAGTAATGACCTTTGGATTTAGCGGAGATTAGGTCATTAGTCACTTTGATAAGAGCAGTCTCAGTAGAGTGGAGAGGGCGGAAGCCAGACTGAAGAGGGTCAAGGAGAGAGTTGGAATTAAGGAAGCGGGACACACGGGTAAAGACAAGCCTTTCCAAAAGCTTTGATGAGAAAGGGAGCAGGGATATGGGACGATAGTTAGAAGGGGAGGATGGGTCAAGAGATGGTTTTTTCAGGATAGGTATTACAGTGGCATGTTTAAGGTCAGCAGGAACAGTGCCAGAAGAGAGAGAGCAGTTAAAGATGTGTGTTAGGGTAGGCACAAGACAAGGGGAGAGAGATCTGATGAGGTGAGATGGGACAGGATCGAGCGGGCAAGTGGTGGGGCAAGAGGAATGGAGAAGCGCAGCCACCTCTTGTTCAGTAGCCGGGTAGAAAGTCTGGAGGGTAGGGAAAGCAAGATTTACATGTGGTTGAGAAAGAGAACGGCAAGGAGGGGAGAATTGTTTCCTTAGCTGTTCAATCTTGTCGGTAAAGTAGCATGCAAAGCTATCAGCTGTAAGGTTAGTTTGGGGGGTGGCCACAGCAGGGCGGAGAAGGGAATTAAAGGTGTCAAAGAGACGTCTGGGATTGCGGGAGCATGAACTAATGAGAGAGGAAAAGTATGACTGTTTGGCGAGGGCTGCGCTGTATGAAAGCAACATGAATCTATAATGGAGAAAGTCTGCCTGGGTGCGGGACTTCCTCCAGGAGCGTTCAGCACAACGGGAGCAACTCTGCAGATAGCGTGTTGATTTATTATGCCAAGGTTGGGGTCGTGTTCTCCTCGAGGTGCATGTTTTGAGCGGGGCTGCAGCGTTCAAGGCAGATGTGAGGGTAGTGTTATATGTGGAGATGGCCAGTGAGGGACAGGAGAGGGAAGGGATGGATAGCAGTTGTGAATCAATGTCAGCTGACAGCTGCTTGAGGTCAATAGAGTTAAGGTTCCTCCTGAGCTGAGGGGGGTTAGGCTGAGATTGTTGGGTGAGGGGGTAATTGAGAGCAAATGATAAGAGGTGGTGATCAGAGAGAGGAAATGGGGTGTTGCAGATATTAGATATTGTACATGAAGAAGAGAAAATAAGGTCGAGGGTATTGCCAGCTACATGAGTGGGAGAATTAGCCCACTGCAAAAGTCCAAGGGAGGAAGTGATTGAAAGTAGTTTAGAGGCTGCTGGGGTCAAAGGTGGGTTAATGGGAATATTGAAGTCTCCAAGAATTAGGGATGGGATGTTGGAAGAGAGGAAGTAGGGTAGCCAGGCAGCAAAGTGGTCAAGGAAGAGGAGAGGGGAACCAGGGGGACGATAGATTACGGCAATGTTAGCAGAGAAGGGTTTGAAAAGGCGAATTGAATGAATTTCAAATGATGGGAAAGAGAGGGAAGGGGGGGTAGACAGGGTTTTAAAGGTGCAGTGGGGTGAGAGAAGAAAACCTACACCGCCACCTTTAATCTCTGCTTGTCTTGGGTTGTGGGTAAAGTGAAGACCACCAAAAGACAGTGAGGCAGGTGTAGCAGTATCAGAGGGAGAGAGCCATGTTTCTGTTAGTGCAAGTATGTTTAGGGAGTGTGAGATAAATAGGTCATGGATGGAAGTAGATTTAAAGGTGCTGCACACAGAGCATGCATTTCAGAGGGCAGCTTTAAAAGAGGAATTATAGTGAGAATTACATGGAATGGGTATTAGGTTGTTGTGGTTTCTGGTGTTTGTACCAGGTGGCTGAGAAGAGGAGGGACCAGGGTTTGGAGAGACATCACCTCCTGCTAGGAGTAGTAGGATGGAAAGGAAGAGAAGGTGGGAGTAAGATTTAAATGTTGGGGATGAGAGCTTGTATTTAGGGTATTTAGGAGGGGTTTGTGGAGAAAGGCTGGATAGATATGAATAAAGTGCGTGTGATGAATACTGAGATGAGGGGAGCAGAGAGGGAGCAATGAAGATGGTGTTAGCAGGAACAGGTAAGTAAAATGATAGAGAGATTTTAATGATGAGGGAAGTGAGAGAGAAAGTGAAAAATAGAAGTGAGAACATTAGTAGGAGAGTAGGTGCTGTATTTTTAAGAGCTGTGGTTAGGAGGGTTAAGGGTTAAAGAGGTATTGAGTGAGTATAGCTTTTTTTGGGTGTGAAGGGCTTGGTGGACAGAGGCTAACATAATTGGTTCAGAGGAATGGTAGGTAATTTGAACTATCTATAAATGTAGTGATAACCATGGGGAGGGTGGGGTGTGGGGTAGGGTGGGTAGGAAGCGATCATCCCGAAATGCTACCTCTGCTTATGGCAAGTCCTGCAGGGTTGTGTGCTGGGAGTCCTGGGTGTAGCTGATTCAATATTGTATGGGGTCCAGGCTATAAAGGAGAGAATCTGGGGTTAGATAAAGCAGATTGTGGGTGGAGAATCATTGGGGTGTTAAAAACAAAAATCAAGGAAAAAACAGATGAAAGGGAATTTAAATTTAATGAGGGAATGGCAGAGATAAGATAGGTAAAAGTCATAAATAGGGAACATCATAAATTAATGAGGCATAGAGTGCAACAATATGAGATCTGATCCTTATGATATCATACTGCCTAAAAGCCCTGTTGAAGCCATTTGCTATTGTTAAACAGTTTTATTAATTTTTGGTGATAAGCCCATTTTTCTTTCTTATTTCTTTTTCTGTTTTGCCCTTAATTTGCCCATTTCAAAACTGGAGTTTGTGGCAAAAGTAACTTCACCACTTGTACTTGGATGGGCCTGCTTGCCAACAGACTATGGGCCCTGCAGGGAAACCTGTAAAAGACTCCTGAACTTGACCGACTGTTAGCATTGATTTCCCTGGAACTGTTTTGGGCATGGGACAATGTGCACGATCAGTCAAAACTATGACTTCCAGGAAATTCCTGAACCCCTGCACCGAACTGGGTGATTTTTTGGATATGTTGTTCACCCAGATCGGGGCTATCAGGAGATGTATGACTTTTATGGAGTTTTTATGTGTTTTTAAGGTACTTTTTGGGGTTTCATAAAATTGTATGTTTTTCTGTGCTTGGAGATAAATGGGATAGATTAGTACAGTTCCTGATTCAATTATCTGCCGAGCACAGAGGAGGGATTCTATTGTTTGTGTATGGGGCTGTCTCACTGTATAACTCTGTTTTTATTGGTTTATTCACTTTTTGTCCTTGTGCCCAACAAGGTCCACCTGGGTGTCACCCTTGTTGGGAAACTTGCATAAAAGGCCAGTGTGCCTCCATTAAAAGTCTGTTCCTGTTTTATCCTTAACATAGAGTCTCATCTCATGTGTCGGGGAAATGGCTGTATCTACCCTGGGGATTGCTATATCACTATACTCCCCTGGTATTATAATCACTAGCTCTTTTAAGCTGTTCCTACTATGCTCTCTGGGAGTAGGAAAGGTCTGCACACTGAAAGCTGGATCCTGGTCTTGGGTCCAGTGTGGGTGAAGGGCGGCGAGACCCCGGCGCAGCTTCATCACTGGTCTGCCGTGCTTATGGTGTCTGGTGGAGTGCTTGGAGTCCTCGGTGAGCACTTGGAGCATCGACTGACGGAGGTACCCAAGAACAGACTGTATACCTAATATACAAAATTTGATAAAGGTTATGTTTTAAATTGTACTTTTCTAGGCAGCCTTTCCTTTTTTTTGTGTATTTCTATATTCATTATAGTGTTACCCCCTGCTATTACTGGCAAACTCTGTCATTCCTTTTTATCTAGCTTTCAATTTATTATATCTTTATAATGGACTGTTCAGTGGCCTATTACATATTTCATAAGTTTATGTTACGGGGAAAGTATGACAATCATATTTAATATCCAAATGTCTGTCTGCCACATGCAAGGTTTATCAGACTACATATATGTATATTAATTTTTTTATATGTATATTAATTTTGAAAGTTGTCATGCAGTATGTCAAAATCATATTCTCCTAGTGTGAAATCAAGGAATTAGTCAGGAAGTATATTAAATATACCAACTATGACAAATGAATTTTAATGTATTAATTTTAATTAATTTTAATGAATTCTATACCATGACATGCCTATATGAATTAGACATACCACGGACAGCACTGTCAAGCACTGAATAACATTTTGTTATATGTTGAATATATGTTGAATCGAGCAAGGTAATCTGACAAACTTAGACAAAGTATTAAATGGCACTAAACCCAAAAGTGATGTGGTGTTCTTTTAATTGTGTATCACACAATATATGATATATGGAAAACTCACATTAGATAGAGCTTATCTGTTAGCTCAAGCTTGGATGCCACAAGCTAGTTTAAGTGTCCCCTCAACAGAAATGCCAGCAATGTAAGAATATCTGAATAACTGAATCACTGTCAACTCTCAAAGAAACATGAAAATAACTGACATAGTGTAGAACTATAATAACAGTGTTATATTTAGTTATATCATGCACTCACAGGAATAGGGGCCCTTGTTATCAACTCTAGTTATGTTGCTGTGTGTGTATCAAGCTCACACCAGCTAATTTTTTAATCCATGATCTCATAATACCAATCAGTGCAAAGGGAACTACATAGTTAAAAATATTTATTCCAAAAAATTGAAATATCCAAAAATGCTTTCTCAGTTTGATATATAACAAATCTCTCTTACGGTTATATATATATATATATAATTTATTTATATATAATTTACCCTTTATCACTAATGGTAATTAGCTGGGTTGGTGTACACTCCATGTATTCCAATCTCAAACCATAAAGTGTTAAATGACAACATCATATTTTCATCACATTATTCTTTAATGTGATGAAATATAAAACTTAAGCTGATCAAAAACTCCCTATTTTACTATTCTCACTAACGGTTATCATCCAGGTTAATTAGCACCTTACTCCATCTCAAACCTGAAGAATGCCATCAGCCAAAACTCGCTTTCCCTAACACTTTGATTTATACAACTACCTCATTGCATTCCATGTGCATTTCAATGAATGGGACTCCGACGGCAGCATTGATGGATAGCAATTTCATGACATTATTCCATAAAATATAATATAACTTAAAGAGGCCATGGACTTCCAAAGCACTTTCGCTTGCTGAAATACTTTATGTGTGAAGAGAGTGTCCTCTTTTTTTTTTTTTTTTTTTTTACAGAAAATGAAGATTTTATTAGAAATAGCCTTTTTAACCCCAACCTCTTCCCCACTTGGCTTTTTAAAAAATTCTTTATTTTTGTTGTGCATAAGTTTGACATGCAAGCATTTTATGCCACAACAGCGAGTACAGTCATGTCAAGAAGAAAAATATTTTGGCATGTGATAAAACATCACATTTTTACTTTATTAACAAGCTTAAACAAATAATGTCAGGTAATGAGAGAGCATCATGAGTGATAGAGACATACTATGTAGACTGACATTAATGTGGTCACAGAAAAGAAAATTGTGTGTCGTGTTACACTGTAGTAAATCTTTAGCTAAGTAGCCATTGGGTGCTGAGGAGCCTATAAACATATTAAGATAATATTTGCCAGTTAGGTTGACATGGTTTAGGATATGTGCCCTTAAGGGAGGGGTCCCGCTTGGGCCCAACTTGCTATTGCAAGACAGCAGGTGCAGGATGAACTGTCTTTATAGAGTGACAGGTTGCTTGAGGGCATACATAGTAAATAGAAGGGATTTCCCCTGCAGTGATGGAGCCCATTCCCAGATTAAGTGTAAACATAGAAACATAGAATGTGACGGCAGATAAGAACCATTCGGCCCATCTAGTCTGCCCAATTACACGGGTAATTGTAATTGGGATGTATTGGGATGTAGTAGGCATGTATGGGGCTAGGCTATCCTAGCATAATAACAGTCTAGCAAGACTCAGCGAGGTTTTAGGTAGTGGTACTCAGGAGCTAAAATGCTGGATGGGTTTTGCTGGCAAATAAGTAAAATTAAGTATGGAATCCCACAGGGGCTGGGAGCATTAGTATCCTGCTGCACTGCGTTAAAGAGGAATGTGAAAATCATATAGAGGGAGAGCAAGAATAAGCCTGTAAGTTGATTGCCTTATACAGAACCATATATCAAGCATTATAGATCACCCTAACACACTATGTATGGGATTGATCAGCCGATGCCCACTAATGGTAGGCTGCCGCCCCTGGGTCTTCCCTTGGCTTTTAAGCAGACTACAGGTCTTTTTACTTCCTGGTTGTTAAGTTCAGTGGAACTAAACTCAACAGTCAGGCAATTGCCCAGAGCACGTGCCCTTCAGATTTTTCATTGAACTGCATTGGGAAGTCTATGATTGGACAGTCACAGAATATCTGGGCTGGGGAAGAAGGGGAGGGTTTGCAAAGGCAGAATACAAGAATATTGTCTTTAGATATACCCTCATGAAAAAAAGAGCATAATTAAATGCATGTGTGTTTTCATTTGGGATGTATCTCCTAAACACAATTTGTTGTATTAGTTTTTGTATTACTATTAGTAGTGGAGTACTATATTCTCTTTAGTGCAGATTCTAGATCCATATATATACTTATTTCCATTTATAACATAAATATGTGCCTGGGTGTGACTGGTATATCAGATTAAGGTCATTGCATGAAAAATGTCATACAATATGTTGTCTAAAATGTTAAATTTAAAATATAGTATATGCATCTTTAAAATGACTCATAATAAATGTAAATCTCTCTCCTAGTGTACTATTCAAAGATTCTAGGAACACATTAGAAATATCACAAAAGGATTTGAAAATTATAATGTATCACTGCACTTTAAAATTGTTCACCAAAAAGACCCTAAAGGGATACAATTTCTAGTGATAAAAGAGATGTCATGAATAAGGTGTGATTGTGAAGCGAGGGATACTTTTCTTTGGGAAGATAGGCCTTATAAAAGTCCAGCAGAGAGACATGATCAAATTTTTCTTTGAGTTGAATGTCTGACTGCAACGCTATGCATTCATTTGAAAATTCGGAGGCCATGCAGTTATGTCGACTGAAAATGGAGTCGAAAATATAGCAAAATATTGCAGATTTTTTCTGAAATCTTGAAACCTGTTATCAAATTCCTGTATCAAATCAAAAAGCAAGGATGCATACTTCTCGTTGTTCACAGGACTGTGTTTAGCCAACGTATTATAATGTATAAAATTATTTTCCAGAACTTGAGCTTGCCATACTTTAAGTTTCATTTCAAATGCTGTTATAGTTTGAAACATTGCAGTAATAAGTTGGTTTTTTACCTTGAAGATGCATGTTTAACTCATTTAAATGAGCGATCAAATCCACCAAAAATGCTAAATCTGTGAGCCATTGTTCATCTTCGAGTTCTGGCACAATTTTCTTTTTAGAATCCATAAATGACTTGATTTCAGTTCGCAAATCATAAAATATTTTTAGCATTTTACCCCAACTTAGCCACCTTACTTCAGAAAAATAAACAATGTCCCCATAATCCGCATCCATACTTTTAAGGAAGTCCCTCACTTTTACCAACCATCGCCGGGGCGCCATCAGTAGATATACCGGATATGTTGACAAGGGTTACCGAAAACCAGTTTAATGTCATTTTTACCGCTTCGTACAACTAAATCAAGAGATTTAGTTGTGTCTTTTAATGGCACCAAAGAAGCCATTTCTTCAGTGACATTATATTCGTTATCAATACCTCTAATAAAAATGGCAAGTTGAGCTGTATCTGTAGCATCAGTACTTTTATCTATCGCCAAAGCATAAAATTTAAAATCTGCAGCTTTAGTCTTCAAATCTCTTTCAATAGATTTTCCTATCTCTTCAATTCTCCTGGCTCTAGTCTAGGTGAGATAAACTGATATTTGAAAAATCTTTTTTTTTTTATCAGAACACGTTTAGGTAGGTTCAAATATTATATATTGTGGCAAATTGCCAAAAGCTGACATGTGCAGCAGGTTGCGGCATTAGCACTGCACTGTCCCCTCCTGACGCACTACCCCCTTCCCTACACAGCATTTCATTGTTTCTACCTGTCCTATGCAGTCTGCGCTTGAGCACCGCGCAATTGAGTCACAAACGCAAAATAATAATTATTGATGGGATCCAGTGGCAGAACTTATGAAGAGAGGGCTTTAGTTCAAGAATTTTCTAAACATCGGTTTCTTTACAACACACTCTGGTAACACACACACTCACTAACAACACACTCTGGTAACACACACACACACTGATGAAAAAAAACCCAGTTATAACACTTACTCAAATCTACAAAAAAGATTCCAATTTACAATATCTGCTACATACCCTTTTGGTGCAGGGATGTGGATTCCCTGTGTTTTCTGTGGCGTCTGGCTGGTTATGATAGGAGTCTCTGTTGGCTCCTATCTAGTATCTCCCGTGCGGCTTCTTCATATGCCAGGAGGAAGTGACTTGCAATCACTTCCTCCAGGCACTGCGGCAAAGCAAAGCAGGGACCCGGTCAGACACCGCGGCGCTGAAATAGCGCGACTGGGTCCTTGAATCAACTATGTTTAGTGCCTGCGGTTCCGGGGCACATGCAGCCCGCGGGCTGCGAGTTGGACATGCCGGTTCTATACCTTTTATATTTCTATAAGTATATTTTTATCTTGTATTTGAGAATATAAAGTACTTTAAATTTGAATCATTGGACAGGATAATGAAAGGGAAATAATTACTCTATAATGAATTCTTTTTAAAGATACAGATGTTATATATAAACTTTGGCATTTAAACTACATATTTTGGGTTATTTTTCATGATATTAATCTGATATAGTACTTATAATTTTTTTGTAAATATATAAAAAAAAAAAAATATGGATATATGTATCTTCCAGACACATATTTATGTTATAAATCGGACTATTAATATATGGATATGGAATTGCCAGTTAAGAGAATATGGGAAAATCAAATGGAACAAATTAAGGAATGGAAATTATTGACTGAACTTTCAGCTTTTATACAGGATTTGGTTGAAACATATATAATGAAATATGGACCCTTACATACTATGATTTGCTTAGGCTACATTATATTTTATGTGATAATGAGACGAAACTTCAATCTTTTAACATTGCTCTCGAAGTCCCAGACGACGGGCTTCATGAGAAACACACTGAAGAAGTTGTGTAAGCATGGTGTTGGGTAAAGTATGACTTAGATGATGGCATACTTCCTATTTGAGATCGGAGTTGAGCGCACATCAACTCCACTGTTTACCATTAGTGATAATTGTGAAGGGTATATAGATGAGTAAGGGGAACTTATTGTTATATATCAAACTGAAAAAAACTGATATTGTTAAAAAAAAAAATTTTTATATTTAAAATTGTGTGTAATAGATACAGATTTTCCCTAGACACTTAGCTGGTGTGAGCATGATACATAACATGAGGCAACAAAAGTAGAGTCGATGGTAAGGGGCTCTATTCATGTGAGTGCATTGCTTCTATTACTGAATGTAACGTTGTTATTACAGTTTCATACTGTGGTGATTTTCATGTTTCTTTGAGAGCTGATTTTGAAGAAAATATGCTTACAGTGTTTTCATTTCAAATTAGGGGTTCCACCGCTTAAACAGGCTCAAAGACTTCCAAGCTTGAGCTAGCTAATTAGCTCCACCCAATGTGAGTTTTCCACATATGGGGATATATAGCAGTAAATGAGATTTCTGTGCTTGCTTTTTGTATATGTAGCAGCTAGTACTTCCCAAACCAGAGTCTCTTCCTTCTGGTCATAGGTACAGATAGAACAAGAAATGTAGGGAAGCAGCGTTTGACAGGTGAGGTCCTTGTGTAAAATGGAGCAATATAAAAAGATAGAAAAATCCAAATATAGTGTAGTATATTGTATGGCACCAAAGCATAAAAATAAAAAAAGTATTGCACTTACACTTTTCTGGAGCTAGAGATCAGCTCCAAATCACAGTGCTTGGACGGTACAATCCCCTCTATGGATGGTCCTAGTCCCCTTTGGTGATGTATCTTAGGGCCAGTAGTCCACGTTGTGTAGCCAGCCGTGTTCTTAATCCGTGTATATTAGTAGGATGGTGCTCCATCGATGTGAAAAGAATATACAAACAAAATTAGTACTCTCTATTATATAAAATGGCTAAAATAATAAAAGGAGATATACTCACAATAGATGAGCAAATGGGTATTGCTCAATCATTAACAGCATCTATGGTATATTCCCCAACCAGGCATGTGAGATGCAGCTTCTCCAATAAAAATCTTCAAGGAAGGTCCAAATAATAGATACAAACTAATTTTATTAATGAACAAGATAAAAAAAGAAAAAGTCTTTTGTATAGGTAAAATGTGTTAGTGTGCTACTCATTTTTCATTTTTATCTTGTTTATCTTGGCCCACGTCTGCATCGTCAGCATGTATCAGGACTATCCGGGAAGAATGTGTGTAGTTTTTGCTGGGTATCATACCAGTGCATGAGGATCTTATAGTTGGTTTTTCTGTAGATCGCACAGTTTAAACTGAGGTATGTGTAGTGAATCAATGTCATGTGGAGTGCTTCCTTCCATGGCCTTGGGTGGTCTATCTGGAAGGAGATCGACAAGGGGAATCAACGCTGAATAGCGGCACACGTCTGAAATCTTATGTGCCCTCTTCCAGCCCAGGGGGATACGCCAGGTTTCCCGTTACTGGGTACATCGGACCATCCGCGGTTGAAAGTGAAAATGTAAATCTCTTCTGCAGCCAAATCTTCAGTGTAGCACCGATAAACGGTTGGTCCCGGACCAGAACTCCATCCTCCGTGTCTGAAAGCCATGCCGCCGCTAGTATCTGACCTCCCGACCCCTCTCGAGCTGACACTATGATTTATGGGTGTAGCTTGTATGCCATTCCCCAATCCTCGCTAGATGGGCTACACGATTATATCCCAGAAAAGAAAGCAGCTCTAACCCACCCTCATGTTTGGATCTCATTAGTTGTGTCATGCAGAGCCTAGGTCTTCATCTTCTCCATATATCCATCACCATAATAGAATTCAGGGATTTGAAAAATGCAAGTGGCAAAGAAATGGGCACGGTCTGGAAGATAAAAAAGCCTGGTCAGGACGTTCATCCTATACATCCTATCCACCAAAAATGGAGTTCCATCCAGACGTTCATATATGCCTTCAGTTGGTCTTGAAGTGGCTGAAAATTCAGTCGGTATAGGGACTGCACGTTGCGTGGGACCAAAAACCCCAGGTACTTTAGCTTATATGCACACCAGCAAAATTGGAAGTTGGTGACTAGTTGGTCCAAGACCCCAGATGGGACCTTGATGTTGAGTGCCTCAGATTTTTCCAGGTTGAGTTTAAAGTTGCTCAGATCGTCGTAGGTGCGGAACTCTTTGATGTTTGGGAGGGTGATTACAGGTTGTATAATGTAAAATAGTAGGTCATCTGCATGTGCTCTACCCCTGCGAACTGAAGGCCCCTTATTGACTGGTTGTGTCTAATGGCCTTTAAGAAAGGCTCGAACATCAGCATGAATAGGAGCGGCAAGAGCAGCCAGCCCTGTCCCGTCCCATTTGTTATTCTAATGGGGCCAGAGAGCCCTCCGTTGATGTGCACCCTGGCCAATGGTTTGGAATACAATGCATGAACCCACTTGCAGAATGTGTCCCCAAATCCCATCAAAGTGAGAAACAGAAACTGCCAGTCCACCATGTCAAAAGCCTTCTCTGCGTCTAAAGAGAAGATGACCAAGGGGCGGCTCGATGTTTTGCCAGGTGCAGGATGTTCAGCAAGCGGATGGTATTGTCCTTCGCCTCCCTACCTGGAACACACCCGCTCTGGTCCGGGGGGATGAGGTTCAGTAGCACTATCTTCATTCGCTCGGACTTTTGCCAAAAGTTTGACATCACAGTTCAATAAAGATATTGGCCTGTAGCTGGTGCATTGCTCCAGATCTTTCCCATCTTTGGGCAACACTGTAATGTGTGCCGCAAGAGACTCCATGCCTAAAGCCCCATCTCGGAGCAGAGAATTGAGCGAGGACAGAAGGTGAGGAAGTAGGATATCACCAAATTTCTTGTTAGTGGAAACTGTCTGGGCCTGGGGCCTGGGGCCCGTCCCGTTTTTGTTGTCTTTATGCCTTCTTGTATTTCCTCTATCGCTATCTCTGCCTCGAGGAGGGTCGCAGAGTCAGGGTCCAACTTACGAGAGACATGGAAGCCAAGAATGCTGCGATCTTGTCTCTTTGCAGCTTAGCTGGTCTAGCACGCTGGTTGGGGGAGATGTTATAGAAGGCTGTGTAATACTCTTGAAAAGATGTTGTTATGTCTGAGGGGTGAGCAGATGTCGAACTGGGTCCAGTACGTATTCTATGTATGTAAAATTGGTCCCAACGTTTTTTTAACATGTGCCAGCAATAGGTCGCATTTGTTCGAGTGATCATTGAAAAAAACTCCTGGATTTCTGGAGTCGAAGGTAGTTCTGCCGGAGAAGGATCACCGAGAGGTCTTTACGGGCCCCCAGTGTGGGATTATGTCACTTGATTATAATAAAGTGTAACCCCCTGGACAAATTCAAGAGTGTATTTCTAGAAGGGAAACAATACCCATGTAATTTGGTGTCTGCTATATAAATAGAGCCTATACAATAAGGCTCTAAAACAATAGGGTGTATTACCTTCTTTACCATATTGCTATTGTTATTCTTTTCCCTCTTTCCTACATCACAAAGGGACGTTCAAGAAGGTCTCTGAAGGGAGTCCCCAGACATTATGGACTCCACAGGCCTATGAGCCTTTGAGCCATTTTAAGGGCTCTTTATTTGTCAGTTGCCATTTTTACTAAATTTCATCCTATATACCATTCTTCACATCTCCAATTATAGATTGTCTGCACATGATTTTGCTGTATTTGTATTTTTGGGGTTTTCCTGCATTCTTCAAAGACACATATCTGGAAAATATTGAATGTTTGGTATATTTTTGTTTTGTTTATTTTGTTTGTGATTTTGGGTACATAACACTTATTGTGCACCTAGCATTTTAATAAGTTTATTCTTTGCAATTCACACATATATTGTGTAATTGAAGTGCTTCATTTCTTACATTTTATCTACTTTAGAGATTTAGTGATATGTCTCAATAACTAAAGCAGCTTAAAAATTATTTTCACTAATATTTTTAACATTTTTATTTTATATAGCGCCTTATCACACCTTATCAAAGAAGGTCTCATAGCATCTTGTAATGACTCATAGTCTCATAATGTATCTTGTGAATTTGTATTGATATATTAAGAGGAATATGTAAAATAGTTTCCATCACAAAATTAGTCCAATGACTACACAATTAAAATATGCGTTTGTGAAAAATGATCACTGGCAGAAAAAAAGCATTACAAATGTGACAGTCTTGTGAAAATATAACTTAAATTATCTGTTTAAAATTAACACATTGTCTTCAGATTGTGAATAGAGAAAGACCACCTTTTTTTAGATTATTTGTGAATTAACTGTTCACCCCATTCATTTTGCATTATCTATTTATTAAGTCATAGCTATTAATTAACTATATAAAATCAACATGGTGTGGTGATTCCTATGTGGCATTTACTCATTGTAGGATTGAATTATCTTTGTTTTGCCACTTTACCATTTGAAAATATTGAAACACGTAGTATTGCACCTGGATAAAAAGTAAACTTTGTGTATTGTGATTTTGTTTAGATTTTTTACTTTTAACAGCAATATTGTCATACATTCCATTTTACTTGTGTACTTTGTAATATTTGGTCTCGTTTGATTTGCCTTATATTCTTGCAGAACTAAAGGCGCAAGAGAATCCCAATACTCAGAACAGCTGGACATACCACTCGTCCAAAATAAGGCGCCTCAAGACGCTAGTTCTAAAACTTTGTTAGCATGTTAAAGACTTACTTTGTTGCCTAGTCTTGGCACTTATTGTTCTACCTATCACAACCTGTTTACCTCTGTTGTTTATAACACCATATCTGTCATAATCTGGAAAAAAAATCTTACTGTCTAAATAAAGATTGTCTAAAAAAATAAAATAAAAAATATTCTTGCAGAAATTGCCATTCATTTTCTTTGTGACTTCAATGAATACCTCTAGATTTTTTTTTAAGTTGTAGGCTTTCCCCCCCCCCTGCTTTGGGACTATAATTGAAGATTATGTTAGCTTCAGTGTACTGATAATCTAATTTTAATAATGACAGGAGGCGAGTATTTTGCATAATCTTTCTTTACTAACTCCATAGCAGCAAAGAAAAGAGTGACAAAACTGAGAATCAATCACAATGCAGTATAGGGTATAAGAGGCGTGACATATGACATCATTTCCTCTTTAAAAACTGCAACATCACAAGGTCATAATGCAGAATAATAATAGAACAACTTGTAAAACTCCATAGAATAAGATAATGGAAAACTAATATGAATAACTTGAACCGGAAGAATGCCGACGAAGGCGTCCTGCTTTCAAACGATGATCCTCCATGACTTGATGATGAGGTTCCATAGTGTGATGATGACGAAACCTTGCATGGAGTCTTTAATATTTCCTTGTGGTTTCTGATTAAGCTGAAATGAGAATATAAAAGGTATTTGTGACGAGACCAATCTCGCCACATTGCATTGGAGAAGCCTGGTTGCTCATCTGTTGCCTTTGGATTATGGCCCCATGTTAAAAGGCTTGATTTTCCCCTGCAAAGACAAGAAAGCCGGGTCATTTGGTGCTTGCCCTGTTTGAGCAGTGATACCCCAGATAACTATGCCATGGAGCCCATTCGTATAATGAAAGACTATGGGAAAGACTTTGGCTCCATGGCAATTGAACTGCATGTGTGTGCTTTGAGCGCCATTCAGTAATAATGTGCACTCAGATCTGAGCTATCTGGGGATATGTTGCATGTCTGTATTTTATGTCATAAATGTAACCTTGTGTATTTTATTGTATTTTACTGTCTTTTGCTGCCATGTGTTCAATGGAGTTTTGCCTCTGTCTTTGGAGATAATTGGATTACTTCTAATTATCTCCAGGATAGAAGACTCTGTGGAACTGGTTTTGGGCAGAAAAGGCATGCTTCCTGTGGTCACAAAGGACTACGATCTATCTTTTGAACCACTGGACCAATTTGTATGATTTTGACGTATGTTTGTATTTGGAGTATGCTGATTCTGAAAATGTAAGTGAATGTGATGCATACTTTTCAAGTTATGAATAATGTGGAAAAATTGTATTTCTCTGCATGTGCTAAATTACATTACCCATTGTGTAAGGTAATTGAATCACATGCAGAGGGGAGGAATTTGTGTGGGAGTGTCTGAGTGTATTGTATGTGTTTATTGGTTGTGTTCCAAAACCCTGTGGGCGGTACTAATGTGTAAGAATGTGTACATAAGCACAATAAACCCACAGCTCTGTCTGTTCACTGCTTGACCCTCAACACGGAGCTTTGTTTCATTCTTGGGGGGATTTATTGTATGCTGTTCCAGTTTGACTGCTAGGAGTGTAAACCTATTCGTATGGTTTTTCCTATTCGGCTGTTTACAGCATTCGTATGGTTTCCTGTTCGGCGGATTGGTGTTCTGCAGTAGCTGTGCCTGCATCTCTGGAAGGGGACGATCGCCTAAACGGTTTTAACCCCTTGTGTGCTGAAACGGTCCGTTACAGTATTAGATTCAAAAAAATCATAGTGTAAAACAATGAATGTCTTTCCCTTAAATTAACTTAATAACATCTAGCATTAATAATAACAAAAAATATCCTCCCGTCTAATGGTGTTAACTAAATATCCCACCCATATTGAGTATATGTATAAAATCTTTGAATGAACGTAAGTAAGGCATTAATACAAATGCGATCATAAATTAGATATTTATACAATAATACGAGAAAACAAAATGCCGTAGATACATATGAAAATAATAGGGAGGGAAGAACGAAAGAACGAAAGAGAGTAGGGAAGGAAAATACTCGCCTCCTGTCATTATTAAAATTAAGATTATCAGTACACTGAAGCTAACATAATCTTCAATTTTATCACACGACAGGAGGGGCTTTGTATTTTGCAATTTTAACGCTGGGACAGTAGAGCAAAAGCTGGATTATCAAGAGGACGGAAGTAAAATGTCCTAAAAGTGGATTCTCTGGTCCAGTCTGCTGCCCGTAAGATTTCTGAAAGGGAAGCACCTGCATAAGTGGAAGAGGCCGCAGCCCCGAGAATGGAATGTGCTACAAAAGTTTGGTCAATACCGGCAAGGGATAGTAGCCATCTAACCCATCTGGCCAACGTAGTGGCCGAAGCTGGACCGTAAGGGCGGATATACGAGATGAGAAATTGACGATTGTAAGATTGCCGCAACATCGCGGTGGCTTCCACGTAGTGACGGAGAGTAGAGACCACGCAGAGTTGTGGGTATGAATGGAAAAAGGGGTAGAAGACCGAGGAAGAGCTGGACTTTGTGCGTCGTGAGACCTGATAGGTTACCCCCGCCGGGCAAAAGGTAAATGCGTTGACGTCGAAGGCTCGTACGTCGGATACACGTCGAAAGGAAACCAGACAGAGCAAGAAGGTAAATTTTGCGGTTAGTTGGCGGAGTGACAAATCTTTGTTGGGAGGCCAATCCCGTAAGAATTATAAAACAATGCCGACGTCCCAAAGGCTTGAATATTTGGGTTCCGGGGGGCGTCGAAGGCGCATGCCGCGGAGGAGTCTGCAGACGAGCAGGTCCTGACCGACAGGTGTCCCGTGGGCCGGAGTATGGGCCGCTGAGATGGCTGAACGTACCACGCTGATAGACCGATATGACTTTCCGGCTGTGAATAGAGAGGTTAAGAAATTCATGATGGAGAAGTAGGTGCAGTAAAGGGATTGAGATCCTGTCCCAAACACTAACTTGTCCTGTAGTGCCATGCTGATAAGTAGCACTCCTCGTTCCTGGGGCCCATGAGTCCCAAAGGAGATCCTTAGTTTCCTGCGATAGGTCTTCGGTTCTCCAGGAACCCCGGAAAGAGTCCAGGCCACCAGGGGAAGGCGTTCCTCCATGACCAGCGGATGAGGTAGTCCCAACGGGTTCCTGAGGATGGTCGGAGCCTCTGGTAGGAGGAGGGGGTCCCTGATTGGTCCGGGAACCATGGTTGACTCTGCCAAAGTGGCGTGATGAGGGTTATCTTCACCCTCTGTATGCAGATCAGGTGAAGGACCCTCGTTATCATTGAGAAAGGCGGGAATGCATAAGCTCCGCCTTGTGGCCATTGTTGTAGAAAAGCGTCCGTTGCTAGGCTCTCCGGGTCTGGGAGTTAGCTGAGGAAGTTCTTTGTTTGTCGGTTGTTGCGGGACGCGAATAGATCTAGGAAGAAAGGGCCCCTCTGTGCGTCTAGCATTGTGAAAACATGAGGGTCTAGTTGCCAATCGCTGGCGTCTCGCCAGTGGCGTGAGTACCAGTCCACCGTCATGTTGGATTGTCCCGATAGATATCCTGCCAGCAGCGTGATGTTGCATGGTAGGCAGTGGTCGAATATCTCTCTGGTGAGTTCCACTAGTGCTTGGGAACGTGTGCCTCCGAGGCGGTTGATGTATCTTACTGCTGAGATGTTGTCCATTCGGAACATGATGCAGCAGTTGGATCATTCCTTTGCCAGGCTGTGAACGGCGAATGATCCGGCCAAGAGTTCCAGGCAGTTGATGTGCATCGAGAGCTCCTGGGAAGTTCATACCCCTCCCATGCAGGAGGTTCCGTCCG
This sequence comes from Pelobates cultripes, assembly GCA_933207985.1. Lineage (NCBI taxonomy): Eukaryota > Metazoa > Chordata > Amphibia > Anura > Pelobatidae > Pelobates > Pelobates cultripes. The sequence continues at coordinate 250,303,950 of OW240912.1, read as the reverse complement.
TTGCTCCCCCTGATCCGCTGGCATCTGATTCCAGCACGAAGTCTGGCTGGTTTCCGAATATGGCCCTGCCGTTCCAAGCCTGCATGCAGTTCAGCCACCAGTGCAGTTCCTCCCGAACCTCGTCCGACATAGGGACCGGTTGGTCGTATGTAGGTTTTCTGCTAAGGAATTTGGTCTTGAGGCGTTGCATGGCTTTGTAGTGCAGGGGTCCGGGAAAAATTGCCTGGAAAGATGAGGATAGAAGGCCTACAATCCGTGCCAGTAGTCGCAGGGGTATGGATGTCAATCTCAGTACTTTCCGGATTTCTCTGTGAATGGCTGCAATCTTTGCGGCCGGGAGGCGCAGAGTGCATGATGTGGAGTCTATTTCGAATCCGAGAAATAGAATTGATTGAGCCGGGGTCATTGAGGACTTGGGGCGATTGATAATGAAACCTAGAGACTCGAGTAGATGTATCGTGTAGGTTGTGTGCCTCCTCAGTGACCCTGCATTCAGATGTTGTTGAGGTAAATGATGCATCTTATGCCGTGGGCTCTGAGTTTCGCCACACTGCTGGCTTTATCATCTTGGTGAAGCACCACGGGGCCGAACTGAGGCCGAACGGGAGGCCAGGGTGTCCCATGCCAGAAGAAGCGGAGGTAGGTGCGGCTCCTTTTGTGTACCGGGATGGTAAGGTACGCATCTTTGAGGTCTAGACGAGTAAACCAGTCGTTGTCTCAAACCAGATCCTGGAGAAGGTGGATATTCTCCATTTTGAAATGTCGGTATACCATGTGAGAATTGAGCTCCCTGAGATTGATAAGGGGGTGAAATTTGCTGGTTTTCTTCCTGACCAGGAAGATGTTGCTGTAGAATCTGGTTGAATCCGGGGCCAGCTGAACGGCACCTTTGAACTGTAGTTCTCGTAATTCCGAGTCTATTAGACGGGCTCCCGCCCATGTAACCTGGATCGGACGTGGAGGGGCCCGTTGGAATGGGATCGCCTCGAACTCTATTTGATAGCCCCGCACTGTTTGGAGGATCCATGTGTCTGAGGATAGGTCTGCCCAGTTCTAGAAAAAAAGAGAAACACGACCTGCGATATGACAGGAGGTTAGAGGCAGGGAAGAATGTTGACTTATTTGGTGAATCTTGCCCGGGAGCGTCCTCGGCCGCTGCAGCCACGATCTGATCCCCTGAATTGGTGAAATCGATGTTGAGTAGACAAATCTGTGACATATGACATCATTTCCTCTTTCTTTGCTGCTCCATCACAAGAGCTAAGTAAACAATTTTCTCTCTGTCATATTTGCTGCAACTGTGATTTATTCATATTCATACTATCATTGTTTACCTAACTGTGATATTATCATATCATATTGTATTGTTTTCTATTGATTACGGTTGAGTCCTAGTTGTGCGGGGTGCGGAAGGCCAGAAGCGGCTGGCGGCACTGCCCCTCTGCCGGCCAGCCCTGCCAAAAACACCTCAGGTGTCAGGGCCGTGGAAAACTTTCTGCGTCAATGTTTGCGCCTTGTTAAGGGATGTAAAAATATTGACCCTCTTGTTCAACTCTTTAAGGAAGGCCTAATTTTTTATCCCCAAGTTCGACAAGTTTGTCGTCGATACGGTAAAGTGCTGCTCGGCGCCTCTCCGAAGAGAGGGCAACATTGGTGTTTTATGAGGAAACAGAAGTACCTATGTGCCCATTCTCGGGTATCTCGTGCCCACTTATGCACCGTATCTGAGGTAAAATCGTCAGCCCTCTCATAGGCGTCATCCACCATGTCCATAATTCTTGCTAGCGGCCCAATGGCGACTAGCAGCTTGTCCTGGGCTCCCTTAAAACCACGTTCTATGCCCTTGCGTGGGTCCCGACCCCCTCAGGACTTGAAAGTGATCATGAGTGGGTCGAATTCGGGGGTTTGTGCCACTTTGTCTGGCAGAATTGGGCGAGGGCATTCTGATTTCACCCGTTTCCTCACTTCCTTGTCCAGAGATTTTCTGAGCCAGAAGTGCATAAATCTGGCTAAATGCTTGGTTGTATAGGGAGAGGTATTAGCAGTAGAAAGAGGGAAGTGCTCATGCCATTGTACAGAACACTGGTGAGACCTCACTTGGAGTATTGTACACAGTACTGGAGACCGTATCTTCAGAAGGATATTGATACCTTAGAGAGGGTTCAGAGAAGGGCTACTAAACTGGTTCATGGATTGCGGGATAAAACTTACCAGGAAAGGTTAAAGGATCTTAACATGTATAGCTTGGAGGAAAGACGAGACAGGGGGGATATGATAGAAACATTTAAATATATAAAGGGAATCAACACAGTAAAGGAGGAGACTATATTTAAAAGAAGAAAAACTACCACAACAAGAGGACATAGTCTTAAATTAGAGGGGCAAAGGTTTAAAAATAATATCAGGAAGTATTACTTTACTGAGAGGGTAGTGGATGCATGGAATAGCCTTCCAGCTGAAGTGGTAGAGGTTAACACAGTAAAGGAGTTTAAGCATGGGATAGGCATAAGGCTATCCTAACTATAAGATAAGGCTAGGGACTAATGAAAGTATTTAGAAAATTGGGCAGACTAGATGGGCCGAATGGTTCTTATCTGCCGTCACATTCTATGTTTCTATGTTTCTTCCAAGCGGGAATGACGGATGTTTCTAGGGTCAAACATTTGGAGGCCCGAACTGTCAAGGAAAATCTCTGTACCCTCCTGTGGGTTACCCATGAATGTGGTTATGGAGTCCTGGGGCTCACCCAGGATCTGCTCCCTTATGAAATAAGGGTCAGAGTTGACTGCGAAGTCCCTGTCGGAGTCCTTCTGTTCGGAGGGCACCGCCTGCCATTCATCCAGCCTAGCCAGTGCATGTGTGGGTTCCACGTCTTTCTCACCTGAGGAAATCTGAGTGGGTTCGTGGACTGTATGGGTTGTGGCTGTTCTGCGTTTAGCAGGTGCTTTTCCTTTTGATTTGCTGTCATACTTGGTGCACCGCGCCGTCCCGGTCCCGCCATCCGTCCTCTCGTCTCGTGGATCGCTGGCGGGGGTCGCGCGCTAGGTAGCCGGCAGGGATATCGTGGACTCCAAATATAAAGAGATAGTGGCCTATTACCACTATCTATTTATACCTCCTTCAATTCTGTCCCTGCCTATCAGCATTCACCTTGCCCTATATTAACCTCCTTCTGACATCATTTCCTTGCCCTGTCGTGGTTTATTCTAGTCCGAGAGTGCATTCTTAGTAGTTGTCTTTTCTCTGGTTCCTGACTTCGGCTTGTTTATTGGTTATTCTTATTTCTGGCTCCCTGACCTTGGCTCTGTCTATTTCGTTTTCCCGTATATCTGTATCCATGACCTTGGCGTGTTTGACTATTTTTATCTCTCATTCCTACGTTAAGTCCGGCCACTTTAAGGTCCGGTAATACGTCTATCTGTGTTCGCCTTTATTGTTCTCTGGTTTGCGTGTTGGGGAGTATAACCTTGACATTTGCGCGGTGTAGGGGCCTCACCTTTCCAGTGGCGTTTAGGCCGATGAGAGCATTCCCTGGAAGAGTCAGAGTCTTCAGAGTCGGCACCATAATGAGTCCGTTTGAAGACGGACTTAGGGGCATCCTGTTCTGTCTGGAAGGACTTAGAGGAGGCCTTTTTCATAGCTGCTGCTACAGCTGCTGTGATCATGGCCTGGAGCTCTGAGGGGTTTTGTGAATCCTCCATTTGCTGTGGAATTGACACTCGGGGCTCACCCGATGAACTATGCGTGAGGGCACTTAGGCACGTTAATTGGAGAGGCCTGGGGACCAGGGGTGGTATGGTGTCGGTAATGATTTACCTGGAGATTATAGGACCGGTAGGTCGTAGGAAGGTGATGAGAGGGCTTGTCACTGGGGCTTACCCAGGTAACCGGAGTCCTGCATAAACAGGTCCGTTTAGCAGCACATGAATGGGGGCTCACCCCGGCCAGAATAAGGGATAGCCCAACTGGCTTAACCAGCCCCAAGTGCTAGACACTAACCTTATTTGGTCCCAATGATTGAAAACAGGCAGGGTATAGTAACAGGTTTGCTTTGACTCAGAGCTGTAGATATAGGCAGTTTGTCTGGTAGCAATATCCATTTAAAATGGCCGCCGGACTAATAGTACCTCCCCTAGTTTGGGCGGCAAATCAAGGATTTGCACAAATGCAGGCGTTCGTGTGCACAAATAGCCGAACATGAGCATCCTAGAAATGCTGTTCGGGTGTTTGTGCGTACGAGCATACGAATGCGAGCGCCAAGCGGCGATCGCGTAAAACTGCTGAATGGTGAGCGTTCGGTAGAAAAAGGTGTGAACGTCCTTCTGTGAATGCCAAAAGTTCCGCGAACGCACGCCACAAAGAAGAAGCCAGCGGGAATAGTAATGGCGCTGGGAAGTAGTAATAAACGGCGGGGGAGCCTCGAAATCCCTTGGGGGCTGGGAAATACCCCAGAAGCCAAGGGTGGGGGGGGGGAGGGGAGGTCCCTGAGGGGAGGGTGAACAGACCCCAGAGGAGAGGGTAGCTCCCACCACGGTAGAGGTAATCAATAGAAAACAATACAATATGATATGATAATATCACAGTTAGGTAAACAATGATAGTATGAATATGAATAAATCACAGTTGCAGCAAATATGACAGAGAGAAAATTGTGTACTTAGCTCTTGTGATGGAGCAGCAAAGAAAGAGGAAATTATGTCATATGTCACGCCTCTTATACTCTATACTGCGTTGTGATTGGTTCTCAGTTTTGTCACTCTTTTCTTTGCTGCTATGGAGTTAGTAAAGAAAGATTATGCAAAATACGAAGCCTCCTGTCATGTGATAAAATTATTTAGCTTTCATATTTATCTAAATATTTGAAGTCTTCATAAGATATTTCATAAGTACCTCTGTGGATTATTACCAAGGTTTCCACTTGAAAGATAAAATGTCACAGTCACTTTGCTATTTTCTGCTGATATCCATTATTTATTCGATAGCATCTGATTTATCTCCTAGCAATAATTCTTTGTATGTGCATGCGTATTTATATTTTTCCTGAGATAATCTTCATTCTTCGTTTACAAGTCCCCGAAAAAATCTAAATATAGATGTGCCTAATGAAATGACTCTCTTATATCAAAGTCCTATCAAAGTGCTATAAATAAGTCAAATTAAGAGACACTCCAGCGTATTATAGTGCTTATAGTTAAAAGGAATCAATTTGCTGGTGTCAAAAAGGTTATTGTTGCTAAATATTTTGAATCCATACCACCAGAACTGCAAATACTCAGTTAAAAAGCATTCCGTATTAAAAAGGTACTCAGCATTGCTTATAAGTAACACTTACAAAAAAGAAAGAGCAACTATTCTATCCCTCCCCTATAAAAGGCATAACTAACATTTGAAGATAAAAATCAATGTGAACAGAGGAAAGATATCTTCAGGAGGTACCGAACCCTCTCTGTTCCACTTCTATGTTTGCCAAACAGCTTTGAGTGATTGGAAATTGGAATTCATCCAGAGGTTCACCTTATAGTTGGCTGTAGGAACTTAAAATATATGTCTGAAAGAGCTTTTATTTGGAACTGGTTTTGTAGTGGAAACTCCATTTCAGTATCTCTGAAGGATAAATGCACTTTAGAAATAGCACTGATTATTTATGATTAATAGGGACGTAATTTTACCACATGACAGGAGGCTTCATATTTGCATATCTTTCTTTACTGTAAACTCCAGCAGCATAGAAACAGTAACAACCAATCAGAGAAAAGATATGGTGCCCATAAAAGGCCCTGTCTATGACATCACTTCCTCTTTCTTTGCTGCTCCAGCCTACAGGTCAGAGTACTTTTACCTCTCTGTGACATGTTATGATTTACTATAATTACTAATGTTCATACCTAACTCTTTATACCCTACTACTCCTGGCTCTCTATTCCTGTCTCCCTGCTCCCCCTCCTTTTAACCACTATTATATTTTATTATATTCCCTGTATTGTATGTAGGTCCGCGGGCGTCGCGGCTGCCAGTGCCACGCTCGCAACGCGGACCTATCCTGTTTATGCTCGGGGACTGTGTGGGGACGGGTAGAGGGAGACCGGGTAGTTTTGTTATTTTTCCCTCGCCGCACCTTCCTCCCGCGGCCGCGAGCGAGTACACACGCGGTCGGCGGCATACGCGGCCGGCGGCCATCTTGGATCTCGCATCTCGCGAGATCCTCGACGGCCGCCCCTCTCTACAGTACAGCGGATCGGGAATCACCCGATCACCGCTCAATACCTCCATTACCCCTACTAGGGACAACTCTGCACACTACATATATTTTTTCATTTTTTATGGAGTATGAACGGTTTTTTTCTTGGATTTAACCTCCAGTTGTCCATACACTGGGCATAGATATATTGCATGCAACAATCTGAAAGAGTCTGTATCCCTACAGCCACACTGTGTTACTACTGCTATACAATCACAAGAGGCATATTATCACAATACCCCTTACAGGGCCATACTGTATTTCTGTACCCTCCAAGGGCATGTTACATTACAGCACCCATCAAGGGTTGCATTATATCACTGTACCTGATGGTACAAATTGATGTGGGTGTCCTCTGGGTATTTTTCATGGCACACCACCTGGGGTGACCCCCCAGATATGCATGCAAGGTCACTGACCATTATCTTATGTGGGTGTCCTCTGGTTACCACGGCACACCACCCGGGGTGAACCCCGAGTATATGCACGAGGACCTACCCTCAACTGGCATTTAACCCTGACTGCTACCTAACGTGCATACAGCTCTGGTGTACAACTGTGGCGAACCCAAACTATACACCACCACTGAGCTTATAACAGGCGGCCTCTATATTAGGCAACAGCCCGTATACAATACGCCTCTAAACACAATTCTACCAACTGGGCGGCCCCCAGTTGTACCAAGAGTCTGTCTCTACATGTACTGACTCTTCTCCACTGCTTCCACTGATTTTCATTATCACCCAACAGGACGAGAAAAAACACACTACAAGCCATGGAAGACACCCAAAATAGCCAGGACTTTCAGGCTATGATTAATGCCGCAGTGGCGGCATCTGTAGAGAAAGCCCTCTTGAAAGCCCTACCCCAATGTCACGGCGACATGAGTCCCCCAGAGCGGATGGAGGCCCCGGGCTCCGAGATGCCCAAAGTAAAACGGCAACGAAAGGTTTCGAGCCCCCCTTCCACTAAGACTAAGGGCAAATCTCCCACCAAACGGAGTAAGACCACGGGCCGACAACAACCCGTACCCCAACCACTCCCATCCTCCGACGAAGAGGACTCCTATGTACCACGCACCTTAGACGTGGTCGACGAGTGGCACGGGGAGGACTCAATTTCCGAAGAGGAGGAATGGCAGGACCTACCTCCCACCTCCTCGGGATATGTTAAAGAGACTTTTATCGACACCACCGACCGAGACAGGGATAGCAATACCCTCACCGATAAGACCGGAGAGGAAGTGTTTATGGATGACCAAGGGAACCCACTCTTCGACCCACGTTCCATCCGACACCCACGGTCTTCCGAGTGGAGCCTACCGGAACACCTGATGAAGTTCATTCACTTCTGGCTGCGCAAGCCACTGGAAAGGGAGGTACGAGCACGCCTCCGGGCCGAGTGCCCCAGACCTCTATTACCCGACAAAGTGGCATTTACCCCTGAATTTGACAATACGGTGGTGGTTTTTATGTCACGCTCGGGCCGAGACCCCCGAAAGGGAGCGGAAAAAGGCATGAAGGCGGCACAGGATAAAGTGCTGGACTTACTCGGCCCCATCGCGAAAATACTCTATTTCGCAGACCTAGCCCTCAGCCAAGGCTCCCAACTAGACCCACATATCATACGGGAATGGGCTCAAAGATCGGTGTGCCTTCTGGGCAACGCAAACGCCGCATTGTGCACCGAAAGACGCAGATCGGCACTAATCCGCATTGATAGCAAGCTCCTGGACCTCGGGGCAAAAGAATTCGGACCGAAAGCCCAAGGACAGCTGTTTGGCGATGCCTTCATTGCAGAACTCAAAAAGCACGTAAACCTTTTCACCACTTTGAATAAGGCCCAAACCTCACTCAAGCAAGTTTTTCATACCCCGACTACAAGGGGTGTTTTTGGAAGGGCTGGTCGGCAGCGGAACCGAACCACCAGCCGTTTTTGGACCTCCGGTTCCAGATCATTCCCGCAGACCCAGAGTTTCTTCCCATCTACGACGCAAAGGCCCTCTTCGTTCCGAGGGACGGGGAGGTCTAGAGGATTCAGAGGTCGGGGACGCGGCCGCTTCTCCAATGGTGAGTCCACCTACATTCCAAAATGTTTCACATTTTATAGCAGGCAGCCTGTCCCTTTTCTTTCAGAACTGGGAGCTGATTACCAAAGACGCCTGGGTCCTACAGACAGTACGAGGCTTCGTTATAGACTTCTTCACAAAACCCATACAAGCCAACCCCCCTCCTCCGATTCACTTGTCAAGGGAACAAGAACTCTTGGTGGACGAGGAGGTCCACACACTCTTCAGGAAAGGCGCAGTACAATACGCTCCTGGAAGGGGAGGCTTCATAAGCAACATCTTCCTGGTCAAAAAGAAAACAGGCGACTACAGACCGGTTATCAACCTCCGTCAGTTAAACTCGTTTATAGTATACAGGCATTTCAAGATGGAAGGAATCCACCTTCTACAAGACCTCCTCATCAAGAACGACTGGTTTACACGTCTGGATCTCAAAGACGCGTACCTGTCCGTTCCAGTAAGCGTACACGGACGTTTCCTCCGCTTTATATGGAGAGGACGGATATGCCAGTTCACATGTCTGCCGTTCGGCCTCAGCTCAGCCCCGTGGTGCTTCACGAAGCTCCTGAGACCGGTGATGGCGCACATCCGAACCCGGGGCATAAGATGTCTCGTATACTTGGACGATTTGCTAATTTTCTGCGAATCAGCCTCCAGACTACGATTGCAGACGAAGTTTGTCGTTCACTTGCTGGAATCTTTAGGTTTCGTAGTGAACAGACAAAAATCGGCTCTCTCTCCTTCCCAGTCGGTTCAGTTCCTCGGCTTCGATATCGAATCGAAGGACTGCGTCCTACGCCTCCCCTCGACAAAGATAGCCTCGATAAGGAAAGAAATCAGACGGGTTCTGAGGATGGACACAATACCACTCAGGATGCTCGCTCGGATTGTGGGACTCCTCTCCTCCTCCATACAGGCGATATTCCCAGGCCCGCTACACTACAGGGCCATGCAACGGCTGAAGGCGGCATACCTCCGCACCGGGCACTCGTACGACCAATGGATTCCACTGTCGACGGAAGTGAGGACGGAACTTCGATGGTGGTTACTACACATGCAAGCCTGGAATGGAAAGGCTATTTTCGGCTCTTCCCCGGACTTCATCGTGGAATCGGACGCCAGCTTGTGGGGATGGGGAGCTCACTGCACGGACGCCTCCACGGGAGGCCCATGGCAAGAGGAAGAGACCAACCTACACATCAACTGCCTGGAACTGATTGCAGGATCCTTCGCCATCCGCAGCCTGGCCAAGGACAAATCGAATTGCTGTATTCTGCTCCGCATGGACAACATTTCGGCGGTACAGTACATCAACCGCCTAGGCGGAGCGAGATCTCGAGCACTGACGGAAGCCACGAAGGACATCTACAGCTTTTGCCTGCGACGGAACATCACGCTACAGGCGGAATACCTACCAGGAATCTCCAACCTGACGGCAGATTGGTTCTCACGTCACTGGCGAGATACCAGCGATTGGAAACTCAACCGGGAGATATTCAAAGAATTACGACGGGGCACATACCCGCTAACAATAGACTTGTTCGCCTCCAGGACCAACCACCAACTGCCGAGATACTACAGTTGGCTCCCAGATCCGGAAAGCGAGGCTGCAGATGCATTCCTACAGGACTGGCCCATTCTAGGGGCTTACGCCTTCCCACCATTCTCCATGATACCACGAGTACTGCGATACACACGCACCCGCAAACTATCGCTTCTGCTGATAACCCCCCTTTGGCAGAGTCAACCGTGGTTTCCAGACCTCCTGGAGATGTCCCACGGACACCCCTTACTACTCCCTACATTCCCACTACTTCTGACGGGACCTCGGGGAGAACCACACCCCCTCGTCCTGGAAGGGCAACTAGAACTAGTGGCTTGGATGATTTCAGGGGCTCCTGGTCAGTCCACGGCCTATCACAATCGACTAAGGACCTCCTATGGGACTCATGGGCTCCAGGCACCAGGAAATGCTATATATCCGCTTGGGCAGCCTGGAGTGATTGGTGTGTGGAAAGGGACTCCGATCCCTTTACTGCCCCTATCCCGCTGATCCTGAACTACCTAGCCCATCTGTTCTCGCTGGGACGATCGTATCGGTCCCTCAACGTAATCAGACGGCCATATCAGCGGCACACGTCCCAATACAAGGCAGACCAGTGGGTCAGGACCCATTGATATGCCGACTTCTGCGGGGCGCTAAACTAACGAGACCACCAGCACCCAAATATTCTAACCTCTGGCAGGTAGACGTGGTGCTGGATTTTCTTAGGGCATGGCCAGATAATCTCTATCTGTCACTGAAGCAAATTTCAGCCAAATTGACCCTCTTACTATGTCTCGTCTCGTTCCGACGAGTGTCAGACATTAGAGCATTCGACGTGGACGGGTTCTCCATCACTCCAGAAGGAGTTACCTTTTCCATATCAAGACGGACTAAATCGGATTCCACCTCGATATCATACCCATACTTTAGCTCAGACCCCAAACTGTGCGTTGTCAAGACACTAATGAGATATACGGAAACCACAGCTTCCCTTCGAACCAGTTCGACGGGTCAACTTTTGATTTCCTATGTAAGACCTCACGGACCGGTGTCCGCGACTACACTGGCTAGATGGGTCCGCTGGCTACTATCGTTAGCAGGCGTTGAACCTCACTTCGGTGCGCATTCGGTCAGAGGGGCGGCAGCCTCCCAAGCCTTAACGGCGGGCGCCTCTCTAATCGACATTATGCGCTGCGCAGACTGGACACGAGAAAGTACTTTCAGGACTTTCTATTTCCGTCAAACATCTCATGCTTCCTTCACACTTATCAATTCCAAGCTTTAAAAATGCAAATATGAAGCCTCCTGTCATGTGGTAAAATTGAAGATTATACTAGCTTTAGTGTACTAATAATCTTAATTTTAGTAATGACAGGAGGCGAATATTTCCCACCCTATTGGACCCCCCCCCCTTAATTTCATCAACGGAACAGAATACTTCATATGCTCAGGAAGACATGTACCATGGGTGAGTATGTTCCATACCTTACAGGTTTTAGGGGATGTTATTGGATGGAAAGTAATAACCTCTTTTCTATGTAAATCATGTATATATATATAGTTCTTCCTATAACAATAATTTTAACAGATTTATTACTTGTACCCTTTCGGACAGTCTTGTGTTTTGTCAGGATTATTATGTTTAAGATATGCGGACAAGTTATCACGACAGAGACCTTTCACCTTTTTCCTTGTCTTGCAGTGTGATCGCCTTCTCGACAAGTGTGCACGTCTTCTATTCGGGACAAATGCTCATCTCCCACATCGTTACAACACGGAGCTACCGAAGTTATTTTCACTATTATACTATTTAACTGTTAACGTAATTTGTTTTAAGTTTTATTGTTATTTACTATTCGCACCAAAGAAAGAGGAAGTGATGTCATAGACAGGGCCTTTTATGGGCACCATATCTTTTCTCTGATTGGTTGTTACTGTTTCTATGCTGCTGGAGTTTACAGTAAAGAAAGATATGCAAATATTCGCCTCCTGTCATTACTAAAATTAAGATTATTAGTACACTAAAGCTAGTATAATCTTCAATTTAATAGCACCTTTTGGTGTTTCTTCCCCAGCCCTATTTTCCTCAGTTTGGTTTTACTTACTTACAAGGCATGAAACGCGTCATGCTCTCTGGATGTTGGCTGTTGGTACTTTATCATCCACATGCACTCTAGTGATATGATTTTTACTTGGACTTTAATAAACGTTAAGTGTTAGTTTTTATAGGTCGTTTTTATAAAATCTAACAGAATAGCTGTGAGCAATTTTCCAGTTAGGGTATTTTTGCTGTAAATTTGAAATTCACTTTGAATAATAGTGAAGCATAGTGTATAATAGTGAATAACACTTTGAATGTTAGAAAGCACCCCATATTAAAATAACACTCAAACTAAAGTACAAATTCAGTGAAAAAAATCTCCAAGTCAGCGATGCTTCCAGTTTGACAATTTGGTCTCAAATTTGATATTCACTTAGAATTCACTTTTAATTCTAATTTTAGTGAAAAACGCCTTCAATTGCTAGCCATGCTATATTTGAACACATTGCCAAGTTCCTGAACGAAGGTGACTCTGAATTCACGTGTGGAAGGTGACATTTTATCATTTTCTTATTCATAAAGACTCAACTACAGCACTAGTGCCATGCACGGCACTCAAGGTGTCTTTGCACGGCACTCAAGGCTGCTACAGCCAAACAGGCTCTGACCTATCAGGAGTCCCAGTGAAACTTCAGATATCTGCTAATGCGAAAAGGTGGTGAAGGACAATCCTCAATTTATGCATTGCAGCACATAGAGGAAGTGATCTCAGATCACTTCCTCCCAGCACTTGGGAATGGGAATCCACACTGTAGTAGAGGAGCCTGCAGCTGCTGTTGTAGCTCCTGCCCTTGACCTGTACCTGGCCAGCCTGGTCCCCACTGGAACCCAGGGAAGCTACCCACACTGCTAGATTTACACAGAAATGAACAATAACCCTCCCCTCATACAAATAATACGAACTGCCCACACACAAACATACATACAATCCGCACAAACGTAACCCGCTAACAATCCACATACATGCGCACAACCCCACATGTAGCCTCTCACATGCAATACCCCAAACAACCCCCACACATACACACACTACCAAACACACCATGTGACATATCCATCCACACACACACAATTCCACAAGCAGCCCCCATACACAGCCCACATTCATATGTATCATACACGATACCACAAACTACTCCTGAACATATACAATATAATAGCTCATATACGCACACATACAATGATACAAAGCAACTGCAATATAAATAACACAAGCAAAATACGGCATACACACCTCAATTTAAAAAAATAAGACTGGCATGCTATGGGACATCACAATCCTATATCGGCACAGAGCTGCTAAAAGGTTGCCTACCCTTGTTCTAGAGTGTTGTACAAGAGGTGGAATAGCACACAAGTAGTTGCAACATGATACATTGGCCATACAGAAATAGAGTCCACTGAGGGCCCTGCTAATGCGAGCTTACTTTCTATGGGGAATGGGGTAGAATTACACAAAAAGTAAGAGGAAAATGTTTAGCAAAATGTGCATTGTGTAACATCTTAAAAGAGATCTTAAATGTTAGATCACATAGTGTTATGCTTCTCTAATTAGTATATGGAACTCAACTGCAGAGGACGTTGAATTAATTATTTAGTGAATAAACTGAATCAAAATTTTAGCAATAGTTAGATTTACTGTAGCTTTAAGAACTTGAGAATGGTTGTTAGTTGTTGGAAACAGAACAAGAAGCAGCAGATTTGCAACAGTGTAGCAGTAGCAATTATAATTAATCCAAGAAAAAGGAGAAGATTTTCAGAGCAGGAAACAGAAGATAAAATTATTATATAGTAAAGGAGTGGCAATTGCTGAAGCAAGCAGGCAGAGTCCAGAATGAACATGAAGTAATACTTAGCGTTTAGAGGGAGATAGTTCCAGAGCTCTTATTTAATGTTGTATCCAGAGATAGTGAATACTTTTTATGGAGCAGAAGCAGAGGTCCTTTATTCAATCCGAGGTCGAGGTGAGGAGAAGGTAGGTCAACGATTTCCAGTCCAGGTTCGGTACACGTAATTATAGTTCACAGTAATTGTAGCCGGTCTGAGGATCTTGGGGGAAGCCTCATCAATAATCCAGCATTTTGAATCTGGCGTGGTCTCCCTATGTAACGTGAGGAGACCGCGTCAGAAGGGGGCGTGGCGGCAGTGGCGTACTAAGGGGGGGGCAGAGGGGGCGGTCCGCCCCAGGTGCCAGCAGGGTGGGGGGGTGCCATGACCAGCCCCGCCGGCCCCCCCATGCTGCAGCCGCCTGAGCGCTCTGCAGAGAGCCTCAGGCGGCTGCAGCTTTGCCCGGGTGGTGCGTCCATGAGGGCAGACCGCACCGCCCGGGCGCAGCCTGAGGAGAGGGGCTGACAGGAGGGAAGCACTCAGCGCTCCCTCCTGTCACTCCCTCTGTAGTAGCGTGGCTGAGCCCAGTATAGTCGGCGAGTACAGGGAGCAGCTGTCTCCTGTACTCGGCCGGACTAACAGGAAGTGCACACAGTGTGTGCACTTCCTGTTAGTCCGGCCGGGTACAGGAAACAAAAGCTCCCTGTACCCGCGGACTATACTGGGCTCGCCACGCCACAACTGAGGTAGGGGAGGGGGGGAGGAGTGGGACAGTAAAGCAAAAGAATGGGAGGGAGGAGGAGTGACAAGGGAGGGAGGGAGGAGAGGACAAAAGTGACAAGGGGGACAAAGAGTGACAAGGGAGGGAGGGGGACAAAGAGTGACAAGGGAGGGAGGGGGACAAAGGGAGGAAGGGAAGGGGACAAAGAGTGACAAGGGAGGGAGGGAGGGGGAGAAAGAGAAAATGGGAGGGGGGAGAAAGAGAAAATGGGAGGGGGGAAGGAAATTGGAGTGAGAGGAGAGATTGACATTCATCACATACACACAATGCACCCCTTGCACACAGAAAAACACACAATGCATTACACACACAGACACACATACACAAGCAATGCAACCGTTACACACAATGCATCCCTTACACACACAGAAACACACAATGCATTCATTACACACACTCAATGCACCCCTTACACACATTCAATGCATCCCATACATACACAGAAACACACCTTGCAGCCCTTACACATACAAACACAATTTCACACAATGCATTCCTTACACACATATCAGGACATCCCCTACACACTCCACCCCCTGTGAACAAACTCATTGGTGGAACATGAAGGTGGACCCTGGGACCCAGACCTTGAGCTGTGTAAAGGACCCCCAAAAAATGGAGCTGCTTCCCGTTCTCCCAGAACATTGATTTTTGTGACCACAGTTACAAACCGCCTCCAGAGAGCCTGTTCTGTACCAGACCAGTGGAGCCAGACTGCAGCTAGAGCCCATCATCATCCTCATCTGGTTGTAAGTAGGCAATCTAGTATATTATTCGTGGCACTGAGCTCTAAATTACCTCACATTAAAGAAACACTATAGTCCCCAGAACCAATTCAGCTTAATGTAGTGGTTCTGGTGTCTATAGCCTGTCCCTGCAGGCCTTTTAATGTAAACACTGCGGCACTGCAGCACTGGTGTTAGTTAAATGGCAAATCATATGGGTGGGGCATTGTGATGTCACATGGGGGGGGCGGCAAACTTTACTTTTGCATAGGGCGGCAAAAATCCTTGCAGCGGCCCTGGCTGGAGGAGGTTGTGTGAGCTGTGGCCGCACAGTGTCCCATGGTAGTTAGGGCCAGTACAGCTCACACAAGCAAACAGCTGATAAACTGGCCGCACAGAGGAAATGTGTATGTGTGACTGTCTGCCTGTGACTGTGTGTGACTGTCTGCCTGTAACTGAGTGTGTGACTGTCTGTCTGTAACTGAGTGTGTGACTGTCTGCCTGTAAATGTGTGTGTGGGGCTGCAGGGATTTTGTAGAAGGGGGCGGGGGTTTTGTATTGGGACAGGAGTCTTTATAAGGGGGGATAAGCAGGGGATTTGTGGAAGGGGGTTGCGGGGGTTTTGTAGACGGGGCAGTACAGGATTTGTAGAAGGGGCAGGACAGAGGTTTTGTAGGAGGGGCGGGGCAGGACAAGGGTTTTGTAGGAGGGGCTGACAGCGGTTTTGCAAAGTTTACAAATTTTACAGGTTTTTTTGTTGGTTTTTTTATGGGGGGGGGGGGATCCGCCCCAGGTGCCAAATGCTCTAGGTACGCCCCTGCGGTGCTCCGTCGACCCAGAAGTGCCTGGGAAATGACAAAACCGACAGGTACAACCTGACACATAGGCCTTAAGTACATTTCAGTGAACATGTGTATGAGCAATTTAATGGCTTGGATCAATATTATATACGTCTTTAAAGGCTTACTTGGAGCCGATAAGTATTGTACTGAATATTATCAGTTTCAAAAAAATATTGAAAAACAATCACTTACTTTCCAGTGAATTTATTGAATTCTATAATTCAATACTATTTATTGAGGACATAATCTTCAATAAATGGCTTAAAAATAACAATAGTTAAAAGCTAAAATGCACTTTTTTTTACTTTTTGCCTGCTGGCAGTACTTGAAAATAGTTAAAGTGTGTTGGGTTGATATGATCCCCACATTAGTACAAGGGGGATTATACAATCTCCCATGTTACTGGCTGCTCACTATAATAATGTACAGAAAGGACCTGGTACAGGTTTCCCCTGTGCCCCCACCCGTGAAGATAGGGTGGGGGCTTCAATTTTAAAAATGGTCAGTTGACAGATTACTGTCTATTCCCCAGGCCCCAAATAATTTAAATAATGAAGCTGGGGAGACACAGTGGCCTAATTATATTGATTATAATGAACAGAAGGTACCCATTGTCCCTCGAGCCTTAACACATGGGTGGCAGTTGAGGGCTCTGATTAAATATAAAAGGAGGTGCAGATATGCCCCCATGTGTGGCTAGGGGTCCCCCACCCCCTAGATCCCACCAAATAAAACACCACCAAATAAGGGTCTATATGTCAGCTAAATAAAATCTTTTCTCTGTCTAGGTTGTCATCTCACTGAGGTTTTTCCTCAATTTAGAGTCCCTTGTGGGAAATAAGGCAACCGGATGTTTGAAACTTTAGTGCAATCCAGCATATCCAGGCAAGTGGCATCTGTGCTCCGCTCACCCACATAAATCAATTCCGTAGGGAGCACAGGCAAGGTAGGCCTCACGTTGTTTCCTTCAATTCACAGGGTCTCCAGGAACTGGCAAAGGTCAGAGCACCCTAGTCTTCTGGACTACGGTGTTCTATGTTTAAGATAACAATAAAAGGGTGGTAGGCCTGCACGCCTTGAAGGTCACTTTTTTATAAGGAGTGTCCCCAGTCAAATCTGTTTCTGTGGGTTCACATCAGAACCAATATCAGATTCCACTCTTTTTGTCTCGGCAGAGTGGTTGGTGACTGTCGTGGATCAAGTCAAGTGTTTGGTAAATTTGTATATCTGCCCCTCTCCAAATTGGTTATATGTTGTGTGCACGCTTCCTAAAGTAATTCACACCAGACACAAGTTTCCAAGTTGATGAAAAACTCAGGAATCTTTATTCCGGGGGGCCGGTATGCCCCTTATAAAGCAGAAATACATCATGTGCATAACTATAGATAACAGAGGAAAATACATCAATAATTGGTTAGGTGTTAAGTGGTTCATCAATTGCTCATCCTAACAGGTGTGATGTCACTGGCATCATGGAGCTCTCCTCCAGATTCCGGCACCATCTTGTTAATTCGAGGGTGTTAGTTGATAACGGGGAAACTCCCTAGCGGCCATTTTAAGTAACTTATGAATAATATTGATTATAGTTATGCAGAGTAAATAGGCATTTTACTGAAAATTAATAGAGTTAACATTCTGTCCACAACAGTGCCATATCCTGAAACACCGGGATCTCTGTGTCCTCTTAGCGCACGGTGTTCTTATGACTGTGTGAAAGGTGCTTCCCTGCTTCCATAGTGGTGAAATCTTACTATGATATCCCTCTCAGTCTTGCAAGATCGGAGGGCACAGTGAGTTCTGTCAATCTGCCACAGTTGCTCCGGTATTTCTGGTAAAACAGAGAGATATTCTATCGTCACCTCCATGGTCACCAACCGGGTGGTAAGAGAGTTGGTGTGCTCCACCAGCCAGTTATAGGCCTGTACAACTTTTTTGACCCTCTGCTCTACCGCTGCAGTGTAAGTACCCAAGAACTGGATCTTAGCTTTGACCTCTGCCAGTTTGCTCAGGATTTTGGGAGGTATATTTTGAGGAGCACGAGATGGCAAACATTTCCGTTACACTGTTACATAGTCTGTTACATAGTCTCTTTGGGGTGCTTGTGGGTTGTACACATGACAATGCTGTCAGTAGGAGATTTTTCGTAGTCGTATTTTCCATGTCAAACCCCCCTCCCCCCAAAACATTACAGTTGTTTAGAAAGTGCAATGTTTACATTGCAGAGTTTAATGTACCTCCAGTGGCTATTTTCCTGATATCTACTGTAGGTGCTTGCAGAATGAGTAAAACGTGGTGTGGGAACTAAAGGCTGCAGATAGCAGCATTTGATTGGAAGAGAGCAGCATTTTGCCGTGAATGCCTTGTTCCAATCCAATTCTTGGGTTAGAGGAGATCATAGGTGTCAGCCTGTATGCACTGGAGGCAGCAGAGGAAAAACCTTTTATTATTCACATTTTACACATCAAAAGGGTGAGGACATCATGGAGGTGAAAAGAAGGGAGGTGGACATACCTAGAGTCCTGAGATAACTATTGTTATTTAAGGACTATGTTCCTTTTAAATTCAGAGGTTTGTTTTTCATTATTTTAAATCGCCGAACTATACAGAGATTGTGACACTCTGGAAAATAAAGATAAAAGACTAATTTTGGATAATCTTTGTATGTTCATGAATTTGTAAATTCACTTCTCCTGTCAATTTGACAGACGAGTTTTAGAGAAAACTGTTCATTATTGCCCCAGGAATCCAAGTTCTAAATGACTATACTAACAGTGCATGCATTCTGATATTTTGGAAGAAGACATCTTTATTTCTTTCATATATTTACAAATTAATTGATGCTTACCTGCTTGGAAATGACTTATGAAGGTTCAACCTGCAGAAATAGTTAAACAAAACAGATATTAATCAAATAGTAAGCCTAAATTAACTGACATGCATTACAATTTAGGATGTAAGAGCCATCTGAAGGGATGTGTGAACATGTCAATAAATCAGTCTGTCGGGTATATTCACGTCGTGCTATACATATATAATGCAGACTTCTCTTTTCACATCAGAAATATTTTTTATTATTTGCATTTATCACATTGCTTCCACTCCTATTCGAATAATTTATGGCAGAAAAACTCCTGTTTATTACCTCTCAGGAAGCAATCTGAATTGTAGAGTGCAACTGATTGATTTATTCAACTGCTAAGTAAGTTATTTAAAGAGGTTTTTTTTTATAGCTGATTCAATATAAAGCACATTAAATGAGCACTATACTGTGTTTTGAAAAAATGTAATGTTTACAACCAAAGGTTAAAGATACTTTAAAGAGAAACCACCAAATAATGGGTGAAGGGTAACAAATGAAAGCCTGGGAAGCTCTGCTAATAATTAGGTGGTTTCCATTGAGATCTTCAAATTTATTTTATATTTTTTATATATTTGAAGTTCTATTTATTGGCTGTGAAGTTACCTTTTAATTTATCCCTGAACTAATGAATTTACTTTGTTCTAATATTATGCTTTATCTTTTGTTTCTGATGAGAAGCTTCATCAGAAAATCCAATACTGACTTTTGGTAGATTGCTTATTGCTGAATTGGATTGTCTTCTGTATTTTGGGAATATATTATGCTATCATTAACAATACCTTTGTGCATAAACCATTCTTCTTTCAAGTCCAATCTGTCCAGACTTGAAGTATTGATTCACCGGTAATTCCATTTCACACTCATTTTATTTTTGTTATATCCTGTTTACAATTTGCAAATCTGACATGCCTTTTATCCATTCTATTATAGTATTTATTAAGGATTACATCTGACCACCCAATAACAAAACCAAGCGGTCTTAAACTTATTTTCTCAGTGAGTGTTACGATCTCTTACTTCTCTCCATCGCGCCCACATGGTGCAGTTCTCGAAATCGTCTCCTCTCGCAGCATGTCCAGCATGTCTCACACCAGATGTTGGAGTCATGCCCCTTCTAATGACGTGACGCATAGGCGCTGACGTCATGAAGTCGATGTTGTCGTCCTGCGTCATCAATACTAGCCCAGAACGTTTTGAGGGCGTGGCTTTAAAGCAAAAGACGCTCCCTTATAAAAAAGCCTTATGCATTGTTCATTGCCCTGTTGTGGTTCCTTGTTTTCCCTTTAGTGCTATTGGATATCCTCTGTGTGTATTAGGTAATTTTGTGTATTGACTTGGCTTGGCTTTTGACTTCTCTGTTCTCTGATCCTTGACTTGGCTTGCATCTTGACTTTTCTCCATTTTGGTATCCTGACCCGGCTATTCTTATATCGTTCTACTGATCTCCAGTATCCTGACCTACTAAGGTTCGGTAATACATGCTTGGGTTTTCTGTGGGTTTACATACTGCGTGTTGGATTGTTACCCAACCATGATAGTGAGATGCAATATACTTATCCCACTTACTAAATAATTACATATTCATATGAAACATAGACCGTAGGATTGACCCAGCACCACGAGCTGCTGTATTAGACAGACCACAGTGTGCAGTGCAAATTTAGGCCTCTCTGGATATTGCACCTCACCGGGCAATTATCCAGAAGCTCACTGGCCACTCTGGGCCATGACTGTCATCAGCAAAGTTTCATCAGATGAGTACAGACTACCAGAACGTAAGTGATGTACTTCAAACACTGACTTCTTCTTTCCTGTCCAAGGACTCTTGGCTAGCAAACAAAAGCTGCCCCAGTCCTGGTCAGCATGATACAAGGCAACAATACTAACTAAGATAAAGCAAGAAGAAATAGTTGGACATATCACCGGACCTTAGAGTGACCAGACTTAACGCAAAGTAGTATCTATGAAGTAACAGAACTAATGCTATGTGTTTATTCAGACCTGGAGGAGAACAATGAATATATAAAGAGCAATGGTAACAAATAATAAATAAACACTGGTACAAGATCACGGGAGCTCACGGTCAGGATCTAGCAGGTTCTGATACACATACAGGCTTATATCGTCAAACATAGCTGGGGTCTGGTACACTATGCAAGAATAGGATACGCTAGGTCATAGAAGGCAGGTTAGGTACATTGGATAATACAAGAGAAAGGTCAATAGCTAAACTGGATCAAATAATGAGCATCAGGAACAAGGACAATAATTCCCTTTCAAGCTCTAGGACCACGGAAAGGGCACTGAACAGGTGCAAAACTCAGGTATTTATAAGTTAGGGTGTAAATTGATAACCATGCCCCAAAGTGGGCAATGGCAGTATGGAATCATTGTGTTATCACATTAGGAGCACCACATGAGTATCCTAGCACAAGGCCATATATCTTTCAGATGCAGGTGATATACACTTTATCCCCATTACTGATAAAATCTAGGGTTTAACTAGCAGGAACCTAGAAAAATAGGTTAAAAATAGAGAGTAGTTTTTATCATTTTATTTGCTATATAGCTGCATTCCTCTTGAATCCCAAAGTTTTCAATGTTGTAAAAGTCTGCCCAATATACTGTATTTTGTAGTTGTTGTTTTTTATTGTTTTTTTTATTATGTTTTCCCCCCCACAATTTAATACATCTGTAATATAAAATTATCATCAAATTTGTACAGCAATCTTGATTAGTCTTTATGTTCAGTACATAAATTCCAGTAGTTTACAATCAATAAGTAAAAAAAAGAAATAAAGAACATTATTGTGCCTAAACAGCATTGTGAACATATCACATTTTGAAAATAAATTAAATAGAAATAGAAGAAGAAAGACGAAAATAGAGAAATCAAGGGAGCAAGGGAGGAAGGGAGAGTAATCATATGCTTCCATTTATGAAAAAAAATGTTATATAAGTTTTATATAGCCTAATACCATCTTTATATGTATATATATATATATATATATATATATATATATATATATATATATAGCACCATTTGATTGGAAGAGAGCAGTGTATATATATACATATATATATATATATATATATATATATAAAGAAAGAAAGATAAGAAAATGCATTTTTTTTAAGGTTCTGTGGGCACAGCTGATAGGAGTTCGAAAAGAGAGTTTTTGATTTATAAATAACCAAGATTAGCAGATTTCAATATCTCCTCCCATTTGGACCATGCTATTTTCCAAGTTTTGTTATTTTGGTTTGCAGCTCGCCTAGCTATTATTTCATATAGTTTATTTATCTCAATAAGTTGGATGCAGTCATTTAATGTTGGAGTTATATTTTTTTTTCCAGTTTCGGCTTATAATTGTGAATGCGGCTATATTTATATGGTACATAAGGTAAAGTTTATCTTTAGATCATTTTTGAGGGTAGCCTTGTAGTAATAAAATTTCCAGATTCTTGGGAATATCAACTCCTGTCACTTTATACATTGAATCTACAACTTTCTTCCAGTAATCTATTATTTTTGGGCATGTCCACCATATGTGAAACATGTCTCCAGGTACCTCCTGGCATCTCCAACATTCGCTGGGTATACTAGGGTTTATTCGATGAAAAGTTTTGGTACTAAGTACCATCTATATAATTTTTTTCTGGATATTTCTATGTGATTGCTGCATAATGTAAATTTTTTATATAGTGAGAATAATTTTTGTCATGTTGTTTCTGTTATCGTGACATTTAAGTCACGCTGCAAAGAATGAATGAAGGGTAATTGATGGATTTCATAATTAGAGTTTAAATCTGAATAAAGTCTTGAGATAATTTTTAAAGGTGCTGCTTCCTTTGTAAGTATCTTTTCAAAACTTGTCAGCTGCTGCCATGTACCGATTGATAAGCAGGAATATAATATTTAATTAACCAACTTTTCAATTGTAAGTACGAAAAACACGCTATCTTTGTAAGATTATTAGATTGTTGGAGGTGTTCAAATTCTATAACTTTACTATCTTGGATTAATTGATAAAGATTAGAGTTGAGCGGACACCTGGATGTTCAGGTCCGGCGTGTTCGGCCGAACTTTGAAAAAACGTCTGGGTTCGGGCTCGAACTTGATCCTGAAATCGACCCCGAAATCGAACCCCAATAAAGTCAATGGGGACCTGAACTTTTGGCCACAAAAATGCCTCTAAAAAACTCCTGGAGAGGGCTAGAGAGCTGCAAAAGGAAGTAAAATGGGGGGAAGAGTAGGACAAGTGCCCTGCAAACAAATGTGGATAGGGAAATCACTTAAAATAACACAAATATTTAAAATACAGCTGAGCCATAAAATAGCACTAGATGGAATCTTTGAATTTAGCTTTGGAAGAACATAAATCAAAATCTAAAGCATGGCTGTCAGGAGAATCAACAGAATTATCCATTTGAGAGAGGGTTGGAGTGCAGGGTATTCTCTTTCATTGTTTAAACTGAGCTCAACTCCTGATGCATGGAGAAAAGGCCTTCACAAGCCTCAGCTATTGTGTACATACTTTATACTAAGTGACCCATAGGTTGAGGAGGCGGTGAACGTGGCGGTGGAGGAGGAAGCAGCAGTGGAGGAGGAAGATGAGGTAGCCAACACTGTTTTTTTTTTTTTTAATTGGGGTAGCCCCCAAAATATTGGGACATATAAAAAAGAAACAATTTGCGGCCTGCGGTGCATTTCTTGCAGTCCTGATGCATGGAGAAATGCTCAACTCCTGATGCATGGAGAAAAGGCCTTTACAAGCCTCTGCTAATGTGTACATAGTTCATACTAAGTGACCCATAGGTTGAGAAAGCGGTGACCGTGGCAGTGAAGGTGGAAGCAGTGGTGGTGGAGGAGGAGAAGGTGGTAGCCAACACTGTTTTTTTTTGTTTGTTTTTTTATTGGGGTAGCCACCATGTTGCTGAAATGCTACCTCCTGCTAAGACGTTCCATATCAAATGGTGGTGCTGGTTGTTGTGGCATGCTGACAAAGCTTTTCCACATTTCGGCCATGCTAACCCTGCGTTCTGAGGTGCTGGCGGTGCCCCTGCTGCGTTGGCGACCTCTTCCTCCTCCTCTGCCTTTGCATTGTGCTTCCACTGAGCCCCCTCTGTCAGTTGGGAATGCCCCCAGCAGCGCGTCTATCAGCATGCGCTTGTAGTCGCGCATCTTCCGAGTAGGAGGAGGAGGCGACAGGAGGCAAAGAGAAATGCCCTGCAATCCTTGGTGGTGGAAGAACATGCACCAAACTGCTATCCGCATCAGGCCCAGTCGCCACTACATTTGGGAGATTAGGGAGATATAGTGTCCCTGCCCGTGCTTACTGGTTCACGTATCTGTGGTTATGTGGACCTTGCCACTGATGGAGTTGCGCAGTGCACACCTGATTTTGTCTGCCAATTGGTTGTGCGGGGAAGGGATGGCTCGCATGGTGAAGTAGTGGCGGCTGGAAACCATGTACTGTGGGACAGCCACCGCCATCAGGTTTTTAAAACTGTCCGTCTCCACCAGACAGAATGACAGCATTTCACAGGCCATGAATTTTGAAATGCTGGCATTCAGGTCCAGTGATCGTGGGTGGGCGGGGGCGTACTTCCTCTTTCTCTCAAGTGTTTGGGAGATGGACAGCTGAACGCTTCCATGGGACAGTGTGGAGATGCTTGGGGACGGTGGCGGACGTGGTGGCATTGCTGCCATATCCTCTGTTTGCGGAGTGGCAGGTGCCACTGTCACTCCACAGGTGGAGGAAGAGGCAGAGACAGCAGCAGAAGAGGAAGCAGGAGGAGCCTGATACCTTTCTTGGTTTTTGATGAGCTTACTCCACTGCAGCTTGTGCTTTGCATGTAGATGCCTGGTCATGCAGGTTGTGCTCAGGTTTAGCACGTTTATGCCTCGCTTCAGGCTCTGATTGCACAGCGTGCCAAACCACTCGTGTCTTGTCGTCAGCACATTGTCTGAAGAACTGCCACGCCAGGGAACTCCTTGGAGCTGTCTTTGGTGTGCTTGGTCTCTGGGTGCGGTGGGCAGTAACAGGCGTACCGTCTAGGGGACAGCCGCTCCACTTTTGCACCCTGCTCCCTATTATGCTGTGCTGGTGCCTCTGTGCGACCACCGCCTCTTCCTCCAAACTGGACACATCACTCGCATGACCTTGATTCCATGTGGGGTCTAGGACCTTATCATCCTCCACATCATCTTCCACTCACTCCTCAACCCTGCCCTCCTTGCCAGTCTGCACACTGCCGAAAGCCACATCAGTTGGCACCTGTATTTCGTCATCATCAGAGACGTGCTGAGGTTGTCCTTGCATGTCCATATCCTCACACATAAGTGGTTGTGCATCAGTGCACTCAATCCCTTCCACTTCTGGGGCAGGGCTAGGTGGATGGCCCATGGAAACCCCACCAGCAGAGTCATCAAAAAGCATAAGAGACTGCTGCATGACTTACGGCTCAGACTGCTTGGGTGATTTGCAAAGGGGTGAGGTGATAGACAGATGGCCATGGGCTGCAGGTGCCAACTCGGAGCTTTCAGCAGGGCACCAGGTGGGAGACAATGTGCAGGAACTGGAGGCACGGTCAGCCATCCAATCTACTATCGGAAATAGAAGAGGGAAATCAGTGCTAGATTGCCACACAGCCATTATAGTCCCCTATAATCCCCTAATGGTAAAAAGAAATACGAAAACAGAACAGTAAAATAAGGTTGCGCCTAAAATATACAATAAAACATATAAAAATTGTATGTAATAAATAATATAGAATAATAAAATGTAATATAAAATATTAAATACATTTTTAAATAAGTAGTTGGCAATAGTCCAAAACACTTATCATAAGTCCGTAATGGTACCAAGAGACTGCTGCATGACTTGTAATGGTACTAAGAGACTGCTGCATGACTTGTGGTAAACATTATTACTATTTATGTACTATTTAGCAGATTAGCACCCAGAAAATAATAATGTTTACCACTGCACAGTAAGCGCACTATTTGACGCTTTTATTTGACTCTCAGATATGAAGAGCAGGCTAAAAAATTTACTATTTAGCAGTTTAGCACCCAGAAAATAAGAATGTTTACCACTGCGGAGTAAGCGCACTATTTGACGCTTCTATTTGACTCTCCGATATGAAGACCAGGCCACGAAATGTACTATTTAGCAGTTTAGCACCAAAACAATTAGAATGTTTACAATTGCGCTGTAACCACACTATTAGACACTTCGATTTGACTCTTAGATATGAAGAACAGGCCACAAAATGTACTATTTAGCAGATTAGCACCTAGAAAATAAAAATGTTTACCACTGCGCTGTAAGCACACTATTAGACGCTTCTATTTGACTCTCAGATATGAAGTGCAGTCCGCAAATGTACTAGCACAGAGATTAGCACCCAGAAAATAAGAATGTTTACCACTGCACAGTAAGCGCACTATTTGACGCTTCTATTTGACTCTCAGATATAAAGAACGGCCACAAAATGTACAATTTAGTAGTTTAGCACCAAAACATTTAGAATGTTTACAATTATGCTGTAACCGCAGTATTTGACGCTTGTATTTGACTCTCAGATATGCAGTGCATGCCCCAAAATGTACTATTTATCATATTAGCACCCAGAAAATAAGAATGTTTACCACTGCGCAGTAAGCACACTATTTGACGCCTCTATTTGACTCTCAGATATGAAGAACAGGCCACAAAATATACTATTTAGTAGTTTAGCACCAAAACAATTAGAATGTTTACAATTGCGCTGTAACCACACTATTTGACGCTTCTATTTGACTCTCAGATATGAAGAGCAGTACCTAAAATGTACTATTTAGCAGATTAACACCCAGAAAATAAGAATGTTTACCACAGCGTTGTAAGCACACTACTAGATGCTTCTATTTGACTCTCAGATATCAAGTGCAGTCCGCAGATGTACTATTTAGCAGATTAGCACCCAGAAAATAAGAATGTTTACCACTGCGCAGTAAGCGCACTATTTGACGCTTCTATTTGACTCTCAGATATGAAGAACAGGCCACAAAATGTACTATTTAGTAGTTTAGCACCAAAACAATTAGAATGTTTACAATTGCGCTGTAAGCGCACTATTTGACGCTTCTATTTGACTCTCAGATATGAAGAACAGGCCACTAATGTACTTTTTAGCACCCAAAAAATTTTAAGTTTTAAAACTGCAATGTGACAGCAGTATTTGACTCTTCTATTTGACTCTCAGATATGAAGTGCACCCCACTAATGTACTATTTCGCACCCCAATTTTTTTTTACTTTTTAAAACTCCGATGTAACCGCGGTATTTGAAGCTTCAATTTGACTCTCAGATATGAAGTGCACCCCACACCTTCTTTCCTAAGCTGTCCTTATCAGCATCCTCTCCCTACACTAATAAGACCGCATTCTAGTGGACTTCTCTGTATTTGTGCAATAACTAACGGGCTAATGATGGCTGCTAGATAATAGTTTCTGCAGTTATCTTGTACCAACATTTCTCTAATGGAGGTATGAGTTTACCCAATATACTGTTTAAGTACTGCTGCTAGTGATATTGTGAGTCAGATTCTGTAGAATTAGCCAGAGAAGATGATTCTTTGTTTCCATGGAGAATGTACTCTGGTGTTTAACCTGTTGAAATTTAGATAAATATAAAGAGAGATATTTTTAAATATTTGTCATATAGTTGCATTGCTCCTTAAAGTAAATATTCAATGTCATACAAGTCTGCCCAACATAGTGTAGCCCACCTCCACAATAAAACAAAATAACTATACAAGTTTTTATATCTGGTGATGCTGTGAGTCAGATTCAGTAGAAGTAGCCATGGAAGAAAATTCCCTGTTTCCATGGAGAAATAAAAGCATGTTACACATCTTTCCACAATGAGACTGTGCAGGGATCCTAGTTATATTAATAGTTTATATAGTCAAGTTGGTGACTGTAACGGTACTTACCCGGTCCGTGTGCCGGCAGGGGTCTGCCTCCTGCACTCCTGGCTCCTAGCAGGCTGCGTGCGCCAAACACTCTGATTGGGCATGTGGCTCGTACAGTATTAGTAACACTGCTTGCATCGCAAGCACATTCTTAAAGGGGAAATGGGAGCCCAGCCTTGCGGTTGGCTCCCATTGGCTCACGTCATTCCGACGCCCCCATTCATGCACGTTTTGGGGCGCAGGCATGACGTGGACCAATCAAATTATAAATAAAAGTATTTAAACTTCCCTGGCTCTAGATTCTGTGCCCTATTGTGGTTTCTTTTCCCAGTACCCTTTCGTGCATTCCTTGTGATTAGTATTGTATTCTGGTATTGACCTTGTGGTTGGCTCCCATTGGCTCACGTCATTTCGACGCCCCCATTCATGCACGTTTTGGGGGGCAGTCATGACGTGGATCAATCAAATTATAAATAATTCCTTGTGATTAGTATTGTATCCTGGTATTGACCTTGGCTTTCTTTCCTGACTCCTGAGTTTCTCTTTAACCCTTGCCTGTCTTGTTTGCCCTTTTGATTATTACCATGTACCTGAATCTGGCAAGTTCTCGTTTTTGCTATATCTCTGTTACCCTGACCTCGACTAGTATTTCAACTATGCTTTATTCTGTCTAACGTTAAGTCTGGCTACTCTAAGGCCCGGTAAGACTTTATATTTCTTTAGTCTATTCCTTGCTATCCTAAACACTGCGTGTTAGGGTTATACTCCTTGACAGTGACAAAATGTTCTTTAAATTAGATGCGTGAGTGAATGTAAGGTGAAACCAAAGTTAGACAAGAACCCAAGCATAAAATAATTCTATATCTATGCATAATCTAAATAGCAATTCAAATAACCAAATACCAAGTGCAATTAATTGGATTAGTACCCTTAACCAAAGTTATTCTTCTAGCCTTTAAATATGTCTAGAGGATTACTGATGGAAGTTATCTCTTCTCTAGCATTTTATCCATAAGATAACCAACCATAATCAGAGAGTGAGGCACAATTCCTCCTAATTTTGGAAACTTACACATTATTTACTCATTCGGTGTGTGCTGCCCACTAGTCATCTGCAAGCAACCATTTTCCTCAACCTTCATCTAAAAGGTCTTTGATGTCACTTGCTACCTCTCGCCTCACATGATAAAGTCAATGAATTCTATTTGGTAATTTAACATTAGATGCAGAACAAAAGTCTGTGTTATTCTTATTTAAATATGCTAATATGTTATTAAGATTATCCAAGTGAAAAGATTATTTCAGATTTATGGCAAATATAATGAATATATTATGGCAAATATAAATATATAAAACGTTAAAAAGTTAAGGTGCGCTGTGTCTTTAAGACAATATTAGTGAAAATTGCAACATGCCCTTAAAACATAATCAATTAAGGTGCATATATTATAAAGTACAATAGTACTTTGGTGCAAACACAATGCAACATAAGTGCCACAATTCGTGAAAAAAATGTGGACCAGTGTAACATACAAACTTACAGTACATATGTATTATTTTAGAATATTGGTTGACTTCATTAGGAGAGCATACATGTAAAATAAGAATAAAAGAACCTCATAGGGCAATATAACACGATAAATTGTATGCAATATAAAAGTTTAAAAGGGAACACTCACAAACATAGAGCAGAGAAGCCAGCTCTAAACTTTAACAGCACCAAGATATATCACTCTTAGAATATCCAATCTTTACTGCAATACTTTAAAAACAGCAGCAGCCGCCAAAGGACCCATAAGCTCACCCCACCGATAGGATTTAACTTCTGCTACTCCACATCCGGCTGTGGGATGTTGCGTCCGAAGTTCCCAAAGGCACCGCGGGGCGTGACTTGAGCAAAGTGCGTGCGTGTGACATCAGGGCATGATGACACATTTCACCAGTATGCCGGCTTCCTCAGATCTGCCCTCAACATACCCACACTCCATATTTATGTCCATAAGGTGGGCGTGAATCGTTTGAGAAAATTAGAATTCAATACTAGTCCTTAATGAGCAATGAAAAAAATGTCTCATAAAAGTCCACAAACAAAACATAAAATAAATATAAATATAAGGTGAAAATGAAATCTGCTTTGGAATACACATCAAATACATATATATATAATGAAAACTGGAGTGAACTGTTAAAATTACTATTTACTGAGCTTTCTATTTATTGATATACCAAGAACACTGAAATGTACTTATCTCTCTCTTGTTCATTTGAAGCCCTGTCCAGCCAGTGGGTGTGTGTGTGTGAGTGAACCTAAGGTAACAAATAGGAAAAATACAGACGTTTCAGATTATCCCCTTCATTGATGAAGAACATCCAATGATAAATGGGATACTCTGAGAAGTCTGTATGTTTCCTATTTGTTACCTCAGGTTCACTCACACACACCCACTGGCAGGGCAGGGCTTCCACTACCGACACCATCATGTGATATCTCTCACATAGCAGCTCCATTACACCCTTTAACAAGTCCATGCCTTTGATTAAGAAATACACCCTTTCTCATTCCTTTCACTCTGCAAATGAGCTCCTCTTGGTCTCTGACAATTCTCATTTCAAGAACCACACAATTTTTATGGAAAGCCCTAGTTAAGGGGTAGGCAACCTTCATACTCCAGATGTTTTGGACTTCATCTCTCATAATGCTCTTACAATCATAATCTCTGCCCTAGATTATCCTATTATATTTCAATCCTGCCAAAAATCCACGTTTTTAGGAAATCCTACCATTTTCCTCTGTGACCTTACATTCACTCAAGCATCTAATTTAAAGAACATTTTCCTACCATTTTCCTCTTCTTTCTCACACCATTTGTACAAGTTTAAATAGACACAAGCATCATACCTATCAATCTCTTCTCCCTTCTGACATGTAGTTCTTTCTCATTTGCTCCATTACCCCTTCCTCCATAAAAGCATTTGAGCAGGGCCTTCTTCGTGTCTATCAATATTATTCTGTCTGTCAATTCCTTATTCTTAAATATCCCTATTATCTAATTGTAAAGCACTATGGAACATTTTGGTGCTACATAAATGCCAGTAATATATTAATACTCACTGAAGTCACCAAGGGAGAAGATGGTTTCTATCGCTATTTCTTTAATATTCTTGAGTTTAGTACTTTATTTTTCTATCTTTCTTTTACAATATCTGCTGACATATAAATATTATTAAAAACCTGTTGTTGCAACTCTATATAATAGTGAAATAGCTGTGAATAGAAGAAAAATCAGGTTTGATTTTTACAGTATCTTGCTGTAACAGAAGCTTTTCCCTCCATTGTGCCATTGGCACTGTATTCCCACATCACCTCACAAAAAGGAGTGGCAAAAAGAAGAATGTAAATAAACTAGTAAAGGTGACTGGTAAAACAATAAAGCAGTCAAAAAGATCTCCTCACACTTCCATGATATCTATCAACATTGTTTTGTATAAGACTGCACGTATCTGCAAATGTATAAATAAATACAGCTAAAATGTATATAGAACTGAGCTCTTCACAAGCAATACAGCAATGTAAAAGTAATGTATGCCTTTATTATAAAAAAAAACATATTAAAAGTTTAGCATTCCTTAAAACAATATTAAAAATACTTTATAAAAAAAAAAAGATAAAAATTGTGGAGATAAAATGGCTGAATAATGGCTGAATAATCATTATCCCGAAGCCTATTTATATATAGATAAAGGATCACCTTTCAGCTGCACTATGGCTAATACGCTAAAATCACATGATCTTAAAAGCATATCTTGTTTCTGGTTATCTCAATGTTAACTGTCCTCCATTTATTCCATCTTCCTCCCCAGCACCAGCTCTGCAGGCTCAGTAATATTTGCATTGAATAGCAATCTACTTTTCAGTAAAAAAAAAGAAAAAAGTTTGGAATAATTTTCCATGAAAAAGATTTGCGAAAAAGCGTGTGTTTATATTTAGAACACTTATTGCACACTATGGAAAAAGACTTAATTGAAGATGGATGTCAATTCATTGATCCTTGTAGCTGGGACTCAAGTTTTGAAGAAGATGAAGCAGGGAAGCATCTTTGCCAGTGAGTATAAACATCTATTTAGCTATTCTGTTTGTTGGTAAGCATTCCGAACTATGCATTTAATATGTGCTTAATTATTGCAGGATAAATGTGGTTTGATATTGGGTTGGATGTTCGGGTTTGAAATGGTAACAGAAATTATTTTTGAAATAATGAAGGTATACTCAATTATTAAAACAAAAAATTATATTTTACTGCATATTAAATGCCCGTAATGTGGCTCATTTAGTACAGAGCTACATATGTCAATTATATATACATTTATAAATCATATTTTCAGTATATTCTGTGCTTTGCTTATTTTTCCAGCTCTCTGTGTAATATGAGAAAGTTTATCTTTTTCAGTTTATCTAGTTGTAGTATTCATTCAGTGTATTAAAACATGTTGTTGTTTACTATTTATTTTAATTATGTGGTAAACCATTTTTTTATTTTATTTATTAGTATATGCTATAGTGTAGACCTTTTTTCTATTTCCTAATTTGCACAGAATATCAACAGATTGCTACATCTAAATTTATCTCTTGCTTTGTCAGTAGTTACAAAAAGATTTCTCTATTTTTAATTGTTAAAATTTCTACTTAACGTGTTGTGGATGTTTTGATAATATAATAAGGTTTAATACATTATATATCTACACTGTGATTTGATTCAAGGTATTTTACTATTTTAGCTTTATGATGGATTTAAAATGTCAAATGCCAAACGTGTATTGCTTGCATGTTTATACAGGGTCTTTTTAAGATGCTGTACTGCCTGGGTCCAAGGACACAGTGCTGCCCCCGCCCTCTGTCTACTTCCTACCAAAATCCCGCCTTCTGAAGTCTTCACATCCCGTGCAGTGCATCTTCCCATATCTATCATTTAATCCTCCCATTTCCTCCATGGTATTTCCTAATGTCACCAAGTTTATCTCCCCTTACTCCCCAGTGTGGGAACTCCTCAAACTCCATTGCATCCTCCTATGTCCCCCTGTGTAGCTTTCCTTATCCTCCACTGAAACCCTTTCAGTTCTGGGAGCTGGTCTGTTTATCTAGAGCAGGTACCCAGACAAGCTGCATTATTTCACCAATGAGAGACTTCTGTAAAAGGCAGGCAGGTCTTCAGGAATAAAGTTTTGGGGCACTCAGGGGATATGGCACTAGATGGCATTACATCCAAAAGGGGCAACATTTTGCCTTTTTCCAAGTGGATCCGGCTTTTGTATATGTATAAATATATGTGTGTGTGTATTTAAAACCGGAATTGAGCAGAGTGAAAAACTTTGCCCTTCTGAAACAGTTGGGAAGAATTATTATAATTTCTTTGGATCGGCGTAAATTAGTTTGTGTTGAAGCTCAGTTGAATTTCAGTAACGAACCGTTTTGGACAGCCAGAATAGCAGGAAAAAAGGGGACTATGACTATTTTAGCACCTGTTGGTTCGTATGTATCATCACTAGTGAGATAACCCTTCATTCTTTTCATTGCTGCACAATTTGCACTTTGCAAGTCAGTATTCGAGGAGGCACTGAAAGTGATCCCAAACTTTACTTAATTGGTGTGATATAGTACCCTTAACCCTTTGCCTAGCATCCGTTGAAGATGCAGGTGGATTTGTATTGGTGGTAGTGGAAACTGTCACTTGCCTGGGTTTATTCATGTTAATGGAAATGTTGATTGTGCCTGTACTGGTGATGTTGATGAATATGGTAGTGGTGGTGCTGGGGATGTAGGTGAAGTTATCTCAACTGTCTCCGTTGGATGAAATGTTTCTACAACAGATACAGATAAACTTGGAGATGGTGGTGAAAATTCAGAAGACAAGTGAATATATTGGGCTGCTACCTATCATCTCCATTCTCTCCTCTTTTAATTCCTCTGGCCCATCATACTCATAGTAAAATATCTCCTGGGCAAGAAGTAAAATTGCTAAAACTGCAGGGATGTGGGAAACAGAATTATCATCACTGGATTCATCACCGTCACCATCACAAGACTTTAGAACACTACATGATCACTCTGTGCTAAGTCGTCACTAAAGAATGGCTCTGATAATTCCCACTTAATAGACACTGTTGCATTTTCTAGTGGTTGCATCTTGGGGTGGCATGAAAAAGATGTAATGCTTAAATTAGCTATGGTTGATGGAATTGCAGTGCCAGTGGAAGCAGCAGCAAAAGTTTTTGCAGCGTGAAAGGGATGTGGAAAAAAACATTGAATCCTGTGTATTGAATAGGACATAGTGGACATGCTACGAAAATATGTTTAACATCTGAATAGTGGTGTGCTAGTCTTGCACTAAAATCAGTGACAAAATGCCTAACAATCTCCTATTTCCCACTCAAAGTTATTTCAAGTGCCCTGGCCCTAGCTGCTGACTAAATACAGCATAAAACTTAATGTAGTCTTACACTAGAATTAATTAATCGGGCTAGTTCTGTTAGTGAACAGCACATTCCCCAAAACAAGGATATTCTTTCCTCCAGATAGTTAAAGGACCACTATAGGGCCAGGAAAACAAACTAATCCCCCCCACCCTCAGGGTCCCACTCCCGCTGGGCTGAAGGGGGATGAAGGGGTTAAACACTTGCCTTTCTCCAGCGCCGGGCTCTCTCAGAAAAATCCTGCTTAGAACTATATTTGTTTTATTGTTTCTTTTTCTCCCCTCTGTTGGTCACTTACATAATTATATAGTTACATGCGTCTAAGTTCAGCCTTTCTCAAATCTGTTTTTGCTGTTGATCCAAAAGAATGCAAAAAACTTGCTTTCCAGTTTTGCAACTAAACAGCAAAAAAATCCGTCTTGACCCCAGAATGACACTCATATCTCTCCTTGGATCAAGAAGCTGTTATCCCACAAATAAAAAATTATATCCCAGAATATTATATTTCTGCAAGTATTCATCCAGTTGCTGTTAAATCATCTGTACAGACTGATAAAATCACCTCTTCAGGCAAAGAATTCCATATCCTTGTTGTTCTTATTGTAAAAAAAAGATCCTTTAATAACCCTTAAAATATTTTTACACTCATGAAAGTGAAACTCACAAGTCTACATGTCCAGGCAATGATCTTGAACACGTTTTGAATATAAGAACTGCAACTGCCTTCCTCTAATAGATTAAAAACAGAGATTCACTTGTTTCCATAATTATCTCCTTAAGTACTCGTGGGTGAATAATGTCAGGCCCTTAATTGGGCTTGAGCAAGTTGATTCCCCCGAGATTCTCCCACGTGGCAGCTTAGAAATCTGAATTTGTATCTGATCACCCGATTGGCCCAATTTAGACTAATTGCAGTTTGACCTGAGACATATCTCCAAGTCTACATAAAACTAATTAATTATTTAACTAACTTCCCTTTGTACTGGAGTAGATTTGAAGCATTAAAGTTGATCTCAAGGTCATAACAGATCCTATCACATTATACCAATTCAGGAGTTGGTTATTTAATACTTTAGATCTGTTTTTATCTAAAAAGTGCAGCCGGGATATTCTGTTTGTGACTGTACCTGATTTAAATTATTATTATGCATACATATGAATACATATTCTCACTTTATAAAATTGTGTTTGCATTAACAAAAGATAATCTTGGTCCTAGATGAATTACTGATGGTACAAGCATTGCAATGACAACTACCACTCACTTCCAGTCTACTTTTAGAGTAAAGATTTTTTCCTGCATTACAGATAATTGCTCTGTGAGTTAAATATAATCCTCCCAGTGCACTGAATGTGAACAGTTTGGGGTGTTTGAGAACTGAAATATAATATCTGTCCACTGGGAAGAATGGTAAGGTAATCTGTAAATGCATAATATATGTATATAATTAGTATATTGAAAATATATACAAAGGATATACAGTTCTTAAGATTTAATTCTGGGCTATCAAAATGGACTGTTTTGCTATTCAAGTCTCTCTTTACCCAGTTTTGTCTATAACTGCTGAATTATATAAAATATATTATTAGCTAATGATAATAGCAAATAGTCAGACAAAGCATTCAAACTTAAACATTTTTTCTTTAAACATAATACAAATGGAGAGATTTTTATACCTAATAGTCATTTCAAATCTTTATCAGGTCATTACATTTGGCACTGCAGTTTTATGAAGGTATCTGTTGAAACCATTGTAGTGTAAATGGTCACAATTTAGAAAGCATTTAGGGTAAAATGATCATTTGGAAAGAACATCACACGGCAATTGTCTGAATTTGTTATTTTCCAGTTTATGTAATGCATAGTCTGCAAGACACTAAATTGATGCGAGTCAATCGGGGCATATGGCTGCTGAATTTAAAATGTCCTAGATTGAATAAAACCCAACATATTAGTATGCCTTGTTCAACAAAAGTCATAGGGTGAAAATATGCCCTTAAATTATAATGATCTATTGTTATTATTTAGATAATTTTGTAATTCTCAGAAGGAAAAAAATGTTTGGCAGGAGTATTTGTGGCTAAGTATTTCTACTTTTTATACACCTTACTTTAGTACTTTTTGAGCAGTAACCTTGCTTGGAAGTGTGTGCGTGCTGCATGTGTGTGCGTGTGCTTTGATTTTACTACAGAAATTCATAGATGAACTCTCTTACCTTTGATAAAAAGAAGCATTCACAATATCAGTATGACTGCAGAGTGTGCAGGCTGTGGGTGCCATTGAGAGCAGGTGTTAAACTGCTTCTAAATGGTTTGAAAATATAGCAGGCAATGCTGCCCATAGCCTTATAGCATCATAACTACTAGAACGAGCTTTATTGGTTAATTACGGTAACCCTTTAAGTATTATAAAAGGGTCATTTCAAGTAACATAACAATTAGATGGACACTATAGTCCACAGAACAACTACTGCTTATAGTGGCCATTCTGGTGAGGATAGTAAGTCCCTGCAGACTTTTTGCTGTAACTACTTACAGCCTTGGAACACATCTAGTGGCCACTCCTCAGACGGCCCTAGAGGGGCTTCATGTGTCAGTACTGCACACACTGAAATTGGGCATCTCCACGATCTGCATGGAGATGCTGAACTTTCCCCATAGATGTATTGATTCAATGCATCTCTATGATGAGATGCTGATTTGCCAGTGTGACATTTGTTGCCTATGTGAAAGCATTGTGATTGGCTGAGACCATCAATTCTGAAGGGGTGGAGCCATGGGCATCTGCAGGAATTTTTCCGGGGCATAATTGTAATGAAATCTATGCTTGGCCCCTTTTTGACAGTGTCATGAAGGGGAGGAGCATAGTTATTATCACATAAAGCCAGGGTGAATAGCGTTTTCACAACTATGGTGTCAGGAATACATGTTTGTATTCCTGACACTATAGTGTTCCTTTAAGCAAATGAAAGGAACAGTCTGGTCACCATAACAACTTCATCTAAAGGAAAATGCTATGATGCCAGGAAGCCTCTGGGTGCTCTCTTTCCTTTAAGGGCTTAAACCACTCTCAAATGGTTTAACCCTAAAGGCTTCCTCCAGCTCCAGGTCACTCAGTGGTGTGTCAGGAAGTGCAGATTGACGTCAGGCATGGGTGCCGCTGATTGGCTAGAGTTGATAGTTGACGCTCTAAGCCAATCGCTAGTTCCCGGTTCATAAAAGTTTTTTACTTTTTTATGAATGGGGAGCTACTGATTGGCTTAGATCAGCAACACCCCTACCCAGCGGCACTCTGTGCTTCCTGACACTCAGTAAATAAAAGTGAACACATTAACACTGATAATTTTTTACCTTTGGAGATGAGAAGGTTCAAAGTTTCCCTGCCAGGCCCAGGTACCAAAGCCTTTTGATGTGGTGTCCAGAATAAAGGAGGGTTCACTTCATTTGTCCTTCCTGCTCCAATCTCCTTTTCTTCTCCTTCATTTGACAGTCTTCTTTTTCTTCTGACACTGTCTTCTATATTTGGCTCCTTCTGCTCCTTTACCTTTCTGCTCCTTTCTGCTTATTGTGTGCCCTTCTGCTCCTTTCTCATTCTGATTCCTTTCTGCTCCTTCTTCTACTTTACCTTTGTGCTCCTTCTGATTCTTTCTGCTCCTTTACCTTTGTGCTCCTTCTGTCCCTTTCTGCTCCTTGCAGACCCTTCCTGCCCCTTGCTGCCCCTGCTCCTTGCATACCCTTCCTGCTCCTTGCTGCCCCTGCTCCTTGCAGACCCTTCCTTCTCCTTGCAGACCCTTCCTGCTCCTTGCTGACTCTTCATTTAGGCTGCTCCCCCACCCCCCATGCCTCACTTCCCTAATCTATAGGCTGCCCCCCATGCCTCACTTCCCTAATCTATAAACTGCCCCCCATTCCTTACTTGCCTAATCTATAGGCTGCCCCCATGCCTCACTTGCCTAATCTACAGGCTGCCCCCATGCCTCACTTGCCTAATCTATAGGCTGCCCCCATGCCTCACTTCCCTAATCTACAGGCTGCCCCCAATGCCTCACTTCCCTAATCTATAACCTGCCCCCATGCCTCACTTCCCTAATCTGTAGGCTGCCCCTCCCATGCCTCACTTCCCTAATCTATAGGCTGCCCCCACCTCACTTCCCTAATCTATAGGCTTTCCCCCACGCCTCACTTCCCTAATCTATAGGCTGCCCCCCATGCCTCACTTCCCTAATCTATAAGCTCTCTCTCCTCCCCTTCCCTCACTTCCCTAATCTATATGCTGCCCCCCAAATTATTTTGCTCCCCTGCCTCTCTTGCATTCCTGTAATAAGTAATAACTCACCTTTTTCCAGCACCAGGCTCCTCACATTTGGCTCCACCCATGGCATGCCTCAGTTCCCTAATCTATAGGCTATCTCTCCCCCCCACGCCTTACTCCCCTAATCTATAGGCTATTTTAAACCCCCTCACCCCATCCCTCACTTACCTGATCTGTAGGCTGTCTCTGGCTGCATGTGTTGCTCCCCTGCGGTTTCAATCAGCAGAGAGAAGCAGGGATAGATGCAGCTTCCTATCCCTGTCTCTCTCCATACACAGCGCCGGTATTGCAATTCATTTTAAATCTCACAGGAAAAATAGCAGAGCAAGCTGAAAAACCCATGGGGGGGCAAGTGCCCCCCCTTTCCCCACCCTGCGGACGCCCATGGGTGGAGCCAAACGTGAGGAGCCTGGAAAAAGGTGAGTTATTACTTATTACAGGAATGCAAGAGAGGCTGCTAAATAATTTGTTTACCACTATACGGTCAGGAAAACCCATTTGTGTTCTTGACACTGTATAGACTATATAAATGGTAAAGAATAATCCAGATACAGAATAATACACTGTCAGAATAATACAGAAATCACTGCATTATACTTTTTCATTGTAGGCTGTTTAGACAAGACAAAAAAAAAGCAAACACGTATTTAAAGACTGATCAATTAGGAGATAATTGGGGAGATTTATCAAGGCAGAAACAGGTGTTCTTCTGGGTCAAAGAATAATAATGAGTAATCACCATGGAAACCAATAGAATGGCTGTCAACATTTAAACCCACTCTCATTGGTGGCTATTTTACCCAACTTAGTAAAAGTCTGTTAGACAGTTATTGGAACATAATCTTTAGTAGAGATCTCTCATGTCATTAAGTAAGAAAAAATACAAATGTCAACAGAAATAACCAACATTTTGCAGTTGTTGGCTATTCAGCATTCCTACTGTAGCAATGAGCAAAACCTCATTGTGAAAACTGAATTTTGGCTGGGTATGTAGCTCAACTAATCATTAAGCCTGACAAGGCAAGTGCATTGACTATCATATCAATTTATTCTTAATTCTAAACCAGTGTATTATTTAATTGCATCCAAAACAACTGTTACAAGTGTTTTACAAATTGAATCTAACCATACAAAAACAAATGAGCATTAAGCCAATCAAATAAGAAACCTCAGCATTAACTTGAAGGTGATACTTTTTTTTAAATTATTAATACTTTGGTTCTGTACATATATATCACACTCAAAAAGCCTGATAACTGTTATTTGTCACATAATTTCTGCCAAAGTCACATATTTGGCTAGAGTATGCATCGTTTTAATTCAAGAAATACTGCTGGCATTGCACTGTCAAAGTATATTAAAGCCCCAGGGAACATAGACTGTGAGCAAGGAAAATTGTGCATTACTTATTTGAAGTAAACAATCTATCTTGATTTATAGACATCCTCTGCTTGTGCATGGAGACTGATTTAAAATATACTGCTGGGTTGACTCTAAAGATTTAAATAATGCTGTTCTGTTTACAACCAGGTATTTGTAAATGTTTATGTATGGATATTTCTAAAATGTTGGCATTTAATGAGAAGATAAGTTTTTTTTTGTTTTTTTTTTATAGAAATGTGTCTTAAAGCAAATAATGTATTTGAACTAAGTTATTGCACAGGCTGAACTCCCAGATCATCATATGTCAATATGTCAGGTTTTGCAATTTCTCTCCATGCAACCTTCTGTATTTTGTATTAAAGAATTTTAATAAAGTAGAAAAAGGACTCAGGACGACACAGTGGTGTGGAGTATAATTTCTCAGTAAAGCCTACGTTCATGGCAAGAACACTTAATGCCTTTATAACGACCATAATAACATGTTGTGATACACTGTATAATGATATGATATCAAAATCTCTGTTCCGTTCAAGTTCTTAATTTTAATGTGTTTAAGAGGGAACTGTCAAGTCCAAAGATGTTTAAAATATATGCCTTATAGTTAACAAATATGCATTGATAAGGTGTGAAAAAAATATAATTATAGGTAGAAATTCTCTGTATCCTGCTACATGGCTTCTCCATCTTAGCTCCCTGTCAATCATTGTTATAAGCTCTGTCCTTTGCACCTGATAGTCAGCACAGAGAAAGAATACAGATAAGAGGAGAATTAAAGCAAGGTTTCTATTTATCTTCTCATTTTGCAATGTTTTGCCTGGCTTTGCTTTGTCTGAACTGGCTTATGATGTCATTTGCTAAATCCTTAATATAAATGTAAAAGAAAATGATGCATTATATGAGAAAAAGGTTTACTCAAGTAATGATTTATCATAGTTGAACTATTTTTCATAATTCATGACAGTAATGTCCAACTCCTTTGTTAGACTTGTACATGGCGAGAAAATTCAGCCCTACAGACCCATTTTTCTGCATTCTGAACAAAAGGCAGTTTAGCCTGGCCGAAATTCAGCAAAAAATTGGATGAGTGCATATATCTATTTTTTGATTAGAGAAGGATATTTTTGATCACTATTGAATTTTGAGAGAAGACACATACATACATGCACATATGTATAGTATGTGTGTGTATGTATACAGGGCCATCTTTAATATTGATTGGACCCTGGGCAAGCATTTGATTGGGCTCCCCTGGACCCTGATCTCCATTTCCCACCGCCACTCCCTGACATGCAATCATTCCCCAACGCAGTAGCTGAACTAAAGTAGAGAGGGCACTGGTGCAAGAATTTTTGGG
Organism: Pelobates cultripes; assembly: GCA_933207985.1. Lineage (NCBI taxonomy): Eukaryota > Metazoa > Chordata > Amphibia > Anura > Pelobatidae > Pelobates > Pelobates cultripes. The sequence continues at coordinate 250,262,481 of OW240912.1, read as the reverse complement.
CCCCCCAATTGCAAGGGTGGCCAAACGATAGATCCCCATCTGTCTTGCAACTCCAACAATGCTTTGACAGCTGGGGCTCTACAATTTTCCAATGCTTGCAGGGTTGTATTTAGCACTAAGCAAAATTTGTGTGTTTGAATGTAAGTATGTTTTTGTATGGAGTATGTTCGTGTAAATGTAGGGGTGTGTTTGTATGTGGTGTTGGTGTTTGAATGCAAGCATGCATTTATGTGTAGTGTTTGTTGTTGAATGCAGTGGTTTATATATTTTTGGTGTTTAACACAAAGCTGTGTTTGTATGTAATGTTGATGTTTCAATGCAGGACTGTGTTTGTATGTAGTGGTGACGTTTGAATGCAGGGGTGTACTTGTGTGTAGTGTTGGCTGAGATGTATGCACCTGTACACATACACTGCCACATACACACTGTGATATACATACACACACAGATATACACACACACTCAAACACATACAGATAAACAGATATAAACACTGACTCTCACACTGACACACATGCAGATACAGACTGACACAGATCCTCACACTGACACATAAAGACATGCAGATTCACAACCTGACACGAATGCAGACACAAATATACAAACACATACATATAAGGAGACTTAGACACACTAATGCACACACTGACACACATGCAGATACACAGATAAACACACTGACTATATACAGATACACAGACAGATATACACACGCAGGTACACACACTGACAACATACAGATACACAAATACACTGATAACATACAGATACACACTGACACACATACAGACATGCAGATACAGAACCTGACACACATGCAGATACAGATACACACTAATCACATAGAGAAACATAGATATACTGACTAAATACAGATACACAGATATACACACTGACACACTCACAGATACACATACTGACAACATAGAGACGCACAGACATATTGTGACACGCACTGACAGACATACTGATACACACACAGACACACACACACTGACAGACATACTGACGTATGAACACACAGACAGACATACTGACACACACAGACATACTGACACACAAACAGACACAGTGACACACACAGAAATACTAATACACACGCAGACAGACATACTAAAACACACACAGACACACTGCCATACTGATAAACACAGACAGACATACTGATAAACACAGACATACTGACACACTGACAGACATACTGACACACACACAAACACACTGACACACACACACACAGACATATTGACACATACAGGCAGACATACTGACACAGACATACTGACACCATACAGACATACTGACACACAAACACAGACATACTGACATACTGACACATATACAGACAGGCATACAGATACACATACAGATACACATACACACGCGCACACACACACACACACACAGACATACTGACACACATACAGACAGGCATACTGACACACACAGATATACTGACACACACACAAACAGACTGACACACACACACATACATACTGAGACACATACAGACAGACATACTGACACATAGAGACATACTGAGACACAGACAGACATACTGAGACACAGACAGACATACTGACACACAGACATACTGAGACACAGACAGACACACACACACACATGCTGACATACATACAGACAGACATACTGACACACATACAGACACACACTCATGCAAACGATTTTAAAGCCACCTTCCAGGTTCCTACCTTATGGGTTCAGGTGGGTGGCTTCCCTGAGGTCCAGTGGCAGGCTTAGGTAGTTGGGAGTGTCTGGCACTCCAGCTCCCTCCTGACGGCCTTCTCCTCCCTCCTGCGCAACTTCACTCTATCGGAGAGGAAGTGACTCATGGCAGTCACTTCCTCCCAGCCTGCTGCCAAAAAGCAAGGGTTGCGCTGTTAAACGGCTATGGCGCCAGACCAGGCCCCCTAAGTGTGTCAGTTCTCAGTGCAGCCGCAGCACAGACGGGGCCATGGGGCAAATAAAAAAAGTTCCACGAAGAGCGGGGCCCACAGGGCAGCTGCCTTGGGCCCCCCTGGAGTAACTGGGCCTGGGATAGCTGCCCTGTTTGCCCCACTTTAAACACGGCCCTGTATGTATAATTGTGTGTGATAGCTCTCACATCTCCACATACTTTCATGCTCCCAAATGCTTCTTTCATATATTTAACTTCTTTGCCCCACTGTATCCTCAGTACTAACTATGGGGTAGTGATTTTACATGTCACTTCACTGATAATATTAACCAAACTGGGGAATGCAGTCTCCCCTCTTTCCTCCTACCCTACAATTATCTGCTTCCATTATGTTCCCTTTTTCACGCTTAACTCCTTTCCCCCTATCTCTGAGCAAGAAGGCTCTAAAACATCTTTTATCCTCTTACCCTACCAGATGCCCTCTTGAACCCCTCCCCTCTCACCTTGTCCAATCATGTTCCCCTACTCTGGTCTGACCCCATATGCATATTTTCAACCTTTTGCTGCCGTTGATACAGCTGACCACTTTTTTCTTCTTCAAATTCTCCACAACCTTTGACTCTGTGAAGCTTGTACTTTCCTGCTTTCTATCCTGTATTTCCAATACCTCATTCCTCTGCTGCCAACTCCTACCTACTGCCTCAGTTGGTGTTCACCAAGGCTCTGTTTTTTTCCCTATTTTTCTAGAAAATTTCACAAATAGTTTCTCTTTCATCTCTAACTGGATGTATTCCCATTTTCTAAAAATTAAAATTTCTAAAATGGAACTCTGCATCTTCCCCATTCAAACAGTCGTCTTCCGTCTATCTCCCTGCATGTCAGTGGGGCATGTATTACCCCAACCTTCAAGCTCGCTGTCTTGGAGTTACATTTGATTTAGGTATTACCTTTTCTTCTCACATCCAGTATGTCTCAAAATCCTGTAGCTTACATCTTTAAAATATTGCCCGCATTTGCCCTTTTCTTATTCAAGATACAACAACAGTGAGGGAAAAAAGTATTTGATTTTGAACGTTTGCCCACTGACAAAGAAATGATCAGTCTATAATTTTAATGCTAGATGTTTTTTAACAGTGAGAGACAATAAGAATCACAGAGATTGTTGGCAATCACAGAGGTCAGATGTTTATTGTAGTTGGCCACCAGGTTTGCACACATCTCAGGAGGTATTTTGTCCCACTCCTCTTTGCAGATCCTCTCCAAGTCATTAAAGTTTCAAGGCTGACATTTGGCTGCTCGAACCTTCAGCTCCCTCCACATATTTTCTATGGGATTAAGGTCTGGAGACTGGCTAAGTCACTCCAGGACCTTAATGTGCTTCTTCTTAAACCACTTATTTGTTGCCTTGGCTGTGTGTTTTGGGCCATTGTCATGCTGGAATACCCATCCACGACCCATTGTCAATACCCTGGCTGAGGGAAGGAGGTTCTCACCCAAGATTTGACAGTACACAGCCCCCCGTCCATCGTCCCTTTAATGAGGTGCAGTTGTCCAGTCCCCTTAGCAAAAAAAAACACCACCCAAAGCATGCTTCCACCTCCATGTTTGATGTTGGGGATGGTGTTCTTGGGGCCATAGGCATCATTCCTCCTCCAGCAAACACGGTTAGTTTAGTTGATGCCAAAGAAATCAGTTTTGGTCTCATCTGAACACAACAGTTTCACCCAGTTCTCCACTGAATCATTTAGATGTACATTGGCAAACTTCAGATGGGCCTGTACATGTGCTTTCTTGAGCAGGGGGACCTTGCGGGCGCTGCAGGATTTCAGTCTTTCACAGCATAGTGTGTTACCAATTGTTTTCTTGGTGACTATGGTCCCAGCTACCTTAACAAGATCCTCCCGTGTAGTTCTGTGCTGATTCCTCACCGTTCTCATGATCATTGAAACTCCATATGTTGAGATCTTGCATGGAGCACCAGACCGATGTAGACTTACAGTTATTTTGCGTTTCTTCCGTTTGCGAATAATCGCACCAACTGTTGTCACCTTCTCACCAAGCTGCTTGGCGATGACCTTGTAGCCCACTCCAGCCTTGTGTAGGTCTACAATCTTTTTCCTGACATTCTTGGACAGCTCTTTGGTCTTGGTCATGGTGGAGAGTTTGGTATCTGATTGATTGGTTCTATGGACAGGTGTCTTTTATACAGGTAATGAGTTGAGATTAGGAGCATTCCCTTTAAGAGAGTGCTCTTAATCTCAGTTTGCTATCTGTTTAAAGGACACCTGAGAGCCAAAAATCTTGCTGATTAGTAGGGGATCAAATACTTATTTCACTCATTGACATGCAAATCAATGCATTACTTTTTTGACATGAATTTTTCTGGATTTTGTTTTTGTTATTTTGTCTCTCACTGTTAAAATACACCTACCATTAAAATTATAGACTGATCATTTCTTTGTCAGTGGACAAACGTTCAAAATCAACAGGGGATCAAAGGCTTTCCCCCCTCACCGTAAGGCACTTATTAATGCACTCATCATTTCTAAACTTGATTATTGAAAATCACTATTCATCAATCTTCCAAATACCTGCATTTCTCCTCTTTAGTCTGTTATGAATGCTGCAGCCAGGATCATCATCCTGACTGACCACTACTCCCACACTTCACCCTATTGCCAATCATTACATTGGCTTCCTGTACCCTTCGCGATCTAATTCAAACTGCTAATACTAACCTACAAAGCCCTCAATAACTCCACTCATCATTTCACTTCCAACTCTCATCTGCTGGATTTTTCAAGTTTGCCCCATTCCTTTGGAATTCATACCCTGTGCCATCAGATTCTCCCCTAGCCTACTGTTCTTTAAGAAGCCAATGAAAACACCCCTCTTCAGGAATGCTTAACATCTTCCTGGGTCACACTTCTCTCATTTCACTGTCCTCATCTGTTCCCTCGCCTCAATAGTCGAGCTGACGCTCTCTGCTGCCACTCTTCACTTGCTCCACACTCTACTTTGAATAATTCCTCGTCCCCTCTGACACGCTGTTATTTCTCTTGTTTGTCTTTACCCTTTCCTCATAGATAGTAAGCACGTTTGAGCCTAGCCTCATTTGCCTATCTCTGTTATATTCTTTAAGTTACTTGTCAAATATACTCTTTCTAAAATTGTAAAGCACTGTGAAATATGTTAACACTATGTAGATGATAAACATAATAATGATAATAATATATATTATACATATGTGTCTGGGTGTGTCTTCTCTCAGAATATGTATACGTGTGTGTATATATACACATTTATAAAAGTAAGAACATATAAATCATGTGGATAAATACTTAAATCTTTCCAAAGGTGGAAAGAAGTCAGAAGTTTATATTTAGGATAAGAAGAGTTTTTCTGATCTTAATTATTTGTATGCACTACCTAGTCAACAAACTATAAAAATAACTGGTTTTATCTAATATGTCTATTAGTGCAATAACAAAAATGAAAATGTAATCAATATAATGCACATGGAAAATATCACTTGTCAAAAATAGCATGTTCAATAAATGCATAATTATGTATCTGTAGCATGTTTTCAGTTATGGCTTAGATGAAATTGTAAGCATAATTATAGTAATTATGTCCCAGTTAAATTACACTTTCTATCAATTTAGAGACATACTGGCTTAAGGATAATAGATATGGCTGCATATACAGATATTTTTCTACTACAAGTGGTACCGATTTTTTTTCTGTGATGTCACTATATATTAATGTGTGTATAGATACATGCTGGCATCGGACAACAAATTTACATAGAATTCACATTTGCCACCCAAATTTCTTGTTGTGGGCTGGCTGACTCCTCTTATCTTCATGGCTTGATGGAATCCCCAAAAGTAGATTTTTACACCTCCACAGAAACTGCTCCCTTATGACAGATTTTGAAGATCAATCAAATACCCTTAAAGACAAATGTATCAATAAAAAATACCCTTTAGAAAATCTTAACAAAAATCAAACAAAAAAACAGAAAAGATCTCTTAATTTACAAAGACAAACACAACAAAGACCAAAGGCCCACCATCCATGCCAGACATTTTTAATTTAAATGACGAAAGCAAAATTATAAGAAAAATTATTACAAAACAAAAGCACATTTTAAAATATGATGATATTTTAAACAACCTACTACCTGACAAACCCAGCGTAATATTTAGAGGAACCTGTAACATAAGATCCATCCTCATAAAAAATTATACTAACGATCCAGTTATTAATACCCCATCAGTTCTCTCACAACCCAAAGGTTTCTATAAATACAATAAATGTATAGTATGCAGATCAACAGACCCACAAATTAAATCCCAAACCACTCACTTCACCTCCAAAAACACTAACATTACCTATCCTATTAAAGATTTCATAAATTGCAATACAGAAAATGTCATATACCTTCTAAAGTGCCCATGCGGTCTCCAATATGTGGGTATGACATCCAGATGCCTTAAAATAAGACTGGCAGAACATTGCCGTAACATCAGTAAAGGATTTCTCAACCACTCTGTATCAAAACATTTTATTACACACAACAAAAATCTAAATACTTTAAATGCATTGGTATTAAAAATGTAAAAACCCATGGAGAGGTGGTGATTTAAAAAAACTTTTAGGCAAAAACAAAATGAACTGGGTATTCCTTTTAAAAACTCTAGAACCACATGGTCTAAATGTTGATTTTGATCTTTTTAATTTTCTTTAACAATTTTATACTATTTTCTGTTCACATTAATTGTACCATCCAACTGTCACTGTCAGATCCCCTGCCCCCGCACTGCTCGCGGCGACCTTGCTTACCTCGTCACCGCAAGCGGCGTCATCTGGTCCCTGTCTCCAGACTGGCAGTGTGTCTGATGCTGCACGCTCCAGAGCAGAATCCTGATATGTATGCTGCACCCGTTCATGTGACCCGGCACACAGTGATGAGCTCAGAGACCACAAGGGAGGGAAGAAACTCCTCCCACGTGTTGTGGTTAACACTAATTGGAGGTTAGCCAATCAGACACACCCTGTGTGTATATAAGCTACCCCTTCCTTGCCTCAGTGCCCTGCTGTGGTCTTTAGTTTACCATTGAGCATTGCACTTATTCGGATTTCCTGGTTACTGATATTTGGCTTTGTCTCTCGTTATTCCATCTCTCTGTTTTCCTTGACCTTGGCTTCTGTTTTGACTATCCCTTTTTGCATAACCTGACCATTCTATGGATCGGTATTGCTATTCTGTATGTTGTGTCTTGTGTGTGTAATTGGTTCCCTAGGGATTGAGACATTACAGTCACCTTATATAATTTATTTTTATTTTTTACCTATTATGTACTTTACATGTGATAATATCCTTCATAATAGTACGCACTGCTTTTATATACAATTTACCTATGTTATTACATTCCACTAATATGTTCCTATTTGAACATTATTTTACATATGTATAAGTCTTTTTATTGTTTTCAGTATATTGTGCAAAAAAGTAAGCAATATTTCCCCTTTTCCCCTTCCCTTTCCCCTCCGTTAGTGACTTGCATCACTAGACCATGCCCCCACATCCAGGGCCGGCGCTACCTGTAAGGCGACCTAGGCAGAAGCCTAGGGCGCACCTTAGGAGGGGGCGCCGGATCCCTGCGCCCAGATTTGAGTGACCGGCAGGAGGGAAGCACAGAGCGCTCCCTCCTTCCGGTCTCTCAATGTAGCGTGGCCAGGCGGCGCGGAACGCAGGACAGGAACCTCTGTTTCCTGTACCAGGCCGCCGGCGGACTGACAGGAAGTGCTACATAGACAGGAGGGAAGAGGAGGGTAAGGACCACCAGGGGAGGGGGGTAGGTAAGGACCACCAGGGGAGGGGGATAAGGACCACAGGGGGAGTAAGGACCACTGGGGGAGGAGAGGGATGGGGGGAGTAAGGACCACTGGGGGAGGAGAGGGATGGGGAGTAAGGACCACTGGGGAGGAGAGGGATGGGGGGAGTGGAGGACCACTAGGGAGGGAGGGGAGGGGAAGGACCCTGGGGGAGTAAGGACCACTGGGGTGGAGAGGGATGGGGGGAGTAAGGACCACTGGGGAGGAGAGGGATGGGGGGAGTAAGGACCACTGGGAGGAGGGGGAGACCACTGTGGGAGGAGGGGAGGACCACTGGGGAGGGGGGAGGGTGAGGTCCACTGGGGAGGAAGGGGAGTAAGAACCACTGGGGGAGAAAGGGGGGAGTACGGACCACTGGGGAAGGGGGGTGAAGGAAGACAGGGGGAGGGGGTGGTATTAAGGACCAGTGAGGGAGGGGCGGTAAGGGCCACTGAGGGAGGAGGGGGGAGGTCCACTAAGGCGTTTGGGAGAGGGAGGACCACTAAGGGGGGAAAGGACCACCAAAGGAGGGTAAGTAGGGAGGACCACTAAGGAGGGTAATGACCACTAAGGGGGGGGGAGAGAAAGAGGATAATGACCACTGAGGGGGGGATATTACCACTAAGGGGGTGGGGGGAGGAGGGGAATGTCTACTAAGGGGTTTGGGAGAGGGAGGACATCTAAGGGGAGGGATGGAGGACCACTAAGGGGGAGTGAGAAAACCACCAAGGGGGGATTACAGGGGGCCAAGGGAGAGCACTAAGGGATAGAAGGGGAGAACACGGAGGGACAGAGAACACTATGAAAAAAATAAAAAATAAAGAGCTGCTCCCCTCTCAGTCCCTATCCTACCCCACAAACCCTCTCTTTTACACTACACACATACACAATGCATCCCCCCCACACACACACACAGAAACATACAATGCATTCCTACTAAAACACACAGACACACCCGAAACACACAATGCATCCCTTACGTTCACACAAACACTCATTCTCTTACACACAGAAACAAAATGCATCTCTTACACAATCAATGCACGCCTTACAGACACATTCAATTAAATACACAGAAACACACCTTGCACCCCTTACATACACACACCCAGAAACATACAATGCATTCTTTACACGCAAACACACACTGCATCCCCTATAAACACACTACATCCCTTACAGAAATTGGTATCCCTATACACTACATTCTATAAGAACACACACACATTGCATCCACTACAATAACACATAAAACATCCCCTACACACATACACTCCACTTCCTGTGAGAGAACTCATGGGTGGGCCATGTAGCTGGATTTAGGGGTGGGCATTGTAGGCATATTCACGGTCAAGCCCTGGGGGCCCAGACCTTGAGCTCTGTAAGGGGCCCTAAAAAATGGAGCTGCTTCCTGTTCGTTAATTGTTGTGAGCACTGTTAAAAACACCAGACCTGTGGAGCCAGACAGAGCCCATCATCAGCCTCTTGTCCTCATCTGGTGGTAAGTAGGCAATCCAATATATTATTAGTGGCACTAATCTCTAATTTACCTCACATTAAATGGATACTATAGTATAGACGGCCGTACTACAATCCCCATGATGTCTAACAAATATGGCCGCCGATCACAGGATTTATTTTTGTTCTAAACATACTTCTCTTTATCACCCTCGTTTTTAACTACCATAAATTTATTCCATCTATCCATCTATCTACATTTTACTGTTTATTATATAGTTGTATATTAATTTATAATTTTATTTTCAATCATCAATTATGCAATTTTGACGTCATTTTGGCACCATTTTTTTTTAAAAAACACACAAGCTGTTTCAATCCCTTTATAAACCCAGACTTGCCAGGTTATGTTCTCTGCATTTCCACTTGATAAAGCCTGCTGGCGCGTTGTGGACATTCTACACTGTATTGTATTTTATTACAGGTATTTTGGTCACTTCCTTCTTCTGAGTTGCCATTTTACTTTTTAATTTTATTTTTAATTATTTTACCTGGCTTCTGATTTTTATCCTGTTCCAGTGAGAATCCTAAAGAATCCTAGGTGGGGATTATACCACTCAAAATGTGAGTAACCACTTTATATTTTATTTTCTGCTTTCCTGATTTTATATAGAAACCAATATTGCTAATCCTTTTTAATGCATATGACCTTCCTTCAGACAAGACACCATCTCACGTATCCTATAAATGGGGATGATACCATTGTATGTACTTGATACTAGAGCTAGTCCATTAGCTCTATAAAATGTGAGTAGGATCATAATAGACTTAGAAACATAGAAACATAGAATGTGACGGCAGATAAGAACCATTCGGCCCATCTAGTCTGCCCAATTTTCTAAATACTTTCATTAGTCCCTAGTCTTATCTTACAGTTAGGATAGCCTTATGCCTATCCCGCGCATGCTTAAACTCCTTTACCACTTCAGCTGGAAGGCTGTTCCATGCATCCACTACCCTCTCAGTAAAGTAATACTTCCTGATATTATTTTTAAACCTTTGTCCCTCTAATTTAAGACTATGTCCTCTTGTTGTGGTAGTTTTTCTTCTTTTAAATATAGTCTCCTCCTTTACTGTGTTGATTCCCTTTATGTATTTAAATGTTTCTATCATATCCCCCCTGTCTCGTCTTTCCTCCAAGCTATACATGTTAAGATCCTTTAACCTTTCCTGGTAAGTTTTATCCCGCAATCCATGAACCAGTTTAGTAGCCCTTCTCTGAACCCTCTCTAAGGTATCAATATCCTTCTGAAGATACGGTCTCCAGTACTGTGTATAATACTCCAAGTGAGGTCTCACCAGTGTTCTGTACAATGGCATGAGCACTTCCCTCTTTCTACTGCTAATACCTCTCCCTATACAACCAAGCATTCTGCTAGTATTTCCTGCTGCTCTATTACATTGTCTGCCTACCTTTAAGTCATCAGAACTTAAATCCCCTAAATCCCTTTCCTCGAATGTTGAGGTTAGGACTCTATCAAATATTCTGTACTCTGCCCTTGGGTTTTTACGTCCAAGATGCATTATCTTGCACTTATCCACATTAAATGTCAGTTGCCACAATTCTGACCATTTTTCTAGCTTACCTAAATCATTTGCCATTTGGCTTATCCCTCCTGGAACATCAACCCTGTTGCACATCTTAGTATCATCATCAAAAAGACATACCTTACCATCAAGACCTTCTGCAATATCACTAATAAAAATATTAAAGAGAATGGGGCCAAGTACAGATCCCTGAGGCACCCCACTGGTGACAAGTCCAAGCTTCGAATATATTCCATTAACTACGACCTTCCGTTGCCTGTCACTCAGCCACTGCCTTACCCATTCAACAATTTTTGAACAAAGTTTGAATCCAAACTTAAAGATTGCAGTTTATTGATAAGCCTTCTATGTGCAACAGTGTCAAAAGCCTTACTGAAATCTTGGTAAGCAATGTCTACTGCACCACCCTGATCTATAATTTTAGTTACCCAATCAAAAAAATCAATAAGGTTAGTTTGGCATGATCTCCCTGAAGTAAACCCATGTTGTCTCTGATCTTGAAATCCATGTGTTTTTAGATGTTCATCAATCCTATCCTTTAACATGGTTTCCATCACTTTCCCCACTACTGAAGTAAGGCTTACTGGCCTATAGTTGCCCGACTCCTCCCTATTACCTTTCTTGTAAATGGGCACAACATTCGCTAACTTCCTATCTTCTGGGACTACTCCTGTTAACAATGATTGCTTAAATAAATCTGTTAATGGTTTTGCTAGTACACCACTAAGCTCTTTTAATAGCTTTGGGTGTATTCCATCAGGTCCCATTGACTTATTTGTCTTTACTTTTGACAGTTGAAATAGAACCTCTTCCTCTGTAAACTCACGTGTAATAAATGACTCATTTATCCTTTTTCTCAACTGAGGTCCCTTTCCTTCATTTTCATCTGTAAATACAGAACAAAAATATTCATTGAGGCAGTCAGCTAGACCTTTATCCTCTTCTACATACCTTCCTTCTTTTGTTTTTAATCTAACTAATCCTTGTTTTACTTTTCTTTTCTCATTTATGTATCTAAAAATGTTTTATCCCCCTTTTTTACTGACTGTGCTATTTTCTCTTCTGTATGTGATTTGGAAGCTCTTATAACTTGCTTAGCCTCTTTCTGCCTAATCTTAAAGATCATTTTGTCTTCCTCACTCTGGGTTTTTTTATAATTCCTAAATGCTAACTTTTTGTTTTTAACTATTTTGGCCACATCTGCGGAGTACCACAGTGGTTTCTTGAATTTTTTGCTTTTACTGACAAGCCTAATGCAATTTTCTGTTGCCTTCAATAGTGCAACTTTTAAATAATCCCATTTCTCTTGGACTCCATTTAAATTGCCCCAGTCTGATAATGACTCCTCTACCCATATTCTAATTTTAGAAAAGTCTGTTTTTCTAAAGTCTAAAACTTTTGTTTTTGTGTGGTGTGACTCAGTCACTGTTCTTATATTAAACCACACTGACTGATGATCACTGGATCCTAAACTTTCACCTACAAGTAATATCTGATACCAAATCTCCATTTGTTAACACTAAATCTAGTATGGCCTCTTTACGAGTTGGCTCCTCAACGACTTGTTTTAGAGACAATTCCAGTAGGGAGTTTAGAATATGTGTGCTCCTGGCACAAGCAGCTATTTTTGTTTTCCAATTCACATCAGGAAGATTAAAGTCACCCATGATGATAACTTCCCCTTCATTGTCATTTTAGCTATTTCCTCAACTAGTAGATTATCTAACTCTTCAATTTGTCCTGGGGGCCTATAAATCACACCTACACGAGTTACTGTGTGATTACCAAATTCTAACTTAGCCCAAACGAACTCTATGTTTGACTCACTAACTTTTATTAGGCTAGATTTTATGCTATCCTTCACATACAAGGCCACCCCTCCCCCTTTCTTTCCTTCCCTATCTTTACTATATAAAGAGTACCCTGGTATTGCTATGTCCCAGTCATTTTTCTCATTGTACCATGTCTCAGTAACAGTGACTAAATCTACACTATCAGTTGCCATTATTGCCACAAGTTCATGGATCTTATTTCCTAAACTGCCAGCATTTGTAGACATGACTCTAAGCTTATCATTTTTTAACACACTTGCTACAGGCACCTTCTGTCCTTGTCTTGGAGGACAATTGGATTGATGTTTTATCACCCTTTTGCACCCCCCCCCCCTCCTAGTTTAAATACATCCTAGCAAAACCTCTGAACTGCTCACTGAGAACATTTGTTCCCTTTTGAGAAAGATGCAAACCATCTTTTTTGTACAGCTTATCTCCATTTCAAACAGAGCTACCATGAGAAATAAAGCCAAATCCTTGCTCCCGACACCATTCACCAAGCCACAAATTAAAGTCCCTAATACGCATCCGCCTGTCGTTCTGAGTGTTATGCACAGGCAGAACTTCAGAGAATGACATTGTGGAAGCAACCTGCCGTATATCTTTGGCAAAAACACTAAAAACTTCCTTAAAAACCTCTGAAACCTCATTGCAAGCCAAGTCATTTGTCCCTGACTGCAACCTGATTGTTGAATATATTGCACCATTAGTTGTTTCTTTTATTTTCACATACGGCGTGTTAGAACATCCTCAACTTACGGAGTTGTTACCCCATATTCGACATTTTCGTTGGCTTTGACATACAGTTCCTTAAAAAATTTCCTGAACTACACTATTGTTTTTTATTTATATTTGTTTTTATACTTAGTTACTGGCACCGCCTACCTACTACCTTCTATCCTATTGCTTTGTCTACCTGTAAGTCCTTTTGAGGGAGCTTTACTACCCTGGTGTGCTGCCCTATTATCTGTTGTTTTACCTGTACTAATATTTTTGAGCACTGTCCATTTCCACCTTTTCCTGTTTAGTAGATAACTCCCTTATTTGTTATTCTTATGTGGGATTGCGATATTTAAGCACACGAAATAAGGGAGCTATCTACTAAACACATACACATTTATCTACACACGCAATAACACAATAGACTGTTTCATTGTTAATGCAAATCATCAGCATGAGGTTGGTTGGCTTTCCTCTTATGGCTTGACTGATGTGCAGATTTTTGTTTAGCTTTGTATTAACTATCCACAGACTTCAGGTGGAAGGGGTTTGCAATCACAATTTTCCCCCACCATACGCTTTTTGGTTCTCTCTCTCTCTCTCTCTCTCTATACACATACAATCACAGACCTATACACACAATTACATACATAATCACAACAAACACACCTAACCATAGAGATACACATAATCACAGACGCACACACATACAATCACAGACACATAATCACATACACATAATTAGACATACACACACAAACATCACATACATACACACGTTTAATAATTAAGAGGTCCACCAGCCTCCCTACCTTTCTCTGGGAGGACTTAAGTGGATCCTCAGTCTCTGGTGGTCAGTGGTTGCTGCTGGGATCTCTGTGTTCTTCCTGCACATGTCCCTTGCGCGTCCTGCAATGACGCCGATGCCGGGATGATGTCATATCCTGGCTGCTGGCTCACTGCAGGGTGAAGACAGTCAGATGCACACAGTTATACACATATACTGTCAAAAACAGCCACATGCACATAGTCACTTGCACACAGTCAAACACACAGTTACAGGCAGACAGTCACACACACTCAGTGACATGCAGCCAGTCAGAGACAGCCACAGACAGACCGTCATAGGTAGTCACACACAGGCACAGGCAGACAGTCACACACACAGTCACAGGCAGACATTTGCACACACAGCCTCAGACAGTCACAGGCTGACAGTCACACACACAGTCACAATCAGTTAAACACATACAGTCACAGGCAGACAGACACAATTACACACAGCACACAGTCTCTCTCACTTACTGACATTATGGGCTGAATGAGTTGTTTCACTGCAGTCTCTGGTGTGTAGTTGTTGGAGACACAAGGACTCCTTCCTGCTCCCCCTCAGTGTGCAGCAGTAAGAGCAGCGGGTGGAGGCTTCCTTTAGCACCTCCCCACATCCAATTTGGTTCCACCCCTAAGGTCTATTTGGCTCATCCCCAACTCTCCATGAAGTTCTCCTACTGTATTTCCAGCCCATGTTGTTGTTATTATTATTATTATTATTATTATAATTATGTTATTATTTATATAGCGCCAACAAATTCTGCAGTGCTTTACAGTGGGTGGACAAACAAACATGTAGTTGTAACCAAACAAGTTGGACAAACAGGAACAGAGGGGTATAGGGCCTTGCTCAATGAGCTTACATGCTAGAGGGAGTGGGGTAAAGTAACATAAAAGTATTAGACTAATTACAATTGCAAAAGAGGAATCAGTCGGTTGCTATTAACAGTTTAATTGATACGCTTTTATGAAGAAGGGGTTTTTCAAGGATTTTTTTGAATGAGTGGAGACTGAGTGAGCATCTAATGGAGGAGGGAAGTGAGTTCCACAGGAATAGTGCAGCCCTCGAGAAGTCTTGAAGGCGAGCATCAGAGGTGGGAGTTAGAACAGAAGATAGACGTAAGTCTTCAGCAGAGCGTAAGGGCCTACATGGGACATACTTGTGTAAAAGGGAGGATAGATAGGTGGGAGCAGCATTATGTAGACATTTGAAAGCAAGAAGCGGAATTTTAAATTGAGCCCTATATCGTACAGGAAGCCAATGTAGGGACTGACAGAAGGGTGAGGTGTGGGCGGTGCGGGCTGACAGGAAGATGAGCCTCGCCAACGCATTCATTATTGACTGTAACAGTGCAAGTTGGGAGCACGTAAGACCATTGAGAAGCGGATTACAGTAGTCAAGGCGAGAAAGGACAGTGGAATGGACCAGCACCTTAGTTGCATCTGGCGTTAAGTAGAGTCGGATGCGCGCAATATTTTTGAGATGGAAGTGGCAGGATTTGGCAAAAGACTGAATACGAATTGTGAAGAAGAGGTCAGAGTCAAAGAGAACACCAAGGCAGGAAGCCTGCATGGTGGAACTGATGTTAGCACCATTGACTTGGAGGGAGACAGACACAGGAGTAGCAACACTCGAGGGAGGAAAGACCAGAATTTCAGTTTTAGTCAAGTTGAGTTTAAGGAAGTGGGCAGCCATTCAGTTAGAAATAGCAGAGAGGCAGTCAGAGACACTAGTCAAGAGGGACGGGGAGAGATCAGGAGAGGACAGATAGATTTGTGTGTCATCCGCATAGAAATTATATTGAAGCCTAAAGAAGCTAATGAGTTTACCAAGAGAGGCAGTATAGATGGAGAACAGTAGGGGACCAAGGACTTAATCTTGGGGGGACATCAACAGAGTGGGGTTGGGGAGAAGAAGCAAAGCCAGAGAAAGAACACTGAAAGAGCACTGGGAGAGGTATGAGGAGTACCAGGAGAGAGCAATATCTTGTAGACCGATATTGCGGAGGATGAGAAGAAGCTGTTGATGATCAACAGTGTCAAAAACTGCAGAAAGGTCAATGAGAATTAAGATAGAGTAGTGACCACGAGATTTTGCAGCGAGTAGATCATTGGATACTTTGGTCAGTGCCGTTTCCACAGAGTGCTTAGTGCAGAAACCAGACTGAAGCAGGTCCAGCAGAGAATTGGACTCAAGGAAGTCTTTCAATCTTGCATACACAACTCTTTCAAGGATCTTGGATGCAAAAGACAGTAGCGAGATAGGAAGGCAGTTAGACAGGGAGTTAGGGTCAAGGTTGCGCTTCTTTAGAATTGGGGTTATAGTTGCATGTTTGAAGGGCAATGGAAATATGTCAGATGAGATAGAGAGATTGAGAATTTTAGTTAGAGGTAGAGAAAGTGAAGAAGACAAAGTACAGATGAGATGCAAGGGGATTGGATCTAGGGAGCAGGTGGTGGGGCGGGAGGACTGGAGCAGAGCAGAAATCTCTTCCACTGTAGCGGGTGCGAATGAACATAGAACAGCAGAGGGAGTGAGATTAGGGGAAGTATTATAAGATGAGAGATTTCTTCCTTGATTGTAGAGATCTTGTCAGTGAAGTGAGTTGCAAAGTCTGAGGCGGTCAAGTTAGTAGGTGGAGGAGGAACAATAGGGTGAAGAAGAGAGTTAAATGTGTAAAATAGTCGTTTGGGAGTGTGCGAGTGTGGTTATGAGGGTATTGAAGTCATTTACTTTTGCAGAGGAAAGAGCCAAGCTGTATGAGTGCAGCATAAATTTATAGTGGAGAAAGTCAGACGCACAGTGAGACTTTCTCCAACAGCGTTCAGCAGTTCTGGAGCATTTTTGGAGATAACGAGTCAGCTTGCTGTGCCAAGGTTGTTGTTTGGGCGCTTGCTACGTTTAATGTAGGAGGTGCCATGATGTCTAGTTGAGAGGAGATGGTGGAATTGTAGAAGGAGGTTGCAGAGCTAGGACAGGTGAGGTTTGAGATAGGTAAAAAGAGAGTTTGGAGATTAGTGGAGAAATTCTCTAGGTCAAGACATTGGAGGTTTCTGTGAGATTGATGTTTAGACGGTGGTGTCAATTGGGTCTTAGGTATGCTGATGTCAAAAGTCAGCAGATAGTGGTCAGATAGAGGAAACGGAATATTGGATTAGAGTGTTTCCTGCTGTACGGGTTGCTAAGTTGGACCATTGCATAAGGCCAAAGGAGGAGGTTACAGAGAGCAGACAAGAGGCATCAGTGGGGTTGTTGATTGGTATATTGAAATCCCAAAGTATAAGGGAAGGAGTGCTAGATGAGAGGAAGTGGGGAAGCCAGGAAGAAAAGTGCTCAATGAATAGCCTAGGATGACTGGGGGTTGGAGGGGGAGGGGTTAAATAGGTGGACAGTGTGAACTTCAAAAGAAGAAAAGGATAGGGCAGAGGAAGTTATGGAGTTATGATTGGTTGAAAGGTACATTGAGGGGAGATAAAGTAGAATAAATAATATGGTGAGAGCATACAAGATTAATGATGCCACACAGCTGCACACCCCCATAGACAGCCCCGGTGATACCCCCCATCTAGTGCCCCCTCCCTGTTTCCCCCTTGTAAGCCACTGTATGTATGTATGTATACACTGCTCAAAAAAATAAAGAAAACACAAAAATAACACATCCTAGATCTGAATGAAATAAATATTCTTCTGAAATACTTTTTTCTTTACATAGTTGAATGTGCTGACAACAAAATCACACAAAATTGAAAAAATGGAAATCAAATTTTTCAACCCATGGAGATCTGGATTTGGATTCACACTCAAAATTAAAGTGGAAAAACACACCACAGGCTGATCCAACTTTGATAGAAAAAGAAAATAGTAGGCGCTCGCTATAGTGATCAGGCAGCAGTACACAAAACAAGGATTCCCCAACCATGTAAATAAATAATAGAAAGACAGAAAAGAAGGCGTATACCGCGACTAGTAATTTATATATGCAAAAAATACATACATATATCCTTGAATATTCCAATGAATCGCAACCTCGGAAAAAATTAAGATAAGAAATAATAGTGCAATACAGTAAATTATATCTTAAAAACAGTCAATTTTGGCTATGTACAGTCCACTCACATTTGAATGAGCTATAACAGAGCTCTGCTGTGAAGCGCCTGGACGGTACAATCCCCGTCTCTGGATTTGTAGTAGTTGCCACGGATGTTCTCAAAGTGCAATGTGCATAGTAGATATAAAGGAGAGATAGTAGCAATATGGTGAAGTCAGTACTAATAATATAATGAATAATAAAAAATATTGTACTTACACTTTCTAGAGCATATAACTTGCTCCAGTATAAACAGCTTAGGTGGTATAATCCCCACCAAGGATATACAGGATCCAGGAATAAAAAAAAATAATAAATATAAAAAGTAACTTTAAAAAGTATACTTTAATATAATAAACAGAATAATAAAGGATAAAAAATATATATGGTAAAGTCCCACTTAACGCGTTTCGCCTAAACAGGCTTCTTCAGAAGTGTGGTATTATGTCCAAAAGTCCATTTTTATATCCTAATTGATGAAATGATGGTTTCCTGGTGTGTTTACTTCCTGGTTCCGGGTTCCGGCTTGGTGTTGACACGCACGCGTCATACCGGAAGTGACGCGGCACGCGCGTCATACCGGAAATGACGCGGTGCTCACGTCAAACTGGAAATGGCGCGTTAAGTGGCAAATGCCAAACGTTTCTGGCAAATGCCAAACGTCCTGCACGGTGTTGGGCTGTAAGCACAACTCCCACCTGTGGACGTTGGGCCCTCATACCACCCTCATGGAGTCTGTTTCTGACCGTTTGAGCAGACACATGCACATTTGAGGCCTGCTGGAGGTCATTTTGCAGGGCTCTGGCAGTGCTCCTCCTGTTCCTCCTTACACAAAGGTGGAGGTAGTGGTCCTGCTGCTGGGTTGTTGCCCTCCTACGGCCTCCTCCACGTCTCCTAATGTAATGGCCTGTCTCCTGGTAGCGCCTCCATGCTCTGGACACTACGCTGACAGACACAGCAAACCTTCTTGCCACAGCTCGCATTGATGTACCATCCTGGATGAGCTGCACTACCTGAGCCACTTGTGTGGGTTGTAGACTCCGTCTCATGCTACCACTAGAGTGAAAGCACTGCCAGTGCTATAGTGTAGTAGCAACTACCATTAAAGGACAACAGTCACTTAAAAACTATTTTTGATATAATAATCCTTTCGTCAAGTTTAAAAAAAGGAAATAGGTTTTTTAATGAAGTATATGTAAAACAAAATGAGAAAAACTCATCCCTACATTTAGTGTATACATGCACTTTGGGTCTGGCAGTGTTCGAGAACTGATGGTTTGTCTCATCATCGCTTCACTCCCTGCTCAGAAACAAGAAAGACCACAGAAACTGTCATCTTTCAAAGACTGAAGTCATTACTTGATTAGAAGCTCAAATATACAAAAATTTGTTTGCGCGGGAACATTTCATAGGTTACGATATTGGGCTTTTGTCTATTTTATGTATCTACTACACTTTATTTTTATATTTCCTGTTTTCCAGTAGGTATCTTCATAATGACATATTAGAACAATATTGGTAAGTCCACATACTGTCCAATCATTTCAGAAAATGTTGTCATTTCCAAGTTTTCATCATGAGAAGCTCCTCATCCATCCTGAGCTGAAATAAGATACTTGTATCATGGTCAAACCTTGACTTCCCAGGTATGCATATCATACTGTAAAAAAAAGAGATTACCATTTTCTCAAATGCCAAGACTTACATTTTAGCCCTTTTTATCCAATAAATCTCCATAATTTAACGAGAGACCTTTATTTTCAGCCACAATCTTTTACCCTTTCTCAAATGAAATTCCTGTTGCTAGAGAGACACATATTATACATATTTTGCCTTTTTAGTGCAAGTATTAGTAAAGTAAAGAAAAATTACATAATCACAGTAATACAAATATACTGCCAATACAAATGAATGATGTAAGTTCTTAAAAACAATGCAACACATCCACAACAGATTGTTTTAGAAAGTTAAGTCACATAGCAAAGAAAATGATTCCAGGACAGTTTCAGTAAAGTAAGATACATATGATCATGCTATGCTATGGTACAGACATTTAAACATACCATAACCATCATCAATTAATAAACAGGCAAAACTAACAATAAAGTAACAGTAAAGTAAATATTTATCATTTTTATGTACTGCAAAGCAGTCTTCACAATTTTTTTTTTCAAAATTATATTTATTAGCTGAATAATTCCTCATAGAGTGCACTGACCATATGGCCTGTTTGCCAACCTCCTACCCTGTGACTATGGCCCCTGTGTTAAACGCTGATTAAAACCACTGTGTTTGCCTTTTTGAACTTGTATGGCCACACTTCGAATTTTCAAAGCAGCACTTCGAATTACTGAACAACCGCATGAAGCAGAGACCAACCTGGAGCTTGTTAACATCTATTAACAACTTGGAATGTTTCTCACCTCAGTGTTCTAATTGTTTATCTGGGTGGCCGCAATTCCTATGGACAAGGTGGCAGCCATCTTGGTGGCAGCCATCTTTTTCACATGAACGCAGGCAGCGGTATTTGGGCATGAATCTCATGGATACATTGGATACAGAAACGTCCAAACACCGCTGGACTTCCATCATCAACTACATTCAATTCTATTCAACTTAGAAGGGCACTGTTCGGTGAGATCATTCGTCTGGATGAGGGGAACAAGCTCCAGTGTAAGACTATTGACCCTGTTTGTGTCACGTATTCATCCGCACATAAAAATGTGGTTAATGGCATTTACTGTCCTGACAGGAAAAGTTGTGCCGAGCAACATTACTGTCCTGACAGGAAAAGTTGTGCCGAGCAGCAATCAAATCCACAGGAGGGTTTGTGCTGAGCAGCAATCATGTAAATGAAAAACCTGGTAATTACCTTTGGGGTCAAAGGCCGGTTACAGCCAATCAGATCCACAGTAGGCCCAGTTATCCTCTTGCTCAGTGCCCTGTCGTGGTTTCATGGGTATGGTTATCCGAGAGTGTGTTCCTGCAAGCCCTGATTCTCTGGAACTGTTTTTGGCATGGGACCATGCCTGCAGTCGGTCAAATAAATGACTTCCATAGAATTCCTGAACCCCTGAACTGATCTGGGTGATTTTTGGATATGTTGGTCACCCATATCAGGGCTATCAGAGGATATTATGTGTTTTGGGGTACTTTTGGGACTTTATAGAAATTTGTGTTTTTTCTGCCTGGAGATAATTTAGTTAACACAGAATCTGACTCAATTATCTCCCAGGCAGAGGGGAGGGATTGTGTGATGTGTGTGGTGTCATGCCTTGTAACCTTATTGCTATTAGTCTAT
Organism: Pelobates cultripes; assembly: GCA_933207985.1. Taxonomy (NCBI): domain Eukaryota; kingdom Metazoa; phylum Chordata; class Amphibia; order Anura; family Pelobatidae; genus Pelobates; species Pelobates cultripes. The sequence goes on along the minus strand of OW240912.1, from coordinate 250,240,842 downwards.
GACGTTGTAAATCAGTCCACCATCAGATTCATGTCGGCGTACCCCTTGTATGGGGATTGTCATATAAGGTAAAGTGTGGCACTATTAAAATCAGTTCCTCTTCACCCTCAACATAGATCCTCGTCAAGCTGTGGTGGTTTGTGGGGTCTACGGTGCTGATGGTGTCTGGTGGAGTGCTTGGAGTCCTTGGTGAGCACTAGGAGCATCGATTGTCGAGATACCAGGTGGTCTGTCACAATCCAACCAATCACAAAACATTTAAGAGTTCAAGATGGCAGGAGCATAAAATTGCTATTGTCTCTTTAAGAATTCATCAGTTCTGGTGCTTCCAGTGAATGGGTTGACGAGTTTGGATTGTTTTTTTAAAGTAGAATTCTGAGTAGAAGTAAAGTAGAATTCTGCGTAGAATTCTTTATAGTCCTTTCTGACAGCATGTATTGAATACTGAGCAGACTATGTTCTCTCCAAATACAGTTTCCACAAAGCCCTCCTGCATGGAAATGTAGATTTAGTGCTTCGGTTTATTATATACATCAAGATACTTAATGTATATGCAAAAATGAAGAAGCGGTTTATATTGCAGTTGCAGAGAACATGAGCAGAACATAAAATTAAAATGCAAAATAAAACCCATTTTAAGTAAGCAAACAAACAAACAAACAAACAAAGCAAGCAGCAAATTTACCAAATATGGCTATCCTTCACAATACAATGTGACTTTTATTTTTAAAGACAAGAATTTAACAAAGCGTGGAGCTTTATTAGAAACATCACTTTCTGTATCTGCCACTGGTCACCTTAGCAACTGAGAAAGAAAGAAAAAAAAAAAGGTCCTAATTAGTTATGTGATATTGATTTGGGAGCATCCAATATTTAGGTCAGCTTTCATGTTGAGGATTAAATTGTCTGCATATATTATTTAAATTGCTTCGAAAATTGTGTTGGGTACAGTGATTGCACAATTCGTGTAAATCTTTCAAACTGATTCATTGTTGTTATACAATTGAATATTTTTTAAGGTCTGGAATAAAAGATTTTGATTAGGCTCAGATTTCAAACTATAAAATATCTTCACAGTATTTGATCTCCAAAGAAGTAGATATTGTAATTTTCCATTTTAAATTGCCATTCAGGCAAAGGAGGATATTTCTGAAACATTAATCGTTATGTGCATGAGTAATGTACTTCAAAGTCATGGTATGCATTACAAATGAAGACTTGGACATTTTTTTGTAATTTGAGTGATGTTGTCAAGGATAAATTAAATTATGTTTCATGTCAACACTATGGAAATTGCTAAGGGGTTGCTAGGTTTAGGTCTGTTTAGTCCTAGGGAGCAGTTGGGGTTAGTGGATGACTTTAAGTTAAGGTAGGGAGACTATGCATTTTCATTTACAACACTTGTTCTTAACTACTGAAATGGAACACATAGGATTTCCCATGCCCTTTCATTTTGTCTCCGTTGAGTAAAAAAGGTTCATTATAGACTTAACTACCCCCCAAAATTATTTAGTTCCTGCTAAGTTGCTTAGACATCAAGCATTGATTTCCTCAATACACTGGTGACATCTTTATTACTAGGAAGAATCAAAACCTGCAGATTTCTATTTTTAAATTGTTTCATCACATTGCATTGCATACATTACATGCATGATAATGAACTAAAGACATAACAAGCAAAAGCAAAATTGACAAGAAAAATGTGCGGTGCTTTGATTGTTTTTTGTAAATGCCATTTTTTAATGCCATTATGCAATATATATATCAAACATACAATGCCTTCTTGTGATTTGAGAGGGTAGTGGATGCATGGAATAGCCTTCCAGCTGAAGTGGTATAGGTTAACACAGTAAAGGAGTTTAAGCATGAGTGGGATAGGCATAAGGCTATCCTAACTATAAGATAAGGCTAAGGGACTAATGAAAGTATTTAGAAAATTGGGCAGACTAGATGGGCCGAATGGTTCTTATCTGCCGTCACATTCTATGTTTCTATAGAGGGGCAAAGGTTTAAAAATAATATCAGGAAGTATTACTTTACTGAGAGGGTAGTGGATGGATGGATGGATGGACCCATAGAGCGTTTCTGCACCTTTACCCATGGAGTTTGTTCTCAGACAAAGAAAAATTCTTCAGTCAATAGAAGGACATCAAATGCTGCTCTTGTTAAAGAATAACAATGAAGTTGTTCAAAAAGGATAAGTACATGTAGAAGTCTAGAGATATTTATTTCATTTGTAAATTGTTGCCAAAAATCATACCCATTTTTTTTTTTAAAGTACTACAACCAGGTTTAGTTTGGTATACAATTTGCAGCATTTATTCAATGTTATATGCAACACTATTGTCTTTCTCAGATTTATTTATTTGAGCGAAACCAACTTGAAAAAAATATTCACTGGAATTGGGCTTAATGGTTTCCTCAATTACTAATTAGGCTTCCTCTTATGACACATCTAGTAGTGAAATAATCGTTTCTTTTTTGAAATATATAAAGAATATAGCGCAGATTGTTTCTCTGGTTAAAAAAACAATGACTCTATAAGTGGATAACAATTCATGATGAACTGCGTGCGAGGTCAAGCTAAGTTCATAAGATGGCACAGTGATGTGTACAGATAATAGCATGTGTCAATAAACTTTAATTGGTGCTTGGGAAGGATGCATTTAATGATCCAAATGTGAAGTCCATAGCTTTAAATTTTTTGTAAAGCCATGACTAAACATGGAAAGGGTTAGATTTCATTATTATAGAAAATCAAGGGCTATTATTATGAAATGGTGAAAATTAAGAGTGAAATTGCCTACATTGTTCATTATAAAATTACATCTACTTAGATTAATGTTAACATTATTAGATTTGTCTGTCTTTGAACCTCTTTCTATGTGTCTATTCAGGCTAAAATTATTTATTTTGAGTTATTTCCTTCATGAAATATATTCAGTACATGCATCTACTATATGACAATTATTGTAAAATTGTACAAATATATTGACAATTATATCATTATGTTTTGTCATGTGAGTGATTATGATGTGCTAAATATTTTTACATCCTCTATAACATATCTCTATAACAATATCACCCTTTTGTCTAAAGAAAACAAATAACTACAACTCTGTATAATGTCGCCTTGAGTTTCATTGTGTCTTGGTTTTATACTATAGCATTTAGATACAGCTGGACAAAAAAACTGGCTCTTCCAGACACATGCACCCTTCTCAACTGTGTCAGATTTTTTTTGTGAACTTATAGGGTTCATTTGGAGACATACCTTCATTTTTAAAATACCTCCTTACTTTCTTTACAAGAGAAGCTGTGTTGAAGTGACACCTTAGGTATCCCACGCTGACCAGTTCCACATATTGATGCTATTTTTAAACATATTATTTATTTATTTATTTATCAAGTGCCAACAGATTCTGAAGCACCGAAAAATGGATGGACTAACTGACAAGTATTTGCAACAAGATGAGTTGTATGCACTGGTTGAGCCACTGTTGAGAGCCCTGCTCAAACAAGCCTACTTTCTAGAGGGAGTGACACAAGAAGTATTCATAACACTATGTATCACTAACAATGCTCAATCCTAACACTATCTAACTCGAGCCCTATCTAATCCTAACCCTAAATTAACCTAAGCCAATTTAACCGTAATCCTAGCTAACCATAATGGAGATACTAAAAACCTCACTGCTGGATTGGCCTCACTGCTGGGAACCAAACAAAGTAATGATATGCTACTAAACACATTTTATTAATTCTTCCTTTTACTTGATCAAGTTTTTTAATTAATGCAAACAAAACAAAAATCAATTGACATAGATTTTTTTCTTCTTTATCTACCAGTGTCAATTTCAAAATAACCAAGAACATATTTTGTTGCAACTCAGTTACAAGCAGTACATGGTATGTTTGTAGGATTGTATTGTACATACTTTTCTAGAAGAAATTAAACATTTTAGAAATCCCATGACCTTCCTTCTTCTAAAACACAAATAATACATTCTTACAAGTGAGATTCTGGTCATCAACATGTATATCCAATTTCAATTTGCTTTAATACAATAAAAAAAAAATCATTTAATGTAGCTCTCACATGTTACACTTGAAAGAGATTTTAAGATGTTAAATAGCATGTGTCTTTAAGATCTGTTCTCCCTCTGACTGGAATGTGAGTTTCCCCTCTGACTTCAAACTGAGAACAGTCATGTTATGTGGTTGGCAAAACCCATCCACAACTCACATATGGAGAGACACTCCACATATGGAGAGACACACTTTTTCTGCTTGAAACACTGCCTATATAGAGATATTTGTAAATTTGTGCCAGGATGAAGTTTTCAGTGAAAATGACCAAAATCCAAACCAAATTGACACTCATTCGGAGCCTGCTGTGCAAAATCTGAATACTGTTTAAAAGTGAGAACTTTCAGGATTCTGGCTCTATACAGAACCTTATTCCATTTTTCGTACAGGGCCATTCTGAATTTAATGAATAACCCTAAATCGATTTTCGAACAACTAGCCTATGTTACATAATAAAGAAGTTGGGCTTTTGTCAGACGGCAATATCTTTGCATAGAGACCGCTGTGGAAAAACTGGTATCCCCATGGACGTCCCATTATCAATGGTGTGGATTCAATTATGGCCAACTTATCACCATTTGCAGAATCTTTTCTGCAAAAATATGCACAGGAAGCATTATCGTACATCAAGGACACAAAATCTTTTTTACAGGAGATTGAGAATATTAAGTGGGATTCCAACTATAGTTGGGCCACACTCGATGTTTCATCTCTTTAAACTGTCTTCAGCCATAATCTAGGCCCTGAAGCTATTGACCATGGGTTTAGACTCCAGCCTACCTCATAATTTGAGGGAGTTTATTTTTAATTTCGGTTAAATTTATTTTAGAGCACAATTATTTTTTCTTTAACAGACAATTTTTTTTACAAATCACTGTGACTGCCATGGGCTGCAGGTTTGCCCCCAGTTATGCCAACACCTACATGAGGAGGTGGGAGGATATATTTGGGTGGTCTTGCCATGACTGGAGGGCGAACCTGGTGCTCTGGTGATGTTATATAGACAACGTTATCATAATTTGGAAAGGGCCTTCTTCCACATTTTATAATTTTGTAAATTACCTTAAACATAATGAATATAATCTTAAATTCACTGCAGAATGGAGTAAGAATTAAATAAATTTTCTTGATTTAACTTTATTCTATGAAGATAACCAGATAACTAAATGCTTTTTTAAACCTATGGGTGGAAATGTACATCACATACTGATTGTACATCACAAAATCGACCATGGCTAAAGGGAATAGCAAAGGGGCAATTCACATGTGTAAGACGTAACTGTTCATATCTTAAAGATTTTAAACCTCAATCAGCACATATAAAAAACAAACTTTTGGAAAAGGGTTATCAAAAGAAAACCCTAGAAAAAGGAATTAGGTTAACTACACAGATGGGTAGAAATTATTTATTGGTAGACAAATTACATTGCAAATCATCGAATGATATGTTTAGATATGCCTTTACAATGCAAAGTAATATGGATCATTGGCAAATTAAAAAAAGTTTACAAAACCATTGGTCAATCCTATTACATGATCCTGTTTTAGGAACTACATTACCTCAACAGCCTCAACTTATATATAGAAAAAAATCTAAATTTAAAAAACGTATTAGCTCTTAGTTATGCAATCAAAATCAATGTAAACAATATAAATGGAAAACAAGGGTTTTTCAGAGGTTGCAACTCATGTAAAGCTTGCTCTACTATTCATATTAAAAGGTCAGATCTGTTTATCAGTTCTACCACAGGCCAATACTTCAAAATGAAGTCTAATGTTAATTGCTGCATGAACTTTGTGGTATATTTGCTGCAGTGTCCAAGTGGCTGACAATACTTTGGTCGTACAAAAAGAATTTTGAAAGTATGGATCCTCGAACATATTAACAATATCAAAAAGGGTCTCTTGTCACATTCTGTCCTGGTCCATTGTACAACATATCCCCATTTTTCATTTAGAAATTTCACATATGTAGGCATTGAACATATATTGCCACATTGGATAGAGTTAGAAAACTGGCACAATGTGAAACTTACTGGATCCATAAACTTCAGACATTGGAACCTAAGGGAATGAATGTACCAGCTGAGTATCCGACATTCTAGAAGGTCATCACATCTTGAATTGAACTAATTAGATTCTGGAAAAAGGAAGACGCCCACTGGATCACCAATGAACTGAGGGACTAGCCCTATTTAAAGAGACTGATGGGTGGGGGTGGTTAGGTGGCTTTTTTGATGATTATTGTTCTTTGATTATTGCTGATTTATTGGTCCCTGAGGAAGTCCCATATGCTAGGGACCTACAGCTAATTTTATACTATTTTAATTTATTTTAAACTTTGATTGTGTATATATCAATAAAGCTGCTTTAGAATTTATCTACCATCCAGAGTCCTATTTAACCCTGGAGTGAATGGATCCAGGAAGGGCTCGGAGCCCCCCATCTCCATCGTGGGAGGCACCTTTGACGCGCATAATCTACTAATTCCTTGTGAGTGAACTACATCACAGCGCAGTAACCATTTCTATACTGTATTACACTGTTTCTTCTATTATTATTTTTTTGTTTCTAGATGTTAACAGCTGTATCCCAATTTTTCTGTATGTATATTAAAAAACTGGTAATGCAGGCAGTGTGAGTGCACAGGGACCCACCATGTACAAGCCTCTGTCAGATCATTAGTTCTGTTTATTTCCTCCTACTACTTCAGTTAATTTCCTCCAAGCTTGTAGATGGTATAAAATGGTATCCCTTTATGTCTCATTAGAAATTTTTTTTTTACCTGGAACTAAAATAAGCAAGGTGAATGTTCATGTAGGACTCACCTAAGAAGTTTGTCTTGATGTGGCAGGTAAGCTTACACTCAAGTGGCCACTGGAGTGATACTAAAAACCTCTTGTTATTTTAAATGTGCATGGGGATCGTGTAAAGTAACTCTTTTCTTTGTTTTTTATTTTATGGATTAGGGTGTGCGTAGGAAAACCCAGCACACCTTGTGCGCACAACTTTGTGCGCATAAACTTTTTTCTCTTCCTAACCATACACCAAAAACCCCTTTACACTTAACATACACACACCATTCATTTTTGTCAATGAGAATATAGTTCTTGCTTCATCCCATTTATCCCAGGATACTCAGTACAGTATCCTCTTATGTTAACCAAAAATACAATAATAATGCTTAGCCATAGAGCTTCAGTTCCCACAAATATTTTGTCTCCAGAGTTGAGCCATGCAAAATGGGAAATGTAATACACAAACACCGAGCCAGCAAGTGCCTAATGGGCAATATTCCACAATCAGTTGTTTATCCTTCCAGTAGAGTGGAATGTGGACTACATTTCAATCACTGAAATGACTGGATGAACATCACAGTCAAAGTATCGAGTTTAGTCTAAACATCCAATAAATAAAAACATTGAATAAGATTGTCATTGAATATGCTTGTGCATGGCATTTCTCACAATGCCCAGCCTGTGTATAAATAAACCACTTCTCTCCTTCATTTCCCCCTTAAAAGCCAAGCGCAGATGATTTTTCATCTTCCCAACTTCATAATGTCAGGTTACCTGTATGTTCCACATTTGGAATCTGCCCATGGAAACATGCTTCACACTATGTCACAGTATTCACACCAATATCATGATTGACACTAGAGTTCTGGGCCTCTGCAAAATATATTATTGTAACAGTTGTTGTTCTACGTGCAGTTGGATAGATTTATCAATCTTGCATAGCCAAACATTTACGTGCTGATGACACAGGTATGACACATGCCTACATATTTATAACCCACCCCCCAGTGGATCAGTACTCTTTTGTGGTTCTTGATTGTAGTCGGTTTTCATGGTTTTGTTACAACTACTCACTAGATCAGAGGTAGGGAAAACATAGATCTCAAGGTGTTGTAGAACTACAACTTCCATGATGCTTTGTCATTCTAAAGGCTGGCAAACAATTATGAAAGTTAAAGTTCTTTAACATTCTCCAACATTGCATCCTCTATGTGTTTCATCTTTCTAGAGGAAATTCACTCAACCAATCAAAAGATTGATAATATCTGGCTGTCATTCATTATGTCTCCTTATGACCTGTTTTCTGTGAGTTATGGTTAGTATATTCTGACATAGAAACATAGAATAAGAACAGCAGATGAGAACCGATACCATAGACGGCAGATAAGAACCATTTGGCCCATCTAGTCTGCCCAATTTTCTGAAAAATTTAATTAGTCCCTTGCCTTATCTTATAGTTAGATGCCTACATGCTTAAACTCCTTTACTGTGTTAACCTCTACCACTTCAGCTGCAAGGCTATTCCATGCATCCACTACCCTCTCAGTAAAGTAATACTTCCGGATATTATTTTTAAACCTTTTCCCCTCTAATTTATGTCCTCTTGTTGTGGTAGTTTTTCTTCTTTTAAATATAGTCTCTTCCTTTACTATGTTGATTCTCTTTATGTAGTTAAACCCCTTAAGGACACATCTTCTGGAATAAAAGGGAATCATGACGGAATATTTCCGTCATGTGTCCTTAAGGGGTTAAATGTTTCTATCAAATCCCCTCTGTCTCGTCTTTACTCCACGCTATACATGTTAAGATCCTTTAACTTTTCCTTGCAAGTTTTATCCTGCAATCTGTTAACCAGTTTGGTAGCCCTTCTCTGAACTCTCTCTAAAGTATCTATATCCTTCTGGAGATACGGTCTCCAGTACTGCGTACAATATTCCAAGTGAGGTCTCACCAATGTACCGTACAATAACATGAGCACTTCCCTCTTTCTATTGCTAATACCTCTCCCTATACAACCAAGCATTCTGCTAGCATTTCCTGCTGCTCTATTACATTGTCTGTCTACCTTTAAGTCATCAGAAATAATCCCGCCTAAATCCCTTTCCTCAGATGTTGAGGTTAGGACTCTATCAAATATTCTGTACTCTGCCATTGGATTTTTACATCCAAGATGCATTATCTTGCACTTATCCACATTAAATGTCAGTTGCCACAACTCTGACCATTTTTCTAGTTTACCTAAATCATTTGCCATTTGGCTTAATCCTCCTGGAACATCAACCCTGTTACATATCTTAGTATTTATCAGCAAAAAGACATACCTTACCATCAAGACCTTCTGCAATATGACTAATAAAAATATTAAAGCGAATGGGTCAAAGTACAGATCCCTGAGGTACCCCATTGGTAACAAGACCATGCTTCGAATATACTCTATTGACTACAACCCTCTGTTGCCTGTCACTCAGCCACTGCCTTATCCATTCAACAATATTGGAATCTAAACTTTAAGATTGCAGTTTATTGATAAGCCTTCTATGTGCAACAGTGTAAAAAGCCTTACTGAAATCTTGGTAAGCAATGTTTACTACACCAACCAGATCTATTATTTTAGTTACCCAATCAAAAAAATCAATAAGATTAGTTTGGCATGATTTCCCTGACGTAAACCCATGTTGTCTCTGATCTTGAAATCCATGTGATTTTAGATGTTCAACAATCCTATCCTTTAACATGGTTTCCATTACTTTTCCCCACTACTGAAGTAAGGCTTACTGGACTATAGTTGCCCGACTCGTATATGCCTTTATGCCCACCCCAACTTCAAATCGCCTTTCCCAACTCCATATTTCCATCCACATTCCTCTCCATGAATAACTATCTCATATTTAACTCCACAACTCCATTTTTTTTCAACCTTCCTCCTCTCTCCCATAACCCCTACACAGCCTGATATCTCTCTCTTTCTCCATAGTTTCCTATTTCCTTCACCTACAGCTCTCTACCCCTATTTAAATGTTACTTCAGTTGGTTAAGAGTAGAATTATGTAAATAACCTGACAATTGATATGGAAATTCACCTTCTCTCATTAAGAACATACAACTTTCATTTCGAGCCCCCTGAAGCCTTAAATGTAACCCTATTCCTACTCTGCCTTTTTCCCTGTCAACTGTACTAGGCTGGAAAAGTTATCAGGTTACGAGTTTTTCCAAGTCTGAACTCATTTTATTGACTTCTTCATATTTGCTTGGGATCATGTTGACATAATACCAATAAATGCTCAGGGGTTATGTAAAATATGTATTAAACAAGAACATAGAGTATTATACGGTGAAAGATGGTGTAGAGTCTTTGGGAAGGTCTCAGGCATTAATAAATATGTATAATAATGAGAATAGCAAAATATGATTTAGTATGTCTTGAGCAAGTATATAAAAGAAAGAAGGAAAAGCACAGTGTGTCCAGTTTAAGTTAGCTCTACTATGAAGTGCTTGGGCGGTACAATCTTCTACCTAATCCAATAGTAAGTGCTACAAATTTTATGTGGAATAAGCAAATAATAAAACAAAATCTAGTGAAGAATTTAATGAGATAGAGGTAAAAATAAAGAACTACACTCCCGCCGGCTTTCAGAAAACAGCATACGTTGGTGTATATTCCCCATCCAAGAATCTTATTTGCTTGCAGAGGCTCTCACAGTATATTATCTGTGGAGCAAAATTAGATTTTTCTCAGTTCATACGGCTCAGGTGGTATGTCCCCAACCTAAAGAATATGTATGCAGGCTCCAAGAAAGCAATCAGAAATAACAATTAAAAAAACTAATTTATCAAGAGAATATGCTCTTAAAAAACACTGATAGTAAAAGCAATATAACAAGTATAAAACACTAATGTGTTTCACAATAGAGGTTTTTTCAATGTGTTACATACATCTGGACATATACAGTATTTATAGGGAGTGCAATTTCAAACTTATGACAATCAAAGTCATGTGGTCAGAAATTAATTAACTTCAATAAAATAAAAAATAATATTTTGACATTGATATATACATAGTAACGGGACAGTAAGCTTATGAATGAGATAAAATAAAAAGCAAAGTTTATTTAAAGAAATAAAAGTATAAAAATGCGAACTAAAAATAAACAATGGTGCCGTAATACCAATCATAGGATTTTCACAGCCGCAAGCTGGGAATGTTTAGAAATATTTTGAAACTTTGCAGAGTATAGAGACCCAGAAGGAGCTATAAGGGAAAACAAAACCAAGGGTAAAATATATTTAAATATTAAAGGAATCTGGTAAGGATTGTACCACCCAGGTGCATCATAATAGAGCTTACTTAAGCTCTACACACTATAATTGCATTTCTTTCTTTCTTTCTTTCTTTTATATACTTGCACAAGAGATACTACACCATATTGTGCGGTACTATTTTTCTTGTTTTGTATATTTGTTCATGTCTGAGAACTCCCTTATTTCACCATACACATCTCTAATTGGATTGGAACAGAGAAACTCCAGTTTGGATTGCTTGAGCTGCCTCCTATATGAAACATTATGCAATACAAGCCTGCTACCAGGGGTGTACTGGCCCACCGAGATACTGGAGAAATTCCCGGTCGACCGGCATAGTTTTGGCTAGGGCACACAGGCCTGGGGGCTGCATGGAGCAATCAAGAGTGACTATCAAGAGGGGAAGTGCTCCCCTTCTGCCGGTCACTGCATGTAGTGTGGTTGAGCCTCGGACCGTAGTCGAGGAGCTTCAGTGAAAGCTGAACTGCTTTCTGTCAGACCTGGTAGAGGTTACAGGCCACGCGACGTGAAAGTACAGGAGGGAGGGAGGCTGGAGACACGTAAAGGGGCTTGGGTGGGGAAAAAAAATGAGACCCTTTGGGAGAAGGATGATACACATGGAATGGCTGCGGTCAAAATTAAACAAATTGAGGGCTGTGCGATATTAAAAGGACACTATAGTCACCAGAACCATTGTAGTTTAATGTATAGGGTAGGATGAGACACATGGAATGTCTTTGCGGGAAATGAGACATCTGGAGGGGCTGAAGGGGAATGAAACACACAGAGAAGCTGGGGAGAGAAAAAGACACACAAAGGACCTGGGGAGAGAAAAAGACACAGAGGGCCTAAGGGGGAGAAAGAGACACACATGGCAACAGGAGTCACACAGAGGGGCTGAGGAAGGTTAACAAGAGACACACATAGGAGCTGGGGAAGGTGAAAATGAGACACAGAAGGGATGTGGGTAAAGAGGCACACTGAGGTGCTGGGGCAAAAGAAAGAGACACACAGAATGTCTGGGAAAGGGGGAAAGAGACAAAGAGGCTGGGGCTAAGAGACATGTGAAAGGGGTTGGGATGAAGTAAAAGATATACAAAGGGGAATTGTAAGAGACACATAAAGGGTGTAAGACACACAAAGGGAAAAAATGGGAGATAAGATTTACTAACGTGGGTTAGACAATCAAAAGAGGGGTTAAGAAACACAAAATTGGGCAAGGAATTTAACAGGGAGGTTAGGAGAAACAGATGAAGATGCATTTTTTGTGACTTGCGGAATGCATCTTCGTCTGTGTCTACTGCTGTCCCTGTAACTCCGTTCTTTAGCACAGGAGTCTATGCCGAAGTGTTAGTTGACAGACGAGAAAAAGACTTAATAGGACAATATAGTCAACAGAACTACTACAGTTTAATGTAGTGGTTCTGGTGTTTGTAGCCTGTGCCTGCAGTCTGAGCACTATAAAGGTTGCTCTTTTGTTTATTTTGAAGCCCTATATAAGTGCTTTCTTTCATGTTCGACTAATCGTTTTTAGTTTTCAATTTGAAGTTATCTTTTCCGCCTCTGTATGTGCACACTATGCTGGCACAACGCATTATTGGGTTGGTATAGAATTTTTTTTCCAGTGCTGCTTTTAGTTCCCAGTGCTGCCTTGCCTGCTACATTTGTATTATAGAGTAGAGTATTGCATTTTTATTTAATTTCAAAAATGTTAGTAGTCAGTTATTTTTGTTTACTGGCACTAAGGAGTCTTAGCAAGGGGATAGTATTTTATACTAAAACTCTGTATAACTTGGTTATTAGGATACATTTTTGAAGACTGTACACAATAAATCTCACCACATTAATCTAAAATGCATTTTTAAATTAATTACTATTGAAGCAAATATTATTTTTAACGGCAGCAGCATCTTACATGTAGCTATCAGTTTCAATACTTCAAAACACATGCTTTCCACATTAATGGCTGTTAAGCCCTCTTACCTTATTTCTGTACCTTCTATTAAACTCATATGTCTGCTGAAGATCATCTCCAGCTCTCGTTTATCTTGGATTCTGAATAGTAATTTCTAGACACAGACGTTGGTATAGACATTGGGATGGGCAGATAGATATAAGCAGCAAATTACGATTTCCTTACCTCTGTCAATTAAAGGGTTATGGTTTTCTTTAATTAGAAGGAAAATTCACTCACATTTATGTCTAGTCTTGGTTCATGAATTTTGTAATTTATGATTAGATTATTGAATAATAAATCAGCAATAATGATCCAACTACTCTACTGTAATTAATGGAGTGTGAGGCTTTAACAGTAGCTGGGGTATGTTAATAGTTGGAAAGTGAGTATTGTGGTAATTAAGAAGTTTCTTTAAAATATAATTGTGGCAAACTAAAACATTAATTTGTACAATCCAGGGTATTTATAATTTGCAATCAGAATTGGTCCTGAATGGATTAATGCCATAACAGCTTATAAATAAAATTTGTTAACTGAACTAAAATTGGTAAATGCATTTTTTGTGCATAGATTTGCATAGATTTAAAGTTTAATTTCCCCAAATACATTATATGGCATACTTAGAGATCCTCATGTTAACTTTAGAATGGAGGCAAATATCTAACTTTTATCCCAAACAAAACCTAGAATTGGTGGTATGTATTTGTTCCACCATAATTGAACATTTTCTCTGTAAGTGCCCACATATCTATTATTATGTATTGTTTTTATAGGAAATAAATGGCTTTCTTTTATTATTCTATATTTATACCTAGCACAACATTAATCATAAATGAACCCTTAAATTAAATATAGGGAAAATGAAAAAAAAAAAGTTTTTTATACGAACTTAAAATAGATTTACATATCAGTCCTGATTGTTAAATGCCTCATATGTCTTGGATTTAGATGGGTAATGCTAACCCCACACCAGCCCTATCCTTAATTCTATGCTTACACTAAATCTAACTGTGCACTGATCCTAACCTTACACCTAACATTAACCCTACACTATCCCTAACCATAACCATAGCATTGTCCCTGACCCGGTATTAACCCTTAGCCTATACAGACAATAACCCTACATTAACACTAAAGCTAACCATATCCTGACACTAACCTAACCCAAACACAATCCATTGCTGATCACATTTGGCAGGGGGGCATGCAGAGAAGCCATGTCAGTTAGGTGAGCGAGATAACACAGCCACAGTGATTTAAAGGCACACTTTAGTGTTAGGAATACAAAGATGTTTTGCTAACACTAACGTGTTCCTCAGCCTCTGCAGCCCCATCTCCCCACAAGTGTTTAAATAAATAAATAGGACTTGCAAAGGCTGCAGCAAGCTGGTTTTGCATACATTTCCAAAGACAACATGCAGACAAAGATACATGCATTTTTAAAAAAAATTAAAAAAACATTTTTTTTTGGGGGGGGTGGGGGGAATCTGCTATATTAAAAAAAAAAAGTAAATTAATTAATATTCAGTTCCTTCAAAGCCCAATCTGTGGAGGACGGCATGGAACGTCTTAATGTTGTGAAAGGATTGCATATTTTATTTTGTTCTGAATATTTTTGTAACATTTATATATGCTTTTGTTGTAATTGTGAGCTTCGGTTTTTGGTTGCTGTTCTGATTTAGGAACATAGTTTGTTTAAGTGATGAATACAAATATTTCTTATGAATTTTATTATGTTACAATTTTTAAAGTGTTTGGCAGATTAAATAATATTCACCTTATTTGGAATTTAGTTAGTTCCCTTGTGCTATCTGAAAACTCACACAAAAGATTGCTTAATGAGGTTTATTTTATAGCAGAAAGTGTATTGCAATTTAGCTATTATCCTAATATAACTCACCTTTGCATGTTATATCCATAATATGAATACACACATGCTTGGATTTGATTTTATGTTGAATATCATATTATTGTTAATTTCTTCAAAGAAGTATTAATGCATAGTACATAAAGTGTGCATGTTTCAATCCCCACAGGGTAATTTTATCTAGGTGACTGAAATGTCAACAATTTATTTGCAAAGCATTAATTCTGCTTTGAATAATTTCTGCTATCTATTTTTGAACTGAATTCCAAATTTTTATGTTCATCTTGTAGAATATTTCAGCTGTTAGAGAACATCTGGGTATATTCAACATTTTAGGTGAACAGATATTTCTTTAACATACATTACATTTTTTAAGCATGGCATATTTTAGCATTCTCTGTGGTGCCTGAACAGTACAGCATGCTACCCTGTAGCCCCCATTGATGGCTATTGTCTCCTTGTATTTGATGGATATAGGAACTTGCAATGCATGCAGAAATTATACTAATGATGCCGCTCCTTGCCTTCAAGAATCTCCCCGTCTGAGCTAAATCTTTCAGTGTCAAGTTTAGCTCATAAGCTGAGAGTGATCGGCCAATAAGCTATTCTTGCAGGGGTTAGCTTAAGGGATGCTATAGGCACCCAGACCACTTCAACTCATTGAAGTGGTCTTGATGCATAGTCCCAGGTCCCTTAACCATGAGCAGGTACTTATTGCAGTTTTTAACAAACTGCAGTAATTCCCTTTCAGGGCTAACTCCACCTCTAGTGGCTGTCTACCAGAAATTCACTAGAGGGACTTTTGGTTTCCACTAGAGAAACTTTTGGTTTCCTAACTGATGATGAATGTCCTCACTCTGTGCATGGGGACATCCAGTGTCACTCAAAATCCAATTGGCAAAACACTCAATGTGAGCGCAGCCATTCCAACATTAGATCTCCCCCGCTGGTTGAGGGACATCGATGCTGAACCCAGGTAAGTGACAGAAAGGGTTTTTAACCCCTTCTGCACCACGGAGAAGATGAGGGGGGAGATATAGTGGCAGAAAAACTAGTTTGTTTTCATGGCACTATAGTTTCTCTTTAGGAATGCTAGTGGACGCCCGTTGCTTTGGAAGCAGTTCTGCTTGAAGTAATGAAGGTGGGGTGCAGTCAGGGCCGGTGCAAGGATTTTTGCCGCCCCAGGCAAAAGTAAAGTTTGCCGCCCCCCATGTGACATCACAATGCCCCACCCATATGATCTGCCATGTTAGCTAACGCCAGTGCTGCAGTGCCGCCATGTTTACATTAAAAGGCCTGCAGGGACAGGCTATAGACACCAGAACCACTACATTAAGCTGCAGTGGTTCTGGGGACTATAGTGTATCTTTAATGTGAGGTAAATTAGAGATTAGTGCCACGAATAATATACTAGATTGCCTACTTACAACGAGATGAGGATGAGGATGGGCTCTAGCTGCAGTCTGGCTCCACTGGTCTGGTGTAGAAGAGGCTCTCTGGAGGCGGTCTGTAACTGTGGTCACAAAAATCAATGTTCTGGGAGAACGGGAAGCAGCTCCATTTTTTGGTGCCCTTTACACAGCTCAAGGTCTGGGTCCCAGGGTCCACCTTCATGTTCCACCAATGAGTTTGTTCACAGGGGGTGGGGTGTGTAGGGGATATCCTGATATGTGTGTAAGGAATGCATTGTGTGAATCTGTGTTTGTATGTGTAAGGGCTGCAAGGTGTGTTTCTGTGTATGTACGGGATGCAGTGTGTGCTTCTGTAAGGGATGCATTGAGTGTGTGTAAGGGGTGCATTGAATGTGTGTAAGGAATGTATTGTGTGTTTCTGTGTGTGTAAGGGTTGCATTGCTTGTGTATGTGTGTCTGTGTGTGTAATGCAGTGTGTGTTTTTCTGTGTGCAAGGGGTGCATTGTCTTTGTGTGTAAGGGGTGCATTGTGTGTGATTGTGTGTGTGTGATGGATGTCAATCTCTCCCCCCTCTCTTGTCACTCTCTTCTCTCCCCTCTCCCTCCCTTGTCACTCTCTTCTCCTCCCTTGTCACTCTCTTCTCCCCCCTTGTCCCTCTCTTCTCCCCCCTCCGTTGTCCCTCTGTTCTCCCCCCTTGTCACTCTCTTCTCCCCTCCCCACTCTCATTCCCCCTCCATCCCCATTCAATTTCTTTCTCCCCCCTGTCAATTTCTTTCTTCACCCCTCCCTGTCAATTTCTTTCTTCCCCTCTCCCTGTCAATTTCTTTCTTCCCCCCCTCCCTGTCAATTTCTTTCTCCCCCCACCCTGTCAATTTATTTCTCCCCCCCCTCACCTACCTCTGTTTTAGCGTGGCCTAGCTCTGTATAGTCCGCGGGTACAGGGAGGTTTTGTTTCCTGTACTCGGCCGGACTAACAGGAAGTGCACACTCAGTGTTAGTCCGGCCAGGTACAGGAGACAGATGCTCCCTGTACCCGCGGACCATACAGAGCTCGGCAACGCTACAGTGAGGGAGTGACTGGAGGGAGCGCTGAGCGCTTCCCTCCTGTCAGCCCCTCTCCACATGCTGCGCCCGGGCGGTGCACCCTCATGGACGCACCAGCCCGGACAAAGCTGCAGCCGCCTGAGGCTCTCTACAGAGCGCTCGGGTGGCTGCAGCATTAGGGGGGCCAACATTCCTGGCGGCGCCCCTTCCCAAGGGGCGCCTTAGGCGGCTGCCTAGTCCGCCTAACAGGTATCGCCGGCCCTGGGTGCAGTTCCTGGTGGTTCCCAGTTAAGAAGTTAAATTGTTCTGAAAATAGTTTGACTATGTACAATGGGGTTGCCAGAGCATTACAGCTTGGAGTGTTCTTTTAATAATTATGCACAAGATATATTTTAACCTGTGATCCTTTCAACATTCCTCTCTGTGTGTCAGACATAATCCTGCAATCATCTCACTAATGCTTTAATGCAATTATCCAGATATATTTTTGATTGCTTTTTCTCACCCCTTTTGGGTGGTATATATGTTTTTTGTGTGTATTCCTCATTCTAAGGTTTCCTACCTGAGGCCTCAGAGTCTGGGGGCTCTGTGCAGCATCTTAGCTGTTCCTAGAACTGCACTCTTTTGGACAGTAATCTCAGATGTCCCAACTTCAGTCTGCTAAAGCCACTCTTCCGACTTGGGTGTCACAACCCCAAGTGCTCCTATCACAACTGGACCTACCACTGCATTCACTTTCCTCATCCTTTCTAGCTCCTCTGTCAGTCTGTGGTATTTATCCACCTCATGTTCCTCCTTCATGATGTTATAGTCACTCGGTATTGCCACTTCCACCACAACTGCAGTCTTTTGTTCCTTCTCTAACACCACAAACGTTTTTTTGGCCACTACTTGCTTGTCTGTCTAGATCTGAATGTACCACAGGATCTTAGACTTGTAATTCTAAACTACCCTTTTGTGGTATTCAGCTCATATTTGGTACAGATATTTAAATTCCAGAAACTTGGTTGTACCTTCCAGTGTATGTTGTCCCTGCTAACATCTTGTACCCAGCTACTATATGCTGGATTGTCTCTGAGGCCTCTTTGCACAGTCTGCACCTTGGGTCTTGCCTGATGTGATAGATGCCCGCTTCTGTTGAGCTAGTACTGAGAGCCTGTTCCTGTGCATGTGTCTCAGGGCTGTCTTTCAGACTTGCATATCCCAGCCACTGGCTGGGCTTCATAATGTGAGCATTATTCACTATCTGCCAGTGGTACACCCCATGGAGAGGGTGGTCTTAATATATATATATATATATATATATATATATTTGTGTAAGGTGCTAAGTAATAGTATAAGGAGTGAGATTCCAATAGGAACTGGAATAAAAAGAGCAAGTCGGTTGTGGTGTGCCGATACCGACGATACGTTAGGCCTGTAAATAAAGAGGGCCCACCAAGGAGTAAGAATTAAATATGAAATGTGATATAGATTGTGTAAGTATGAGGAGTGGGTGGGAGGGGCATTCAGACGCTGACCTTGATCGGTAAGGAGTCAGGTAAGAGGTGTAGTTTATATAGGGGAGTAAGTTAACTTAAGCCCCTCCCACAAATACAGGCCAAACGGCCTTAATACTTGTGTAAGGTGCTAAGTAATAGTATAAGGAGTGAGATTCCAATAGGAACTGGAATAAAAAGAGCAAGTCGGTTGTGGTGTGCCGATATCGACGATACGGTAGGCCTGTAAATAAAGAGGGCAAAAGTAAAGTATCAAATATTTATTACAGTCAACAATATATACAATTTATCCAGATATGACTTTAAAAGCATCTCTTATCTCTTGTGTTGGTTTGGGTATATATGTAGTGTAGGCTGATGACTTCCAACGCCCCAATGACTTGATGACGTGTACTGGTACGTTAGCGCTGGATGCGGAGGAGGCTGCTCCTATGCGAAACGAGTGCCCCGAGTAGTGAGAAGGTTTGAGACCCAGCATTGTTAGCAGGGATCGTATATAGCTCATGAATGCCGTGGTGGTGAGTACCGTGTGTTGTAGTTTGAATAAAGGTTGTGATGGTAGCGCTGTGGTGTTCAGAAGATAGGCATCTAATGCTGCTACTGGACACCACTTGTTTAGTGTAGGGTAATAGGTGATCTCTACTGGAGGCGCATGTTGGCTTGTCTTTGACTGCGGTAAGGAGAGTATGTAGTGGTCGCTATGTTTTTGTAGGTGCTTGTGTAGCAGGCGTCTATCTTTTTGAGTTGCTGTGACCGTGGTGAACTCCCTTGGCCTGAGGAACCCATAGAAGGCTGTGTACATAGCTGTTTTAATGACCGAATTGACGGTAGAGTGGAAAGGTCTGGAATCTAGTAGGTCAGATAATGACTGAAAAATGTTATTGTCTATAGGTAATCGCTGTGGCGGTCGAGGGGGTACGGATTTTTGTATACCTCTTTATATATATATTCTTTACCTGGTATGATAACATGAAGCTATGTGTGTTAGGTCTTAGGGTTAGCATGTGATGTTGTATGCCTGTAAGATATAACTTGATTGTGTTGTATGATAAGTGTAATTTGAGGTGGCAAAAGGAAGTGAACGCTATAATAGATGTCATGACGAATGGTTCTGATATGTCGTGATCGGCGAGAAATCTATTGAATAGTGTAAAGGCTCTGTTATATGTAGTGTGAGTGTTGTGTGATAGTGCTAAATTGGCTAGATCCCTACTATGTTCCATGATTCTGTCTAGTCCATGACTAGTTGTGAGAACGGAGGGGCGACTGTGGCTGCTTGAGCTGCTGATGGGTGTGCTTGTCGGAAAGCCTGAAATTCAAAACGAGACAGTCTGTCAGCTGCTATATTACTAATACCTGGTACATGAAAGCAAACCAAGTAGAAGTTATGACATGCAGCTAACCACGTGAGTTTCCTAAGAAACCTCATGATTGTAAGGGATGATGATCTGCCTTTGTTGATTATGTGACATGTGGCTTGATTATCTGAGTGACAACGCACGGACAAGCCTGACCACTGGTGTCCCCATGCCACAGCGGCAGCTACAATAGGGTAAATCTCAAAGAGAGCAGAGGTTGTAAAAAAGCCTTCTAAGTCATGGACTTCTTCCGGCCATTTACCCCAAAGCCATTTGTTACCAAAGATGGCTGAAAAACCCTTGTTGGATGCTGCATCTGACCATATGGATGGTGACGTTTCTGATAATGCAGGGAGGAACAAACTTTTCCCATTCCAACTGGTCAAGAACCTCCTCCACATTAGTAGATCTGCTGTGGCTTGTGGATTCAAGGATAGTCTGTGGTTCTCGTGTTGGAAGTGTGGAAAAAGACAAAGCAGTCTGGATATGAAAGCTCGTCCTTGAGGGATGATGCGCATATCGAAGTTTAAGGAACCTATGAGGGACTGGAGTTCCTTGCGATTACAGGTACCTATGGAAATGTAATGATTGATGCTGTTGATGATGTTGTCAATTTTCTCGTGTGGTAGGCTTGCTTGCATGGATGCAGAGTCGAGTTGAATGCCCAGGAATGTAATGATGGTGTCTGGACCTTCAGTTTTCTTGAGGGATATTGGGACGCCCAAGTGGCTGAATAGATTAATGGCCTCTTTAAGACTACTGGGCGGAAGAGAGTTGCCTTCTATCATAAGAAAATCGTCGAGGTAATGGATGACTATGGGGCATCTTGCAACGTTAAGTAGTAACCAGCAAAGTGTTTCAGCAAAAGTGTCAAAAATCTTTGGGCTACTTTTCGACCCGAAAGTTAAGCAGGAGAAGAAATAGTATTTCCCAGCCCATTTTATACCATGTAGGTGCCAGAGTGAAGGGTGTATTGAGAGCAATTTGAAGGCATTTGTAATGTCCGTCTTGCTTAACCAAGTACCCACACCCGTTTGTGTGATGGCTGTAATGGCGTGATTAATGGTGGCGTATTGAAGGGAAAATTCTTCGGAGGGAATGAGGGAGTTAAGGCTTGGGGTATCAGATGTGTGTGGGGCTGAAAGATCAATAATAAGTCTTTGTTTGAGGGAAGTTTTCCCTGTGAACGTCCCTATGGGGTTTGTACGCCATGATGTAAATGGTGGTGTTATGAATGGTCCAAACAGGAACCCTTCTGCCAACTCTTGTGCTATAAGTGTATTTACTGCTGTTGGGTTCTGGTTTGCCGATTGCAAGTTTGGGCATTCTAGTTGACCAGTGGGCATATGTATGATGCCTGTGTGGAACCCGTTTCTGAAACCCGTGGTAAGAAACTCTACCAGATGTCTAGAGGGATGATTGGCTAGTAGTGCTGCTAGAACATCAATTTTTACAGACGTTAGGTAAGGTTTGGGGTACATTTTATTAGGACACATGGATTTAGCATGTGCTCTGAAACATTGTGAACAAATATGCAACAATCTACATGCACTAAAACTACATGTGCCACAATTAAAATTATTGCAGATCTGTGATTTGCTGAAGAAAATGATGGGACGGCCCAGCTTGTCTCTGGCGTTCTTCCCTGTTCTACCAGCATAGCTAATGCTGGGTGCCTGACTGTGGTCGTCTGCTGTGCTTGAACAAAAATTTGTGGTGTGTGTAGTAGAAGAGCAGGATACACAAGCCGGTGTTTTAAGCCCTGCGAAGTGTCGGCAGAAAATTTCTGTGTCCAGTCTGCTCCAGTTGATACAGGTACCATACTGGGAGAGAGCGCCAGACACTTTGGTGGAAAAAGACCTATGGTAATCATAAAACGCCGAGCCACCATATTTGTTACCAAGGTCCACCAGCTTGTGCATGTAATGATCGAATTCCTCTCTTCTATTAGGGTACACTTCACACATAACATCTCTGAATATCCCAAAGGCTAAGACAAATTCCGGGATGGTCAGCTTACGGTTCAACCTGGAGTCTTTAGATCTGACCACCACAGATACTTCATCATACATATAAGTCTTGTTTTCTACCACATCCTGGAAGGCAATTAGTAAGGATGCTAGGTTGACATCTTTGCCCTCCAGGATGTCTTTCTTGATGTGAGCTGGGATAGTGTGTGCAGGATATACACCCTGTGAATCTGGCGAGTTTACGTTACCCGTAGCGCGTGGTTCAACTGGTGCCTGTTGTACGGTGTCGGGAAGGCCTGCTTTGGTGAGTGCTGTGGTTACCGCCTCGAGGTTAGCCAGTCTGTCGTTGACCTTGCTCATGGAGTTCATAAGTGAGGCCAGCATAGCCTGGATGTCCCCTGAATTGGAGGTGCTGGGGCCTTCTCCTGCTTCCGTATTGTTTGCAGTTGTATTTAGGAGTTTAAACAATTCCACTTTCCTTGCTGTAGCAGGGTAGGGAATTTGACGTCTCCTTAACTCTGTTGTAATGCGCGGTATTGTCCAGGATCTGATTGACGCTGGACTGGCCATATCTCCCCTGTAAGAAGGTGTCTCGTCCCTAGCTGGGGTGCCAGGAAGCGATAGCTCCTCACCACTTGCATGAGACATGTTTAACTAAAAATAAAAGGTAAAATTATTATATGAACCAGGTGTTTTAGTACTCTCTTGCTAGCTATGCCGTAAGGCGAAACAATTATGCTTAGGTTTGTGACTGGTGAGGCCCTGCTAGTGCCAAGTGGCTTGAGAGGCTCTATCTATGTGTTGGCGCGATGGAATTTTTTCGTGGCCACCGATCGTAGTGGCAGGATGATGGCCTCTCGGTGAGATTTAACAAGAAAAGGAGAAGGGAGTGACAGGTGAGGCCCTCTCTATGGAACTTGCGAGGCGACTAGCTCACGAGTGGCCCGAGGGGTAAATGCCTCTGAGTATGAGGCGGGTTTGTTGGCCTCGCGGGACCGCTAATCCGAAGCATAATGCAGAGAAGGAGAATATAACAGCTATTGGCCCCTATGACCCTGTCTGCCAGTACTTATCTATTATTTGGGGATCATACTTGGATATACTGTGAGCAGGTGTACATACCTGAGAGTATAAGTAAGGATTTTTTTAGACAATCCGTTTAGTTGGTAGTGGATACCTGTAACTAAATAGATGGAAAACCATATGAATATAACATAATGCATGAATCGATCTTAATTAATGTTTATCTGTTTGTTCTGGAGATCCGTGTGGATGATGCTTGTAGGATATCCGAGAGTTTAAATTATAACTATATTATGTGATAATTTAACTGCTATTTATTACCTACATATCTGTTCGTATTAAACATGGTAACTTGTAGGGTCTTGCTTGTACCGACATGTAATATGACGATGTATGTAGTCATATGTACCTAAAAAGCCATAATCAAAATTGAACGGTTGTGTATACCTGTGTAACAATCATTGTGCCGTTGACATATGCTTGTGTAACTTAATACCTGATGACTAATCATACCCTGTACCCCGTTTGTGGCAAATAACCATGTATCCAAAAGTTGTTAACTTATTCTGATCACTTACTGTACTAGTGTGTAAGTAATAATTGATATAAGTTATACTAGTATTACTTATATGACCTGTAGGGGTCAGTGTATGTAGAAACCTGTATGCTCTCATGTAGAATGACCTGTAGGGGTCAGTGTTTGTAGAAGCCCTTATGTTCTATATATATATGGCCTGTAGGTGGCAATGTAGTATGGATGCCTGGAATGTAATTAGTAACAAATATGCAACAATGTGGTAGTGACTTGATCAGTGATCTGATCATAAGTTGACAATGATAATAAGATTTGTTCAAGTATTTGCTGGAACAAATGTTCACAATTTCTGTGGGATAAGTGCAGCAAGGCAAGTTAGACACTCAGTGCTTTGCCACAGAAAGAAACAACGATTGTCATTATATAGAGATTATTACCAATGTTAATTAGCTTTGAGTGCTTAAACATGAGACAGACATGTTAACTTTCCATTAACGTGAACCAAAATGTTTGTTTTGGATTCATGCGGTTACAGTTTTAAGAGTGTTGGGTACAAAACACTGATATATTATGGTCTGCAGGCCATGCAAATACTTAAAATGTAGATTATATGCTCTTGGCATTAAAGGACACTACAAAGGTGTACAGTACAGGTGACCAACACATTTCCATTGGCCTAGGTTGTACGATACAATTCAGACAGAGCGTGAGTTTGAAATACATTATTTCAATGAGGTTATAACACTAACTGAGCTGAAACCTATCTGCGATATATTTGATAAATTGCTTTTAATATGGAGGGATTGTGGGAAATGTAGTTTATTGGGGGGAATGGTATATAAGTATATGAGACTGTGGTGAGCGGCGGAGGTGATGTATGAGGAATATAAAGTAAGGTTACGTGACCATCCTATATATGTACTTAATTAATATATATATCGTGCCACTTGCTGACTGACTGTATGGGGTTAAATGCCCGCCGGGCGACCTAAGTAACGTATGGACGAGGTTATCTGACGTGCCCCTGTAATACACGCTTGTAATCCGTGTGTACGGATTTGACGAATATGAGCGCCCGATATGATTACACAGTACTAAAGGAAGCCGGGACAATGATTGCCCATAAAGTGTGGACCTAGCCCGTGCCGTGGAAATGTTTCCCGGCGGTACGGGTAGATCAACTTACGGTACACGACTGCTGATGACGGCGACGACCGGAAATTTAGCAGCTGGACCGACGGAAACCTGCTGCTGAGTTCCTGGACACAGTTTCGGCGTGGAAGACCTCGTGAGAAGACGGCCGTATACCAAAATGGCGACTGGATGAACCGGAAGTGCATTCAGACGCTGACCTTGATCGGTAAGGAGTCAGGTAAGAGGTGTAGTTTATATAGGGGAGTAAGTTAACTTAAGCCCCTCCCACAAATACAGGCCAAACGGCCTTAATACATATATACATATATATAATTATATTATATTTGTGTGCACGTATTTTGTACAGCTTATAGTAGATTTGCACTGTAAGGTTATCGACATACTTAATGCACATATTTATTTTACCTATCTGGTATTTAATAAATAAATATATAAATACAGCAACATTTATAAAAATGCAAAAGGATAGCACTGCTTCTTGGAAAAATAAAATGTAATGTTTATTAATTTTAGTCAATGTTGTTTTAGTTTTCCTTAAAAACGTATGTCCTGATGAAATTTTTTATTGAAAACTGAAATTTTTACTGTAGATAGTAAAGGTTAAGTTTTATTTTTCTAAGAAGCAGTCCTGAGAATGTTATCCTTTTGCATTTTGTATATATACATGTAGGATCTGCAGTGAATTATATAACATTGATAAATTGCTAAATCCTGCAAACAAATTAAAACTTTGATCAGGATACAAATAATAGTGATATTTTCTTTTAAAGAAGACCTGACACTGCCCTCCTTTTTTTATTCATTTATACAACATATACACTATCATAAACACTTTTCCAAACTTTTTCTAACTTTCTACTAAATGCGTTTTGGAATGACACAAATCACTTGCAAAATCTGGCAGTAATACCAGATGTAGTTTATAAATAACTCTTTCATGAAAGTCTTGGTTAAATCTCATCATCAGAAATCTTTTGGCATCATAAAGAGAAAATTGCCCTGTCATTAAATAAATTGCAGACTTCAAATTGTGCAGTGATATACATAATTGACCAATTTTGACCATATAGAGCATGAGAGTATTATTAACAAGCTACAATTACATTGTCCAAGCATTTCCTGCAACATTATTAGGTGATCTCTATCTAAAATCCAAGAGCATATTGTTGTGTAATTAGTAGTATTGCCAATTTCACACACTAAAAGAGAAGTTAGTATGCTCTACTTAGTGGGCTGTACACAACTATAAACCTTTTTTAAGACTTGGATTATTTTCCAATTTAACTATTCATTCAAATTGTATACTTTGCTTTAACTACTGACTTTGCTATAATTTTAGGAAAGCAATTAAGGAATGTTTTCCGAGATGTGCAATTACCTTAGTGTGTGTTCCCTTCGAATCGCTCATTTTCTTTTTCAATATATGGTATATAGTAATATATATAGTGACCCTTTCTTGGAATTCTTGCAAAGCAAGACACACAAAAAGTAGTCTGACAGAATAACATTTTTAGATGACTTTTATTTAATTTTTTAAAAATGTTAAAAGTTCTATAAGCAGATATGCTTAGTTTCTAGAACATTTCTAGATTTGGAATTGGCGACTATTATATTTTGCTAAATAAAAAAGTTGATTTTATAACAAGACACGGAGGCGAGTATTGCATATCCCTTTCTTTACTGTCCACCAATAGCAGCAAAGAATACAAACAGAATGAAAAAATAATGAACATGCAGTAACATAGGCCCCTCCCCATTCGGGTCCCAGTATAACAGGCAGCACTTCCCTTCCATTTCCCTCTTTCTTTGCTGCTCCGACACAAAGATAAGTACATGTCATTTTTTCTCTTCATATTTTCTTATTATACTGGTTTTTTTTCTCATTGATATTTTCTGTCAGTCTGCTAACCACTTAAACCTGGTAGCATTCTATAGTTTTTTCCTACCATATTTATCTTACATTTATTTGTATTTAATGTATTTATTTATTTATTCATTTTACTTATATTTATTTCATTTTTATTTTGTATTACAATTATTTAGTACTTTGTCTCATTGTACCTCTATGTCTTTATCTGTTTTTCTGTTAGTCTCAGGGCGCAGACCTCCCCTGTCAATGTAGTCTTGTCTCCTGTCTGTCTTTTGCCCTGGCGCCATTTTGCGCACGTTCTCTTCCCGGCCGTGAAAGCGCGAATTGAGCCTATTCGGCTGATTCGCCGCACACACATTTCATTCCCCATTCGGCGAACAGAGCGTTCGCATGTTTGCCGCATTCAAATTTTTTATGCGAACGATACGTTCACCTACTCTTTATTCCCTTATACTTACCTATCTGGTTCCCGAATTCACCTTATTTTACCGAACGTTCGGTAGTTTTTGCCGCGAATCTCGCGGGTGCCGCGAATCCCGCGAGATTACCGGCGTCCATTTTCAGACTTCCTGTCTCCTACATCTTAGTGTGTCACTGGTCTGGGCCCTGGTGAGAGCGTTTTTAGCTTTGTCTAGCTGTTTGGGTGACTAACCCATACCTTTTCTCTTACCTATTATTCCCTGCTAATTTTCTCAGCATGCCTAAACCCAGACTATCCGCTGGGTCTACTCCCTCTGGGGAGTCTGATACCCCACTCATTAGGAGTGAGGCTCCTGTCACCTCAGATACTATGGCTGATGGAACTACCCACTCTGATGGGGCACAGTTCCTAGCGCTGCAGCGCTCAGTGACAGACGCCATTGTGGCGGCCATGGGGTCCTCCACCCTCTCCCACACCATTTCACAGGCCCTCTTGCCACGTCCTTCAGACGAGCAACTTTCGGGCCTCTCGACGCCTTTACCGCGTCCCTCTGTGAAACCCCAGGGAGAGGTATCTAAAGAGGTGTTTAAAAAGGCTACCCGTAAGTCCAAGCACCCCTCTGCCTCCAGAAACACCATGACTGGCGTACCTTCGGTCGCCCCAGAAAGCGTGTCCCATCCACGCAAAAGAGCCTTTCCGCGCCAGGCAGAACGGGCGCGGCTATGGAAATGTGCCAGAGCACAGATAGAGACTCAGAAATCGGGTCAAATGAGGAGGCTAAGAGCGAGTCGGATACTGACTCTGATGCGGATGCCGCTGATGCTGGTCTTGACCTCCTTTCCTCTGCTCAGGTAGAGATGCCCGGAGGCGAGATAGGGATCAGGAACCCCGCGGCTGCGGGGTCCACCCTTGTGGATCCTTCGGGTGTCCCACTCTTCGACCCGGATGATCTACACCATCCGAGGTCGGCAGAGTGGCTCCCGGCTGACCACGCTGCCACATACCTGGAAAATTGGGTCAGAAGATCCTTAAGTAAAGCGGCCCGCAACAAATTGAGGGCAGAATGTCCTAGGCCTGTGGTGCCTAACAAAGTTTGTGACACTCCGGAGGTAGACCCCAAGATGACCCAGTTCCTCACTAAAATGGGCTGGAATCCCTGTAAAGGACTGGAGTCGGCATTGAAATCCTGCCAGGACAAACACCTGGACATATTCGTCCCCTTGGCCAAATTATTTGACTTGGCGGAAGACGCCAGAGCGGAGAACCACATGGTTGACCCCGAAGACCTTAGAGGTTGGGTCCAGAGAGCAATATGCATTGCTGGGAGTGTAAATACCTCCCTATCTATAGAACGGCGTAAGGCCATATTATTCAAAATTGAGCCCAAACTGGGCAACCTCGCCCTTACGGAAGCGGGTAAAGACGCCCAAGGACTTCTCTTCGGAGATTCCTTCATAAAAGATTTAGGGCGCTTCGTTGGAGCATTCACGGCTCTAGACAAGGCCCAAACCTCCATGAGGTGAGTATTCCAGGGGCGGGTCTCTACCAGGGCCGGCAGATTCAGGAGCCGTCTGTCCGGCCGCAGTTACCCCCAATCTCGTGGCACGGGAAGAGGCTCCTTCTAGCACCGTAACCAGTACCAGGATGCCACCTCCCGCCCCACATTTTTTCCATCCCGCGGACGTCCATGGTGATCCAGAGGCTTTCGGGGTAACCCAAGCTCAAGACGACCATATGGTGAGTTACCTCATATCACACATTTCTTCTCCGGGTTACGTAGGGGGCAGACTCCAACATTTTTTCCCAGCCTGGTCACAAATCACTTCAGACCCCTGGGTACTGACCACTATTCGGGGTTTCAGTATAGAACTCACCAATCATCTCATACACATTCCCCCTCCTCGACCGATCTGCTTTTCCCTCCAGGACCGCAGACGGATCGACGAGGAACTCTCAACCCTCCTTATCAAAGGGGCTATAGAACAAGCACCCCTCAACCCCGCAGGTGTCATAAGCAATATCTTCCTGGTGGAAAAGAAGGGCGGCCAATCGATACCCGTCATAAATTTGCGCCCCCTCAATGCCATAGTCAGGTACCGCTTATTTCAAGATGGAAGGTATTCACCTACTAAGAGATCTCCTCCTCCACGGAGACTGGCTAGCGAAGCTAGACCTAAAAGATGCGTACCTGACAGTGCCGATAGCGGCGGCATCTCGAGACCTCCTACGCTTTTACTGGCGGCACGAGACATGGCGGTTCACCTGCCTACCCTTTGGCCTCTCCTCAGCACCGTGGTGCTTCATGAAGCTATTACGGCCTGTGATGGCCTGGCTACGCAGTCGAGGAGTTCGACTAATCGTCTACCTAGACGATATTCTCCTCATGGCTCAGGAGCGTTCCACCCTCCTCACACATCTACGGCTGGCCATAAACCTCCTTTCACGCTTAGGTTTCATAATCAACTGGGAGAAGTCATGCCTGACCCCCGCCACTCGCATGGAATTCTTAGGATTCCTGGTGGATTCGGGGGCAGCAACGCTGAGCCTCCCGATATCCAAAATTCGATCCATCCGCAAAGAGTTACGCAGGGCCCTCATCCGGCCCCAGCTCACCTTACGCCAACTTGCACGACTCTGGCCTCCTCGATACAGGCCGTGTTTCCAGGTCCACTCCACTACCGAGCGCTACAGCGCCTAAAGATCGCTCACCTAAGATCTGGGGCATCCTACGCGGATCTGGTATCATTGGACAGCGAGACGAAAGACGAGTTGCGATGGTGGATTCTCAACCTGTCCGCATGGAATGGCAAAGCCATCTTCAGCTCAATGCCAGAATTCACGATCGACTCAGATGCGAGTCTCCACGGCTGGGGAGCCCACTGCAAGGGAGTCTCAACAGGGGGCCGTTGGTTGGAATCCGAATCCCGACTGCACATCAACGCTCTGGAACTCTTGGCAGGCTCCTTCGCCATTCGCAGCTTCGCCAGGGACCGAGCCTTATCATGTATTTGGCTCCGCATGGACAATGTTTCGGCGGTGAGATATGTCAACCACCTGGGTGGTACACAGTCGGCAGTCCTGGCCAGACTGGCGAAAGACTTTTGGGAATTCTGCCTGGAACGGAACCTGATGGTCTACGCGGAATACCTACCCGGTCTGCACAATGTCCAGGCGGACTGGGGTTCACGTTATCTCTCAGACACCAGCGACTGGAGATTGGCCAAGGAGGTGTTCTCCAATATATTGGATCTCTGGGGACCGTTTACCATAGACCTTTTCGCTTCCCGGCTCAACGCCCAACTCTCACGCTTCTTCAGCTGGAGGCCAGATCCAATGGCGGAGGCAGTGGACGCCTTCCTACAAGACTGGAACGGAGGCCTCCTATATGCCTTTCCCCCATTTTCCATGATCCCACGCTCACTCCTACAGACCCGCAAACACCGGGCAGAAGTGGTCATGGTCACCCCATTTTGGGAAACGCAGTCGTGGTTCCCACAAATGCTCGAGATGACGTTAGACTATCCCCGACTACTACCGGGACACCACAACTTACTGCAGGACCCGACATGACGATATCACCCCCTCCGGTTAGAAGGCTCTCTCCCACTCCTGGCATGGCGGATCTCCGGGGACCCTGGGAAATCCAAGGAGTTTCGGACATGACTAGATGCCTATTGGCAGCAGCATGGGCTCCCGGCAATAGACGGGCGCGTGGGTCAGCTTGGCGAGCTTGGGCTGGCTGGTGCATGGCTAGGAACGCGGATCCCGTTTCGGCCTCTGTAACAATGGTCCTGCAGTTCCTGAGGTCCCTCTTCGAGGCTGGAAAGGCTTACAAGACTATCAACCTTTACCGATCTGCTATATCGGCGATTCACCAAGGCTTCGATGGCTGCCCCGCGGGACAGCACCCCTTAGTGTGCCGACTCCTCAAGGGTTCTCGATTTTCACGACCACCCAGGCCCCGCTACTCCACGACCTGGGACGTCTCGGTCGTATTGGCTTTCCTCTCATACTGGCCCGCTAACTCAGGACTCTACCTCAAACAGCTATCTGCCAAATTGGTTTGCCTGCTCTGCCTCGTCTCATGCAAGAGGGTTTCGGATGTCAGAGCACTACCTTGTCACGATGGGTGAAATGGCTGTTGTCCCAAGCAGGTATTGATACCACGATATTTGGCGCCCATTCGGTACGGGGGGCATCAGCCTGTTCTATGATGTCGGCAGGCGCGCGCCTGGAAGACATTATGAGGATGGCTGACTAGTCTAGGGAGTCTACATTCCGAGAATTTTACTTTCGGCCGGCCCCACATACATTCGCTGCGGTAATGGATCAGCTTTAAACTTGCAATATGAGCCTCCGTGTCTTGTTATAAAATTACATGATTTTGCTATTTCATGACGAAAAGTCATGATTTTATTAAAGACACAGAGGCGAGTATTGTCCCACCCTTTTTCGTTCTTACACAGTTGTAATAATAATAATTTCCCTCCCAGAATTACTCATACTACAATACACCGCATATTATGGTTCAGTACGGTAAGTGGGGCCATACTTAGACAATGATGTTTCTGTAATGCTGGGTATATCAGTTGTTTTGTGGGACCGTGCATATGTGGGTTATTTTCTCACCCGTGTAACCTTGAAACTAGTTACAAGTATCGACTTTAACCTGTCGGCTCCTGTTCCTTTATGTTTTCACAGCTTAATCCGGCAAGACAGCAAGCAGTGGTTCGACTTAGAAGGACTCCTCCCGCTGTTATCCGATGGTCCCATGACTCCTATGGTCAAGCTTCCCAGTTATTGATGTTCTACCCTCTTCAGTTTTAAGTTATTGCCTTGGGACTTAGTTCTCACACTACTCTCGTTCTGGACATTTTACCTTGGTCGCATCTTCAGAAAGAGGGAAATGGAAGGGAAGTGCTGCCTGTTATACTGGGACCCGAACGGGGAGGGGCCTATGTTACTGCATGTTCATTATTTTTTCATTCTGTTTGTATTCTTTGCTGCTATTGGTGGACAGTAAAGAAAGGGATATGCAATACTCGCCTCTGTGTCTTTAATAAAATCATGACTTTTCATCATGTAATAGCAAAATCATGTAATTAATACAGTAAAGATAGAATTTTGATTAACCTCTTTCTTAACAGGATCCTTTTATACATCTCCCCGTAACATTTAGATTTTTTTTATTTGCTGCAGATTTTAAACAACTTTAGCTTAAATAGGTAGTTTTGGTGTATACATCATGCCACTGCAGTCTCACTGCTGAATTCTCTGCCATTTAGGAGTTAAATAACTGCATGTGTCTTACACAGCCTTCCTAAACACTTCCTGTAAAGAGTAATCTATTGTTTACACTTTTATTGCAAATTCTGTTTAATTTAAAATGTCTTATCTCTTGCATTGTTAATAGCCTGCTAGACCCTGCAGGATCCTCCTGTATGTGATGAAAGTTCAAATTACAGAGGAGGTGGTAAAAACTTTTAAAGTAAGCTACGATCTGATTGAAAGTGAAACCATTTTTTTCATGCAGACTGTGTGAGTCACAGCCAGTGTAGGTGTGATGAAGGCTAAATAAACAGAAAGTGATTTAACTCCTAAATGGCAGAGAATTGAGCAGTAAGGCTTCAGAGGCATGATCTGTACACCAAAACTGCTTTATTAAGCTAAAGTTGTTTTGTTGACTATAGAGTCTCTTTAATGTATTGTCGAAGAAAAGTAGCCTAATGCTGAAATAACTGGCACCTATTTTATCCTACACTTAAAAATTGTTTATTAAAAAGGGTTGAGAATAATTTGGACTTCTTGTTATGAAACGTATGCAGTTTGCTTTGCTAAGTTCCTTTCACAGGAATGACTCTGTGCCTTGAAACCTACACTGAATAGCTTATGTGTTAGTTATAACTACAATCTTGCTTGTTAACACAAATATCTAATCAGCCCATCATGTGCCAGAAACATGTTACATTTGTTCATTTGTTGTTCAAACCAAAAATAGGAATGAGAAAGAAAAGCAGTTTTGTGATGGGATTCCAGCATGGTCAAAATTTAGTAGGCTGAAATCTCCACATGGCATATGCTAATTAGTATCTGATTACAAACAGCTGGATGAGTCATCAGTATATTGAGCATGTGTGGAAGTGGATAGTACATTCCTTTGTCTATAAATGCCATGTGGTCTGCCCATATAAGTTGATCCTGAATATTCTGTGTGCTGATTGGTCTGATGAATATAGGAGGGGTTATACTATATGGGAGGGGATATGCTGCTAACAAAAGGCCTCTGCACCATGCTTTCTGCCTCTCAGATATTTTTGGAACAGGAGTTCATCTGAGATCCGATCGGTGTGTAAATAAAAGACCTGTTACTTCCTGAAGACTTGTGTCCATATCTCTGTGTGTGGCTTCTGCGGTTTGTTCCTGTTATTCCTCTGGTAACAGTTTAATTAACTTTAAATGTGGAGAAAGAAAGTGCTAATCTTCTGGGTTTTCCATACACGACAATCTTGAGATACCTTGTAACGCTGTGAAAGCAAATAGTATCCAGCGAGCAGTAGTTATGAGAGAAAAAGAGCTTGAGAGAGGTCAGGTGAGAATAGACATACATTTCTCTACAGAAATATTCTTGCCTTGTAATGGCTCTGTCCTGCATCATAATGGCACAAATGACACAAAGCACATATGATTCATCTAACATTGATCCCCTTCTGTAACCCAATCAAAAGATTTGCATCTCACAGGTTGGCAGCAACTGCACAATGCTTTCATGTCAACATGCACCAATTATTGTAAGGAATATTTTCAGGCACCTTTTATAATCCACACCACAAATAAAACTCTAATTGACTTAAAGAGAGGGCCGAACCAAAATTTGAAATGTGTACCTTATAAAATGGCCGCTTATATTAAACAATATAAAATTGCTAACGCTGCTTAAGTATTTGTAATAAAAATATTTTTTTACTTTCATGACATTGTTTTTTTTCCTATGTTATCATATAGCTATGTTGATTTTAGCCCTGTTGTTAAGTTAGCCCAAGGATAGGCAACGTTCCGCACTCCAGATGTCGTGGACTACATCTTCCATAATGCTCTTACAACCATAATGTTGGCAAATCGTCAGGAGAGATGTAATCCACAATATGTGGAGTGCCTAAGGTTGCTTACCACTAATTTAATCTTCAAGCAGAAAAGTCATGCACCTTCTATTGTGAGTGCCCTCCCTATTTATAACATTTTTCCTTTGCTGGAAGTTTTTGCCAAACTATTTTTTTTATTTTTTATAATTCTTTATTTTTGTTGTGCATTGCGGATAACACATAATATCAAAGACATTGCAAAGGGTTGGAGTGTGTCAACAAGAAATTGCTATGCATGTCTAGGTTACTGCACAATTTTGATATTGTAATAGTAGATAACCTACAGCATGGTTAGACATTGGACATGACGTTAAACAAAAACTGAATTCTAACACATGCTATCCAGTACAATTTTAGAGGCTCAAAGTGAATAAAGGCTAAATGCAAGAATACAAGAAAATTAGTAAAGACCATTAACTTATAAGGTTAGCCTTGCTGAGGTACAGTGGCTGCAGTGTTGTGGCCTGTGGGAAAAAGGATTCAGTCACTAAGAAATATTTGGAAGACAGGCCTGAGTCCAGCGTCCAGATTAACCTTTGCCTGTCCAAGGCGAGACTCATACGTGCAGTAGATCCCTTAACCAAAGGGCCAGCGACCTAGACAAAAAGATGCCTTGAGGGTAATCACCACTCACACCAGACATCAGAGCCATCTGCTGCAACAGATATACTCCATCAGATAAACTTACAGTAGGTCCCTTTCTCAGAGCGTGGATGGCAGTCATAGGATCTCCTGGTGCATGACTGTAGCCCATATCTAAATCTTCTGCGTCGCTCAGAAGCAAAGGCATACTGTGCTCCAGCGCCATGGGAGCACACAAGCTGCCATGTAGAGGTGTATGTTGGTGGTGTCCTCCGCTTATGTCGCTTGGTTGGTTTCCAAAAGGATGTCCTCTTGGAGATACCTCCACTCCGGACAGAAAATGTGTTTTGCTGCGAGGTCAGAGGCATGGTAGGTCCCAGCGAGATTGTCGCAGTTGTGCCTAAGTGGTAGCTGAGCTTGGACCAAAATTCATCAGTCTGTTTAGATTATCTAGCATGGAATGTAGCAGGTCTTGAGGTGCGGGACCGCAAGTGGCATCAGCCATAGTGTGAGAGGCAAGGTGACTGCCACTGGTGATTGACTGCTAGAATTTCTCTACCGCAGCACAGATGAGAAGTACCAGCATATCCCTCACCAGTGTGGGGGAGGGGAGAGTGTAGGGGAGACCTCAGAAGTCGGTAAATGCAGCAGTATGTAGAGGGATCGGCCACTTCCTCCTCACCCACCATGAGCAGGCATCTTGTAGGTTGCAGGTCTGCCCCAGATAGGAGCCGACGATCTCGATGATAGTCATGGAGAAATCAGCCACTGCAGACACCTCCTGAGTCCAGGATACTTCAGCAGCCAAGTTTCAGCTCGCAATTCGGCGATTAGGATCAGTACAGAGCGGTTTTTTTGAGGAGCTCACTAGAGTTGCTCCGCCAAACAATTTAATTGGAACCATTTTTTAGCTCAAATCGAAGAAATAAGAAATTATTCAAAAAATAATCAAGGTTTATATTATTTTTATATTTCACTTAATTAAAACATGTAAATACTCTCAATTTCTTGGACATTATTATTACATTATTGGGTGAACATTATAAACATTTTTGAATTCCACCATAATGTAAACATGATCTGCAGAGAAATTTGAGTTTGTTCTGAGGTATTGCAATACCTAAATTTATCTTTTTATTTAACCAATAATTAGGTCTGTTGAGTGTTTACTAGTAGAGTGTAGTAGTGATTGTTTATTTACTATATCTGTAACTACAACTGTTATTGTAACACGATAATCTCTGTAACCACTTATAGTTTTGCTATTAAAATTATGTTAATAAAATAAGAGGAAAAAAAGTTTGTTTCCATGCATAACATTAAAATTAGTGTGTTATTTTAACTTGTAGCCTTTAAATGTTTGCAGCTATACAACACAAAAGGTTTGGATAGTCAAAACTTACAACTGCCCATCTCTACTGATACCAACCACTACTTAGCATTTATAATTTTGCTAAATAAATATAAACTAAAAAAACTCTTTATACCAAGATGAAGCAGGAGTCATTTTTAGTCAGATACAACTGGCGGTAACATTTAACATTGATTTTGAAA
Source organism: Pelobates cultripes (assembly GCA_933207985.1). Classification (NCBI taxonomy): domain Eukaryota; kingdom Metazoa; phylum Chordata; class Amphibia; order Anura; family Pelobatidae; genus Pelobates; species Pelobates cultripes. The sequence goes on along the minus strand of OW240912.1, from coordinate 250,204,270 downwards.
GCAGGTGCTACTTCTGTTAATCTCCTTGGGATTTTTTGAAGATGCTAATTACCAGTCTTGAACCATTAAATTTTGTAGCATGGAAACATCCAGTAATCGTTAATGATATCGCATTTTAGTGATCACCACTCTGTTGATAAATTATTATGATAAGCATAGAAATGAACTCTGAATTTATTAGAATTTCGGTTTACCAGTGATTTTAAAGTGAGCAGTGTTATTTAATTTATTTTCAAATTTTAGGCCAAATTAGAAAAATTAAGAAACTTTTCCTACTCTAAGCTTTTTTTTCTAGTTTAGATATTTCAATCTAAATAGTTTTAAATGCACTGGTCAGATTACAACAATTCACAACGGGACAATCCACTGCCCAAATAGCTAAATCCATGTTTAGTAGATGTGCCCCCAGTAAAAATAATCAAGCATTTATGTACAAATTTTTTTCATTGATGATGTGTCTATACACAGTTTGCAAAAGCTGAAAATCTCTAAACAATTGTCTGCTTCTTGAGTGTAGTTACATTGACGTAAACAACCAGGAAGTAACAGGACTGGTGTGATTTCTGTTGAAATTGGCACTTTTTGTAAAATTAAAAAGAGGACACACTCTGCACATATAAAGAACTTAAACAAGATGAAGTACTTTAGAGGCCTGAGTGTTCCATTAAATGAATAAACCTGATTACGATTAAAAAAAAACAAAATTGGCTAACATTTGAGAAATTCTCCATCTATTTTGTGGAAAATCGTTGTTTTATAGAACTACTGATTTGCTGCTCCTGTCAATTTTTGAGCCGTGACTATTTTTCTAACCACCATATTTTTAAAATAAATTATTTCCCTAAAATGATTTCCCTTTTTAGTTATTTGAAATGTAGTGTATTTTTTCAGAGATGAACACTGGATGCACATCAAAAACACATAAAGACGAAGCTTTATTTAACACTGAAAGCATTTTAGCACCTTGTTCAGTTTAGAGAAGCTCAGGTCCAAGGTCTTTAAGACATGACTTACTGCACTTTTTGTATAATGGAAAAGAATCAAAATCCTATTTTGATTCATTTTCTTTTTAAAGATTGTTTTTATTGGTATGGAATTTTCATTTTTCACACCAGACAAATCGAACAAAATGGTCTTTGACAGATAAAAAGGGCATATAAAAATAGTGTACATTGCTTTGCAAGTGTAAATGAGCAGAGTTTTCATAGTAAAGGCCAAAGGAAAAAACAAAAAACAAAAAAGGTTGGATGAGGTAATTTAATAACTTTCCACAGGTTTTTCTTTTCCATCTTCTGATACTTTTTCATACTTTCTCTTCTTTTATTCCATTTTGTGATGACTAGACCTGTTCAAACCTTACTTTTTTTTCTATAGAATGTAATCAAATTTGCTCGATTTCTTTCTATTTGCTGTAACTTTTGGATGTCTATATTTAAAAACAAAGGAGTAAACATTGTATAATAAAAAAGACAGAAAAGTGAAGATGGTACTCATCTGATGACATCCAGGTGTTTTCTTAGCCAAGTTGAGTGTACGCCTAGAGTAGGCTGAGCTAGTACTAAAAAAAACCCAGAAGTTCAGTCAAATAGATCAACTCAACAAATTGATCATTTGGGAATAACTGGAAACAGGCTTGATATATAAAATGAAACATTCGGGCTAGTAACAGAATCAAAACCATTTTTAGAAACTCACAGTGCTATGAAAATGCTAACAAACAGACAAATCAGTGACCAGACTCTTAAAATACTGTCCTTAGTAAAGTGCCTTGTATTTTAAATGGATCTCACGTGATGTTATGCCTCTCTGCCTATGAAAATTAGCTTTAACATATGGTTCATTCAAATCAGTTGGTCTGGTGGTAGCCACTGATACCTGTGAAAGGTAGTGGCAGTGAATGAGGTCCAACCATACCAGCATGTTAGGCTGGGGGTGGATGTGAAAGGGCAGCACGACTATCAATCTCTCTTCCTACACGCTGGAATGATCAATGAAAAGCATACTTCTGCAAACATATTGCAGGAAATCAGACAAATGATGTCAAACAGGTTGGGGGTGGAGCTAAACACCTACATCTTGTAGTGAAGGGAACAATTCAGGAAGCCAACACAAAGGTGCAAAACATATTTAGGCATTGGAGAAGAATTGCTGGGCATTTTCACCACAGTAAGTTTTTTCTTAATTCTGCGATAGAGATCCTGGTCTCCGAATTATGAAGGTGCCGGATGGTACAGAAATGTGTTTCGACCCCTTCTTTTGTTTTTGTGCGAATTCATGATGTGGCACCTTAATTAGCATATGTTTGCAAATATTGGTGAAATTAAGACTTTATAAGGGTTAACCACTTCTTAGGTTTTGCATAGCTAAGTCAATTTAGCCCTTTGTTCGGGATTCTTCATACAATAAAGGCAATGCTGTAGCCCTTTTTGCATTCCAGCACAGTCAAAGGCACCCTTTTTGCTGCCGTTCTGTCTGTCCAAATGTCTATCCTGATTTTTATGTTCAGTACAGAAAATCAGCGGAGCCAAACAGTGGCAATAACAGATTTATACAAAAAGAAAAGTCCTGCGCTCACTCCCATCACTCCTGAGCGGCAGCAACAACTACAGTACACATCAGCTAATACATATAGTAAAAACCAAAGAAAAAAGTTACCTGCGCTCTATATCCCTATGTATATTTAAACAAATGGAGGTCATTTAGTTACTCCAATGGCCACTGGAGGGAATGCTCACCTGCCAACGTCAAGGCAGACCCCCCTAGAGTGATGGGAGTAAGCACATGACTTTTCTATTTCTTTTTTATTCACTTTTTGTATCACACAGCTATGTTAGAATGCTGCCGCCCATCCCATGTGTTCCCTATTAAGGGTTAACAAGTATATAGGGATGTATATAAAGAATACCCCTTTCTGTCTCATTAGAGATATCTTCGCCAGAAGCTCAAGGAAGCAAGGTCAGAGTAGGACCCGTCTAGGGGGGTCTCTCTTGACGTTGGCCGGCGGGCATTCCCTCCAGTGGCCATTGGAGTAACTAAATGACCTCCATTCGTTTAAATATACATAGGGATTAAGGAGAAATAACAGATTTATGCCAGCCTAAAAAAAATACATTCTCACAAACTGTTTAGCAATAAATAAAAATAATCGAATAATCTCCCTGCACAAGTCCAATAACTAATGCACTGACCTTTGACTATGAACCAAAGCTCTATGTCCTGATCGCATGACCAAAGTCACTGCAAGTGTCTGAATATACTTCTTCTATATCCAACCACTACCCAGTATTGCTCTTACTCCTCACACTACCAGTCTAATGGGCGCTGAAGTCTCAAGGTGCTACTGGGTCCTATGTGAAAACATATATTGTATAAGTGGTTCTGTGCAGTGGCTTTATCTGAGCAAAGTGAATCCGTCTTCTAATGCTATCGTTAAAGGTCTGCATCCGTCTTCTAATGCTATCGTTAAAGGTCTTCTAATGCTATCGTTAAAGGTCTGCACAATGCTAGCGCGCCCAAACAAACATTTTATGACAAAGAAAATAGTAGCCAATGAGCTGAAAAAATACAACCATAGTTAATATAGCACATTATGACATGCACACAGACACATAAAAAGGGAGATTTGTTTTCAAGTCTCTTTCATTGTACCATTTACACTCCCAATAACAAGAATATATTGTGCATGTAGGTATGCCTTGACAAGGTTGTTCAATCTCATGGATAATCCTGTTGGAGGACAAACGTATATATACAGAGTATACTAACAGCTTCACGTTTTACATTTATAAAAACAATATTTACTAGACTTGTGTACTGTGAAAAATGTAACTCGCCCCCAAAACTTTTTTGTTTTTGTTTGATTAGTCTAATCTTCGTCCATGTTGTGTTTTGGTTCGTCATATCATCCATGCAAAGTATTCGGGAAAATTATTTGGATAAACCAAAAATGGGCCAATAAGTGTACTGTAAAATATAATGAATATTATGTGTATATTTTTTCAGTGCAATGGAAGGTGCATTTTCATGCAACTTTGTTCAAAGATCAAGTGAGAAAAAGTAACCAATAGAAGTAACCAAAGTAACCAATAGAAAAAGTAACCAATATATTTAGTTGTATATTTATATATTATATATTTATTAAGTATATAATATGTTAAGATAGATTTTTTTTTTTTTATTGCTCATCCTTTTTCCTCTATTAGTCACTTCTCATTTGATCTTTGAATAAAATCAACATTTTAGTGGCTATCCTAACCATCAATCATCTTGTTTACCATCAAAAATCCTTCTTATTTTTTAAGCCATGGACAAAACTTTGAATTATGAAACATGCTCATCCATTGTCTGTTTCATCTGTTCATTATATGCCCTTATGGGGCTTTGCAGCTACGGAATTGGGATGACTGCAAATCACCTATATTTGAACGAATCCTAGTTCCTTGGAAACTGCATGCTAATATTTACCACGATGCACAGCCCAGATTTTGAAGTATGAAATGTGAGAATTCACATGCACTTCAACGTCTTTCGCATGAAATTTATATTGGTATGAAATAAATCTATGCATGAATGCTGTTCTTGAGTGAGATGCAAAGAACCGTTCAAGCAACTAAATTTATATCACTGTTTTCATTTTAGTTTGATGTTTCTTGTGCAACAGAAGCCGAGCTACTAACATTATGTTTCCATTAAATCTTAATTTTTTTTTGTTTCACAAGCCAAAGCACATTTATAATTGCAATACCACTGTAGTGTTGAGTGTAAAAGCATGTGCTATTGTATTTTGTCACTTTGGTTTAGCTTTGGAACAAATGACACATTGCAACAGCTGATTAAAGCCCCGGAGCTAAGCGTGCAAGTAAATATTGCTTGCACTGAGTTTGTCAACTGCTCAATGCCAGCCCCAGTGTGAATGAGTAGCATCAGCTCTGAACACAGTGAGATTGTTTGTTTTTCCTTGGAAAAGCTTCCTTTAAATTACAGTTAGACATGGACTTTTGTGACACGTCTTTGGGGATGTTTACCGTCATTCAGTAAGTGTGCTCATTGTGATTATGTATTTTATTTTTCATTAATGTTACATATATTGTAATATTTTAGCACATTTTCTCCATTTATATTTATTTTACTTATTTAGAACATACAAATGTGTGTAATAATGTGTTACAGTAAGTCTTTTATTTATAGAAAAAAAATGTAGTTTTTTAATTAAAAGAGCTTGTTAATAATTCAGTAATTTAATCAAGTAGCTGTTTTCATTTTGTTATTTTTCTATTCTTGTGAAATCAATTTGTTCTTTGAGCTATGTTCTATGCTATCACACATTTCATATTGTATACTTTATGAAGATTTTCTGAAATGCATTGTTTTCTAGATGCAAAATCAGGAAGGTTTTTATTCATAGATAGCTAGCTCAGTGGGCTAATGCATCATCAGTAGAATCTGTTCAACTCTTGGGTCACAGGTACTGAGGTAGATAAAATGAGTACCATTAAATTGGGTAATAGTAACAACCCCTGGATGTTGGGCTAAGTTAACATCCCCAGGATGTACTTGAAAACCAGCATAATCTGAATGTACCTTTCCATAATAATATTATAAAGAACAGAATATAAACATTTGTTGTGGTTGGCTTTCACTGTTACCAGCGCTGTTTAACCGTGGCACAATACAGATAAATCTACTTTGTTAGAGTGACATATATTTGAGTGGCTTTAAAGGGAAACTCCAGTGCCAGGAAAACAATCAATTTTCCTGGCACTGCAGGTCCCCTCTCCCTCCCACCCCCCAATCCCTGGTTGCTGAAAGGGTGAAAACCCCTTCAGTAACTTACCAGAGGCAGCGACATGTCCCACGTTGCTGCTTCTTCCTCCGCCACCGCTCCTCCTAGTGATTGCGTCGGCCGGTGGGCGACACTGATCCCGCCCACTAGCCGGGGAGACCTAATGCGCATGCTCGGCAATGCCGCGCATGCGCATTAGAGCTCCCCATAGGAAAGCATTGAAAATGTTTTTCAATGCTTTCCTATGGGGAAATGAGCGACGCTGGAGGTCCTCACACAGCAGGAGGATGTCCAGCGACGCTCTAGCACAGATAATCTGTGCTAGGGACACGGAAATGCCCTCTAGTGGCTGTCTAGTAGACAGCCACTAGAGCTGGAGTTAACCCTGCAAGGTAATTATTGCAATTTATAAAAAACTGCAATAATTATTCTTGCAGGGTTAAGAGTAGTGGGAGTTGGCACCCAGACCACTCCAATGGGCAGAAGTGGTCTGGGTGCCTGGAGTGTCCCTTTAAGTCTACGGTTTTCTAGTCAAAAGGAAACATCTACTGGTTTGCTTGTTTACTCATTTAATGACTAGTTCTCAAGAATTGTTTGGAAGTCAAAGTGCATTTCAAACTTTAGATCTTAATAGCTGAACTAGAAGCATAGCTTACTTTGAGAAGTTTTCTAATTCAGCTAATCTGGTCTGTAATTTGAAATTCACTTGGACTTTATTTTGAATTCCTGCCAATTCTCACTTAAGTAAATAACAATTGGGCATTTTTTTGTTCAATAGTGGCAACAAATAAATCATGAACTTTTCATCTTAATTTTCTGTAATAAAATGACCCTTCTACCATATTAAATGTTCTTACATTTTCCCACCCATCAAAAAACAATGTTTTAATTACAATCCATCCTACACAACTCATTAATCCTAAACATCAAATTATATTTCTTCTTAGAACTGCCACCCCTCCAAATCTATGTTTTAATCCCTAGTCATAGTCAAACTCATCAAGAAAAATGACCACATGGTAATGTGCTTATTCACCTGTCGCCTATTCATTTGGCATAATATTTTTACCTTTGACTTAATCCTTTCATATATACAAAATTCTTAATCTCCCAGCAAGAGGCAGTGCAATTTACAGAGAGGGATCATGCTGATGGAAGAACTTGGCCCAACGCTGGAACAGAGGTAAGTTTTTTTTATTGTGCGGTCTGGTGCAGCACAGCAAGGATTACTCTAACTAAAAATAGTGTTTTATTTATTGAATAATGATTTATTTTATTATTTGTATTTATTAAACCACTGTTTTTGTTGTTGCAATAAAAACTTCAGTTCTAGATTTGTATATATCTGATAGCAGTTTCCCACTGCCCTAAAATGATTAGCTTTTTACTTTTGCAAACCCATCCAAAGTTATAATGTCATCATGTTTCACAATTTCTTGTCAATAATAGCAGAAGCATTATTCTCCCTTTTAAACTGCCATAATCCTTCATAATCACCTAAGCCCGGTGTGGGAGAAAAAAATGACAATTCATTTTTTATCCCTTATCAACCTCAATGCCAAAATGTTTTCTATGACATATTAATATTTTTTCTTTACTAACCATATTATCATACTTTTTCTTTTCTCATGTAATATCTCACATCTACTCATGCCATAAGATCTACCAATGCTCACCTTACAATTCAATAACACTTTACTGTTTCCCAGCCTATTATTAACCCTAATTATCTAATTTCTTATTTTATCTTGACATTTAGTTTTAATATTTTTCAGCCCCCTCTCCTACGATGCTTTTTTAAAAAAAATTTTACAAAAATTCTGTATTTTATTGTGCAAAAGGAACATAAGCGCCAACAATGCAACAACATCAGATATAGGCATATGTATGAAAAGGTATAAACATAGGTTTGGCATAAGTATCCATGGCACATTTTTTACATAGAAGATACAGTCGTGGTGTCAGCAAGTAAGCCAGTCATGTCTAGATTCCTAATATGTCAGTGGGTGTCCCATGTCTGGGGTGTGAAATAGACATGTAGAGTGTAATATATTTATGTTGGGAAGACATACGAGAGAGGCATGCGAATGTTTGTAGTATAAGGCACACGTTAGACTTTAATAGGTCAACTGTCTGTTAGTTCCCTTGCCAGAGGAGAGGGGTGCAACCTAAGGTCTAGGTACCCATTAGCTTATATTAGTCCCCAGCAAGGGGTCACGTGTGTATTTAGCTGTGATGGAACGCAGTCACTGAATACCACCACAAGCGCTCTCCGTTGCTACCTACGTTTCCTCAGATGTTGAGGTTAGGACTCTATCAAATATTCTGTACTCTGCCCTTGGGTTTTTACGTCCAAGATGCATTAATTTGCACTTATCCACATTAAATGTCAGTTGCCACAACCATTTTTCTAGTTTACCTAAATCATTTGCCATTTGGCTTATCCCTCCTGCAACATCAACTCTGTTACATATCTTACATAACTTACCATCAAGACCTTCTGCAATATCACTAATAAAAATATTAAAGAGAATGGGTCCAAGCACATATCCCTGATGTACCTGTCAGGGTCAAAAGAACTGCACTGGATTAATTGTCTGAATCAGTAATGCTTTCAGTGCGGCTACCCTGGCTTTGAATTTGAAACTCTCTTAGAACTGAATTTGAATCTTCACTTTAGTAAATAATCCTGTATATATTCCCAGTCATCTCACCTCTAAATCTAAGGACAAATCTTTCTGTGCTTCATTTACTTTTCTCTAGAACTGGACAAAAAGAAATCTACCCAACGGCTAATTTGAAACAGATGGCAAATTTGAAAAACAATAGTTAGATCACAGAACAATAAAGTAGGTTAAATGAAACATAGTCTGATTCGTTAATTAAATTCTGTTTTTTAAATTTAAGTTTTGCCCTTGGTATATCATATCTAGGTAGATTTTTTTATTTATTTAAATACATAGGGAAAAAAAACACTATGCCCAGGCTTGTACAATCATCATGTTTATTGAGACAGATGATGTCTGAGTGTAATTGCTTTTGTCATCAAAGTTGCTCTGCATGTTGCCATGGGTGACACATATTGATAATCTTTACGCAGTCACAGGCTAGTTGAGAGATGCTTTTGTTCAGACTTTGATCTGTTCTGCTTATTTTGTGTTAAAAGGGTAATGTGCCACCGAGGAATAAACCTGGAGCAGATAATAATGCACAATGACAAAAATGTTCTATTATATAGGGCGCCATGCTACAGGATACTGTAAGCCATTGATTTATGTATTTTGTTTTATCCATTCTAGTAAGGTTGCGAGAAGATCACAGATACTTATTATGTCTTTTTGATTTTAATTTTTTTATCAAAATCCTTCTAAGAAGTAAAAATAGTTAGCTCTTTAAATATATTGATTTGTTAAGAAGAAAACACGTACACTCTGGTTGTTGATTGCTTTTGTATCTTAATGCTCTGCTCTATTCATTATTGTGAGAAATCGCCTTCTACATAAGGGACGTAACATTGACTTCCATTCAGCTGAAATGAAACTTAGCAGGTCATTAACTACAGGCATCCCAATTTACAGTATCTTTTTTGCAAAGAGTGGTCATTTTCTTATAATTAGTATTCCACTGGGTAACTATTAGCACTGTGATATAAATAGAGATGTTAAATGTTTATTTGATTATGAATAGAAATTGCATATTGCACATTTAAATTGTTTTAAGGTTTTGGTATTCCATAGATAATTTAATGCACAATATTTGAAATTTTGCATATATGCAGTTCTATGATAAAAAAAAACAAACAAAAAAAAACATTTTGAACTCACATATTAATAACAGCATTGTAAAGAGAAATATTAACAATGGATGTAAGACACTATTACAATGCATGACTTCTAAATTAATTAGTACATTAATTCTTTTTGCGGTCTATATATTCCAGTATCTGCCCACTATTTCTTTGCGTGAATCATGTTTTGAACCTTGCACTGCACAGATGGACAGGTCACTCATGAAATTCTCTACCATAATGAAAGGAATAATGAACTGCTTATCTTTGTGCAGTTCGGGGGCTCTGATCTCAAAAACAAGGGAAGGGAATGTCCCAACAGGCAGAAAAATCAGTGAGAGCTGCGCACCTGAGTGTCAGCTGACATCACTTTAAAGGTGGCAACTGAAATAATTGTGGGATTGTAACCCTTAATCTTGGACATCACGGTTACACATTCTTTCTCCGTTTTAGCCAGGACTCCCCATTTTAAATATACTCCTATCCCACAACCTGTGGGCATTTATTTTAATTCCTCATCCAATGGGGTGGAGGCTTGGGGATCCTGTATTTGCCCACCATATATTAAATAATTTAGATCCCATTCCACAGCACAAGGAATGTGGGATGTGCTGTTGTCTAGCTTCCTTTACAGTAAAATTAGAAGGAAGGACCTCGAAAATACCACACGTTGTGATCAAAACAAAATGTAAACAAAACCTGGAATTTGAGCTATATGTCTGTTCAGGCGTAATTCATCTCTTTCATATTAAGTGCACCCACACTTATTATATATCATTTTATTCAGGGGAAACAGGGCTTTCATTTAACATCAAATATTTAGGTATGGAACATAATTTAATTATTTATTTATTTATAAAATATTTTACCAGAAAAGATACATTGAGATTTCTCTCTTTTTCAAGTATGTCCTGGGTCCACAAAACATTGCATTGATACAATAGGGTACAATAAAATACAAAAACAATATTAATACACAATATATACAAAATGTAACATATAACAGGTAGGAAATATATAATCAACCATGACATGTGCATTCTGTTTTGAGGTATGTAGCGAGGGATCTCTAAAAATAATTGTATTTTTTTTTTTTGTTCTATGTGACATTTTAACTGTGAATGTCATAATACTGTTTGCTTTTACTGCAATAAAATACACATATTTGTATTCAGCGATGTCTCATGTGTAAAACAGTAACCCCTATGTACAGGTTTTATAGTGTTTTGGGAAGTTACAGGGTCAAATATAGCATGTTACATTTTTCATTTTTTTTTCACATTGAAATTCGCCAGATTGGTTACGTTGCCTTTGAGACCGTATGGTAGCCCAGGAATGAGAATTACCTCCATGATGGCATACCATTTGCAATAGTAGACAACCCAAGGTATTGCAAATAGGGTATGTCCACTTGGAAGGAGACTTGTTTACCAATTAAGATGGAGACGCCTCGCGCTTTGGTGGGGGAGGTTGCATGGAACTGGGAGCAATGGAACTCATTCGTCAAAATTTGTGGGTGGTCATTTGTTCTAAAATGAGTCTCTTGTAGACATACTATATCAGTTTCTTGCGCTCTGATTTCACGGTTCAGGAGATGTCGTTTAACGACATGTCGTTTAAGCCTCATTTTATGTGGGGTCATATGGAAAAAGATACTTTTAAAATGTGATAATTCGATATTGTGAGGGGTCTTCCACTCTCCCAAGCTTAAATAAGCAGAGTGGAAAGTCCCCTGTAATGGACAACCACATTAAGCTATGTGAGCTGATAGCTTCCTTTCCTGGTGTGCTCCCCCCAGTGCAGCCTGTGAAATATAAATATATGAATGTTGACCCTTATGCGTGATAAATATACTTGGTGTTGAGTTGTATTGTGGTCATTGTCAGATACATTTAAAAAGGTTTGATTGAGTGAACACCTGGTGGGACATAGATTGTAAGAATGTAGAGATATATCCAGTGTATATCTAACTCTCTCCCCCCTCCTTCAGCAGGAGCCCCTTAGTGTCTTTTGCTGTATATACAAGGTTCATGCCTTGATATGCATGGGTATAGTAGATAGCAGACCGCATTTGAGGTAGAAACCCAGTAATGCCCCAGTAGGGCCAGTCATGTCTCCTGTCTGAGTCTGGGATGTGATATTCCTTTTAAATTATCAAGGTCAATTCAACTTAAAAACTAAAAACATGGGAGTTTTCCCACTGTCCCCTCGTATAGAATATCTGTACATTTAGGCAAAACATAGCATAAAACATAGCATTAAACATAACCAAAACATATCATTTCATATAGACAAAACAGTAAGGAGGCATTATAACCTGTATCTAAGTCCCAATCTTTTGCGAGGGTGTTTTATTCTAGAGGTCAAGAGCCACTAAGTAACATGTGCTCCATATACCGAGCCCTCCTCTCCCCCCTCCCCGTGCATAGATGTAATACATTTGTATTAATTAATTTAATTATTTTATTTATTTATTTTCCCCCTTTTCATTAAGACATTCTAAGACATTTGTGAGATCTCTGGAGATCAAGTGGCTAGAGCTACCCTGAATGTAGGGACACAGGTTAAAGTGGACAGAACTGGGGTCTAAGGTACTTGCTGTTTCGTGACTCTAGTGTGTTTAATTTTCAGTCCCTGGAAGACTCTCAACATCTTCTCGCTTTCTTCCAATCAGGGAAGATTCTCTGTGGCTCCGTCGATTTTCCTAGTGAGGTCTGCTGCTCTAGGCCCCAGTCATGGAGGATTTGTTCGCCCTCTTTGGTGGTGCATATCACAGTTGTATTCCCTTCTCTCTGGACTAGCAGCTTTACAGGGTAGCCCCAGCGGTAAGTCGGATGGTTCTCCCGGAGCCGTGCTGTTATTTCTTGAAAGGTCCTCCATTTATTTAGGGTAAAGGTGGAGATGTCAGCAAAGATGGAGATGTTTTTACTTCTCAGGCCATTCCTTGGTAGCTGTGCTCCCCATCAGGACCACTTCCTTTGCATGTTAATAATGCATTCGGAGTAGGATGTCCCTGGGAGTGTTCAGTGGTAAAAAGCTAGGCCTCGCGAACACTGTCAAACAGCAGTAAGTCTGGTGCCATGGTATACATGTAAGCAGTAAGTCACAGGAGGCCCGTGACATAGGCCTGCAGGTCGCTGGTGCCCACTGACTCCACTACTCCCCTGATGCAAAGATTATTGCACCTGACCCGGTCCTCAATGTCCGCTAGTCTAGTATCATAACATCCATGTGGGTCATAAGGCCTTTCACTTTCATGGCCAAGTCGTTATGTGCCTCTGCTTGTTCTGCCATTTTGTCCTCTATGGCTGACGTTCTTGTACCCAGATCCTGGAGGTCTTTTTGGAGATTGTTTATAGAAGCTTGCATAGTCTGGAGCATTTTCGCAGACATGTCATCGAGCATGTTTTGCATTACTGCTGGTGTAAGTGGGGAGTCTGGGTTCGGCGACCTCTGGGATACGTTTATATCCTTGTCTGCGCCATCATGGTCCGTCTTGTGTGTCATGGCTGTTTTCAATTGTTTTTTTTATTGCATGCTTAAATTAATATACAAACCAAAATAAAGCAAGAAAACCTTTGAAAATGATGTAATCAACATTTATAAACTTAATATAAATTTGTTCAGATTGCATTATTGAGCATGTCTCTAAGCTAGGGGAGTTTCTTCAGCCACCCTCCTCCCTCTTACCCACTCGCTAGTCCAGTCAAGCGAAGTTCACTAATGACAAAAAAGGACATCATTGTCCAGCAGCAATCTCCTCATTCTGCACTGACTGTCAGGAATATATAGAGACCCAACATGCACAGTGTAATAGAATAGATAATGTATACTGGACCTTAGAGTGGCCGAGCTAATGTTTACAAAGACATAGAGTAGCCGGGGACAAGCCAAGGTCAAGAAAGCCAGAATTCAGGAATAGTGAAAATACAAAAGCCAAGTCAAAGGAGAATAGAGGGTAGAATAGTAGTGTGTATACACTGTTCATCACTAACACAGCAGAGAACCTGACACCTGGTGCCTGCTCTGCCATGAATTACACTTATCAGACTCCCTTTCTTCTTAAGGATTTTTCAAGGTAAATAAATCTTCCAACTTCACATGTGCAAATATGTCAGGCATGCCCAATGCATTTCCAGCATTCCTAGGAATAGGACCCTGATTGGTTAGACCAGTGTTCCCCCTGGAGGGGGTGTGGAAAGCATAGGAAAGATGAAGTTAAATATGGAAAAAATAACATTTTGTATCTGTTTTTTTCAGCCTGAAACTGTCTTATTTAAAGCTAAAGTGATGCATGTCCCTTTAATGAAACCCTAAAATCAGACTAATGTGCTTTTGTCTGAAAATGAATGCATGTGTAATGTGCAGTCCTCTTGAAATTACATACTGGTAAGCCCATCATCGATTAGGAAAATGCTGCTACTAGAGGATTTCTGAAAGAAACTCTGTCTCTGCCGTTAATATGAGTCAACATGGTTTCAAGTATAATAGGCCATGTCAAGTTATCTTAGTGGTAACTGCTAAAACGGACTGGGGATGGTACTTAATGCAATATAAAATGAAGCATGTGGGAATGGGAAAGCCTATTTATATATGAATAGGGAATGAGTTAAAAGAACAAATTCAAAGTGATGACAGCCTAACCTAGTTTTATGTTTTTATTTCCACTGGATGCAGGTTTATTCAGTGTATTGTGTTTATTCAGGAAAAGGAGTATGAGTCAATGACATATTGCTCAAAAAATCTAAATCCCTCACAGTTATTTGATCTTGTTTTGCTCCCCTCGTCTCATGAATAAATTATTAGACTATACTTCCCCATCAGTGGTACATTTTCCAGCTTTACAAAGAGTTTAAAGTGTTTTACTCAAGGTTCATTGTTTATTTTATTATGATTAATTATAATTTACCATTTGTACGGCACTCAAAACAATGCCTCTGTTATGAAAGGTGATCGGAGCAAGATGCTATGTCTGCAATCATATTTAGACAAAATAGGAGACTTGATATTTAAACAGCAGATGTGTGTCAGTATTGAAAAAATGCTAAATTATGCATTTGGGGGAAGAAAAATAAGCATACCAGTTATACACCAAATTAATGTTTATTGTTAAATTCCCTCTGGAAAAAGATATGTGAGAACACATTGATGATTGCTTTTCCATCTGTATACGTTTTCAGGTGCCATCTATAATATTGCATTTGATTAGAATATGACACTACCTCCTTAAAAATCAGTTGTAAAATCTCTGAATATTTAAACCATTCTGGGTACCAGCTCATAAAAATATAATGACAATATAGATTCTATTTTAGGCTTGTTTAACCAGCAATTATATCCCCTCAAAAACACTAACTCCAGAGAAAAGTAAATTAAAGGTAAATGTGAAGTAACTTGTACATACCTAAAACGTTACAAGTAAAGACGGAGAATGCTCCATCTGGGGGTGTTAAATCTGTTAAATGTGTTGTGTAACCATTTTAAAATGTCCTAGTCCTAAATAGGCATAAAGTGCAAATATAGTGTTCAGCAATAGTTGACACTCGACTCTTGACACTCCAAAGAACAAGGCTGGTCTGCAAAAATTGCAATATCAAGTCACATTCTTAATTTTAAGAACAAACACCCGAGAAACACTATAGGCATCCAGACCACTTCATCTCAATGAAGTGGTTTGGGTGCAGTGTCCCTGTCCTCTTGAGCCTACAATGTAAAACAATGCATTTTTTTTTTAAAACTACAATGTTTACATTAGAGGGTTAACAACCGCTATAGGCCCTTCTGCTGCACTACTGTGTAAAACTCAAGTCAAGTGATGCAGAAGCCCCGTACAGAAGCATTGATTCAATCCTTTCCAAGTTTGAATATCACAGCACATGTGCATTAGGTCCCCAATGCTCCTCTGTGAGAAGCATTGGATTAAACCACACCAGAGGCAGCCATTGTATTCCTAATGCTTTAGTGTTCCTTTAAAAAATGAAATTGTAGTGGATTAAAACCAAATTATAGTTTAAGGCAAATTGTTCAGATTTGGAAAAACTCTGCACTACAACTATAGTTACATTTTGACAATTATAGCTTAATTTTTCATATGTTTGATTTGATTCACTACAATTTGTTGTTTACTAGTAAACCCCCTTTTCTGACATAGACAAATATACTGACTAGTTTATTTATTATTGGATTATGCAAGCTTTATATCTAGAATTTTAATAGCAGATTCTCAAACAGATTGTATATCAAAACATTTAACCAGTGTTTGAAGTCAAATGCAAAATGATACCAGAGTGTACTAAAAGTAAGTAGGTAGTTTCAAAAACAGTGAGATATTTTATTATTATTGCTTAAAAATATGGCGTATAACTGTAAAGAAGCATTAAAATAGAATGTGTATGAACACTGCTCAACAAATTTAGTGGAAAATTAATAAGACTTAAAACCCTTTTTTGAGAAATACAGTTTAGTCATGATATATTATGTAAATAAAATATTGATTAATCGATTTAAACATTTTTCCTGTTTATAACTTCACATCCATTTTATATGATTTCAGTGCCCATAGAAATGTGTCCTTTTATCTTTAGGTTTTCTTTTTTCTACAATGCATTGCATTTTCTTTTTTATTATTCCAAACGACTGTGCCTTATTTCATTTTCCCACTGTCTTTTTTAGTTGATTATGCAGCTATGTCCAGCTTTTTCCACTCATCAAAGAATCTCTCTGCACAAATGCATAAGCTCCCACTATAACCTCTTTTCTGAAATCTATATATTGTGATCAAGAATTTGCCAGTTATTTTCAAATCTCCAGTTCAGTGAATGAACCAATTTTCCTTAACCCCCAAAAGATTAGAAGGAGTATCGCAGAAAGCGTATATTGGGCGTCATGGCAAGTAATGTTTAAATGTATTTTTCCTTTCAGTATCCAAAGATAGGACATTTTATATACATATAAATACATATATACATAGATAGCATATTTATACATATATAAGTAGATATCATATAGAAAAATATTTTTTATTTGGTACTTTTGATTCTGATGAAAGTCCTTCGGTAGGACTGAAACGTTGATCCATATTAAAGGGATCCTGCAATGTCCCGCTCACTCCCACCCCCCAACCCATTAAAACCCCTTCAGTAACTTACCTGAATCCAGCGCCAAGGCTCCTCCAACGTCAGCCAGCGAACTAATGCGGCGTGGCATGGCTGTGCACGCGCATTAGACCTCCCCATAGAAAAGCATTAATCAATGCTTTCCTATGGGGATTCCAGTGAATTTCATGACGTCCAGCGTTGTTTAAAATGTTTAAAAGTGCCTCTAGTGGCTGTCTGATAGATTTTAGGTTTGGGAACAACCAGAAGTCACAGAGCGCCAAATCTTTCAACATATTAAACATAGAAACATAGATATAAACATATTCTTGACCATCTTTAAAACATTTGTGCTACACAAGGTAGGGGCATGAAAGAGTATATTGGGTCCCATAGGTCCAACTCTAAGGTTGTGAAGGGGGCCTGGGAGTATTTAGGAAGTGGTGATTCTATTTTTAAATATTTCAAGTAGGGTAACTCCCTCCTTGTAACTAACTAAAAAAAGCAATGAACAGGAGAACAAATTGCATGGATGACATTTTGTCCAACAAGCAATTCATTCTTTGTTTCATTTGTAGGAATTTGCATTAGTCCATTTGTCTTTTAGACTAATGGGCGAAATGCCAAAAATGTAGATACAATCTGTCCATCCGAAAATGAATGCCTAAGTCTAATCCATATATGTATTGTGCAAGTTTGTGTATGTGACATTCTAAGGGTTAAGAGAGCTTTGTCCTATAAAAGTATAACAGTGACTTGTGTTGAAGTTTGTAATATATGTATGATATCTGATCTTCCTTTTGGCGAATTCTCATCTTGTTTTCTAAAATTGTGCCCTAGTCACACAGATGTGAAACATCACTAAAAGTCAGAGATTACTGGGAGCATTCTGTACTTTTTGAAATTTTTATGTGAATATATACAATTGGGTAAATCGTTTGAGTCCATGTCTGGATTAAACAGATAAACAGAATGGTTATCTTTTCATAAGATAAAAAACATTCATTGACCTGCAGAATACAATATAAAACCAAGCACAAGGCATAAAACCTACAGAACAATGTTGTATGCAGATTGCCTCTGATGGGCTTCAGTGGTTTGAAAAAGCATCCAAACAGTTGCTTACATTTACGTATTCTCAAGGAGACTCTGTTCTTTTAGTGTTACATTAAAAATAGAACAGATGGGAAAAGAAGTGAGATAAGAATTTGCTAGAGTAGTCTGCTTTAATGCCCAAGTATAATCAATTTAGTGAAGCATGCTGAAAAGAGATTTAACAAAAGAAATGCAATTGACAAAATGTGTTATTAATAAATTTGATAAACTTTTTAGACATGCCCAGACAGTTATAGAAATATGACCTGTACATTTTTTACGGGTTAAACCTTACAACAAAAGCATTTATGTAAAAATAATAAACTTTCATTTCATTTAAACGGATGAGAACAAGCCCAGGGTTTTGACCCTTTCAGTGTATTTCTGGAGGGTATTGTACTAATGGTATGCACTCTAGATCCACTCCAGGGGTTACCGATGCCAAGAGAAATCACGTATAAATGTAAAATACTATACAATGTTATTTGGTACAAAAATAAAAACAAGCTGTATTTTTTCTTTTATCATTGATAACAGAGCAGTTTCAAAATCATTTAAAATTTATTTAGAAATAATTATTAAGAAAGGGGCATACATAATGGTAAAGTATGTGTTAAAGTAGGTAAAAAAATGCAGTTAAGGAGTTTGGGAGATATTGTAAACCACAAGAAAACAGTTAAGTGGTTTATGGATGTAATCAGAAACCTCAAGAGAGCATTATATGTATTTCATAACTGCACACGGTTAGGTAACTTGTGTATTAGATGTGCTTTTGAAGTTATGGTCCACCAAAGGTGAAGTGCCAGAGAATGTTTGTTCTCGCCATTCAACTGGCATGTATCTTTCATTAATGAAGACATTATGTGGCCATATGAACAAAGAATTTGAAAAGAAAGTTAAACTGCAAGGGTCAAATTGTCTCTTAAGCCACCGTGTTTTTTATATGGAGGTGCTGTATCAGCTTGGAAAACAGCAAATTGTGTATTGGTACAATACACGGAAAATAACCTGAGTGCCTGTATTAAGGTAATCCAGACAAATATTTTTTTTTAATCAGAACACCGTAGCTGGACATTAATTAGGACTTCAATAGCTGGTACTGTGTTTAGTCTATAACTGACACTATTTTATATACAATAAATCTTAAAATAAATAAAAATGGAAAATGGGGGCGTGGCCTGACCGCCAAGCTGAGCGGTCGCAGACAGCAGGAGCTCCCGGGGTAAAAGTCTTTCTAACCGACCTACTCACGGATACACAATGCACCCAGATACCCACGGGCTCTAAGTCAACCCCGGAACCTGCGACTAACCACAAGATACCAAACGCGAGGATACTGCATCCAAACCTGCTCATATCCGACATGCGGCCTACACACGCAGATGGCGCGGGGGAGATGGCCGCTCTCCTGCCGCCTTCACACAGCTCACATCATGCAGTGACTGTGTTTCCCCCCTTTGGATCGGTGGGGGTTATCCTGGTCCACACCAACCTGGCTCACAATCAGCCGCGGACCCCCGCGGTCCCCTGCAACCCGAGTCATGCTTACAAAATAGCGGACGCCGGACAAAGCACCACACAGAGGCCCTCTCAGCCCTTGCATGAGCGGCTAGACGCCCTTTAAGACGCCCAAACCTCCACCACTCCCACTAAGAGCCCATCCAGACCAAAGGTCCTGAGGAAACCCCCTCTGAGGCATCATCCACAACGCCGAAAGGCCACATGCCGCGAATGTCCATCCACCACCTCCCGCCACCCGCGACCCCATTCTCTCAGGTACCTACCACCACGATGCCCAGCAATGGAATCGACTGACACAGGACTGGGAACCCTGAGCTCCCCACGTGTTGCAAGATAGCCCACGTGACGGAGAATGAGTAACAACCCGCTCCCGGACGGAAAGTGTGACCTTATTTCTGGAACCACATAGCTTTTCATGTCCCATAAACCACACAGTGCACATTGTACCACACAACTAGATAGTTGCAATGCAAGACAGCGATAAAGGGCACAAGGTGTCAGGCGAGACTAGCATACATAGATAACCGCATACTGGACGAGATAGTCAACATCGAAGCATACATGCTGAATGCGATTTCACCCTGATAACACATACACAGAAATATAACTGCATTACAGAGCCTAGACATAGCACCTCAAACGTTTTAAGCTTGTTTACCTAATAAATAAATGAGGCGGGCATATCTAAGGGAAGTTGAGCATTGCTATGATGACCCTACTATGTATGTATTTTTACCTTTCTGCCTCTTTTCATTCTGTACCACCATAAACAATTGCCTCAATAAAAGAAAGAATGACAAAAAAAAATGGAAAATGTTTTACAATCTACAATTCTAATAATACATATCACAAATGCAATGTTCAAGAACAATCTGATGAGATAATGGTAAATACTCAGTCTTACTCAGTATTTGGAACTTAACTACTCTGTTTCCAGGCCATAATATTCAAGAAGTTATCTTTTTTAATTTGGGTGCCAATTTGGGAAATTCAGTTCAAAATGTCATCTGGTACTGAATTTAATTCACCAGTTCTACACCCAAATTGAGTGATAGCAAACATTTACATTTTTTAGAAATGTGGCTGCTGTATTAGCAGCCACTAAGGTCTCTATGACATCCAAACTATCAGCAAGGGACTAGAATCAGATGTCTCTTCTTCTCTCATCACGGGGGACATTAAACAAATGCAGTTGACATTGGACAGCACAGAAGGAGCAAATGTACACAACACTGTCATTCTCTCATCCACCACCCATGTTCAGTGTTCAGAGGCCATAGGAAGACATAAAAGAAAGTGGGCATATCAAGACCACACAGTAACAAAGGAGTGACATATTCCCTTATACCATGGGCACTGATGTAATGTTTAATATTACAGAGCACAAAGACAAATGGTCTCTAAACCCAAACCTTCTCATTATAAATGGATTTTTCCATTATACTCCAAATGGTAGCTAACCTAAATCCAAATGGCAAAATGTATTAGCTACAGTCACAGTTTGGCTATATTTGCCTAGATTATTCTGTATAGATTTAAATTTGCTGCAAATCAGAGTTTAGTGAATAACCCCCTAGCCATATTGAACCCTATGTAATATGCCAACTTAGTTACATTCACTCATCTAGACACAATATCAGTCCCATAGTCTTACCAGCTTACATACACCTGGCTTACCAGTTACAAACACTTGCTCCGCAATTAACATGACAAGTTTCCTACCACGGCTAACTTACTCAGTCAATTATACACACAGAATTATTTATTAAACTAAGAATTCAAAGTGAATTTAAAGTCAAAATAGCCAAAATGGAAAAATACTCTGTCAGTTTAACTACTTTATCCTAAAATTTGAAATAACCTTAAAGCATCACTATAGGGTCAGGAACACAAACATGTATTCCTGACCTATGGTGCTAAACCCACCATAAAGGTGGCTTGCCCCCTTTAGCCTCCCTATAAAAGTATAAAACTCACCTTATTTCCAGCGCTACACAGATCTGCCCCTCCCCCTTTGGGACATCATCAAAATGGCCAATTTTTAGCCAATCCAATTCTTTCCCTGTGGCTAAAATTGGCACTGGGCGGGGCCAAATGCTGTTTTGGCCAATCAGGACCTCCTCATTAAATCAATGCATCTCTATGAGGAAAATTCAGCGTCTCCATGCAGAGCGGGGGGACGCTGAATAGCAGAGCTGCCTACTGTGCAGCCCTGACCCAGGAAGCCCCTCCAGTGCCATCTGAGGAGTGGCCACTTGGAGGTGTCCCTAGGTAAGCCTTTGCAAAGAAAAGGCAGTGTTTACATGAAAATTAAGCTGTAGTTGTTCTAGTGACTATAGTGTCCCTTTAATAGTCTCACATTCCCAGATTATGTATGCAGTCCCGCAAATTACACATATGTTTGCCTAAACAGAATTGCATAGAAGGGTACTGAACCTGAGTTGAAGGATTTTTTTTTCAAATCAGAACTTTTTACCTTAATTTTGCAAAAAAGTTATCCATGCACTTTAAACAGTTATGTTTTGTGGACCACATTCCCGCAATGCTCAGCCAACCTGTAGATTCCCCCTCCCCCTCCTTCATTACTGATGGCCAAAGTGATAATCTGGGCTGTACGTGATGAAATTCTTCAATGGTGTATTAATCTAACATTTATCTCTTGCATTGCTATTATTTAGGTCAGGGATCACCAGCCCAAACAGGCTTTGGCTATCAGTAGTACCAGTGGGACTTCAAATAACTGCTAGTGCAACAGTAGTGGTGTTTGCAGGTGGTGAAGGACAATCTCAGATCACTTCCTTCCAACACTAGTAAACAGGAATCCACAGGAGTATGGCAGCCCACACCAGCTACTGCAGCTCCGGTCCTTGATCTTTACATCTCCCCAGCCCAACTAGACCCCAGGAAAGCCACCCATGCTACTAGATATACACAGAGCTACTGAAGAAGCCCACACACACAGTCCCCACAAACACAACACCACTGACAATCACATACATGCAATACCACAGGCAGATCTATACACACATTAACAAACACACAATGTGACATATCATTCAGATATGTCACCCATAAATAACACAAGCACAATATGGCAACATACACAGCTCAAAAAAAAAGGAAGGAAGGAAGGAAGAACAGCACGCCAAGGGACTTCAAAATCTTGTTTTGGCACAGTACTACTAAAAGGTTGCCTAACACTTATTTAGGCACACTCTTTTTTTTAATAAAACTTATTACTTGCATACTAAATTATATTTGATTTTAAATTGATAACAACACTTATTATAAATATATATATATAATTATAAGGAGAATATAACAGTCAAAATAGATTAGATCACATTTTAAAATTGATATGCATATATGCAAATTGACAGAATTGTTTGGTAAATGTTGAAACTCAAAATCTGTAAATATTACATTGCATTAATTTGTCTACATTTATGTAGTAACTTTATTGTGGCTGTAAAATTGATGAAATAACAGTAATCATTTAACAATGTCAACTTGCTGGTTCTTATAGTATAACCAATTTTTAGTCCATTTCAACACAAGTATTGTAAGCTTTATCAGAAAGGTTTGCTTTCTTGAACTTTCATTAAAACAAATGTCAAATCTTCACAAAGCAATTGTAGTTTCCACACCGTTTATTAGAATAGAATGTGATTGTACAGCTCTTGGAGAGTGTGTCTATCAACGAATAGCATGGATTTGTGAAATTACACATTTGTGAAAAATTCATTTTCTTTCCTATAGATAGGGTGTAACCAGAAGAGATGGGCAAAGTGTCCTGCCAAAAAACAAAAAGTGAAAATTTGATACCATCACCTCTCAAGAGAATTAACATTAAAACACCTAAATATACTTTAATCAGATTTTTTTTTTGTAATAAAGAATACCATAAACGTGCATAAAAAGCACTGAAAAAATAATCTGTGTTATTTTTTTACCAGACATTCTGCTATTTCAGTGATTATTGGAGAAAGAACTGCCTCTATGAATTATATAATTATGGAAACCTAAACTAAGCCAAATACATTTTAATTAGATCATCATACGATGTGTGTACTCTCTTATTCAAGAGAGAGAAAAGAAAATATAACTTTTTACTATTACATAGTTACATAATAATCTAGGTTGAAAAGGGGACTCAAGTCCATGTTTCAACCTTTCAACACATCCAAAGGGAGGCGAAAAACCCAATTTAAAGTGATGGCCAATTAGTTTTCTTTAAGCTAAAATAAAAACACATACTTGTGTATGTGACAATTTTCACAGCTGGTGCAGACAAGTGAAAATTTTATTTTTGTAGCTGTATCAATAACAATATTTTTTTCTGGAAAAGAAGTAAGCATTAGCAGTACAAATGAAAAAAATCTAGAGAACAAATAGACTTTATTGGCAATTTCTACACACCAGATACACACCTCTCCCCTAGGTCTGGAATCCATTTTGTTCAGAAGAATGTGATAGGTTCAGTGTATTAGCCAGAGAAAATTCACCTTGCTTCTGTTTCTCGATATGTTTATAAGTTGATTATGGAGCAAAGGTCAGGGTGAAAATCTTCTGTGTCTTAACCAAATGAGCTGGGAACCGAAGGTCTTTTTCTGCATTTAAATATCAAAGACCACTCCCTCTTCATGTGACTTGATAATGCAGAATTTAGACTTCCGTATTATCAATATCAATTTTGTCCAACCTAGATTGCAGTAATAGACTAAGAGCCTATTGTTATGTCAGGCTATTGCTGTTATCCATTGTCATAGTACGCTATATTTTCTGTCATGTGACAAATTAGGAAATAGCAACAAGACCAAACAAATACCTATTTAATTTTAATGTGTAATGAGCATAATTAGTTATTATATTTTTATGTTGCTGTTTATATTTTGTAAGTTGTGATAAAAACAGCACTCTTAACTGTGGATGTGTTTTCTCTATTTTGTTTGAATTTCATTATATTAATTTGGCACAGAAATAAAGTTTTTCAAAGAACACTGACATCATTGAGAGACAGTTCATAATCATAGATATTCACTCATTGATATTGTCACTTATACATTGTACTCGTTCTTCAGTGGTAGAAGTTGCCATGAATGATCTCTGGAAATTCGTATTTGTTAATTTATTCCTTTGTCTCTCCTGGCTCCTCTGGGTCTTTTGTCGGGTGTCATTGTGTCTGTCGCCAGTCCAAAAAAAGAAAAAAAATTGATTGGTGTTCCTCTAAAGTATCAATCCCATAGGCTGAACCATCTCTAAGTCAGCAGCATTTGGGAGGTCATTGCTGGTTTCTTTTCTGTGGGGAGTAATCTCTTTTGCCTTATTCATCATTACCTTTCCATCAGTATGTGTGGCCTCTAGCAAAGATCACAAAACCTAATTGGAAATTTAACCTCTTAAATGCCTCAGTCTGATCCAATAAATCCACTATAGAATTTTCCTCTAGCATGTATATTGATGTATATTCATAATGTTTATAGCATTCGTTTAATTAAACATAGCCAGAACTATACCATTTATACATAAGAACTAGCCAGATAATACAGTTTGTGAATAACTATGTTTTTGAGACATGTAAATAAAGGTAGATAAAAACGTTTTCAAAAACAGTCTCCACAAATTCAAATGCACATGATTTATAAACATATATAGATGTTTAGGATGTTGACATTTCCCATCAGATCTTTGATCATTATACGACTTCATACCAAATTGTGGAAACTAGCTTGTCCAAAACTAATATAATGAATATAAAGATAATGGTACATACCATGGGTACCTAAAAGGTGGATCTGCAGATGATGATTTATCATGAAATTGTAGTTCTACGACATATGGTATAAATACTTTTTCTGACATTCATCTCCATGCTATCTAGGAAATGTTCATTGATTGTAAATTTATAAACTTTTCATTATGTATAACGAGCAAACATGTATAACATGTACAGAATTTGTTTTACATGGAAATTGACATCATTAATCACATTTACATAAAGAACAGTGTTAAACATTAACAGCAGGTCATAATTACAGATTGAGTAATTTCAAGATGCAAACATATATAACTTTATAAAGAGATTTATTCAATTATTATATATGGATAATTCTTTAAAAACATAAACAAAAACAAACAAAATATTCAAACAGTACAGTTTCAGTAAACATGTCAGATTTGTCATGACGACTGGAAAAAAAACATTTTATAAGCATCAATAAATGTAAACATGTAAAGTATTTAAGGTAAGTTAAAACATACATTTTTGTTAGTTTCAGTGTTTCTTTCTGCTTCCTTTAAACATTAAGTATCAAAAAATGAATGAGGCAGCAGATGGATTAGCTGCCCAAGTAAAATCTTTTGTGTAGCAATATAACATTTTTATGAGACAATAATCACTTCTCCATAGCTAACCAGTGTCACAAACAACTGATATACTTCATAATGCTATGAAAGTCATCACCTTACAGAATATCACATGATTTATCTCTAATAATTTATATCTGTATACTTATTTTTTTTTTAAATATTTTATGTGGGTGCAGTCTGTAAATAGCAGTAATCAGTAAAAATAATTTACCTATAACGAAGTAAAACAAATACTAAGGTATACTATCAGATCATACCATAGGCAGGATTAATGTCTAGTGCTGCGTTCTAAATTTAGTCTCATATATAATTCAAATGTTCAGCTTTCACTCAGATGTTACAGACAAGAATGACATTTTTGTAGCCAGTGAATTAATTAACAGTTTCTTAAATTTAGCTACATTTAGCAGCATTAAATCTAAAGGGATTCTACAGCTCAGAGCAAATTAAAATACTGTTCATATTAAATCTAGTTTACAATAGAATATAACTAATCGGTTTCTACAAACATTTAATGGGGAAGTTTATTTAAGGAATAAGGATCCTGCTATAATAAATCAGTGGCACAGTAATATGGTAAATATTATTTATTTCATATTTGTTTTATTTGTATTTAATTTCTTTTAAATAATCTTTGTATTTTTTTATCAGATGAATCAATGGAAATGTCACTTTGGAATTTACATTGAAAATCCCCTATAACTCATGTCAATCTTTTTGTTTTTATTTACATTTTAAATCACATTTTCTTGATCAAATATGGCAGCATTTACTCATGGATTAGCTTCTCCCCTCACAGCAAAAAGGACAGGAAATAGAACTCAGAATTTGGTATAAATCGACCCCTCTCCATCAGACAGTATCTATTCATTTTGATTCCAATATCTGGCATAATTTGTACTAGTTACAATATTTTTTATCTTTGCATGTATGTCTTAATTGTGTTGCCCTAAATTTCCTACTTTTAATTAGTAGTTGCCACATTTTCTATGGTTCTTCCTACAATTATTTCTCTACTATAAACAGACTACTTCCCAACATTAAAGGGACACTATAGTCACCAGAACAACTGCAGCTTATTGAATTTGTTCTGGTGAGTAGAATCATTACCTTCAGGCTTTTTGCTGTAAACACTGTCTTT
This sequence comes from Pelobates cultripes, assembly GCA_933207985.1. Classification (NCBI taxonomy): domain Eukaryota; kingdom Metazoa; phylum Chordata; class Amphibia; order Anura; family Pelobatidae; genus Pelobates; species Pelobates cultripes. Next base: position 250,177,481 of record OW240912.1, on the reverse strand, counting down.
TCAGAGAAAATTTTGTGTTTACATTACAGCCTAGTGATAACTTCACTGGCCACTCCTCAGATGGCTGTTAGAGATCCTTCCTGGGTCATGACTGCCTAAAATACATCCAAACATTCAGTGTCTCCTCCCTCTGCATGCAGACACTAAACTTTCCTCATAGAGATTCATTGATTCAATTCATCTCTATGAGGAGATGCTGATTGGCTGAGTCGCGCATCTTCCGATCACGCTCCAGTGAGGGAATTAAGGACGGCACGTTGTCCTTGTAACGGGGATCAAGCAGGGTGGCCACCCAGTAATCAGCACAAGTTAGAATGTGGGCAACTCGGCAGTCGTAGCGCAGGCACTGCAGCATGTAGTCGCTCATGTGTGCCAGGTTGCCCAGAGACAAGGACAAGCTGTCCTCTGTGGGAGGTGTATCGTATGTGTCCTCTGTATTCCCCCAGCCACGCTCCAGTGATGCCCACAAGCTGCGTTGGGTGCCACCCTGCTGTGAACACGATTCCTCCTCTTCATCCTCCTCCTCCTCATCCTCCAGAACTGTGCCCTGGCTGGACAATTGTGTACCTGGCCTGTGCTGGTGCAGGAACCCACCCTCCAAGCCACTTGTGAATGACTGGCCTCCTGTGCCACATCCTTTTTCATCGTCACCCAAAGCGTTTTATCAAGGAGACATATAAGCGGGATAGTAAAGCTGAAAACGGCGTCATCGGCACTGGCCATGTTGGTGGAGTACTCGAAACAGTGCAAAATGGCACACAGGTCTCGCATGGAGGCCCACTCATTGGTGGTGAAGTGGTGCTGTTCCGCAGAGCGACTGACCGTGTGTGCTGCATCTGAACATGAGAACGCCAAAAGGGCGCACAGATGGCCCGCACTTTCTGCAGCAGCTCTGATATATCTGGGTAGATTTTGAGGAATATCTGCACTACCAAATTCAGCACATGCGCCAGGCAACGGATGTGCGTCAAATCGGCTAGGCCCAGAGCTGCTACGAGATTTCACCAATTTTAGCACACCACCAGGCCGGGCTTGAGGCTCAGTGGCAACAACTACTCATCGGTCTGTTGTTCCATGCCCGTCCACAGCTCCTGCGCGGTGTGGGGTTTTTCCCCCAAACACATGAGTTTTAAAACAGCCTGCTGTCATATCCCCCTGGCTGTGCTGAAGTTGGTGGTGAAGGTGTTACGCTGACCGGATGAGGAGGTGGTAGAGGAGGAGGAAGCGGAGTAGGAGGCAGAGCCAATGGGAGGCAAATAAAAATGTCCTGAAATCCTCGGTGGCGGAAGAACATGTGCCAAACTGCTATCCGCCTCAGGCCCAGCCGCCACTACATTTGCCCACTGTGCAGTTAGGGAGATATAGCGTCCCTGCCCGTGCTTACTGGTCCACGTATCAGTAGTTATGTGGACCTTGCCACAGATGGTGTTGCGCAGTGCACACCTGATTTTGTCCACCAATTGGTTTTGCAGGGAAGGTATGGCTCGCCTGGATATGATATGAAGTGCACCGCAGGCCGCAAATGTACTATTTAGCACAAAAAAGTGTGATTTTTTTTAAACCAACAATGTAACAGTAGTATTTAAGGGTTTTATTAGACTGCAAGAAATGCAGTACGCAAATCAATTTAGCACCAAAAAAATAGCAGTATTTAAAAATGCCCAGATGTTGCCCACTGAGCTACCAGAACAGGACTAAAGTAATGTGCCTGGCACACATGCAGTTGCAAGTGCACTACAAAAATGTAGTATAGCACCCACAAAAATAATCTCTGTAGTTTGCAGATTCAACACCAGAATTCTTTCCTAATCTGTCCCTCACAGCTGCAGCATCCTCTCCCTACACTAATAAGAGCTCATGTGACGTGCGGCCAGGGGCGTATTAGCCGCGAGGCAAACAAGGCATTTGCCTTGGGCGGCATTTTTCAGGGGGCAGCAAAAAACGCCGCCCCCCAAATGCCCAAGGCAAATGTCTTGTTAGCCTCGCGGCTAACAGACATTCTGGGCGCTGGGCGGCAGTGGCTGCAGCGCTGGGCGGGCGGCCGGCGAGGGAGCTCTTCCCCTGAGCGCTCTGCTCAGCTCCCTCGCGCGCCGCCAGCAGAGTGAGGCTGGGAGCCGGGTTGATGACGTCATATTCCGGCTCCCAGCCTCACTCTGCTGGCGGCGCGCGAGGGAGCTGAGCAGAGCGCTCAGGGGAAGAGCTCCCTCGCCGGCCACCCGCCCGCCCTGCAGCCACTGGACCCCAGGGAGAGGAAGAACCCCCCCCAGCATTACCAAAGGTAAGGAGGCTTGGGGGGGGTTAAATAAAAAAAACAAAAAAAAAACACTAGTGAGTGTGTGGATGTCTGTTAGTGTGTATGTTAGTATGTGTATGTAAGTGTGTGTATGTTAGTGTGTGTGGATGTCTGTTAGTGTGTGTATGTTAGTGTGTCTGTTAGTGTGTGTCTGTTAGTGTGTGTATGTTAGTGTGTGTATGTTAGTGTGTGTATGTTAGTGTTAGTATGTTTATGTTAGTGTGTGTGGATGTCTGTTAGTGTGTGTATGTTAGTGTGTCTGTTAGTGTGTGTCTGTTAGTGTGTGTCTTTTAGTGTGTGTATGTTAGTGTTAGTGTGTGTATGTTAGTGTTAGTGTGTGTGTCTGTTAGTGTTAGTGTGTATGTTAATGTTAGTGTGTGTGTGTCTGTTAGTGTGGATGTCTGTTAGTGTGTGTGTTTGCCTGTTAGTGTGTGTGTGTGTTTGCCTGTGAGTGTGTGTGTCTGTTAGTGAGTGTGTGTCTGTTAGTGAGTGTGTGTTTCTGTAAGCTAGTGAATGCGTATCTGTCAGTGAATGTGTGTGTGTGTATTTAGAAGGCGGAGCAGGGGGGAAGGTTGGGTGGCGGTTGCGCGGGTGGGGGTGGCGCGGGGGGGTGCCTGAGTTTTGTCCTGCCTAGGGCAGCACAAAACCAGGATACACCACTGCGTGCGGCGATACGTGACTCCAGCTTATATATAAAGGCTGGCTCACATGCTGCACTGGCCAATCACAGCCATGCCATTAGTAGGCATGGCTGTGATGGCTTCTAAAGGGACACGAGTCAAAGGCTTGTTGATTGGCTGCCCTGCAGCCTTTCAAAACGCGCCATTAAATCGCCAAACTCCAACCCGAACATACACTGAAATGTCCGTGTTCGGGTCCAGGGTCCAAAAACCGTGATGTTCGGGTTCGCTCAACTCTAATAAATAAACATAATATTACAAGTCCTTGGAAGTATATATCAATATGTGTGGTGACAATCACAACCTATTACTTATGCAAGGGCAAATATATGTGCAAAAGTTGCAAATACTATGTGCACAAAAATGATGAATATAAAATCAATAAAACTTCCCTTCAGCAATGTCACATCCTGCTCTGTTCTACAGAGATGTCTGGCCTTGGCTTCTGGTATCCAGTACTCTTTTTACAATTCTTGCTTAGTTTTTCTTGGTTTTTCTGGTTCTCTATTCCATGTCTGGTTTTCTTTATACTGGGTTTTCTGGGTTAATTCCTTTATTTCCTTCCTGGAATTCCCAGTCTTCTGGATTCCTTTATATGTTTGTTTTTTTGTTGCCACACCTGTTCCTTTCCCATTAATATTTTTTGTTTCAGTTGGTTCCTGCAGGCAGTTGTTCCAAGTCATCTGCCCATTTCTTGCAGGTAAGTGCTGTGTGTCTTTTATTATTGTTTATTTAGTCATGCATATCTAGGCAGATATGACCCACCATAATTGGAGGACTTTGATGCCGTTGGTGGGCTGCATACATCTTGGCTATTTATGTGTGTCTAAATCTCCAATGATTTACATATATAGTACTTAGTTATGTCTCCTCTTGTTTTTCCTTGTATCTGTTGTCTTGTTTTACTTTGTCTTGTATTCCCAGTTCATGTACAGTCCTGTACTGCCCTATTCTTGTTTTCCTCATGTCTTGTGTACATCTTCTAGATTCTGCTTTCTGTCCTGCCCCAGTTCTTGGTTCTCCTAGTTTTGTCTTGTTTTCTTGTTTGGTGTCTATTCTAGTCTTACCTTGTTTCTGTACTGGATACATGTCTGCTGCAGAGCATCCCTATTCAGTTCCTGGGAGGTCTGCATATTATCATCTAACACCTGGGATCCACAGAAGCTTCATCAGGGTCCTGGTATGTGGCTGCACAAATGCTGGTGCTCAACACCAGGGGGCGTGCGGTTAACCTGCACCAGGCCCTGATAATCCATTTCCACACAGTGACTCCTAATATCAAGATCAGGCATACTGGGTCCCAGTCACCGGACCGCCACCCTTGACAGGCAAAATATTTCCTCTAATCTTCAATCATAAAAATAAAACTAGAAAGTAGGGGTGCTAGGGAAAACAAATAAGGCACAACATAGTGTTTAACTGTGTATAAACCTTTGTTAAAAAAGTTCAATTGGCCACTCACACTTTTAATGCCAGCCTTCAGATAATCTTTAAAGAGATCATTCTCTTGCTTCAGAACCTTGACAGTCTCAGGATCATTTACGGGAAGAGAAAGTGCAAAAATTGTAGGGCAAGTTTTAAAATAAAGTGCATTACAATTTTGTTTGCTTAAATGTAATTTTAAAACAGCAGGTGTAGAAGTCAAAAGTATGGATTTGTTGTCAGTTCTGTAGTCCTATGCATTTCGTTCCTCCTGGGACTTTCTCATGGACACTGACTGCTCTTGTGCAAATCACCAACAAAATAAAAACAAATATAAAAAAACTCTCCCTCCCCTCTCCCTTTTAAAATCTCCATATTGTCCAATTAGTCCTTTGATTGGTTACAAGTTCTTCCAGATGATTTCACTCCTCTTGGTTTTCAGGTTATTCCTCCGAATTATGTCATCATGTGCCGGGCGTGGCGGCATTTCTGGTGTCTATCAGATTTTGTTTTTGCAGATTATCTGAAATGTTGAAGTTTGCATTAAAAGTGTGAGTGGCCAGTTGAACTTCTTCTTTAACAAAGGTTTATACACAGTTAAACACTATGTTGTGCCTTTCTTACTTTCTCTATCAAAATCACCCCTACTTTCTTGTTTTAAGTCCTTGGAAGTGTCAGCTCCCCTTTAACAGAAAGAGGAAACACATCAAGATGGGTCAGTTGTGTGGCATATTATTGAAATCGTTTAATGTCAAAATAAAATAAAGGACAGAGAGTAGAGAGTAGAGAGCCTACATTTGATGCTGATGTTTCTCTATGATAATGACGGGCAGGAGCAAGGCAGTATAGCAAGTCAGGAAAATATAATAAGAAAATGGAAACTCTACATGTTGAGTTTAGTAAGCAAATCATAACCAACTTTTATAAAACATCAACATTTTGGTAATCGTTTCATGGGATTTCCAATTTCTGAGTGTTACTGATTGTTTTGAAACTTCTTGTCCCTTTCTGTATTCTGATATTGGCTAGGTCCATATTAAGAATTGCTATTTTAACTGAGGGAGCCACGTGCCTCTGAAAATGTCTTAAATTAAAGGGAACACTTGAGAACAGACTTTGTATAGAAAACAGTCCAATCACATATGTATTACAGTGCCTTTCTCTTTGTAACCTTTCCAACACAGAACAGATGACGTGTTGGAGTATTTTCCCAAGCCAATAAGTTGTCACACTATCTAGCGTACACATTCAACATTCACCCAAATGCATGCAGAAAATCTTTAGTAGGAATAGAGTCAAGAAAGCAAATGGGAAATTGCCTTAAAATATGAATACATAGAATTTATAGATAGTACTGAGACACAATGTAAACCTTATATCTTCTGTTAGCAGGAGGTTTATATGACAATTTTTTATTCTAAAAATTTGTACTACATTAAAAAAAAACTATTTTGATGTTGCAACTGCTGTTCTTATTTTAATAATTATATTATATTATACAATGTCCAACAAAAACAAATATCTATTCCAATCATTGGAATTCTTAGCTCCATCAAAATCTCAAAACGAAGATGGTCTGGTAGCTTAAACAATGACATCTACATTACATTAATGAAATAACATAGTTCAGCCGCAATTATTATAATTCTCAAAAACCTAACAATCTAAGAACCAATCTGAACTGCTAAACAATAAACATGTTGGCAGTAAACATGTATCTTGAGATGAGATATGTTCATTTTTTTTCAGTTGTAATGGCTATTTTATAACATGATTATAACTCATAGTTATATAATGGTTCATATTGTCAGTAAACTGCAAGAAATAAATTATATTACCCCGGTAATTAAAACAATTAAATAAAACAAATGATTTACATTGCAAGTGGTATTATTGTAATAGATTAGGCCGCATATGTATTTATCCAGTATTTTCTTTATGCCAGACAACCATGTCCATTAGATATCAACTAGGAGGAAGTTGTGTTATGTGAATTAACATCCACAATTTCAGATGTGTATATCAGAGCATGACGAATCGTATAAACATGCCGTATATGCCCCCAGTCTAATTATTAAACATTTCCAAGGGTGCAAAGCCCCCGATCAATGTATATACAGCTCCAATCAATGTATATATATATGTATAATCAATGTATATACAGTCAGGTCCATAAATATTGGGACATCAACACAATTCTAATCTTTTTGGCCACCACATCACCACAATGTAGGAATTACAACAGTTTGTATATGTGCCTCCCACTTTTCAAGGGACCAAAAGTAAAAGGACCATTGGCTGCTCAGCTGTTCCATGGCCAGGTGTGTGTTATTCCCTCATTATCCCATTTGCAAGGAGCAGATAAAAGGTCCAGAGTTAATTTCAAGTGTGTAATTTGCATTTGGAATCTGTTGCTGTCAAAAAGAAAAAAGAAAGAACGCACCAGTGAGCTCAGCAACACCAAAAGACCCGGAAGACCACGGAAAATAACTGTGGTGGATGACCGAAGAATTCTTTCCCTGGTGAAGAAAACACCCTTCACAACAGTTGGCCAGATCAAGAACACTCTCCAGGAGGTAGGTGTATGTGTGTCAAAGTCAACAATCAAGAGAAGACTTCACCAGAGTGAATACAGAGGGTTCACCACAAGATGTAAACCATTGGTGAGCCTCAAAAACAGGAAGGCCAGATTAGAGTTTGCCAAACAACATCTAAAAAAGCCTTCACAGTTCTGGAACAACATCCTATGGACAGATGAGACCAAGATCAACTTGTACCAGAGTGATGGGAAGAGAAGAGTATGGAGAAGGAAAGGAACTGCACATGATCCAAAGCATACCGCCTTATCAGTGAAGCATGGTGGTGGTAGTGTCATGGCGTGGGCATGTATGGCTGCCAATGGAACTGGTTCTCTTGTATTTATTGATGTGACTGCTGACAAAAGCAGCAGGATGAATTCTGAAGTGTTTCGGGCAATATTATCTGCTCATATTCAGCCAAATGCTTCAGAACTCATTGGACGGCGCTTCACAGTGCAGATGGACAATGACCCGAAGCATACTGCAAAAGCAACCAAAGAAGTGGAATGTTATGCAATGGCCAAGTCAATCACCTGACCTGAATCTGATTGAGAATGCATTTCACTTGATCAAGACAAAACTGAAGGGAAAATGCCCCAAGAACAAACAGGACCTGAAGGCAGTTGCAGTAAAGGCCTGGCAGAGCATCACCAGGGATGAAACCCAGCATCTGGTGATGTCTATGCGTTGCAGACTTCAGGCTGTAATTCACTGCAAATGATTTGCAACCATGTATTAAAAAGTGAAAGTTTGATTTATGACTGTTAATCTGTCCTATTACTTTTGGTCCCTTAAAAAGTGGGAGGCACATATACAAACTGTTGTAATTCCTACACCGTTCACCTGATTTGGATGTAAAAACCCTCAAATGAAAGCTGAAAGTCTGCAGTTAAAGCACATATTGTTTGTTTCATTTCAAACCCATTGTGTTGGTGTATAGAGCCAAAAAGATTAGAATTATGTCGATGTCCCAATATTTATGGACCTGACTGTATGAACACATGTCCAGTACTGCTTGTTGTGTAAAAATATCCCTTTATTGGCATGCAAAAGATCGTAACATTTGAACAGAAACTTAATCTTTATTAAGCTTGATCATTTTCACATTAAATTTTTCAGGTTCAAAACCCATCAACATTTTTACGATTTCTCTACTAAAGTAACGAATATTATATGATGCTGCGTGCTATAAATTATTCTGAAATCCTTATATGTCTGCAGTATTCCTATTATAAAAGCAACATGCTGACCACACGCAGTACCAGGAAGCAGGTAGGAGGATTTTTTACAGGGTAATTTACTAAAGTGAGAATTCAATTCAAAGTGAATTTCAGATTTAAAGGTACACTCCAGTCCCCTGAAGCATGTTAATTTCCTGATGTGCTTTATGTGCGAAGAGTATATCCTCTTTCTTCATTTTACAAAAAGTGAAGATAACAATAGAAATTGGCGCTTTTATAAATTAACTTTGTTGCACCCACTGGCTGTCAAGCAGAAAACTGGTCCTCTTATTTCCTGGTTTGGTTAGCTCAGTGGAGCTAAACTCAAGACACATGCAATTGATCAGAACACCTGCCTTGCAAAGTCTTTGCATTGAGCTACACAGGGAAGTCTGTAATTGGACAGCTACAGAAACTCTGGGCTGGGTTAGAAGGGGAGTGCTTGCAAAGTCAGCAGACAAAAGAAGAGCAGCTTTTGCAAACAGTTTGAATATATACAGACAATGTTAAAAATACATAATTCAATGCATGCAGGTTTTCATTAGATGAATATCTACTAAACAAAAAAAATTATTTTCTTTTTACTTGGGCAGTGGAATGTCTCCGTAAGGCTGAAGTAGCCGAATTGGAAGCATAGTTGAATTGCTGAATTTTCCCAGTTTGGATATGTTGGTCTTTAATTTCAAATCCACTTACAATTCCCAACTGTTTTCAATTTGATAAACAACCCTGCATAGATGTAGTAAAATAGTGAACATTCTTTTCAAGGTGAGAGATGTTACATAACCAAAAGACAAGGTAAAAAAAAAATCACACGAGTAAACAAAATACAAAAATGTAGACATTGAAAGAAGGATTCATCACAGACTATCTCTTCAACAGCACAGAAAGAAAGTTTGAATTGAACCAAAGGTTAAATAGTTAAACTTTAGATGGACAGAAACATATAGCATCCCTAATGTGTGCTATTTAATATACTCAGTGCTAGAAATACCGACATAACTATTGCAATAAATAGCTAAAAGCTAACACTAGTGTTTTTTTTTATTTCTCATGAAAAAAGGCATTGCATCCTATGAAATGTTTTGTTTGCAAAAATAAAGTGAATAAAGTTCCTATGTTTTATACCCTATTTAATTACCTGATCAGGAATAATGGTAGAAAGGCAGAGTTAGATATTTTGCGGGATGTTTGGCACTGTGTTAATTAGGTATATGGGTATAAATAGAAGATGCCCAGCTACATGGTTTTTATTAAAACAAAACTACTGAACAGATTTAAATATTGGCAAGACAATAGAAATCAAGCACACCCCCAGTAGGTACAACCGCTGGTAGAAAAAAATGCTAGAACTAGTGCTAAAGCAATAATCGAATATGACAGAGAACAGGTTTCAAATATAAAAGTCCAATTCAAGTCCCACATTCTGAATAGAGGTCCTCTTGAAAATCATTCACATGTGAGCTGGTCTGTAAGGGTTAGCTGATCTGTTAGGAAGCACAACACAACAAACAAACCCTTTATTGCCCAAGTACAAGATCCAAAACAATTCAACGCATCTCAGGAATAAATCTCCTTGTAAATATTGCAGTAGTATTCGGTCAAGGTGAATTTCTCTGCTGGCAAAGTCAAGTCTGTTATTCGATGGATACAGGAACCAAATCTATGTGTGCTTTCCAAGCCATGTTTGCCTGTAGCATTCCGAACCGTAGTGAATAGCCTGTCACCATGAAATTGAGTGAGTCAGAATGAATAAGAATTCCTTGTTACTAAAAAGAGGTGGATTCACTTGATTTCCCGGTCACACGCAATTCACTACAGGCAAACGCAGCTTGGAGCGCTGCAGGCAAACGTGACTTGGAACGCACGCCGAAATTCGTTTTTTATTGTTTTGGATCTTGTGAGTGTATGTACTTGTGCAATAAAGAGTTTGTGCAATAGTGAGTGGAGCAATATTCAATACAATATTAAGAAATTGTACACAAACTTATTAGGTTTTTCAAGTTTCTTCCAAGGATGGTTGGAATATGTAAGAGAAAGATACAAACGATATAATAATAGTGCAGATTGTATTAAAATGGCACCCATTAATCAATCAATTAATCAATTTTCAATTGATTAATGGGTGCCATTTTAATACAATCTGCACTATTATTGTATCTTTTGTATCTTTCTCTTACATATTCCAACCATCCTTGGAAGAAACATGAAAAACCGAATAAGTTTGTATACAATCTCTTAATATTGTATTGAATATTGCTCCACTCACTATTGCACATTGTTCTTTATTGGTGAATTTGGGGATTACACCTAAGTGTGTAGCAAACTCATATACACTATTATAAAAGCACCATTTAGCACCCAGATGTTTCCTCTTACAATAAAGAGTTTGGTTTTATGGTAAGCAATAAGTTGTTTTATGCTGCCTCACAGATCAACTAACCTTTATAAACCAGCTCATATTTGATTGATTGTCAAAATGTGGATCTTGAATTAGACTTTTATATTTGATATTTGTTTTTTGTTATTTTGGTTTATTGTTTTAGGTCTGGTTCTAGCATTTTTTTCCCCCAATGGTGGTTGTTTCACCTGGGGATGTGCTTGATTCTGTTTGTTTACAAGAGTGTTTAGTGGTCACTCTTGGAATTGTTGCTTTGTTCCCCCTTCACTTCCCGTCTTTCCTTTATATATATACATATATATATATTAACAACACAGTAAATGGGCATTTTAAATGATTATATACTGTTTAATTATTGAAGCAATTTAATCAGACTGGGAAAGTGGCACCAAAATTACTGGGCTAGAAGACACCAAAAAGTCTGTCTTTTGAGGCTCACTTGAGGTAATCTCTGATCTATATACACAATACTTCCAGCCAAAGGAAAACTCTGGCAGGTAGTACAGAAGGGGTTACAGGGGTAGTACAGGGCATAACCCTAAATTATATAGAGAACACAAAATAATAAGAGGGAGGGGGGGGAATGTGCATTTCAACTGTTTGCCCTTGAGAAAGGCGGTTAGACCGCCGAAACACGCGTCGGTTATCTGATGCACTATTTAGTAATGATTTAACTACTTTTCTAGTGGACTGGATTGACAGCCTGCTTTATGTCCTAAATCTAGAGACCTTCAGTCGGTTGGCCTCTTTCTATACTACGGGGGTTGGTTATAAGCGAGTCTGTGTAGTGGCGGAGTTTCCTTTTTTACTTTGGACTCCCCGTAGACTAAGCTTTCTTTCTTTATTTTCCTCTATTTACATCTCCCTGTTCTTTCGATTTACTTACTGCCTCACGAGTTAGACAACAGTTTTTTACTGTTGGAGATTTTCATTAATATTTGCATATCTATATAAATCTTCAATATAGGGAATCTTTGATTGTAATAGAGGTTATTTAGCATTCGACCTGTCCCTCTTTAATTTACTAGGGCATGGCAAGCTGTCTTTTTTGGCTATAATTAATTATCCACAGGCTGGATTCCCTTGGGGCACTACTGTAACAGTTTCCTCACTAGTTGCTACTTTGTCTCGACTTTCATTAAAGTCAATAGATTAGTTACACTTTTGGAAACTTTCCTATTCTGCTAAGGGACTATGCCTTTCAGTTATTCGTAGCCAGCTAGATTTGCAGTCTCAAGTGCTATGGTTTTAATTCCCTATTTTTTAGGGTGATTGTGTGTTCTTGGGATTTTATTTATTTATTTATTTATTTTGAATAAAGTTTATTATTTTTTAAGCTCTAATATTTATTTATTATTGGGGGTAGTGGTTTTGAGGAGAATTACCCCGTTTTCACGAGGATTTCTCCTCATTATTTTGTGTTATCTCTGATCTAGTTCAGTTCTCAGATAGCTGCAGTAAGCATTGCCTTTATGTTAAGCTTTATTTTTAATGACTATTCTGATTGAGGATTACAGGCAATGATTACATTATAAGCCATTGACTTATTCTATTCCATGCATTTAAACAGTAATGAACCACAGAAATCTAGACACATAAATATCTTAATAGATTAAATATATTCTGTGTTTTAGTATTACCAATCAGGTAACAATGATGATGCCTTCTAAAGAAAAAAGAAAAGGGACAATAAAACACCCTAATACACTGGCAGGGGATGGTAGAGAAAAGTACCTACTCCGTTAATACAACCTAAACAGAGCCCTAAAGATCCACCATAAAATTAATTGGTGGTTTGATGAGTTGATTCCTGTTTATTCCATCTGTGTGAGAAGTGATACAATATAATCATGCCTGTAATGGCTCAGCAACTGGAACGTATCCTATGTGGTACTCTGCCCATGATATTGAAAATGTTATAAGCTAGGTCAATGATTTTTAATCCCTAGACTAAACCTCAAAAATCGTCGACTATAGAATTATCAATTGGTCGCCATTGCTTAGAATAAGTCCTTCTTTTCCATCAGGCTTCAGTGGTCTGGGTGCCTAGAGTGGTCCTTTAAAGCAGCATCAGTAGTTGATAGTTGTTGATTCTCAAATTCATATCCAATTTATAAATTTAACAAAATGTGAAATGATGGCCTCATAATCCACAGCATGAGAATTGTTTATGCACTTTTTGTATGCATTGTGGAACATGCATCAAAGCACAAGGAACAGACAAAACAGCCTGAATTGATGGATCACATAATAAAGAGCTAATTACTGTTGATGTTTAACTTCATTGAAGGAACATGGGTGACTTACCTGCATATTAAATCTTAAAGGTACACCATAAGCCCCAAAATAACTTTGGCTTAATTTTCATGTATAGCTCATGCTACTGGAATCACATTACTAATTTCTCAGCAATTTCACAGTAAAAATCACATTGTCTGTGCAGCCCTAGACATACCTCCTTACATGTGACTTACCCAGCCTTCCTAAACACTTCTTGTAAAGTAAGATCAAATGTGTAAACTTCCTTTATTTCACGTTCTTTTTAATTCATAATTTCTTATTTCCTGCTCTGTTAAAGCCTTCTAGACCCTGCAGAAGCCCCCTGTGTGATAAAAGTTCAATTTACAGAGCAGAAAAAGAACCTTCTTCTGAAGCAAGTTAAATTCTGATTGAAAATGATACAATTTGTTTTATGTAGACTGTGTAAGACAAAACCAAGGGAGGTATGGGTAGGGATGCATTCACAGAAGCAAAAGTCATTTAACTCCTAAATGGCAGAGAATTGAACAGTGAGACTGCAGGGGCATGACCTAGGCACTAAAACTTCTTCAGTAACATAAAGTTGTTTTTATGACTAAAGTGTCTCTTTAAGGTAAGACAATAAACCCATTTTGAAAAACGAATAAAGAGACAAACAAATGCATAATAAAAAAAAACAGTTAATAAATCTAACTCCAACTTCAGATCCCAACAAGAAATGCATTGCTAAAAGCAGCTACGTGTTTTGATAAAGTTGTTTTAATTACTAAAATGTTCCTTTAAGTTAAGACAATAAACACATTTAAAAATAAATACATAAATAATAAACAATAAATACATTTACTCCAACTGCAGCTTACAAGAAATGTACTGCTGACAACAACTACACATTATCAGATATTACTGAAGAAACAAAGAGGAAGTGCACACACTGAAGTCAATGCAAGCTATCCTAATACTACAGCTCTTGTCCAAAATGCTTTCCCTCTGTATGAAAGGAAATCTACCATGGACATGTTCATTGGTGCTATCATGGGTATCATGGGTGTGTGGATATGACATCACCTGCACATATAATGTGGAGTCCGCTCCATTCTCTAGTGTCCATAATCTTGTTTCACTAAAGTTTCTATTGCTTCTGTGCCCTGATATTTGGCAATGCTATTTGATTACAAAGCTTAAATTGTCATACTTAATTATAGTTATTGTTTTCATTTATCCATTTTCACCAATACAATCCACAATTAAATAAGTAAATAACTATCTAATGTCTCATGTTTCAGCACCACAATTTTAGTCTACATTTTGCATTTTGGTTGTCAATTCATTGTAAGTCATTGTTTATTCACAAAGTTATCTATTATTATTTATAAAGTGATAACAAATTCCGCAGCACTGTACAATAGGTGGACTAATAGACAAGTTGGACGTACGGGAACAGAGGGTTTTGAGGACCATGCTCAAACAAGCTTACATTTTAGAGGGAGTGGGGTAAAGCGACACAAGAGGTAAGGGTAGGATATATTTCATATATGGGAAAAGGAGGCTGCTATAAAAGTTTGCAATGAAGGCTCATGGTTTTTCTTTTGGATGACACAGTTGCACGAGAGGAAGAAAGGTGGGTCACCAAGGTACGGGGAGGTAAAGCTATTAATAATTTAATTGATATGATTTCCTAAACAAGTTTTTAATGATTTTTGAAGAAAGGGAGACTGGGTGAGAGTCTAACACAGCAGGTAAAGGAGTTCCATAAGAATGGTGCAGCCCTAGAGAAGTCTTGAAGGTGGGCGTCAGATGTGCGAGTACGAACAATGCATTATTTTGAGATTTGTACGCAAGTCCCAGACTGACCAGATGTCATAACATGAAATAACAATGCTCTATTTTTCTTAATTTGCCGTTTCTTGGCCAATTTCCAACTATTCCAACTATCCCAGGTTTTGTGAATCCTACCAGTAATCCAGTTCAATGTCAGAATGTCTTATTTAGGTTCACCCATGAATTGATATTGGGCTTGAAATCTCAAAGATGTTTTCTGACCTGTATGTTACATTGGATCTGTCTGCACACAATCAGTGGTAGATGCCAATACATATTGGCTTTGCTAGTGGCCTATTGAATCTCAAACATTTTTCATCAAATTTCTAAAATCTGCAATATGAGTGAATTTTTAGGTATCATTCAATTTTGTGTTTAATTATGAAATCATATGTGAGGGTTGTATTTTAATGGATTTACCTGTCATTATTATTGTATGTGAGCACTGAAAAAGCACTGAAGTAGTCAGAACATGTATAAAAAGTACAATACTGAAACATACACAATAAGATTTTACATTGGATAGATATAAGTTAAATTCAACAATTAATATATAATATTTAATGCAGTGTTCTGAAGTAGTCCAAAGGAGATACATTGGAATAGCAAAAAGTACAGAGTAGAAATCACTGTGCAAAACCAAGTATATTAATAACAAAAAAAACAAACATAAAAATACAGAAATAGGATAACACAAGGCCCACAGACAAACATTCCATTTGTTTTTATATTTTATATATATATGTACCGTATATACTCGAGTATAAGCCGACCCGAATATAAGCCGAGGCCCCTAATTCTACCCCAAAAAACTGGGAAAACTAATTGACTCGAGTATAAGACTAGGGTGGGAAATGCAGCAGCTACTGGTAAATTTCTAAATAAAATTAGATCCTAAAAAAATTATATTAATTGAATATTTATTTACAGTGTGTGTATATGATGAATGTAGTGTGTGTATGAGTGCACAGTGTGTGTATGAGTGCGCAGTGTGTGTGTATGAGTGCAGTGTGTGTGTATGAGTGCGCAGTGTGTGTGTATGAGTGCAGTGTGTGTGTATGAGTGCGCAGTGTGTGTATAAATTCAGTGTGTATATGAGTGCAGTGTGTGTGTATGAATGCAGTGTGTATGAGTGCAGTGTGTGTGTATGTGATGCAGTGTGTGTGTTTGTGTTGCAGACCCTTGGTGGGGGGTGGGCATTTTTATAAAAAAAAAAAAAAAATTAATATTACTATTTATTTTAATTTTTTTGGTTATATTATTTTTTTATTATTATTTATATTTATATATTAATTAATATTATTTAAATTTTTTTGTTATATTATTTTTTTATTATTATTATTTATATTTTTATATTATTAATTTATTTATTTTTTGTCCCCCCTCCCTGCTTGATACATGGCAGGGAGGGGGGCTCTCCTTCCCTGGTGGTCCATTGGCAGTTCAGTGGGGGAAGGAGGGGGGCTGGCAGAGCTGTTACTTACCTCTCCTGCAAGCTCTCTCCTCCCCCGCGCCGGTCCGTGCAGCTCCTCTCTCAGCTCACACTGTAAGTCTCGCGAGAGCCGCACTATGACCCTGCGGCTCTTGCGAGACTTACACTGGGAGCTGACCGAGGTGCTGACCGGACCGGCGCGGAGGAGGAGAGAGCTGACAGGAGCTGCAGGAGAGGTAAGTAACAGCTCTGCCAGCCCCCAGTCTGTATTATGGCAATGTAAATTGCCATAATACAGACAGTGACTCGAGTATAAGCCGAGTTGGGGTTTTTCAGCACAAAAAATGTGCTGAAAAACTCGGCTTATACTCGAGTATATACGGTATATGAAATACACAAGATCCAGAGCACTCACCTATCCACTAAACAGCAACTTCAATGTTGAAAGATTTTATTAGTTTTTTTAAAAACACCTAATCTAGGCAAAAATAATGGGGGTTTAGTTACATTATATGATCATACATTGCATAAGCCTGCCACAACGTCAATGTACCCCATCTTTGGCAGGTCCTACACTAACAGCCTAATGTCTGCTCTTATGAGATTAACCCACTTACTTGGGGAAAAAAATTCCATCTGGGGCTCTCTGCAGTACAAAGCTAAATAGGGCCCTGGGATGAGGCACCTGTGACAGGGAGGGGTGCAAAACCAAGGAGTTGGCTAGACTCCCAAATATATATATATACATGAAACAAGAGGGGGTTGGCTGCACTCACCTGAACATGCATAAATGGGGGTGCTGCTGGGGGCCAAATAATACAATACACAAGATCCAGAGCACTCACCTATCCACTAAACAGCAACTTAAATGTTAAAAGATTTTATTTATTTTTTTTAAAACACCTAATCTAGGCAAAAATAATGGGGTTTAGTTACATTATATGATCATACATTGCATAAGCCTGCCACAACGTCAATGTACCCCGATGCAATGTATGATCATATAATGTAACTAAACCCCCATTATTTTTGCCTAGATTAGGTGTTTTTAAAAAAACAAATAAAATCTTTCAACATTGAAGTTGCTGTTTAGTGGATTGGCGAGTACTCTGGATCTTGTGTATTGTATTATTTGGCCCCCAGCAGCACTCCCATTTATGCATGTTCAGGTGAGTGCAGCCAACCCCCTCTTGTTTCATATATATATATATATATATATATATATATATGTATATGTATAGAGAGTTGCAAGAAAAAGTATGTGAATCCTTTGGAATGATATGGATTTCTGCACAAATTGGTCATAAAATGTGATTTGATCATCATCTAAGTCACAACAATAGACAATCACAGTCTGCTTAAACTAATAACACACAAAGAATGAAATGTTGCCATGTTTTTATTGAACACACCATGTAAACATTCACAGTGCAGGTGGAAAAAGTATGTGAACCTTTGGATTTAATAACTGGTTGAACCTCCTTTGGCAGCAATAACTTCAACCAAACGTTTCCTATAGTTGCAGATCAGACGTGCACAACGGTCAGGAGTAATTCTTGACCATTCTTCTTTACAGAACTGTTTCAGTTCAGTAATATTCTTGGGATGTCTGGTGTAAATCGCTTTCTTGGAGTCATGCCACAGCATCTCAATCGGGCTGAGGTCAGGACTCTGACTGGGCCACTTCAGAAGGTGTATTTTCTTCTGTTTAAGCCATTCTGTTGTTGATTTACTTCTATGCTTTGGGTCATTGTTCTGTTGCAACATCCATCTTCTGTTGAGCTTCAGCTGGTAGACAGATGGCCTTAGGTTCTCCTGCAAAATGTCTTGATATACTTTACAGTTGGGATGAGGTTTTGATGTTGGTGTGCTGTGCCTTTTTTTCGCCACACATAGTGTTGTGTGTTTCTTCCAAACAACTCAACTTTGGTTTCATCTGTCCACAGATGCTGCTGTGGAACATCCAGGTGCTCTTGTGCAAACTGTAATTGCAATGTTTTGTTTGGACAGCAGTGGCTTCCTCTGTGGTGTCCTCCCATGAAATCCATTCTTGTTTAGTGTTTTACGTATTGTAGATTCGCTAACAGGGATGTTAGCAATAGCCAGTGACTTTTGTAAGTCTTTAGCTGACACTCTAGGATTCTTCTTCACTTCATTGAGCAGTCTGCGCTGTGCTCTTGCAGTCATCTTTACAGGACGGCCACTCCTAGAGAGAGTAGCAGCAGTGCTGAACATTCTCCATTTATAGACAATTTGTCTTACCGTGGACTGATGAACACCAAGGCTTTTGGAGATACTTTTATAACCCTTTCCAGCTTTATGCACGTCAACAATTCTTAATCGTAGGTCTTCTAAAAGCTCTTTTGTGCGAGGCATCATTCACATCAGGCAATGCTTCTTGTGAAAAGCAAACCCAGAACTGGTGTGTGTTTTTTATAGGGCAGGGCAGCTGTAACCAACACCTCCAATCTCATCTCATTGATTGGACTCCAGTTGGCTGACATCTCACTCCAATTAGCTCTTGGAGATGTCATTAGTCTAGGGGTTCACATACTTTTTCCACCTGCACTGTGAATGTTTACATGGTGTGTTCAATAAAAACATGGCAACATTTCATTCTTTGTGTGTTATTAGTTTAAGCAGACTGTGATTGTCGATTGTTGTGACTTAGATGATGATCAGATCACATTTTATGACCAATTTGTGCAGAATTCCATATCATTCCAAAGGGTTCACATTCTTTTTCTTGCAACTGTATGTATATGTATATATATGTATATAGATATATACAAATATATATATATATATATATATATATATATATATATAAATATATATATATATTTATGTTTATGTTTCACTGATATAGTATGTTTGTTCGTCTGTTTGTTTCTTATCTCCACTGGATAATATGTTATATATGAACACAATTTTCAAAATGTAACTTACATTGTAAAAAATGTTTTAATTTAGTTACATTTTTATATAAATAGTTGCCTATCTCAATAGATAATAGATATTTTTGAAGGTTTAAACATTGCGACTTTTCTGGAATTCTTCTTTTATAACTTAATATTTTTCAATGATGATTTTTTTTTTATATTCATGAGCTGGTTGTGTCCATTTGACATTTTTGCTCTTCTGTAGTCAGTATACCATGTATTAATTGCTACCCCATTACTTAACATGTATATTTGATAAAGTATAATACAACGACTATAGGTATACTACACGAACAAGGTATGTAATACAACTGCTGGATGATGTCAGTGGGTTTGAATAGCAGAAGGAAATAGAGTGATCATTATGCAGAAGCCGGGGTGATTTACTGCATATCTAAAGCATTCCTTCTCTATGCCTGCTTCATTGCTTGCACACTGAACGCTTCCACCTCCTCCCCCCCCTTTTGTTTCTCTCTCACTGCCTGGGATCAGCAGTCTTCAATGAAGAAATCTAAGCAAAGATGCTTGTAAGATGTACATGAAGACAATCAAAGAAATGTAAAATATCATGGTTTGACCTCAATGTGCAGCAAGAAGATTGGGAGCTAGCTGTTGCTAAACTGATCTTTATTTTTTATCTCAGTATTCGTATTGGCTGAATACAGAAATAGATCAATGGTTCTTACCAGTGATTCATTCCAAAACTGCAAAACTGGGATGACACTGAGCTGCATTCTGATATAGAAATCCTATATTTATTTAAACGGGCGATTACGTCTGAGGGATGTTGCTGAAGTGAATAAAGCTGAAAGGATTGCCAACCTGCATGTATGGACGTATTTAGCTTTGCAAAGATTTCCAAGCTATCCAGGTAAGTTTGGTACTTTCGGATGCTATGAATGGGGAGCATGTGTGACCCTCGATACAATACCCATATTAGAGAGCTGGGGGAGGGGTAAAGGAGATGGCTTGCAATCTGCAGTAGATGTGCTTGAAATGCAACAACTAGGCTCTCGCATTACTGTACAAGAAAGTTTATTAAATTATATAGTCATTTACATTAACCAATGCAATGCCGGGTGTATCTGCATCTTGTAACTGGATGAATGATTAGGTTGTGTTGGAAGGTTCTAAGATATCAGCGGATGCAATGGTGTGTTAAGACACAAAAGAAATAATGGAAGCTAGACAGTCTATATACTGCATAAACAGTTGCCTAGATTGTGTAGGGATTTGTCTGTGGCAGGTACTTAAGGCCAATGCTTAGCGTCCTGTCAGTGCAATTAAAGCGCATATTGATTGTAATGGGTAATGCCACAAGTTGATGACTGCTGTCAATATTCTATAACATAATGCCTTTCTCACTTAGTTTATTATTTTTAAGTTTATGTATTAAGCACAAAGGTAATACTTTACACTTTTTTTTTGTATCTTGACACGCTTTACTGTATAGCTTTTGTTTACACTGAGAATTAGCACATTTACAGTTTAAAATATATGTCAAAGATTTATACATATTGCATAGTACGTATAATATAGGTGATATGTTCGTCAAATGGATCTGTGATTCTTTGAAGAAATATCTAACCAATCAAGTGTTTTATGACTATCTTTGAATAATGTATGCATTGTTGATTTGTTAATATGTTATTAGATTGCAAGCTCTCTGCACCAAGTGTGTGTTTTATCTTATGACTGTCTGTAGCAAGACCTGATTTTAGTTTACTTACTTATTTTTCACATATTATATGGGCATGGAAGATATACAGCACTCTGGTATGTTTAGTATATATTTATGTTTGTCACACATCAATTGATTTTTTTTTAAAGCTTGTAATTAAAATTGGGACCTCAATTATAGCAACTTTCATCTTGAAACAATAGATTAACTTTACAGCACTGACCACGCACCCTTAGAGCACATGCTGTGATTCATGGAGAATTGTGAGCATGTACGCCTATAATTGAAAATATAAACTTTGAAAACTCTGTAAAGTATATCAGCAATATCGTGTCAGGCATAATAACATGCCTATAAAAGATGCTATTTGCAGGCTTATGTATGCACTTGTTGATTTCTGTGTTTGATATCTGCAAACCTCTATTACTGCAGGCTATAATTCTGCAAGCTATGATAATTCACCCTTCTCCTGTTGTCAGCATTTGCCCTCTTGCTGTAGATATTGACAGAAGAGAGGAGTAGCTTATCTTTAGTCACGTGTAGAACCTGGAAGGAAACAGCAAGATAAAATGGAAGCCTATAGCTACAAAAATGTCAATACAAAAATCAACAAGTACATTCATCAGCCTGCAATATGAAAACACCAATTAATAGATTGGATTTTCTCTTCATCTGAATACGTTTCCACATTTGTAATGGAATAGCTGCAACTTCATGTGAATGATTGATTTATATAAATTAAGCTACTATTGGTATACAGACTATCAAGACAGCATACCTGGTTTGGTAGATAGGTAAAAAAAACTTAAAATGAGCAGAGCAATTGTCGAAAGCATCAATTAGATTTAAAAAAAAAACACACACAAACAAAAATCTTTTGGAGCCGACAATGTTTATTTTGTTATACTCTTCTTTTTTCTAATGGTTTATACAATATTCTTGTAATTAAAGCACAGCACCACTCATTAATAAAATAATAATGTAGTTATGAAAGTGGTGTGTTTCTTTGACACTGATTTGTGTCTGGGCATCTTGGTTAATTTGTACACGTTTTAAACATCAGTTGGAATTCTAAATGCTAGCTGTTACTGGCTTAGCACGGTATTATAATTTATAAAGCATAGTTTATTACATCATTTGTGACACTTTGTTGAGATGGTTGACTTACGTACAAGTAAATGACAATTTTGAAATAAACCATGATTTTGCTTATTATATGCCGAATTAAGCACCTTTAGCAAGCTCTCTTGTGATTCCCTAGGACTAATTATTTTTTTCCAATTAGATGAGTGCAGAAAGTAAAGTAATAAATACACCCAAGTAACATGTTAAATTAAGCAATGTACAGATGAAAGGATGTCAATTGTATTAATGGAAGGGATAGGATGAATCAGGTTTTCACTAAACCCATGTGATTTGTTGTCAAGAAAACAGCAGCTTTGCTGATGTTATTCTGAAATGTGAAGTACAAAAGTACTTTAGTTGCGGGATTTCCATGATTTCTATGTGGATAATCTTCCTAAAGGATTTAGCTCTGATCACAACATCTATGATGTAAAGCTTCCCATGTTAATGGTTTAGTTAGTGTTGCTATATAATGATCTATGATAGAGAGGAAAAGCATTTTGTAAAAATAAACATACAAACAACATGCACACTTTCTTTAAAACAAAAACAATTTGCAAATACTTTTGTCACATTATTTAATTTTTAGTTCCATTGTGAAATAAATAATAATTTATTTATATATATTTTAATGTTATAATACAGTAAAAAAACAAATACAGACAAGAGCTATAGGTGTGATATAACCGTGCTTATTATTACCCATAATATAAGGCTCACGTGGATGTGTGGACTACAATATCTCATATAATCACAGCATATTAAGGCTTGCAAGTGTATCTGAAGTATGCAGAAATTTAGCTTTTACTAAACTTCAATAATAAATATTTTAAGTGCAGCATACAATATAGACTCAGGTATTGGTGATCGTCCGCTAACCTGGTTTCGATCAAATGTATCGGTTCAATCACAATATGTGTCCATTTCTGACAGCGACTCCCTCCCTCTCCCAGTCACATGTGGTGTTCCTCAAGGTTCCATTTTCAGCACCCTACTATTCACATTATTTATAAATGATCTGCCTAATGTCTGCAAATCCTCAAATGTACACAGACGACATAGTAATCTATGCAACCAAATCTGATCTACCGCAGCTTGAGGCTGTGCTCCAATACCAGTTCACAGAGGTAGAAAAGTGGATCGCAAAAAACAAAGTCTTCCTAAACACTGGCAAAACTGTCACAATGATCTATGGAACAGTACCTAAATTACACAAATTACAAAATTCCCATCTATGCATCAAAACAAAATCAAATAGCACACTGACCGCAGTCCACTCTTTCAAATATTTGGGTATGTTAGACCCCAATCTATTTTTTGGCCTTCACATAGAAAAACTTGCATCTAAACTTTATCCAAAACTAGGTGCCCTGTACAGAAACAAATTCTGCCTAAGCCCTACAGTAAAGGAAAATATTGTACAGCAAATGTTGATGCCAATCATTGATTATAGGGATGTAGTATATGCACCTGCACCGCAAACCCACCGTAATAAACTGAATACATTGTATAACTCGTTCTGCCGATTTGTGCTACAATGTAATTACAGGTCCCACCATTGTGACATGCTAAAAGAACTAAACTGGCTGTCACAGGAATCCAGATGCACCCTTCATCTTTCTGGCCTTGTGTTTAAGAGATTTTCTGGGAAGCTCCCGCCCTGAGCAGAATGCTCTCATCGGCTGTTCCCACCTCCTATAACCTCCGATCCAGTACCAGCACTTTTTTTAAATTTTGTATATATTGTGTATTAATATTGTTTTTGAATTTTATTGTACCCTATTGCATCAATGCAATGTTTTATGGACCCAGGACATACTTGAAAAAGAGAGAAATCTCAGTGTATTCTTCCTGGTAAAAATATTTTATAAATAAAAATACAATGGAGACCATGACTGTCAGAAGATACTACATATTGAAAGTCATCAATTATTCTATGCCAATCATACCCACTTAGATGGTTTGACAAACTAACAATAGCAGCAAATCTGGTTGAGATATGTTGCTCATGATAGATGGTTCATGTACTGTTGCTCAGACTTTGATCTATACTTTCTGAATATAACAGAAAATAGGTTATCTCCACTGTATTTCAGGACAAAATACATTACCTAATTCTTTTGCAAACAATCTAGTGTTCTGATACATCTGATCAGTCATAAGAAGGCTGCTGTCATCATAAAAATCAACAAAACCACTGGCAAATGATAACTGCAATAGTTATACGAAGAGAACTGTTAGATTCGATTTTCAAGAAGGAACATATGATCGGAATATAAGGTCTTCCCAAAGGGAATAACCTGTGATATTCTTACATTTATAACTAAAGAAATATAAATACTTTTAAATGTAATTCCTTTAAAAAGATAATATATGATCCACTCATATCATTTTTTAAATATCTAGCTTGTTTCATCAATGCTGCTATCGACTCACTGTATTCTTTAAGTAAATGATCTGTTGATGGACACATCTGTGCTTAATTAAGAATATCTTATAGGCAGCCTTGAAATTACACAACATGAGGGGGAATGGCAAAAGGAAAATATCTAATGATATGGATGTAAATTTACATGGTTCATGCTAAGTGAGAAAAGTTGTACAATAATTTAAGTGGAATGATAGAGCAAACACATGGCAGACTAGATGGGCCGAATGGCTCTTATCTGCCGTCACATTCTATGTTTCTATGTATATATATATATATATATATATATATATATATATATATATAAAGATGGACAAATACCAAGTGCTGAAAGAGGAGCTCAAATAGATGTCGAAAGTAAAGTCAGTAGAAATTAATTTCGCCAACAACTAAGACACTGTGCAAAACCCTTAGCCTCCCAGACCTGTAATAGATAACCTGAGAATGAGGAATACACAAAAAAGAAAATCAATCATATAAACATTCTATTATATATATACACACAAATAGTTACTCAAATGATCAAGAAGAGGAAAAATTGGATAGGTTGAAAATAAAATAGATAAAATATTCCAGGTGCAAATTTAAAACATAGGCTATCTCTGTGGTCATTCAACAACTGAAAAATTATAGCAGACGAAAAAATGAAGACCCTAATTGAAACATCAGTAAAGTGTACCCAGCAATAGTTAGTGGATAACCATTCTTGTATTGTAGTCTGATTCTTAAGTACTGATTATATCTGTTTTATTAACTCTGTAGATCTCCTTTACTACTTGATCTTATTGTCCCCTGTCCTTTTGAGCTCGTTTTAATTTAAGGACATTTTTGAAGATAAGGGTTCTAATTTTAATTTAATTGAATGTTGATAATTACAATAAAGATTGTTTTAATATCATTTATTTATTTCAATAAAATCATATATATTATATATATATATTATAATACATTATGTTGTTCCTACATCTTTGAGCTTAGTTTTCATTGTTAAATGGGAATCACCTGTCAATACTTTTTTACAAAATTTACAATTAGTATTTTATTGCATATAAATAACATGTTATTTGATGATTGCGTTATCTCTTTATCCTATATCAGTGTTGTACACACATTTTCAACAAGAAGAGCAGAAAGCAATTCAGAATCAAAGTTAAAGTTATGTAATATTGTAAAGAATATAATTTTCTTCTAATAAGATTGTGGTGTACAAAAAGTCTACAAGTACAATACGTCTCAAAGACTACAAGTACTTATTGTACTTGTAGTCTTTGATACTTAGATAGTTCTGGACTGTAATTATAAAAATAGATTTTCTCTCCACCTTCACATTTCCAGCTTTGGTGTATGGGGCAACTTGCTTATTCAACTAGCATAACTTTTTTTTAAATTAAATATGAAGTATGTAGGTGTCTCTTATACACTACTTTTATTTTAGAGAAAATAAAAGAAGTAAATTCGTTGTAAATTATAGCCAAGATTGAAGATAGAATTCTCTATATTTATTATTTATAAAGCACTATGTCTAATTGTTTTTGTGGGAAGGCATTCACTTCATTTTACAAAGATATCAAGGTGTATTGGCACTACCAAAATATAAATATAAAATGACTGGTGTAGTGAAAAGTGTATCCCACAACACTTAAGAATGAGTAATAAAACAATAGAAGAAATACTGCACCAGTCAACGTAATGTATATATCAGGATCAATCTAAAAGACACAAATAAAATAACATAGTGCAAACTGTGTATATATTCAGTGGACCCATATATAGGGTAAAGGCTCTATATGGTGTGCAGGACGGTGCCTAATAAGGCTAAAACTAAATCCTTGAGGAGAGCAGCACAGGATACAAAAGGGATTCATTATATACACAGTTCGCACTATGTTATTTTATTTGTGTCTTTTAGATTGATCCTGATATTTACATTATGTTGACTGGTGCAGTATTTCTTCTATTGTTTTATTATTCACTTCATTTTGCAGTGCTCGAGTAAGAGTTCCTTCTCAAATGTAAAAGACATGAATACACACTGCACTCAGCTTCACAGTGATGAAATGTATTCATCCGATCCACAACAGATGGATCCAGTGAAATTGTGGCACTGCAAGTGCCTACGTCAAACCTTGACAAGCTTTGAACTCCACTTACCTTTTAGTCCCATGTAGGGTTCAACTGTCTGTCATTAACCAACTATATAGGTGTAGAGGGTGCAGCTACTTACTCTTGGTGGGTTTGCTGATCTAACTAGAAAACACTTGACTAGCTACTCTATGTGCTGGCTGTAGATGAGTGTGTTCGATATTGGTAGGTGATAATGTAGATTATTTATTTTCTTTTATCAGGATTGTAGTGGCTGTGATACTATCAAGCATACTTGTTAGTAACATTAAACATTTGGCACAGGGTTTAGTAAAAAAATATTTTATCTGGGTTCTAAAAGTCAGATTGGCTGGAGGTCTACCTCCCTGCTTACTAAAGTGGTAATATCTTTTTATCTTGGATGGTGGTCCCAGACTAAAGGGTTGTTTGTGCTCCATAATTAATGGGTTTTTCTTGCTTCCCTTGAAGCAGGTATAGGTCTAGAAGGCTGCAGTTGGGTGTTTTGATGAGATACATGACTTGCATATATTGGAACAAAGAAAAACTCTACAAAACACGCAGGACATCTTCAATGAACTTAAATAAAACATGACTGGGAGAAGCAACCAGGCAGATTAAATTAAATGAGAGGGAGAAAACCACTAATGCCACTGATCAGCAGATAGGTAAATAATACACTTGTGCATGGCACAAAAAGTTTGGTTCAGAAGATTCAACGCAGGTGAAAAAAATATATTTTGTTTGACCAAATTTTGTAGATGTGACAGTTTAGTTTGTCTGCATATTATATTATTATATGTAATATAATAATATAATAGATTATATTTATATGTGTATTATATCTTACAGTGATTGGCTCATTTTCATGCCCTTTTAAATTCTTTATTTTATTTGTGCAGTAGATGACATTTGTCCCTATCATGCCACAATAACGATGGCGAGCATTACCAATAACAAACAAATGCATGGAGCACTTGCACATTTTTAAAATTATAATAAACAAGTACTAAACTTAGGCTTCACAGTTAGGTCTAGAGCTCTGGACTAAGGTTGTTATAGCATTCTCGCCCAACGTGTATTAAGTAAGTCTATGTATGTACTGAGCAATCGGCTGCTAGAGGTATTGGAGGGTACAAGCTTTTGCTCTACCTGCTAATTGCCAAGCTGGAAATATTAGTTTTGTAGAGAGTCATCCTGCAGTGTGGGCGAATCAGGTTGGAGCCCTGCTTGTCGGGACTAGCATGATGTTTTAATTAGGACTGTCACTATACAAATTCGATGGTTGGGTGTGCGTAAGACTGTTGGACTATATGAAAGAGTCCTCATTGAGGAGGGCATTATGCCAACAGTGGCACTTGGTGCTGGTGACATGTTAAGCCAGGGGACGAGCTGGGAGAGTTGCAGTTTGAGTGCGTTTTATTTGCATGCTTGGTAGCTTGAGGGGTAAGTGTCGTATAGGCAGAGTGCGGTGTGGACTGAAATGTGTGAAGCCTGCTATGCTCCAGAGTTTAATGATTTCTCATCAGTGCGGCTACTCAAGCTTGTGGTGTCGCTCTGTGCTTTGAGTGTAATTATTCCTAACCAACGGAGCAGTGGGGAAGGGGGGGAAGGATGTGTGTGCGTGAAATGTCAATAGGTTCTCTAGAGTGTCTCTAGCCTGTGACCTTTTAATTTGGAGCTATGCTGAAAGTGTTGTGTCAAACGTCAGTGTGAAAAAAAAAAAAATAAACCATTACTGTACTTAAGGTAGAACTGGTTGGAGTCATTAAGCTTTAGGATCTCCAAGGCAGTGCCTGAGTAGGGGAGCAATGACCGTCAGGAATTCAGGAGCCATAAAGTAACTCAGTTCCTGTTTGGTGTCGTCGTTCAGTGGCCTAGGTTTTCCTATTTCTTGGAACAAAGGGTAAAACGTGTTCAGGATCCCAAAATCCAGCGGTGGGCCGTGTAGATGTTTTGGCAGTTGGGGGTGGTAGTCCCAGCACCTCCAGGAACATGGCTGCTTCTTCCATGGATGTGAGTGTGTGTGTGAGGTTCCGTTATGGTTTGCTATTAGAGATCCATTCATCCCCCCACTTGTAGGCAATGCCTGCTGTTCTCAGACTACTCATGATAGGGCTAAAGGATTTACGCCAGAGGAGGGTGGCTTTGGTCAGGTCTTGGTAGAACATGAGGGATGCATCTTCAAATGCCAGAGGTGTCCTATTTTTGAGTGCTGACATTATCTGGATTTTAACGTGGACCGTTAGGCACCTGTGTCTGACGTCTCGGGCTTCTGGCTGTGGTGCCTTAGTGGAGCCAGGTAGGTGGTATATCCCCTCAATTGTCAATTTCTTTGCTATAGCATGGGGCAGAATAGTGGCTAATAGTGATGTACCGAACGGTTCGCCGGCGAACGGTTCCTGGCGAACATAGCATGTTCGCGTTCGCCACGGCGGGCGAACATATGCGCGGTTCGACCCGCCCCCTATTCGTCATCATTGTGTAAACTTTGACCCTGTACCTCACAGTCAGCAGACACATTCCAGCCAATTAGCAGCACAGCCTCCTTAGCAGACCCTCCCACCTACTGGACAGCATCCATTTTAGATTCATTCTCAAGCTGCATGCTTAGTAAGAGGAGGGAAAGTGTAGCTGCTGTTCATAAGATAGGGAAAAGCATAGCTAGGTTAGGGATAAGGGTATGCTTTTTTTGGATTTTTTTTTTCTATCTAATGTAAATGCACTTAGTTGTCTGCCACTGCTGCCAGCTTCTGTGTCAGGCTCACAGTGCCCATTTCCCCAGTCAGTGCCACCACTTACATCTGGTGTCACAATAGCTTGGATTTAAAAACAAAAAACTTTTTTCACTGTTATAGATTGAATAGCAGTCAGTTGTCTGCCACTGCTGCCAGCTTCTGTGTCAGGCTCACAGAGCATACTGTGCCCATTTCCCCAGTCAGTGCCACCAATTACATCTGGTGTCACAATAGCTTGAATTTAAAAACAAAAAACTTTTTTTACTGTTATAGATTGAATAGCAGTCAGTGTCCTTAAAGCGGGTGTGTTACGCTAACAGTGGATACGCTGACAAGTGCCACTAATTAGATCCTGTGTCACAATAGTTTTAGTTTGGATTTAAAAAAAAAATAAATCTTTTTCACTGTTATAGAT